>JAZDUH010000327.1:8745000-9345000 GCA_036419115.1 Scarus forsteni
GTGTAGCATATGTGCTGATGAAGCTCGTGACCCTACTATCCCTGTTGCAGCAAAATCTCCTTCTCAATCACCGCCCAGTTAAACAAACGATTATCGAGGACACTTTACGCCACTTTATGATCACTTTATCACAATCTCTGTTTACAACTTTTGCCGCAAGTGCGCATGCCCACTATTTCTTCGTCTGTTTCCACTTGTTTCCGTCATATCCTTACATCGGCCCTAGTGGTCTGGCATGTGTTGTACAGCGTTTTGATGCGTATCGCGTGCATTCATATAGACGCACACATTTTCTGAGAAGCCTTCGTCTTTATGACAATCGTTTTGGAAACTGTTAAGCTTTTTGTCTTCGTGTGGATGGGGCCTAAGTCTTGGTGGTGTTTACAGGTGTGTTGTATCAAACATCAGACATTTTAAGCATGCATAACATTTCTCAACAAAACATCAGCATTGCCCAACTGGCATTAACTTAGTTCTGCATGGTCTGGATTTGCTCAACAGGACTTGATGTTTCAATATACGCTGGCAAAGCTGGGCCATAATGTCAGGGTGTGAACACGGCTTCAATGCAGAAGCAGACTAGACAGATTTCAGCTTCCAGCCAATACTATTGCACCAAAGATTTTTTGCAGCCAACAACACAATAAGACCTGTTGGAGAATCTTGTGCTACCTGCCAGCCTATCATGGTGATTGATGGTTTCTAGTTTTGCTTGTTTGTCCTCCAGCTAATACCACTGTTGACAGATTTTCTGAAAGGATGTATCCAAGTGGGGGTTAAATGGGTAGGTATCTTCAACGTTTTACAGGGTCAGTAGATATTGGTGCTCTACTTGATCATCATGTAAGAAAGCAAAGGGGCTTGCTTTCCACACTGTCAAACATCTTCTCTTAGGTCAACCATGACAGCCCTTCTCTTAATAGATATCCCACTTATCCTCTTTGTAAACAGACCCTGGCCAGTTCATGAAGCATTAAAAGATAAATCTCCTTTGAGATGTCACTTTTTCATTAAAGATCTCAGATTATCCAGAAGTCAATAGTTCCACATCGCAGATCCTCAGCCGGTTTACTCTTTTGTGCCCCACCAGCTAATTAACTTTATTCACCTTTAATCCCACCAGTATACATTCATCCTTGATGGAACAGACAGAATTAAACACCAGGTCCCTGAGTCAGACGCTGATGCTCTAATAGACTGTGACACTGCTTTGACAGAAGGAAAGGCACCTCTCCATCCCAACCAAACAGCGTGGTGGGGGGTCTCTCTGATTAGCCCACCTTCATCCACTGAGGCAGAACTCATCAGCCAAATCACCTGGTGTTGCGCTTGGTCAGAGAGGAAACCTGCTCCCCTCCAGCGCTCTGCGGCAGACGGATGAATGTGCTTTGTTTAAAACCATCAGATAATGAAAACATGCAATCATCATCAACTGGGTCTCATCTGCCACCAGTGACTCCCTGCTGCTTTCAGCCTGTAACCCTTTCATGGTGTCAACATCCATCACTCATTCGTGTTTCCTTTTTTAAACTTTGGTCTGCAAGACGGCTAAGAAATGGTTATCTGCACTCAGGGATTTTCTAAATCTGAAGAGACTTAATCTGTTTAGAGGTCCCACACGTGAAGATATAAAGAATCAGGCATTGAACAGTTTTGAGCGTACTGTGTGTGGATTTGCTCCGATAATCTCAACACAGCAGCCACACACATAACCATTCTGTCCCACCACTGATCTAGAATCTTGTCTCCCAAAACAGAAATCTTGTGTGATCAAACGTGACCTAACAAAAAAGAAGAAAAAGCATAACAACAACCATAAACGTTGTCCATGGCAACAACCTGAAAACACAACATGCAACATGGAAGGGAACATACAAGAAATGGAATGATGGTGGTCTTCAGACTATTTAATGGAAAATCATGAACTGAATAAAAGAAAACACTGAGGAAAAATCCTGGTGACAGCGTGAACATGTGAGCTGCTCCTCCGTTTCTTAGGTTCACTGAACTTTATGATTCAGGTTGGCTATGCTTGTTTTTATTTACGCCTGCTTCCTTGTTCCTCAGCTAGTTCTCTTCTTGATTGGCTGAATTCCATTTCATGTTACAATTCACTGGATCATGACTCAGAAGTCGTCGGCTTTCCCCACACACATGGCGATTTTTTTGTAGATATTAAGCAAGTTTAATATTTAAGATTGTCGGCCTGCCTGTTTTGGAGCCAATTATTGGGACAAATTCACTCTTAACACGCTTCAGACCACAGGATAACCTTATAGGATAATCTTATGAGACATATAGGAATCAGGCATTTGCCATCCTTGGTCAGGAAGGGGAAAAGACGGGACAAAACCAGCCAGGTAATCTTTATGTGTGTATCCTGCTTTAGCTAGTAAGAACTGTGTGATAGTATTTAATCTAAAAGCCTTTTTAATTTGTGTTGCATCAGATTAAAAATACGATTTGTAATATGATAATAACAAGGACCTGAAGTTGAATTTTGCAAGTACACACAGGACAGGAAAAATTCTATCAGCATGATACTACAACAATGAACAATATTATGGAATAAAAAAACTATACTGTATTATAATATATCTCCCAAACAAATCAGATGCATTTCAAACAGCTGATTATCAGTTTGGCCTCGTTCAGTAATTACACTGTTCATGGCCAAATCAGTACTGGCCTGAAGCCATTTTCACACTGCTTCACAGCAAATACCCCAAAACCACCTCCCTGCCAGCGGAGTCCCCTGAAATGCAGAGCGTTTTTAAAGTGGCTGCTGCTGTCGTGGTACAAGCATAGGGTACAAGGCATCAGTGACAAAGAGGTGATTCGGCGAATGTCACAGCAGAAACGTCCTTCACAAAATTCCCTCCTCAAAAACATTTTGTAGACATGTCCCATGCCCAGTTTTTCTTCTGGTTATCTTTAAATGAAGGTAGAGCCATGTTGTAGAGCTCCAGATACTTCGACTACATTATGAGCTCCTCTATTGTTTGATTTGAATTACTTTTTGACTGTTATTTCTGAGTTCTCTCCCTCCTTCGATGTGATTGGCTGCCAGTGGACTGCCGCCAGAAAGTTCAACACACTAGACTCCGAGTGGCGAGGCATAATCTGTGTGCATTCAAGTGATCAGCAACCGCTTCTGCCTCCTACCACCATGGTTAAACCGCTTCCACTGCCACCTGTCCCTCATTTAAATAGCTGGAGGCGGCAAGTTGCTGTGAAGCAGTGTGAAAAGTGTGTTATGTTACTATGTTGCAGCCAGCATTGCTTTAACTATTGATGGAGATACTACATGAAGGGCAGGTAATTATATGACTCATCGTGATGACACTGGAAGCACAGATTTTAACAGGTTGTCAGATTTCATATTTTCAGAGATAGAGAGATAGATAAAACAAAACTAGATTGGACTTTTTCACCTTTTGTGGGTTGATGGATTGATAGATGCTCCAGTTATTCACATGTAGGTAAAAATGACTGAAAGGGTTATTCGATAATGAAACTGACCAAGTTCTCTTCGGTCTGCTTGCATGTTGCTAGAATGGCTTTAGGCATTTTGCCTTCTCATTGCTTTTCTCTACCCTTACAATGTCCTTATTTTTTGTACTTGGTCCCTGTGGCATGAAAGTCTTTTCATTGTTTTATTACCAGCATGTCTTTGTTTTTCCCACAAAACGATACACTTGTCAATATCTTTCACGAAATTTGCTTATGTAAATTAATTAGAGTAATTCCCATGTGATGTAAACTATAATCCTGGCATGTTAATAAGCCAATACATACAAAGGTTAAAATGCTTGACATGGTTTAAAAGAGTGAAGCAATGACTGCTGTGAGAACAGATTACTGTGTGCATGCATAAAATATTTTCTCTGATACACACACAAATACACATCCAGTTTAGTGCAAGAGAGACTGTGTGTGTGAGATAAATATAGATTAGCTTTCCCTTTACAACTGAGGCGACAACAGCTTAGAGAGGTCACAATGCTTAGTGAATGTTTGATTGTGTGTGTGTGTGTGCACCAGCATGAGAGTGACCCAGCTTCATTAATGAATGATGACTCATAAGTTATTTAGACCTGTTTACTTATCAACACGCCCCTTCCTCCTTATCCACTGAGCTATTTCTGACAGCAGCATCGCCCCACATACATACAAGTCAATGCATCACATTTTGCTGTTTTAAAATCAAAGAGTTATTTTTCTGGGAGAACTACAGAGACCCACGCCAAGCCTGTGTTTGTTATCTGTGCACAAAGTTTAAAAGAATTCAAAGAGACCGACATTTACAAGCATAAATTCACTGATCCACACAACTTACCTTTTAATTCATTTGAAAGTTTAATTTTTTGGATTGTTATCTCAGCAGGGAGGATGCAGATGAAAGTGAAGGCAGCGAGTATGAAAAATGACAGCTAGGACGGTGCAGATGGAGTTTTACTGTCTGCCATATTTCAAACACAGGGCTGAGTGTCTGCATATGTAATGTTTCTCTCATCCTCTTTGCAGGCGTTGAAGTAAAGCTGAGGTTTTTGCCATTTTAAGGATGGATGCTGAATGTCATCAGTAACTGATTGAACAGTTTCTTTAAATCCCCAAAATAATCTTTCTGACACTGCTTTGCATGCATACTCACTTATTTCAAATTTGGGGACTCACTCAGCTCAAGTTCACAGCCGGAATGTCATAAAGCCTCACTTTAGAGTGCAGAGATTACATTTTTCAAACAGGGTGATGGAAAATATAAATGCTGGATGATTAGATGGGATGAATAAAGAGAAAACAGGATTGTTTTGTGGGTTTTGGATGATATATATAGTCGTCAGGCACAAACTTCTCATGTTCAAATGTACTAGTTTTCAGGAAATGAAAAAGGTGCTCTACAACTGGGTAGAAATCATATTTTTCTACTTTTAAATGGCTAAATATTTTTCAAACCCACTAACCTTCATAGCAGACGATCAACAGTGACTTCTCTAAAACAGTTTGAAAATGTTATTAAGGTTGATTATTTGTCCCTTTTAGTAACACCAATGTATTTCATATTGCCATAAAGCCTGATTAGTCTTGTTTACAGCAAGATAATATTGCAGGGATTGTGCATTCATGCAACGAGCAGCACAGCTTAAATTGTGAGTTGTGCTTGGAAAAAAAAGTGCAGAATCCCCTCCTTCTGAAACCTAGTGTACCCGTGGAGTGGCAGCATTTTTTGGTGTCAGCCCTGGAACTAAGTTAGATGAGACTGGCCAAGTCAAAGACAGACTACTGGAGGACAACACCTCCAGAGGATGGGTTCCCCCACTCTTGCTGCATTAAGGATCTGCTTTCTTCCAGGGGAAGGGGATTCTGCACTTTTCTGGGGGTGCTGCCTTCACTTTCAGCTGTGTTGTTCATTCCACAAAAGCACAAGACCTACAAGTTGTACCTTGTTGTCAACGTGACCAATCAAACTTTGTATTGCAAAGTTAAGTACATACTAATTAGTATTTATAAAGGGGAGGAATAATCAACCAAAATAATTTTTCTGAGCTTTTTTTAAGAGTATAGATCAAACCCCTTCATAACAAGGAGAAAATACTGCAGACTTTTCTATAAGCTTTGCTGACTAAAGCTTGGACCAGAATTAGTCAAGTAGTCAAGAAAGGCCAGCGTCAGAGTCTGAGGGGAGAACACCCTTTGATTTCATCATATTACCAGCTCGGTGCCAAAAACTCTGCAGATTGGAGCTCTGCCAGCTGGAGTGTGAGAGTATTCATCCAGCTGAGCCCGATCTGAGCAGCGAAGGGCAGAGATTTATGTATTTGCAGTTCTATTTTCTCTTTTGTACAGTGTGCACTGATTGGAGATATTCAGGTCTAAATGGATCCTTGATTCATCAATGTTATATTGCAGCAAAGGACTCTTTTACATTTTTATAGAAATACTGGGCTGAAAGAAGGCATGTTTGTCTTCATAACATGCACTCCAGCGAGCTAATTCACCCAGAGATGCATATCAAAGGCCTGCATGGAACACAACATATATCTTTATTTATTTTTTTAAAGTAATTTTAAGGGCATTTTTTATTTTACTACATAAAGAAGGAAAAGGAGATTAACTCTGAGAGTGGGACAAGGGAGTAGGAGAAGACGTGGTGAGAGGCGATGGGCTGAAGCAGGACCCAGGCCGCCTGCCAGAAGCAAGAGCTTCCACACATGGGTTGAGTGGATGTAATACTGTGCTACTGGCACCCCTCAAATTCAAATTTCATTCATTATTAAGAGTGTCAGATGATAATGCCTTAAAATGTTTATAAACCTGTTAAAACCAAGTATTGCATTAGAGGTAAAGTGCACTTAAGTTATTTACTGTTAAAGAAACAGAACATTATAAACATAAACCTGTCTGGTTCATCTGGGGATTGTATCATCAATGTTATGGGTGTGTGTATTTCCTGCAAATCTTTTTGATTGTTTCTAAAGTGTGTAAACACTCAAGTGCACTATATCTTCAACCTGAGCACTAACATTTCTCATACTGTCCTGTCTGTTGTGTTGAGTGGTTTATTACCAAGCTTACAGGACTCTGGCATTCACAACATACTGTAAGGGAACGGTGACAATATGTTCTAGTTGTTGGATTTCTTATGATATATAGAGAGACACTGATATTCATTGCAATCTATTTTTTAAACCAGCCAAGTTCTCTTTTTGTGCACTTCAAAAATTTACTTAAATTGTGTGATTTAAATCAAGGACACCCTTGTGAAAGTAGAATGTTATTTGCTCTTCCTCCTCTGATTCTCCCTTAATTTTTCTGGAAATTTAAACTCTGTGCCTCTTAAAAAGATTTTCTTAAATTTATTTTTCAAAGCACAAAGAAATCATCTTTTAAGATACCCAAGACAAAAGAAAGACTAAGGTAAAAACTGCAACATGAAGTATTCATTTGAACATTTGTAATGCTTCTATAACTTTAACCATATCAACCATGCATCCCTTTAATCTTTTTATGTGACCTGAATTTGGGCTATGCCATCTGTTATTATTCAAATTCATTATATGTTGAGACCTTCCAAGACAAAAATGACACTTTGAAGATAGTGATTAGAAAATCAGACTGCCCTTTCAATTATTAAAGTCCTGAAATTTCTGGTCCAAAGCTGATTCAGAGATGTTCTCCAAAACAGGAAAACTATCACAATTATACATCTAGGTGTAATAATGTCTTTGGAACAAGACATCTATGTCTTAAACGCCCCTGCTGTTATAAAGATCCATCAGAAAATTATATTTCTGCATTGTTATGGGGCAATGAAAGGGAAAAATTTAGATTATTTTATTTATTATGTGTTTAAGGTAGGTCATACAGAGCCGTTACTGTTCATTCTGATTATTTTCATAACTGTTTAAAAAAATCTCCTTGGGGTTTTAGGAAAAGGCTCAGAGGGGAGAGGGGGATGATACATTTTTACTAAAACATGCCACTGCTCCCTCAGAGCTGAGTTAAAGAACGCAGACACTTCTTGAAAACCCTTCTTTATTTCTTGAGAGGGAGATTCAAGCTTTTTAACGTTTGTGTGCCGGGGTATCAGTGTGATCTCAGGAGGCTGGTAAAGATCATCTTGGTGCTTGACTCTGTGAGTGCCTCTCCAGTCTGACGAGGAGGAGGTTTGAAGAAGGTTTGAGGAGAAGACCATCAGAGGCGTCAGGCAACCTCTCAGTGCTGCTCTGATGAGTCACATGCTTGCCCTCAGTGATCACTTTACTGTTCCCTGGAGTCTAGATGATCAGATTAGGTGGTTTTTCATATTCAATTCACACTCCTAATAACACAAACACACACTCGTGGCTTAACTAATCTTGTTTTTGTTGATGTCCTGTTGCTGATGCAGTGTTCGATGCTTTCAGTGATGCTGTTTGACAACTTAATTTCAGCCACAGGGACCATGATTGTTTTATATTTAACCACCATTGTCTAAGAGCTCAGCTGTGATGCCCACTTCTTTGGCAGCTTTGGTTCTGCAATTAATGCCCCATTAAAGTACTCCAGTAATATTTCAGAAACCCACTTCAACAACAATCTTATTCCTCTATATCATTGTATAACCTGTAAGCCAGGATGAGTCAAAGATCTTCATATTCATATAAGGCCCCAAAGCCACCATCACCCCTCCCATTGTAGACCCCAGAAGCCCTTTGCAGCCTGTTTGTGTTTTTCCTCTCACAATTTCCAGTCCATTTGGGGCTATTTGGCTCTGCAAATGTTGAGGAGTCAGGCCCAGACCACCTTAAATATTAAATACAACTCTTCTACTTTTTCCTCCTCTGGACAAACCAATTAAAGTTTCAGAAAAATAACAGTGATGTCCTGAATTTAAATGAAAGTTATTATGGCAGAAAGTTACAAAATGTAAAACTTGAGCTCAAATGTACTAAAAGTCAACTAAAACTTTTAAGAACAACTTTGAAGGCAGGAGTTTGTGTTGGCTAATTGAATGCAACATTGACTGAAAATGGGATTTGGGACTTCAGAGATCGAAAAATAGGATGATAATGAGTTCATTGGGAGTGCGTCAGTAAATTATCTGTGGCATTCATTTAGCAAAAAAAGAAAACAATCTCTTGCAACTTTGATGTAAGCTCATCTGCTTTTACATAATAAACATGCAGCTGTCTTGCTGTGAGACAAATTAATTGCATTCCTCTTTTAGTGTTTTCAGGCCCCGATAGGACTCATTCTGAAGTCGCTCAATTTTCAACATTCAACACTTTTTTTTTACTGCCAAAGGGCTGCCCATAGCAAATAAATACAAGTAAGAGGGAACAGATTAAAAAAGTAAAATACCCCTAAGGAATAGAAAACATCTGCTGGTGAACACATGTTTTCAGACTCCTCACTGTTATGAAACAGCAGTTTGGATGATTTTCAGGAAGAGTTTTGTTATTAAAGACAGTTTTTGAAACTGCAGGTTATATAAAATGTGACGACATAAACGTAAATGTGCTCTTGGGAATATCAGAAGGGTTACTGCCAGCTCTCAGAAACAGAGAAGCAAACAAAGAACTAATTATACTGGATATTTGACAGTCTATTGTTTATCTATTTTTTACTGCATTATTTACAGAAGAGCAATCTGGTGCCAAACTTAAGATCTTATAATGATTATTCGAAATGCAAAAAAAACAACACCCTACTTTTTATTTGATTACACACTGCAGATCACTTATAGAGTTGGTTTATTTGCTTGCGAATGTGTGCTCAAACAGAACATCTTCCTTCATTATGTCCTCAAGGACTTAGCAACAACCCAGAGTAGGAGACATTCCTCAAGCCAGGTGGCTTAGACACAGGCCAAAGAAAAATGTCTGTGCAAAAGTAAACATTAGAGCAAAGCATTGAAAAGCTGAAGCCACATTTACTTCTTAAGCTGAGCGTGGTAAGTCACAGTTCATGAAGATTTAATTAATAATTAATTGTTCTGAGCAGGGCTTGCCCAGAGGCCTCCATATTTCAGAGGATTTTAAGAAATGAACCAAAAATGTTCTGGACTTGACCAAACTTTTTGCTGTGAAGTAGAATATGTGACTCCTAATACTGGCGAAAGAGATACTTTTTCTGTGATCTTTAAACAGGTATTTAACTTATTTATAACACATTTTCCTCATTAGAAGAAGGAGAGGATCACAATGTACCCTGATCCCCTTTTTAAATGCAGGTTTACAGAAAGAGGGTTTCCCTTGTTTCCCCATCTGCCCCCAAATGTAAATTTGATATTATTCTGGAGTTTAGCCCTTCAAATTGAGATACGCTGCAATATTTCATACATTGAGACATATATACAAAACCCAAAACCAGTGAAGGTGGCACGTTGTGTAAATCGTAAATTAAAACAGAATACAATGATTTGCAAATCCCTTTCAACCTATATTCAATAGAATACACAGCAAAGACAAGATACTTAAAGTTCGAACTGGTAAACTTTGTTTTTTGCAAATATTAGCTCATTTGGAATTTGATGCCTGCAACATGTTTCAAAAAAGCTGGCACAAGTGGCAAAAAAGACTGAGAAAGTTGAGGAATGCTCATCAAACACTCATTTGGAACATCCCACAGGTGAACAGGCTAATTGAGAACAGGTGGGTGCCATGATTGGGTATAAAAGCAGCTTCCCTGAAATGCTCAGTCATTCACAAACAAGGATGGGGCGAGGGTCACCACTTTGTGAACAAATGCGTGGCAAATTGTCTAACAGTTTAAGAACAACATTTCTCAATGAGCTATTGTAAGGAATTTAGGGATTTCATCATCTACGGTCCGTAATATCATCAAAAGGTTCAGAGAATCTGGAGAAATTACTGCATGTAAGCGTCAAGGCCAAAAACCAACATTGAAAGCCTGTGACCTTCGATCCCTCAGACGGTACTGCATCAAAAACCGGCATCACTGTGTAAAGGATATCACCACATGGGCTCAGGAACACTTCAGAAAACTACTGTCAGTAACTACAGTTCGTCGCCTCATCTGTAAGTGCAAGTTAAAACTCTACAATGCAGAGTGAAAGCCGTTTATCAACAACACCCAGAAACGCCACCGGCTTCACTGGGCCCGAGCTCATCTAAGATGGACTGATGCAAAGTGGAAAAGTGTTCTGTGGTCTGACGAGTCCACATTTCAAATTGTTTTTGGAAACTGTGGTCGTCGTGACCTCTGGACCAAAGAGGACAAGAACCATCCGGACTGTTATAGGCGCAAAGTTCGAAAGCCAGCATCTGTGATGGTATGGGGGTGTATTAGTGCCCAAGGCATGGGTAACTTACACATCTGTGAAAACACCATTAATGCTGAAAGGTACATACAGGTTTTGGAGTAACATATGTTGCCATCCAAGCAACGTCTTTTTCATGGACGCCCCTGCTTATTTCAGCAAGACAATGCCAAGCCACATTCTGCACGTGTTACAACAGCGTGGCTTCATAGTAAAAGAGTGCGGGTACTAGACTGGCCTGCCTGTAGTCCAGACCTGTCCCCCATTGAAAATGTGTGGTGCATTATGAAGCGTAAAATACAACAACGGAGACCCAGGACTGTTCAACAACTTAAGCTGTACATCAAGCAAGAATGGGAAAGAATTCCACCCGAAAAGCTTCAAAAATTGGTCTCCTCAGTTCCCAAACATTTACCGAGTGTTGTTAAAAGGTAAGGTGATGTAACACAGCGGTAAAAATGACCCTGTGCCAACTTTTTTGCAATGTGTTGCTGCCATTAAATTCTAAGTGGATGATTATTTGCAAAAGAAAATAAAGTTTCTCAGTTCAAACATTAAATTACTTGTCTTTGCTGTGTATTCAATTGAATATAAGTTGAAAAGGATTTGCAAATCATTGTATTCTGTTTTTATTTACGATTTACACAACCTGTCAACTTCACTGGTTTTGGGTTTTTGTACATGCAAATGGATCTAGATGTGCTACTTTTGGCATGGTGGGATAGCCTGACTCCTATACAGACTAATTCAGTTTCAGATGGTCCAGCTTCTTCATTTTAAAGGTAAAATGGTTCCAAAAATTCTTCTACTGACCAAATGCAGTCAGCATCAGTGGCACTTCACATATATTTTAGCCATTTCTCAAGACTTTCTGGGGGCATTTTTTCTGAGGGATCTCTTACAATTACAAACAGGCAACAACCCCTGAATTTCATCATACAAACTCCATACCCTTTCATACTTTTAAAGGCTGTAACTTTTGTGTTATTGTTTGCTCATGCAACATGTGAACCTTTTTTAGGCTTGTGAAGGGGGGTGAGAGAGTAGGAGAAGACACTCTTCAAACTGGTCACAGGGTGAATTTGAACCTGGAGTGACAGAAGCATTTACATGGCACGTGCATGGTTGCTAACCACTCTGCCAAACTAGCACCCCATGAAATCCTTTTTAACTGGAAGTTTAATGAAGCGTTGTCATTCATGCAGTAGTTGCAAGAGTTGCTTTCATTTTAACCTTTGGAAAAGTTTGGATACAAAGGCAAAACAGGCAGACATTTACTTTGACTGGTAGAACTTTAACAGACTTCAGAGCATTAGATAGGTTTTCCTTCTCAATGGTTAAAATTCCTTATTTATATCAATGTGGATATGTGTATGTTGTTTCTGTTATCTTGTAAGTGCAGTATTGAGTTTGTAGTGAATAGTCTTTGGCCAAAGAGAAGGGGAGCAGTACTTTTTTGTTCAGTACAGTATTTAATTGCATAGCATTAGGCATCTTTTTTTTTATCTTGAAACAAGGATCAACTTAAAAATGATATATTTATTATTTTTAATTTTTTGTTGTAGCTTTGGTATCGAGCAAGTAACAATAGTTATCCAATGCAAGATTGATATATTATTATTGTCACCCATCCTATATTCTATACAAGGTCTGAATTGCAACCCTGTTCAGCTGTGGGTGCAGAAAATCATGCAAACACATCCAACAGCAAGAAGAAAAGCAGATCTTTGCATACAAATGAAACAACACACAAAGGAATTGTGAGCTGATGACTCAGCTTCGCAATACAACAATAAACTCGCAGTACAGTCCTGAGGCAGACATTAGAGTAGACAAACCCTGGAATGCACTCCCACATGCATAAACAATACAAAAATTCAGGTAAACACACACCTACTACGAACAAATCCCTGAAAGAGCTGGATTTTCGGTCACAGTCCCTTTAGCCGTTTTAATACATGCGACATTTGAACTTTTCAGATTAATCACAGGTCAAACTGTCCACTTTTGAGTCATTTTATCTGCTACAAGGACCTTAACTAATGATCTTGTCACAGCCTGAAGACATTTAAGTTCTACTTTCATCATACAGGCATGAAACAAGAATGACAAAAAAAATAAAAGAACAAGAATTGGAGTGTCTGCTGATACTGAACGATACAATAAGATAGTATAGAAAAAACAAAATAAGTGTGAATCAGACACACGCTTCAAAAGAGAACAGGTGTTTCTCTTTATAGGAACAGACTCATGAAATAATGCAAATCATCATCATGACTTTGTCTCAATATTAACTTTGAATGAAATGGCTAAACTAAAACCATTTTCCCCAAAATGTAGTCCTCTAATAAACACCACTCAGGGATGAATCCACATTAAACTAATTTACCAGAGGCAGGGGGTGTCTGGAAACCAAATTTGACCAAGAGTTTGACTCAATCTTATGCCACCCTCACATCATGAATCACTATCTGTGTATTCTAACCATGCCTCCTGTTGAGGACTTGACATGCACCCAGATGGATTGAGGACAGAGCCTTTCACTGGCCTTTCGTATACTTTGCCTGATATTCTTATCAGGCCAAGATTGGTTGAGAAAGGTAAATTATCCATCCCAAAACTAGCACTTTCTCCACAGTGGGCAACAACAGGTGCTCAAGCCTCTTTTTGTCAATGTGCCTGCATGCTTCTGATCAGGATAGGCCAAGTGGATCCCCATGTTAAATGTTCCAGTGCCCCAGATGTACAGCTGTGACCATGTTAAAATGAACTTTGATGGATATCAAATTGTTCATCTTCATAATGTAAAACAAAAAACAATGCCTTAACTTGCTTGTGGGGTCCTGCAAGGGTCTGTAATCTGCCATAAACTGTTCAAACTGTGAGTAAATGATATCTCTTATGTTTTTTAACTTCAAGGTTTGTTTTATACGCAGATGATATTACACTTTTGTGAGGAAATGAAAAGTATTTACATAATGGATAGATGTTAACTAATCAGATCAACTGTTAAAATGCATACAATGATGATAATTCTTTCCCTTACCAGTAGAGGTCACTATCTCTCTCTCTCTCTCCCTCTCTCTCTCTCTCAACCTATGTATCTATATATATCTATATATATATACGAAAATATTATTTTACCGTTTATTTTAAACCCTAAATCCTAGAAATCAAAAATCATTAATAAAATTTCAAACAAAGGTTAAGTTTGAGACATCTCTTTATTTTTAAAGCCTTCTCAGGGTCGCACATACGAGCATGACAGAAGACATCCATCCAACAAATTCCTATAAATCCTTCATCTCAAGTGTGCTTTAAGGAATTTGTTTTAAGCAGTGCATAAATATGCATCTTGACTCATTACTGAATTGATTACATTTTAGAGGTCAAAGCAGTGGTGGCCGTTATATTAGGGCGCTATGTGCGGTGCCCCACCTGAGCTGTGTGAGGCTGCATGAGCCAAAAGATACAGTATGTCTGCCGACTACCTGCAAATTATTATCAAAATAAGGAATTTTGTTATTATAATAATCATAGGACTACATTGCATGAAAGTAGGCTGTGCGTAGGCTATAAAGCCCTGTTAATAAGCTGAAATACAGCTTTTTTGTGAATACAGCTTCTAGGTAAAGGTTGTATTTTGCCTTACTTATTTTCTCAGACTGCACCGGAATGCTTCATTTACATGTAAAAACAAAAAAAAATCTCCTGGGGGAGGATACCCCTGGACCCCCACACAGGGCTCTGCTATCCAAACTTCAGCCCCATTTACTATTTTTCTTATCACCACTGGGTCAAAGATCAGAAGTCGAGGTTGCCCATCTTACTTTTTGTCTTTTTCTTGTGAAGGTGATCTGTCATAGTTACATGAAAGGGCTTTCCTCAAACATTACACAAATATCCGTTCCAGCTTAAAGATGACCTGAGTAGATTTTTTAAACACAAGGTCAAGGTTAATGACCTCAGATCTTGTAAGAACAATATTTGGAGAATGAATTGTATTAAATTTAGATCCGTTTGGCACAAATCTAAACTTGGAGTTATTGATTAGATTCAGAAGGTCAGAGGTTACAACAGTCCCACAGCCTTCCGTAGTTCCACGGCTGTTTAAAAGCAACAAGAAATATATATTTATTGTTTTCTGTTGCTGAATGTAAAGTCTTGGTGTAAATTGGCATAAGTCTTTATAAATGTAATTTTAATGCTGTGGGCTGGCCCATTTAATCTTCATGACAGTGATATGGGCATAGCCATGTTTTGACATACCTAGACCTGCAAACAAACATTTTAGTTAAACCAAAGCAGCAAATGTAAGCTATACTAGCACCACTGCATCATTCTCACTACTTCAAACATCAGGAAAGAGCCCATGTACAGGGTCTTTAAAGAGGCTGGTCATTCCTGTGGGAAGACCTGTGTGGAGGTGTTAGTTGTGTTTTTTGTCAGTGAATTAAATTGAAGAATCTTTGTCATGAAATGCCATAAAACATAAGGTCTTTACAAAGTATGAGAAGCCTGATGAATTGTACAGTGATTCCTGTATAGTGAAAGTGTATACTGTTGCATCAACAAGAAGCAGCAACAGTCCAGTTCTGTTACTTCAGGAAAATAAACCGGAATTACTCAGGACTTTCCAATGAGATAAAACAAGTTCTGTTTCAGTAAATCTCATTGTATCCATGGTCCACAGACTAATACAATTCTAATGCTTGGCATGCAGATTGGTAAACCTGGATAGTATCTTTTTTTTTTTTTTTATCAAGGCTGTAATAACAAAATTTTCTGTTTTCTATTTCAATTAAAAATGTCTGCCCTTGGTGAAAACAATCCAGCTCTTACCTTGATCTTCAATGTCCAGATTCTTGATCATCCACTGTACGATATCAGAACCTGAGGGAGGAGAAAAAGCACATAAATATTAATCACTGACATGCCTAATTTATTCACTCTGTGCTCGGACACTATTTTGCACATAGATGTAAATGGAAGGGAAAACAATGACGCTCTTAATCAGCCCAGGTTTCCTCATCTTTACGATGCATATCAATTCCTCTCACCTTGCACAATGTGGGCGGATAATAGGTCATCCATTACCAAATTTTCTTTTCTGACACCCTCTCCAAGTGGTAGTCTATTAATATAAATGACTAGAGAGACAATGGCATAATAAAACAGCCATTGTGTTTACTTAAGAAACAATTTGTCCGGCATAGTCACGGAATGGACATTTGAGTTGTAATCATTTGTTTTAATAAGTGGACGCATCATGTTTTATACTGACTATGGGTAAACCCAAAGGTAAAGAAGAGATTAAGAGAAGAGAGAAAAAGGAGTAGGTCTGATTGGCGAATTGGGGTGTACGTAGGGTTGCATAATAAATTAATAAAGGGCAACAATCAAATTGTTGCAGGACATCAAAATGATATGACAAAACTCTTTACGTCACCACAAAAGTCCAGTGTTGGCAAATGAAGAGTCCATGTTGTACTTTTTGCATCTTTACATGCCTTTTGGTATGTTACATAATTTGCCTGAGTGACAGAATACTTCTATGCATAAGAGGAAAAGTTTATGGCATCAGAACTTCTCCTTTTCCCTGTATTTACAGTGCCAAGCCCCCCTGTCATTGTGATGTTGTTTCATCAGCACATGAAACCCAGTGGCTATGGCTTGCAAGCCCAGTGCAGCATGAAGACGACTACCACGGAGTAGACCAGTCAACCAAGCAGAGCAGACTAGGTTCACATAGAAAATGGAGCCTTAAATGGCAGGAGCTCTGACAGAGCTGGATCAGGGGTACACAGGATTTAAAAACTTAACGGCTTTAGAACATTAGTAACTGTGGGTGCGCTTTAGCAGTCATCAAAATTGAAATATGAACCTGAGTTAAGGCAAAAACAAGACATGTAAGCTAGGTTGCGACATCCCTAAACAACACATGCCACAACTACAAGCATTATATCAAGCCTGAGCACTATTGAGAGCCTGATGCACATGGGCATGGTTATGGGCATGTTCTTCAAAATTTTGCCACTAATATGGTGCAAAGCCAAGCACAATGAGGATGGATTAGGTGCCTTGATGATCCACGTTTGTTTGAGTAAAATGTGGATCACCATGTTAGCTTTTATTCCATTTGAAAGCAGTGCTTTGGCCAACAGTGCTTTGTTGCTAACACAAATTTTATAATTTGGTCCAAACTACATTTGATTTCCCTCCTTTTATTGGTACTCTCTTAACAGAAATAACACACATAGAGCTTATATATGAAATATTTTAAGTGAAGAGGGAGGTTATATTTCACTGGAGTGTCCCCACAACATCAGAAACAATTACAAAGACCAGTTTAAAAAAAAACTTTTTTTGGCCTCTGTACGGTGTACATTTTAGGACATCCTCAGTCTCAGGAAAACCTCTGTCATTTCTCAGACCAAACGGCCTCAGACCAAACGGCCTCAGACCAAACGGCATCAGACCAAACGGCATTAGACCAAACGGCATCAGAACTTCCTCCCTCAGACCAAACAGCCTCAGAACCTCTCAGATTATATGGCCTCAGGCTTCAAAATAAAAGTCATCAGACAAAACGGCGTCAATTTAAACGGCCTCAACCAAAACAACGTCAGATGAAACGGCCTCAGAATGAAAGCCGTCAGACAAAATACTGGAAAAACGGACTCAAATAAAAAAAAAAGCGTCAGTGGTAGCAATGTCATGATAATAATGTCAAAAATGTTTAATTCTCTTAAACAGCATTCAGCTAAAAGTCGGCCACTAGCAAACTTCCCGTTTTCAAAATAAAAGCATTGTTGATTATCTCCTTTTAGTTCTTTAACGCTTTTGTAAATTGGGCTCTTGTTTTGGAGCTGACCGGAAGTGTCTTCGAATACCATAATGTCGCGCATAACGGAATGTCCGAAATGTCGAAATGAAATTTGTATCTGTGCGTTTTCTGGCTCAAATAACTACATTTTGGTATCCAACGTGGTGACTTTCTCACCTAAAATGCTCTTTGAACTTTCAAATGTGGCGAATCAACAGAGATATTTGATAGCCTGGTGTACTTCTGATTTTTTGTCGTCTGAGGTTTGAAATGCAGCATGGAAAACTTAGCAGTGTGCTACAGTGTCAACGTTAGCACTCTAATCATACTTATATGTGGTATAAAGTATATTTATTTGAGTCCGTTTTTCCAGTATTTTGTCCGACGGCTTTCATTCTGAGGCCGTTTTATCTGACGTCGTTTTGGTTGAGGCCGTTTAAATTGACGCCGTTTTGTCTGATGACTTTTATTTTGAAGCCTGAGGCCGTTTGGTCTGAGGGAGGAAGTTCTGATGCCGTTTGGTCTGAGAAATGACAGAGGTTTTCCTGAGGCTGAGGATGTCCTAAAATGTACACCGTACCTCTGACACACTGTCAGGATCAGAAGGAATTTATTTATCAGATCTTTGCTGTGCTCATCATCAAGTAAAGGTAGGAACTGTAATTTTTAACTAACTTTCTCTGCCAGAATCCATGGATATGTTTCCAATTAGTGTGTAAAGCTCACACAGCAGGCTGTGTTAAAGCTGCAGTATGCATTTTATTTTTTATCACTGGCCTTTAGTTGACCATTACTTTTAAAATGTAATGGTCAACTTATTATCACTAAAGCCACATGACAGATCATAAGACCTCTGTGCCCTTCTTTGCTCTGTTTTATACCTTTACAAAAGAAAGCAAGGGGCACCCACTTTTTGGCCAATCAGGGCTCAGTTCAGGGACAGTGCTCTAATTGGATCCACTGCTGAGGGATATGTGCTTGTTATATCTAAATGAGTTGTAGTTGTTGCTTAGATTGTACAGGTAATGTTAATTTCATGTTTGTTTATGGAAATAGTTTTGGGTTTTTTTTGTGGTTGCAACACATGATATCAACATAATGCTAATGGCAGCTAAAGGCACGCAAACACAGTGGACTGGTTAAACATAGGGGAGGGGGCATTGCTCAAAGGTAGAAGACAGTATTGTTTCCACTGCAGCTTCATTCTTACACCAGATTGTTGGCCGTACTTATGAAGAATATTATAAATCCAACATTCTGTTGCATTGACGCATTTATCATTTGCACTTCTGCTTTTATTTGTTGGTTAGGTACAAGCTGGGGAGTGCACACAGAGACGAGCTTGACACAAAGCTTGACAGAGGCACAAAATTTAAACTGTGAAGCTTGTGAGCTGTTGTGCAAGCTGCATGTTTTGCACTGGCAGGTGTTTGTCCATTTTACTGTTTTGTCCTGTAAACAGAAGGAAAACACTGTGCCACAGACATTAAAGGTGCAGGGATTACCTTTATGCTGAAGATAGGAAGAAACCTAGCCTTGTAGAGCAGAAGGACCTGCCTGATTCTGAAATCATACCCATATTGCCAGCCTTCATTGTCCAACGGTTTCACTCGGCTAAATGCTTAACAGACCAATCAGGGAAGAGTGGTGGGGGCAGCGGGAGCAGGGGACATGACGACAACAGGAAGTGACTTGACAGGAAGTGTTTGAAAATAATGGCAGCTAATGCTGGTTAGCATGTGGTCATCATGGTTACTCAGTGGTACTTGGCGAAATATGCTCTCCTCAGAAGTTTACTTAGTAGTGATTGTCTTTGACGAGGTTCATGTGACATATAAGTGTTAGATGATACATCTGTGTGGTACAATTTAATGTGAAACAAATGTCATAAGGTAGTTAAGCTAATGGCTAACAACAGTTAGCTGCTACAGCTAATGGCCATTAACTGTTGTTTGCCCTTGCAAGCCATAGCTGCGACCTGCTAACTGTTGTTAGCCATTAGCTGCTATGTATGCTACGTCATAGCAGTGTTGCTTGATATGGATTGGTCTGTGATGAGTATGGTGAGCTGAATGATCATCCAATCACAAGCTGTTGTTGTTTTTGAAGGTTCTGCCCCAGAAAACATTTTCTCAGGGCTCCCTCCCAGATGAATTAGTGAAATATTTCCAATAAGGAACTGTCCATCTGGCGTGTCAGGTTAAAACAAACCAGCCCCTTGCCTAATTGCTCATTTTTCCGACAAACAACCCCTGTGCATTAAAGGGAAAGATTGTCTATTTACTGTTTAAACAATATGAGCACAGGGCATAAATGTAAAAACTGTGGAATCGGTACTGCACATGGAAAGTTTTGCACCACCAGAGTCCCATGTCCACAGTAGTATAAGAGGTATTGCCTACTGAAAGTCATAGAGGATACGTGTTTTAAAAGAGTGAAAAATATTTACTTAAAAAGAGGATTGTGTAATTTTAACCTTAGCTATAAAGGAGAACAAAAAACATGATTAAACATTTTTGCTTCATTACAAGGTAATCGGCCCTCATTCTTTAGAATCATGCAGCTATTAGTATATAATTTCTGTTATTATTGTTTTTGTTTAGATAATGATTTTCTTGCATTATCAAAAATTCTAGTGCAGATGCTTATTTTGAAATAACCAGTCCCTCTATCTAATTCATGCTGGATTTGCCTGGTTATGTCAGTTCCTAAATTAAAAATATTCCAATCATGCAACAACACGTGTAAAATATAAAGTATTTTAGATAAATGTGCCATAGCACCAGGTACACAGGTAAACTACACTATAACATTAAAAAAATATTTGTTTTGTTTGAGTTTTAGATAGCTGTTTGTATTTCTTTTATCAAGAATGCATTAAATATTTTCCATTATATTTTCTTTGAAGTTATTAAATGGAGCATTTCTAAATAAATTGAGATTAAAGTAAGTCAAACTTAAATAGACTTGGATAGCTGATAGATCATTGCTGCTACCTTGACCATGTTACTGTTGAAATGTCTTTTAAATTATCTTAAATGACATTAATTCATAAAATAGAGGTCAAATGAATTAATGCAGTACTAGTATTTTGATTTAAAGTGCATTTAAGGCCCTCATCCATTTCAGCTAATGAAATTTAGCTTTATTGTTGAGTCTTGAGTAGAAAACAAAAGTAATTATACATTTTTATAAATGCTCATCATCTAAGGTTTTAATAAGTTAAAGATATTTAAGCAGCCTTATTGGAAGTGCATGTTTAATTGTTACAATATTCCCTTCTTAAACTGGGAATGCAAATCTTCCTTATCATTATTACTATCCTCATTTGTCCTTCACCTTCTATCATTCTCACTGCTTGTATTAGGTATTTGGCTTCATATATTAATTCTTCTGTCATCTCAATGGGAGGTATGTAAGGGGCAAAGTATATCTGACATGCAAATGTCATATCTGTTATTGTTACTGACAACTCAGTACAACGTCTTTGAAAACAATGAAAAGATTAATGATAGTTAAAGGCATGGCTTTGCACAATGATGTGAATGAGTCCGTGTAGGACCAGGCTCTTTTTTTATGTTGCTTTGATGTCTCTGCATTTTGAATGTCCTCTCCCAAAGCATCCTCCCCATTTGAAATTGTAACTAAAAACATCCTCTTCCCTGAGGGCATTTTCACACCCGGCCCCACCATGTGACTTTGGCACCCTGGTTAAATATATTCTGTATTTTCCCAGTTATTATAACCGGCTGTCACGCTGACAGGTGAAGGTGTACTGAGGAGATGAGCGTCACAGAAGGCAGAGGAAAGGTGTGAAATGGAGACATGAGGGAATTCAAGCAGTGAGAGAGTCCGTCCCTCTGCCTGTCTGTTTATCCATCAGGCTGTCTCCCTCTCTATTTATCTGTCTGTCCATCAAGCCATCTCCTTCTGTGTTGGTCTGTCTACCAGTCCTCCTGTCTGTCTCTGTGTCTTTCAAACCATCTTTCTCCCTCCCTCCCTCTCTGTCCATTAGGCTATATTCCTGCCTGTCTGTCTATCAACAAAAGCCATTGTCCTCTTTATCAGGTTGTCTTAAAAACTGCCTTTATATCTGTGTCTGTTTGTCTTTCTGTCTATCAAGACAATTTCCTCTCTGACATAAAAAAAATCTTTTTGACGTGTTGGTCCTTCTGCCTGTCTATCTCAAGCTGTCTTTCTCTGTATTTGTCTATCTGTCAGTCCATCACGCTGTCTTCCACCCTGTTTGTCTGTTCATCACATTTTATTTCTCTCTATTTGTCTGTCTGTCCACCAAGCTGTCTCCCTCCGAGATGTCTGTCTGTTTGTCCATCAAGCTGTCCTCTCTATTTGTCCCTCTGTCTGCCCATCAAGAAGTCTTCTTCTCTGTAGTTTATCTCAGTCCATCATGCTGTCTTTCTTTCTAATTGTCTAGCTGTCTTTCCATCAAGCTGTCTTCCTCTGTATTTGTCTACCTGTCAGTCCATCAAAAAGTCTTCCTCTCTGTCTGGCCACTCAATCCATCAAGCTGTCTTCCTCTTTATTTATCTGTTTGTCAGTCTATCAACCTGTCCTTCTCTCTATCCATCAAGCTGTCTTCCTTTCTATTTGTCCATCTGTCTGTCCATAAAGTTGTCTTCCTCTGTGTTTGGATTTCTGACCATGTCTGCCAATCCTGACATCTTAAAAGACTATCCGTCGCCTGTTTGTGAGTCTGTCTGTCCTCAAAGCCATCTTCCTCTCTGTCTGTCTGCCCATCCAGCCAACCCCTTGTCTGTCTGTCTGTCTGTCTGTTTGTTTGTCCATGCACTTTCCTCCTCTCTGTCTGTCCATCCATGCACTATCCTCTTCTCTGTCTGTCTGTCCTTCCTACCACGTGCTGTCTTCCTCTCTGTCTGTCTGTCTGTCTGTATTTCTCTTCCACTGCTCCCACTTCTTCCCTGGCTCCCTCATAGCCAGATTAGATTTTTCATGGATTAACATCATTAATACAACCCCATTTTCACACTATCAAAGTTGACCCACTTTCTAAGAGCGAGCTTAAATGAGACGTGTAAGGTAATCCTCTGACAAGGCTCTTCTCTCAATTGATTAATATCATGCTCATAGACTGTGTTGGAATGTGTGTGCGTGTGTGTGTGTTTGTGCCAGTAATTCAACTTTATTACAGTGATGATTCAACTGCAATAAATAAGCATACCTTTAACATGTTAATACAAAGGTATGTAAATACCCCAAACCATCTCCTGTTTGTGTTGTTTTATTTAAAGGTCATTTTTAAAACCTAATTGAATGTTTCCCGCCGGGTCTCTTTAAATAGACTAATGCTTTTTATTTTGAAAGGACAGCGCAATTACAAATGGAATACAGAGGATGATGAGACAGTGGGGTTTTGTAGAGCAAATGCTTTGTCCTCACTCAGATTCATATTTTTGAGTTTCATGTTCGAGCAGAGCATGTTCACAATTCATAATGCTGAAAAAAATCTAATTATCACTCAATAAGTACCTATGATCCAGCAATATTCTCACTTTTTGGGCACTCTTTTGGAGCTCCTGTCACTTTTAAGCCCCCTTCAGCATGTGGGCCAATTCCACTCTGATTGGTTGACAAATCTGCTCTGTGGTGATTGGTCATTTCAGCACATTTTGCTGGCTCTGCACACTGTCTGCACTGCATGCTTTGCATTGGACTTGCTACATCAAGCCAATGGGCTTAAACTAAAGAGAAAAAAGTAAGACTCTGGTAGGTTTGTAGGTGGTTTTCAAACATTAATGCTAACGTACAAAGATATTTCCTTCATTTCTGGTGGTCAAGCTATGCTGAGAGCACCCTTTGTTAGATCAAATTGTTTCCTGCTGCTCAATGTGCTGCTGCAGGGCATATTTTCAGTTTCAATTTATATTTACAGTTCCAATACTGTTTTGCCCTCAAGGTTGAATATCAAATTTTGAGTATAAAGTAACAGCTCTAGTGAGCAGAGGGAGGCAGCTACTGTCACTGTAAACAGCGACTGATGGAAAAGTCTGGATGCGGTAAACTTTCTGTCTTGTGTAAAAGTATTCAATCAAGGAGATATGAAAAAGAGTTAAGGACATTAGCAGCAAGAAGCTGTGAAAAAAATGTTAATATTGTACAAAGCTTGCATGTGATGTTTCATCTGAGTTTATGCATTTACTTGAGGAACCAGAGTTGTAATCTTAATCCGCTTTACTGCCATCTAGTTTCATGCTCCCTGACCCTTAAAACACATAATAGTTGGGTTTTTCTTTGATAAAGCATGTTGCTAAACTTGCTTTCTTTCACATCAATGTTTTTCTTGTTCTCATGTTAACCACTGTGGGTTAAGTCAATCCTCTACACAACTTAACAACTTTGGAAGTTGTATTCCCAGATAATTGATCAACCACAGATGCTTTGGCCAAAAGTTGCCCACATTTATGACCACTTGTTAAACTGTAACACGGGCTCATTAAGAAACGATCAGCTTTCTGAAAGTGGACTAAAATTAGTCAAACACAATTTGTGTGGCAAATGTGCTGAACATCGGGGTACAGGTAGCCAAGAGGGTTATATACTTTCTCATACTGTATGTATTAAGGCTCTTGACTCGTGTGGGCAGCCCAGGTACAAATTTCGCCCATTGCTAGGTTTTCCCCTGCTCACTGTTGCTCGTCTTTTTCATTTAAGGCAAGAAGCCGCCCAAAAAAACTTTTAAAAGGCAACTCATGTCGAGTTTATCTTTAAAAAGAAAAGACATTTAAAAAAACAGAGTCCATTTAGCATTGATTAAACCCACCTGCAGTAGGCTACTCTGAATTTTATAAACATAAGCTAAAAAAAAGAGAAGTAATACTGTTTACTGTATTAATCTTATGGCTTATTCAGATTTACTAAAAGATTTGGAATACCTGTATAGCAGTTTAATGAACACAGCTATGCCATCAAATTCAACTAAACACCTGTTAGTCGATACCCTTGTTATATATGAACAAATATATTTTACAAATGCTATTTACAGAACAAACAAACACATTGAAAGTGTTGAAATTTAATTTCAGGCTGCATGTTAATTTGATTTGATGGGGAACAAATATTATTTGTAAGAGCAGGAACATTCTTATAACTTAGCAAATGTTGTATGCAAGAGTTGCAAACATAATAATGTCAAAACCACATCTCATAGTATAATGTAATGATAATATATTTCATACAGCCTTAAAGTACAAGAAATTCAAACACAAGCAAAGAGAGGCAAAGCCCCTGTGTGCCTCATCAAGCTACATGTTTTCCGAATGATACAACCAATGGAAGACAAGTGCTATTACTGTCGCAAGTAAATGAAAAGAGGAAATAAATTGGAAAGAGGTCAGAAGTTCAGTGCGCTCTCAAAGAAATTGGTGAAGTTTAAGTGGTGCGGAGGAAGAAACTCACTGCAGCAACATGGTCTTCATCAGAGGCTGTTGTGCCTACAGCTCATTCGAGTGCTTCTCTGAACACAAATGGTTGTATTGTTCACAAAGAGAGGGAGCTAAGGGGAGTCTGTGTCCTCACTGCAGCCCTGTGCCGAGGTCAGACTGTACGTTTTAAGCATGATTATAGCCCAGTCTGACAGTTTCAGGGTTTCAGGACCCTTCGCCTCCACAAAAAATTACAGTTTCATACTTAAAAACTCTTCACACTGAGATTGCTTAACTCCACGTTAAAGTTATCCCTTATGCCCAGTTGGTAGTGTGAGGGCTCAAATGGAACACTTTGAGGTACATGGACCCCTGTTGGGCTCCACAGGGGTTCATTACTGTTTCTCACTGATGAATATGTTGAGTGACTACAATGTTTTTTCACCAGCAATAGGTGCAGATGACAAAACTCTTCCTCTCTGTGTTCGATCAATAAATCTCTTTGTTTTGTGACACAGATCGGTGATCTTGTCAGTTATTGTCAGATTTATGAACATCTTTTTTACTGTTGTGAAGTTTAGGCAGGAAGTTTTCATATGACTCCTTATAATCCTCCTGAAATGCTTTGTCAGGATGCACATGTCCCCGACTTTTTTTTCTCAGAAAGTCTTTTTTATTTTTGTTGCTCCATTTTTAAAACAACAATTCAATTCAACAATTCACACACCATTGTCATAATCACAAGGACCAATTTGATCATACATCTCAATTATATGGAAATTCTAAAATGAGAGGGGACAACGTGATGTTACACTTTGGAAATATTTTTACCGCTTCTAAGTCAAACTTCCAAGTTGGAGTTTCATAGTAGCTTATAGTAGCTCAGTCTGTAAGGACTTTGGTTGGAGACAAGGGTGGCTGATTGTCAGCACAATCTCAAAAGAACAGAACAAGAAAATGTCATAATTTTTGTTCTCCACAAATGTTTTTATCACTGATCCAAGGCTGTGTTGAAAAACCCCACAGGCTTTCAAAGCCAGAGAACCAGCAGGATGCTAACCTACCAATATTTTTCAGCCTAGTACAATCATATTTCTGACAAATAAAAAAGTAAAATGTTTCAAAAGTCATGATGTTTTCTTAGCATTTAAACAAACTATTTAATCATCATTATTGGAGCACTGCTAATATTGTAATATTAGGAAAGGCACACCTATCCCACCATCTACTGGTATTTATAAAACTCTCGTATATACATTTTTGGTGTCATAATGATTGCATAGTTATCCTTAATCTATACTTTAAACTCTTTATTTTATCAAATTATTTTCAGTTGTTCTCTATTGTGAAGTGTTGTTTGTTATCTGTCTCTATTTCTGTGCAGGACCAAAGCTAAACCCAAAATCCCTCTCTTTAAACCTGACTAGTATGCTGTGATGCTTTTTCAGTGGGGCAGTTCTAAGGTATGCCACCATTAACACACAATATTGGCTCGTAGGTGGGTTTGTCTTGGAAAATATTGATGTGGAGGAAATGTAGAAATATGTATCTACTGTATATAGGACACATGGATGAAACACAAGCGGCCATCTGTTGTTATTTCATCATGTTCCTGCAGCAAGCATGGCTGTTTACTAAATGTACAGAATGTGAAATATGTAATATCTGAGCAAAAGATAAAAACACCGAAAATCTGAGCCTGCACTGCTTGGCAGACCAAAGAACAGTCATCTACAGAAGACCTGGGATCAAAAACAAGACAAGACAGAGAGAAAAGCATGCATCAGCAGCCCTTCAAAGCACTAAAACTAAAGCTAGAGTTTTTTTTTTATTTCAGTCTATGAGTCTGTGTTCATACACTGATGCTCACTGCCAACAGTTTTTAAGAATCTAAGCCTCATCTCAGCCACCATGTTTAAAGACACTGGACCTGTCAGCCGATGTGACAAACACAGCATGGTGACTGTTCGTGGTTCTCGCATTACTTGTGCCCTTAAACAATATCATGCAAAAAAAGGCTGTGCACATTTATAATGAGTGACAAGGACATGCAGGGAAATCTGAGGGATAAGTCCAGCAAGTTATGGAGTATTAATTCATTGCTTGTCCTCCATATATCCCAATACTTGATTGAAGTAGTGATCTTGTGTAGTAAACCTGAAACCTTAACTGTATCTGCTGATGAACTGAAATAGCTAAATCAAGTATTTTAGTTCATATTGAAGGGATACTCCAATACTGTCAACACACAAGTATGGAAGGCATAGCAAGTCCAAATACAATATAATATTTATTAGAACTGGTAAGACAGTAAAAAGCTTGATCAATACTTATGTGGTCCTGTGTTTTACTATCAACATGTCTAGTGTGTACCATGTAACTTGGTCAATGATGACAGAACAGAATAGGAAACATGAATGATAGATGAAATACTTAGCGAACCATTTTTAAAGCCCTAATTCATCATTAATTAACTCGATGATGCATTTATTAATCTGTAAAGCATCAACAACGAATTAGCAAGAAATAATCTACAATGTATTATTAATAGATTCATGTCATATAAAAACATGGCAATAAATATTGTAAATGCATCTACAAAAACATGTAAAGGGCACCAACACAACTGGAGGACCACACCATAGACTGCCAACAAATGGATATAGTAGGTCTTGGCTGGACAGCTACAATATGACAACTTGATCTGACAATACATGCTCAATAGGTTGAAGATTGTGAATGCTGTCTGTGTTTATGTAGCCCAACTGGTGCCTGATTCACCTCAAAGGAAGAGTTTTATAATATATATATTCAAAGTCTTGTTATATGTATTCTGATTTCATTGTATTTATTCAGTTTAATTACATATATTAAAAATTACTGGTATTCTTCTGTATCTGCCTCCATTTTATAGCCCCGGAAGTTGCCGCCTGTTGTTTACACAACCACCTTTCTTATTTAGAATTAAATGTCTTTCTGAATTAAGCTCTTTTAGGTTAGATTTTTCCAACTGACATGTTAACATGAGGCATTTTTTTCTGATCAAACACTTACTCTGATTAAAAAAAATCTTTAGTTGGTTAAAAGAATAAAAATAAAAAAACATCTAACTTTTTTTACATTTTATAATTTTTTAATAAATCAATCACTGAAGATTGCCCCATACAATACATTTGTGAAATGAGAGGACACATTTGACTGTCTATTACCATGGGAAAAAAATATTTAAATTCATTTACAAAACTACAGTGGATGTGCAAAATTGATTTTTTCAATTTAAAATCATATATAATTTTTTGCCTGCAAGGAAAATGTTAAAGCTATGGAATATGGCAGAGACAGATGACTGTCATTTTTGTTCTCAGGAATCTGAATCCACCTTGCACTTTTTCGGTGCTGTCATGTTGTGTCGCTGATTTGGATGAAGGTTGAGGAAATGTATTTAGAAATTGGCTTGTCTTTGAAGCTAGATTTTGTTTCTGTACGGCTAGGAGAGTTTGCAGATAGTCACGATCTGGTTAACCTAATTATTCTACTGTGGGTGAACGATTTATTTTCAAGGCCATAAACAGATTTTCACTCAATAATTTTTCCTTTTAAGGATTTATTCAGCAATATCTAGTTTCAGAAGGTCATATGATCAAAACAGACAATGATGCCAAAAAAATTAAAAGGAGATGGAAAAGGTTTTGAGAATTACATATAAATTACATTGAAAATGTAATGGTATTTTGAAAATGTAAACTGAATTTTAGACTATATATATTTAACATTGTTATGCCATTGCTCGCCAATGGTGAGACCCGGGACACAGCTTTGAGATTATGTATTATGTGTAGGTTTGTGTGGGAGGTTAGGGTGGGTGAGGTATATTTTGTGTTTGTGTTGTTTTGTTTGTTTGGGTCATAATAATAAAATAATAACAAAAAAATACATTTTCCGATTACTGGTGTCCATCATAGCCATTGTGTTCTTCCCACTTCATCTCCCTGTCAACTTTTTCTTTGGCCAGTTAGCCTTTGTTTCTGTTACCCTCATTAATGCCATCAATGTAAGAAGCAAGGTTGTGTTCTGATCTGTCACATTTCCACAAAAATCTGTGGGGAGACATGTTTTTTATAATCTCATTTTTCAATTCTATAGCTGTAAAGCACAAGTCTGAGCAACTGCATCAATATTTTTGTTACACCCACCAAAAGTGCTTACAGTGTGTTATTTATTTTCCACCTTCCTGCATAATAAAAATGGAAGCAGTGTTGGCCTCACTCCTTTTAGCTTTTGACTGCAGTCTTTAACCTAACCAACCCCTTATGGAGTATCACTGCAGCATGAATCCTCGTCTATTAGGCCGCACGACTCAGAAATCCAATACATTCCTCTTGACATTCTGGCACTGCTGGTGTGAAATGCAGAGCGGACAACTCTCCCAATACTTTCAGTGTTTGTTTGGCGAGATGTACTGTAGCTGGGTACTCAGTGGGTGGGAGCCAAGTGGAGGAGAGACGAGATGAAAAGAGAGGAGCACAGCAGAACAGAGTGAGCACAGAGAAATAAAGAGCTTACCTGAAAAAACACTGGGGATCTTGGTCAAGAAACTTTTTACTGTTCGGATGGGGATGCCATTTTTCTCATCCTGCATGCGGGCTATTACCTCCTCCATCTGGACAACACAGAGACAGTGGGAGAGGAGAGGAGGGGGAGATAACAGGAGAGAGAGAGAGTGAGCACTTTTTATGAACTAGCCACAGTAAGTAGAGGCTGTGTGTGAGTGAGACAAAGAGGTAAACACACACAGGTTCCTCTGAGGTTCAGCCGAGCCTCCAGGGAAAAGAGAGTAAGGTGAGGCAGTAGGTTAGGAACAATAACTACTGACCAAATTCTGACTCTTTGAGCTGCACACATATTCTGTATCAGCTAGAACATGTAGGAAGTCAACTATAGGGCTGGGAGATATACAGTAGATAAAAAAATGTATGTCAATATTTCTACCTGAAAGGTGAGAAAAGAAGTACAGGGCCAATCCTGATGAGGCAAACAAAAGAGGTTAAGTGTGGGTGGTCTGCTCTACCACAGCCAATCCTTTAAGTGTGTGAGGACAAAAAGATAGTACTTCTTATAATTATACTACCTTTTCCCCGATTTACTCAGAAGTTGTTGTTAGCTTGGAAACATGAAGGACATCATGTGGAGCCCCTAGAAATCATTAAGAGATGTTTTCACTCTTTGAAAAGGTTATTTTAGTTGATTATTTCTCCCATTTTGTCATACCAATCGTTGCTATATTTTATGTTGTTGGAAAGTCTGATAAGTCACCTTTACAAAGAGGTACAACTTGTTGGAATTGTGCATTCATGAAATGAGCAGCACACCTAAACGTGTGGATGGTATCTAAAAAATGTGCCATCCTATATAAGACTTTCCAATAATAGAGCAGTTTTAAATAAGATATACATGAAGAATGGGATCTTTCCTTTATGGGTGCTCACTATTACATTTTTATTTTGTCAGGAACACCGAGCATCTCCCACTTTAGACTTAACCTTTTCCTCTCACTGTGACAGTTTATTTGTGTGAAACAAAATCATGAAACAAGAATGACAACATTTAATTCAAATTTAATACTGTGATGTTTCCTAAGTGTAGACAAGCCCTTCAATTGTGTTGATAACATAAATGTGGCTCAAAAAAGGAAAAACAAGTCAAAATGAAAATTTGACAGCTGTTAACAATACATTGTACGTTCAATGTCAAGGAGTTCTATTTTTGTTGTATTTCCCTGGAATTAGAATCATTTGTGTTTACTATTCACAATAATGCCTATTAGTTCTTACCATTGGCAATATTTCTACTGAGTATTAAGCCTGGCATCGATTTTCTGATCAACATCTTCTGTATATTGATTGAACATAATACCTTACCCTATATCTTTTTTGGAAATATATTGATATATCTTAAAAATCAAATAATCATCCAACACTATTATACATAAGTAGTTTCTTCCCACACTAAGTGTGTGTCCTGAAACAGTCAAGAAAAATGTAAAATGTCCTTCAACAGACCGACCCAAATGTGTGTTCAGCATACACTGAGATGTACTTCTGAACAGAGCTGCACCAAGGAATGACATGCACATACAAACTCACACAAACACACACACACACAGGCACAGATGCGAACACACAAACATTGTGCATGTCACTGAGACAGAAATGTACTGGGAGTTGTCTCAAGGGCCTGGCAGGCCAATACAAGGCAGCCACGTTTTCCAAGAACACACAGAAGGCAGCAGATCTGAGAGTGGAGCATGGCCCCGATATGTCAGCCGGATCAGATGCCAGGATAAGTTGTGAAAATCCTCAGTGGAGAAAAAAACACCCATAAAAGCTGTGCGCAGACAATGCAACACACTAATATTACAATATGCAAAATAGGGATGTGCATTGGAAAATAGCCTTTAAAAGTCATACCCAATGAGTTCTGACAGAGTTGTATTCAGTAACGAGAAATAAGGTTGTTCTTAATCATTACTCCTTATTATCATTAACTTGTGTCAAAAGTAGCCAGTTACTTCACCTTTAGGTTACACATTCCCCTTTCAAAAAGGTGAAATTCAACAGGTGTAAATTAAAAGGTTAAGGCACCAGACAATGTCCTTTAAGTACTGTCTCAGATACAAACTCCAAACAAAGCTAACTCTCAGTGTTGTTGAAAGAACAGCTCACTCTTGTCTTCTCCTCAGATATGCTGTGTTAAACATTTTAGAAAGTAAATGCAGGTACATGTAGTCATCAAAACAACCCTCTAAAAATGTTAAGGTTTCTGGTAACAGAATAACCAGGAATTACTCTGATTACTAATGGTGATATTATACTGTTTTAGAAATTGTAATACCTCAGTGTTTGATAAGGGATTCATCACTACTAAAAAGGTAGTAACTTTACATTAATATGTTACAATTAACTAGAGATTGTAAATTCAACATTCTCAAAGATAGCCCAGGATCTTAGACCCCCAATTCCAGTGATGTCGGGACATTGTGTAAAAAGTTAACAAAAATGGAAAACATGATTTGCTAATCATTTTGGCTTACATTGTATTGAATACACCACAAAGACAAGAAATATAATGTTTTGATTGTTTTATGAAAATATGTGAGGTTTTCTCCATCTTAACACACACACAACATACATATCAGTGAATGCATCCAGCATCCAGTCGGGAGTATTTTCTAAGTTAGTACTCATGATGTTAAGGTCAGATTTTATTAACTAAAGTAAAACTGTTTTATTGTTCCGGTGTCTGCACTATAGAGTTTCATTCCCCACACTAAAGTCAGTAGTCGCTCCTCACTTGATATATTACAGTAATACTCTGGCCCATAGCTGTGTGTGTTGCTTCTCCACCTGTAATGTTTAGCTCCATAAACATCTGAATCAATCAATGTCTTCAGCAATAAACTTCAAAATTAATTCTGAGCCTGAAAAAGAGTGGCAGTGACAGAGGCAAAGGGGTTTTCTGCCTGAGTCCATTACATAATATGTTTTGTCATGATGTAAAAAGAGCCTGGATTATCTTTTTTCCAGGTCATCTGGAGGACTTTATTTTGGCTGTCTCTCTGTTGTCCAAAATGAAAAATTAAATAAATAAAATCAAAAAAATGTCAACAGGAATATTCGACAGGGGCTAAATCCATTCAGATTGCTTTTTTAATGCATCAAATGTTATCCTTCAAGTGCTAAACAACAAAAACATGTCAGCAAACAGCTCAGTGTTGTATAGAGTGCTGAACCGATACTTTGGCATTAGTGAGTGTTATTTCACTCTGAGACTTGTGTTACCGGCTTTTATTGGAAATGGATGTATACTAACTTTGTGATGACAAAACAAAGTAGTGAATATACTATCGATGCACTATGTGTAGGATGTCTTCCTTTGCTTCTGTTACAATTACAATGACATCCTTGAATATGCTTGAAAAGGGGGTCTTTTTAATGACAGTTATAAGAAAACAAGCCATGTGTGACTCTTTGTTTTGTTAGTGACAGATGTCAAACACAGCTGTCATTTCTGATGTTTACAAATAAGCACGACCATCAAGTAACTTCTCCGTACATTACAACTAATAAAAGTGAACTTCGGTGTTAGTGCTGAAGTGCACTTAGCAACATCAATGAGAATGGTCTAAAAAGAGAAAACATTCAGCAAATTGCAGTTCTCTTGAAGAATACAGGGAGCATGCACATAAGCAATTATGCAAGTGTTTCCACTGTTGTCCCATGTGGTTTAAGGGAGAGGTGGAGCTATGAAATCATCATTTCAGAAAATATATGCATCCTCTGTTAACAAAGAAATGCAAGGGAAACATTTTAAAATTTAATTTACTCTGGGGTCCAGATACAAAATGAGCATTTTTGGACTCCTAAAACATAAATTCCATGTGGACAAAAGTTGACTGGTACTCCTAAACTGGTCCAACTGTAAAAAGACTAAAGTGCTTTTCACACCAAACGTGACCTGGGCGACCACTCTCCATGCAAAGTCAATGTACAGCCATGATGGGATGGGGACCATCCTCCCGCAATCTGGGCAACTTGGTCATGTCTTGGGAGACATAAGGTGGTTCCCTTGTCCCTGAAGATTGGTACTCCTGTGGTCTGTTTGGACGCATGACCTACTTGTGGCGGTCGGTTGCAAAAGTTGAAAAATTTGAACACGCAACGTTGAGTGAGGCTGTGCCTTGACAGACTGTTTTTTTTTCCGGTTCACAGGGTGACAATCTATGTCCCTGTGGAAACATTAGTTAGTGAGTAAATTACTTCTGCGTTGACGGGACTGCAGAGAACTCCTGTTCATACTGCTACTGCAGGGCCATCAGCTGCAGTGTTTTGTGGTTGGTAGATGAGTGAAAGGATGCAGATGGAATAGTGTCAGCTAATACATCCTATTACATGATATGATATGATCGTGGACGGGATGTCACTGAGCGACGGTGGCCAAATGAGCCATTTGTGGACAGTTGACGTGACTTGGTTGGCCGATGTGATCTTGGTCGCAAAGTTGTATTCAGTGTGAATGGGGCTTTAGACACCTACATTTCAAGTCTAAAGTGACTTTTTGAGCAATTTGTAATAGTAAATGTGCCACTACCTCATTTAGTTTGCCTTCGACTGCCAACTTTTGACATGCACCACAGGTGATATTATCCCTGGTGTGTTTTATTTTTGTTGTCATAGCATTTGGAATTTGCATGAAATTGTTTTAGTACAGGCCGGGCTCTAATCATCTTAAACTGCTTCAGTGAACATCATGGTGAGTTCACCCTCCTCCACAGCCGCCAGATCTCAATCCCAACCTTCGGAAAGTGATAGATGATTCAGATCATGGATTGGCAACTAACAAATCCACTGCAGCTGCTATTATGTCAATATGACCCAAAATCTGAGGTACTACCTATAACTGGAAAAATGTTGCTAATAAATTGGCAAGAGAGAGCATATTTCAGTTTCTTTAAAATGCATTGATATCATTTTCTGGCTCATATTGCCTGCCCCTTCCATCCATCCTTCCATCCTTATATCTGCTTTGATGGACTGCTCTTTATTTCTATTCTCTCCATCGTAATATCAAACATGTATGATAAATCTGTGAACTCCTCTGGGAAAGGTAATGCAATTTATATGCAGCCAATTCTATTTCATGCAAATGTAGGCTTTGTATGTGAAAAAACAGATTACCATGGCCACATGGGTTGGGGGCAGTGCTAGTTTTATAAAAAGTGGGTTTGATGTGTGAATCTACGTTAATTGGGAGTGAACGCACATGCCAGAATTAGACATAACAAAAGGGTGTTAGTAGTTTGACTAAGAATGCAACACTAAAAAACAACAAAAGAACATTCTTGCATTAGTGTGGTATTATATAACTAAAAGCTGAAGCTCCAAAAAGTGACGCACAGAAACACAAGAATACCCAGAATTCTTGTGGCCTCATTTCATGCGTCTCATACATCATTCCTTTTGTTGTCTTTAAACATATCGCTCTAAATTAATCCCAATTGTGTTGCGCTCTTCCCCCTGACTGACTGTGTTGTTCAACGCCAACCTTCCCTCCCTGCATCAATCTCTCACTGTGTTTTTCTGTAAGTAAGCTGGCACTATGAGGCACACAGAGCAAACAAGGACAACAGCAACCGTGATCAATACTTCACACACTCTTTCCTATCTCTGCAAACCCTCACCGCCTACACACGGTGAAATGCCACCAGCGTGAATATTCAGGATCTAAAGCTCTTGAAGTCGGGATGCTCTCTGGCTTCATGTTGTGAGGAAGAGAGGCAAGTCATTTCCCACAAGAGTGAGAGAGAGACAGCCACTCTCTCTCTCTCTCTCCCTCTGTCCCCCACCCATCCACCCACCCAAAGCTGTCTGACTGCAGCCTCTTCACAGATAACAGTGAGTGTTTTGGCTGCACAGTGTGAATCATTGAATAATGATGGCACAGGACTCGGTACATATAAAGTGACTAACAAAAGCTTCATATATAAGCACATACTGACTGAGCATCAGCACACAGCTACTTTGAACACTTCAAAGACTATCAGGGTGGACACTCAGTTCAATCAGAATGTTCTGAAGCACCATTTTCAGAAAAAAATATTCAAACTGATTTTATAAATCAATGCCAGCCCCTGAGATTTCATTTTAGCCGATGTTAAGTGCACAGTAAAGTCTTTGGTTTTACGGGCTTTTTATAAGAAAACAGAGGTGATAAAAGGATTGGTTGTTAGATTTGTTCCATCATGAGCACACTGGGTAGGTGAGGCATTTTTAAAGAGGAGATTTCAGAAATTTTATTATCTAACCTCTGGTGGCACATTTAAGGGTGACCTTTAGTGGTTACTCCAGAGAGAAGGAAATATTCCTGTGTGTTTTACTGCCAAGGCGAAGATGGTATCATGTAAAGGTATTGATTAGGTACTGATTGGGGGCGTCGATGGTGCAGTTAGAGTGCGCCTGGTCAGTGATTGGTAGGTTGTAGGTTCAAGCCCCCAGGAATGCGTCCTTAGGCAAGACACTTAACTCCAAGTTGCTCCTGTTGCTGCGTCAGTGGCGTGCAAATGGGCATAAATGGTGTGGATGTGTGTGCTGATACTTATGGATTACAACATAGAAACTCTGAATCATTGGTGAGTGAATGGGTGGGAATGGGTGTGAATGGGTAGATGTGACATGCATTGTAAAGCTGCTTTGACTTGTCAAAAGAGCTAAAAGCGCTATATAAGCTCAAGTCCATTTACCATTAAGGGTCATAATTTCGTGGCATGGGGATGCACAGAGCCTGTGCACCGCAGTGTTAAGGTGTTAAAGTCCGGCGCACTGCCGTGCGCAACCAAGTTGACAATTTGGTAGACCGTCTGCGCCGAGATTGGTGTGACGGTGCACCAGGGGGAGGTGCCGACAGATTCAGGTTGGCGCAGTGACAATTTCTTGCCAAAAAAACAGGGCGGAAGGTGCACTGAAAGCTCGCCAGCTCCAACCTGGTCTATTCTCAACCCAGGCGAAGCGCACCCTCCGCAGCTGTAATTTGGTGACAGGTGCACATGTACTCACACATCACCAAACCCTCAGAGGCAGGTATCCACAGACACATTTTAATGCAATAAATAATCACAGTAACCGCTATCTAATGTAACTGTCTAAATCAGCATATACATTTGTATCTATATCAATTGTCCTGTAAAATCTGATGTCGGATTAAAGCCGTTTGTCATAATGGAAACTTAACCTGACGGCAGCTGGAAGTTTGATACACATCTGACAAGTCAACAATAAACTGCCTCATCATCCGATAAAGAGTATACAGTATATTCGGCTTCTCTCATTTCATGGTATTCAAAGAAAAGGGAGAAAAAAGAGAGAAAATAAATGTATGTCACTCAGTGTCTTAAGGATTTACCAGTGATTGCCCAAATTTCTCTGTTTTACTCTTTGTTCTTAACGTGATCTAAAAAGATGGAGTACATTATTGCAAGGAGGATGAGGAGGAGATACAGGGAGAGTATACAGTATTTCACCAAAGGTTCTGCTATTTGGCGATGACGGATCTGGAGTGCAGATGGATCAGCCTGGAATAGCCTGCTGCGGTGTTTAAATGTCTGTAACTTAATTTTGTACTCCTATTAATGACAAAGGAACAGATTACTTCTTTTCCGGGAGCTGGCCCACATGGTGCCCGTCGTGGCCTCCCATGCGAGCCCCGATAGCGCCCCTGCTCTCTATTTGTTGTAACTGTGACAGCTGCTCTGACCGTCTCTGCTACCGGGTCTTCCTAGCACACTGTGCGGTGGCAGGGATCAGTCAGACCAATCAGTTGCTGCACCTCGCCCGCAGCACATTTAAAGGCAAGGCAAGGCGAGGCGTTCATTTGATTGGTGGAGACCACATTGGCTGTGTTAAACCCACTCAAGCCTTTTCTCTTCCCTCTCTGGCACTTGCGTGAAGGGGCAGGTACGGAGGTGTGGATGCACTTCTGTGAGCCATGCAGGAAATTGGCAAAGTGCACTGGACACACCCTGTCGGCGCAGCGCAGGGCAGGTGCGCCACGCCTGCGCCTATGAAATTAGAGCCCGAAGTTACGGCCATAGATTGCATATTAGAGGTAACCACCTATGGGTAAAATATGTAACACTGGATTAAAGAGGACATATCATGCTTGTTTCTCCTTTTCACTATGCCAGACTAGGATGCCTGTAAAGCATTTTTGCCCTCAGTACAAGTCATTTAGTTCTTTCATTGCCCCACAATTGCGTTCTCAAAATCCTCATTTTAGGCCATTATGAAGCGCTTGTTGAAACGTTTCGTCTAAAGTATGACCTAAAGTTACCTCGCAATGTCACAGCCCTTTGTGCTCTGATTGGTCAGTTCTATCGGGGGTAGAGCCAGCTTGTCCTTCTTCTTCTACTGTATTTTCTGGCAGGCTCAAAGCAGCGACCGCGTATTGAGTCCCCCTACAGGCCAGAGCTGGTAATGAGGGCCAGAGCAAGGGAGTTTTATACCCCTGCAGCTGGATGTGTTCCTCGGTGACGGTTTGGGGCTGACGGACATCTCAGAGGAGGAAGTGTTTTATCAGATTACTCCAATAAAAAGAAAGGTACCGGGTGTCGTCATGAAGTTTGAAATCTCGCGGACATCTCGCGATGACCAATTTTCAGAGGCATCAAATCTCGTTCTAGGATATCAGAAAAAATACAATATCTCATTTTTTTGAAAATTAAGGGGGTGTAAGGTCTTGTTTTCAAATTCATTATATTATGTGTAAGTATTAAATCATGCATCAGCATGATATGTCTCCTTTAATATATTAATCTTTGGGAAGCACTTTTTGAGGCTTATTGGAGCAAATGAGGATGTCTAAACTACTGAGCAAGTATTCTGTTTGTTGCAACTACAAAGCCTTTTTGTACCCAAAACTGATGATTAATGTAGCTTTCACACCTTGATCGTTTGCAAAAGCTGGTGGGAGACAAATGGGTGCTCCCCCTTCTGCACGTTTGTTCAAGTACATATGAACACAGCAATGGGTCAGTTTATTGTTGCACACAACTACGCCAATCTTGGCTGGAAGAGGTTAGGCACGGTCTGCCTCCACTGACCCTTGAAGTGGTTTGTTTGCAGTGGGGAGCGGGGACATGACTTACCCAGCAACCAATTCAAACAGAGCGAAAAAGTTCACTCACTGTGCTTTATGAAGCTGTAGTAAGAATTTCAGCTACCAGGCTACCCGGCTGAAAACAAACTACATAATAATGTTTTGGATCCCGCAGTCACCTCCGTCCCATTTAGAAGGTTCATAATACAATGCTTGATGTCAAAGTTTATATGTACGCATGTACAGCTCTCAAACAACACTAATAAAATGTGATAAAGTCCATGTGTACGAGAGATTCAGAGTGTCACTTTTTTACTGCTCTGTTGCTCAGAGTTAACTTTTGAATAGTGTGGTGTGTCATTGGAGAAGCTTTGTGAGCTAAATGAGACAGCTAAACACACTGATTTTCCTCTAAACTCCTCTGACCTTGATATTTAAAATAAGCATTTTGATGATTGTGCTGCACAGGTTGTCTAAAAAGTGTTTATTTTTAATAAACGAAGCTGAAAATGTTTGCTATTAACCCAGATTTACCCATCGTAAAAGAATGTACAGGACATGGTGAACTGAATGTATTTTTAAATAGATCATCATTACCTAGATGTGCTGCAAATCCCTTTGGACAGTGAAGTGTTTAGAGACTGAAGGACCTATCAAGATAAATATTAAATGAGGAAAAGGCTTGGCATGATGCTCGCTTACAAAATGAATCCTGCAAGCATTTACTCACTTACCTGACATACTGTTAATTTGAGTTCATTCTCAATTATACTGTCAAAAATAAATATTTATTTCAGCTTTATTAGTTAACTCAACCAAATGTAGTCTGTGCTGTAAATGGCTAAAAGACGATGCTTGGACCTTGCTTAAAAACAGTAGTGTGCAAAATTTGAAGGCAGGAAGATGATGCAAAGTAAGAATGTTGTCACAAGTGGTACAGTTTTTATTGCAACGGTCTGAATATAGACACATCAGAAAATAAAAGTCATGAAATAGTCAAATATCAGCATTCATTTCTTCTTGGTCTCTGAAGGCCTGCTGTGCTGGAATTTAAAAGAAAAATAACAGACAGAGAAAAATAACTTTTTTGCCCAAATACATTTTGAATGGTTTATCAGTTGAATAAAATCGCTCTGAAAATCAAAATCTGTACATCCCCAAAGGAATATATATGACCTGAGGGCTACATAGCCTGCAGCATCGCTGCACGTGGTTTGTTTGGAGCCTTTAATTAAAGACAAGTGACCAGAGAGACTGGGAGCAGTAATTAAACCACAGTAAGTCAGAGAGCCATGGAAATGATGAATGGGCCTCTAAGCTGCTACTACATAGATAAGTGTCTTGCAAAAAGTGGGTGAGGATTGCAAACCACTGTTGATATCTGTGGTGACAATATTAGTTGGTCCCACACATCATCCAAGATTTTGTATTATGATGTGGCGGGCAGCCACATTGAGGAAGGATGTCTGCATGTGGAATGTGGCCAGTGAGCCACCTTTTGCCCACCCCTGAACTGAATCAGTGATAAATAGCCCCCTAAATTAAGCATTTCTTCATTGATGGTTTAAAACCAAAAACTTTTAACACAGTTCAATGGGAGTGACACTACGCATTAAATTGAAATAAAAAACAACTACTATTGTGCTAAAACCCCAAGCATTGTTTCTTCTGCCAAGGAGATTATGTTTTGCTAGCATTTGTCGGTTTGTCCGTTGACCTCTAGACAAAAAAGATTTAGATTTAGCTTTTTTTGATTGATACATCTAGCTGTAGTCTTATAGTTAGAGACCTTATAAGTTTCCCTGTCTTTGTAAAATTTAAAAGTGAAATGAAAGACTATTGTAGACAAACTGTCTTCAGCTGTGAGAGCATGCCATCTTTAGAAATTCCGGACAAAGTCTTAAACCAGGTGTTTGTAACAAGGCATAAACCACCCCAGAGTCTCCCCTTTTCTCAGTCAAACTTTGCAGGTGTGAAATATAAAAATAAACTCTCTCCCTGCACTGATGAGGAAATTAAAAGCTCTTTTGTTCTTCTTCCGCTCTATCTCTGTTTGTCTTGTAGCCTGCCCTGTGATGGGTGAGCGCCCCTGTATCAGATGTACAGGGAGAGAATGGTATTGCCGTGCCCGTGCTATCTGAGGACAAGTGTGTCTTCATGAGCAGGAGAGATGTAACTCCCAACTTTGCATCATACATCACAGGAGAAGGCATACATCTACAGACACAAACACAGATATCCCCAGTCATCTCACGACCCACAAAGCAACCAGCTTTTATCAGTCACATTGCACAATGAGCAGATGCACTCTGACAGATCTCAAGGATGCACCCACCCACACAAACATACTTACTTATATATATATATATATATAAAATGAAAGCCTCAGCATCCAGAAGGTAGGGATTATTATATTTTTTTAAAAGCACATCAAAAAAGGTGACTCCCAGCTCAGGTCTGTCAGCCTGAGGCGTTGTGAGAACTGCCTAAATAGAACCTGTGGGTACATAGCATGACAGCCTGACTAGATAAAACACTCTTCGCAGCCGCTTGATCTCATTTCCATCTGAACTGCAGTCCTCGGCTCGTTGGATGAGGCAGAACCTGTGGCAGAGGCTGAGAGATAGGATTTCACATTAAATTTGCCCTCAAAAACCAGCCGTGGTTTTGGAAAAAATAAATAAATACAACCCGCAGTGCAAATTCAAGGTCAGTAACTTTTAATAGAATCAATATTATGGCAACAGAAGCAGTCAGATATGCGCTGAAGCTGAATTAAAGTGTAGTGAAGTGATATGTTAACCGCAAAATGACTCACACGTCTCTTGTACACCGGCTGGTGCATTTGCATACTGAGCAATTCCAAAAACATGGTGTTCTCCATGAGGGGATAAAGACAAGATGGGGAAAACATGCTGTTAAATATTCCTTAAATAGCTGCTTTTCTTTCTTTGTGCTTAGCAACATGATTTTGTCTGATGTTATTCTCTTTTAAAGGCATGCTTGTGTCTCTCTGCTCCTGTGTCTGATACTGTGGTGGCATATTCAAATCATGCAGATCCTCTCCACTGGTGACCTAGATTCTCAGCAAGGAGGAGACATCTCAACACTTGATGAACTCAAACACCTTTTTAAATTAGCTCTAATTAGATGATCACACCTTATACAAGCTAAGAATCTCTGCAGAGGGACTCCTTTTTATTTCCAACTGTATGGCCTTGTTTCTTATCAGGACACCTCAAACTCTAAAAAAATTTGCAACTGATGGAGCAACATTTTCTTCCGTAGCCCTTTGTGGGGTTAACTGCTCACTCATGGCCAAAAAAGCTGCATTTGATACAGCACCTCACAAAGAAATAATGGAAGTGACATTCACCTGATAACAAGTCTAAGTCTTCTGTAAAAAAAAAAAGTACACTTTAAAGTATTGCTGTTAGTGTTTTCATTGCTTTTGGAGTCAACCCAAAGTGGACACTTGGGGAAATGCAGTTTGTTGCTCTTCAAAAATGGTTTCATTACCTCCACCAAGGAGTTTTTGTTTGAGGCCACATATGTTTGTTTGTCTGTTAGCAAGATAACCTGCATTAGTGAACAACGATTTTGCTCAATACCAGGTAAACTTATAATAATATCAACATGATTCCGAGTGCTAGGTGTGAGTTTTTAGGCTCAAACAATCATGAAATGCTAACTTTACCATGAACCCATTACTTATAGGTGTGACAGCAATTTGTGAGCTACCTTGGTGGAGGTTTGTGCTCTCTGCTTGCTTTCCAGTTTTTCAAACACGAGACATGATGCTTGTACATAATCACAGAATGATAATGGGTTCACTTAAAGTCAAGCAATATAATTCCATGATTTATATATCATAAGGCATACAAAAAAATAAAACCTTGCTTTAACTCAAAAACACCAACTTATTATGTTTTTTTAATCATATTACTTGAGTGTCTGCACATGGTTAAGTACAACTCAGTAAAACCCAGGACGCAGAAAAAATGTTGGTGACCTAACAGTGATATTTGGGGCGCATTTTCTGCAAAATATCTTGGTAAATATCTGCTTCTTGCATTCAAAATTAGAAAAGGGATTTAATTTATGAAATCACAGTCATATTTTTACTGTAATCTATAAATCTGCTGAATTACACACTTTGCATGTCTAATACTGTGGCAAAACTGAGCACGGCAGCTAAAAAAAGACCTGCACCACAATCAACATTTTCACTCCACAACTGTCAAGTGATCACCAACGTGAGCAAAAACATTGTTAGTCTGCCAGCTCATTTCAAACAGAGTCAGTCAGACACTTTGAGCCTGCACCTGTGCAGCACTGCACCACTTGGGCATTCAAAACCAAATTGCCCAGCAGAAAGGTGGGGGAACTTATTGAGCTCATGCTGACAAGGTTGTTGAATGGATGCCATGAATCTTAAGTCTCCGAGTTACCACAGCAACACCGACTGTGACCACTATCACAAGGACATCTTTGGCAGCTTGCCATCACTCATTCATAACAGAGAAAGAAAGAGAGTTGTTGTGGGGGAAGCCGGGGGGCAAGAGGTGTGAAAGATAGAGAGACGAGGATAGATATTATCTAAGACAGGAAATAGGGGAGAGGATTTGGCTTTTCTGTCCTTCTCTTGCCGTCAGCTATGTTTTTTTTGTTTGTTTGTTTTCAATGCATGACATGTCACCAAATTGCAAAAGCAAATAAATACTGGATGTAAACTCAAGTTTTTAGGTTGGTTTAATCAATTTATTTCCCAAAGAGAGAAATTTTATATTCTTGTTGTATTGTTTATTATATTAAAGTGCTGAGAAATAATGTTTGGCAATTAAATCCAGTTCCAATTTGTGTTTCAGTTACAGCTTCTTTGTGATAGAGAATAATTTTGATTGTGATTAGAGCAATTTAGTATTCCCGAATGCACTCTGCCTCTCCCCCTAATAAAGCTCTCAATTTAAGTGAGGAGCAGAGTGAACCATGGTACTCCATGTAGTCGGATAAGCAATACAAACAAAGGCAGAAAGGCAGCCACTTGTCATTAAAAAGGTAAAACAGCCACTCTGAAGAGTGATTTTGAGGACCTGGGCAGAAAGTTATGCAAAATAACTTTCAGTATTCATTAAATACTTGCGGTTATCCATTGAAGAAGTATGACACAGTTTGTCATTTGAAATTCATACACAAATGTTGAAACCCCAACAACTTATCATTTTATGGGATATCAGTTGCAGTCCTGTTTCATTGTTGTTTTGTTTTTACCATTTGTCTGCAGTCCTACTATTGCAAAGCAGCAGATTGACCAGACTACCTGTCTGTTCTAGTGTGCAGATCCATTTTGCAGAGTTTCAAGCTAAAACATGATCAGAAAATGGCAGGGCTTTTAAGAATTCCTCTAAAGATGGAGGCAGCAGCTACAGTTGTTGGATGTGCTGAAAGTAAGGACTGACTGCAAGGCTCTAAATGGCAGATAAGATAAGCCATCTAATAATTAAACTTTATTAAGGATGATGTTGCAAAGAAAGATCACACCCCACCAGCACTGCAAACAACTGCCAAGAGAGAGCATGAAAGATGGATGAGGAAAATGAACATTATTTAAACAGTAGGCTGGCTGTAAGTGGTGGTGCTGTACCCACACAGCAAGAGGGCTCTGGTTTAAAGCTGTCAGGGTGTCTCTGTGTAGAGTTTTCATGATCCTTTATAATTCTTTTGGTTCTTGCGTGGAATTTTGGCCTCCTTCAACAAGACCAAAAAAAGGCTCCTAAAAAAATTAAGCTAGCGATGAATGTAAATGTGACTACTTTTTATCCCCATGTATCAGCCCTATGACTAACTAGCAACCAGGATTCAGGATAGAATTGGAATTTAAGTTTGTTCAGATAAGAGTAGAATAAACCAATCTGCAGTTATACTGAGAAAGAGATCTTTAGAAACCTAAAAATTTTGTTCAGCATCCTGATAGTGCAAAAGAGGTACAGTGTGCTTGTACAATAAAGAATAATACCAGAAAACTTTAGATATACTGAACAATCTTAACAGCAAGAGTGATTTAGGGTTACACAGGGGGAAAGACTCTAAAATTCATTAAAAGAAAAGTGAGGATCTAAGAAGGAAAACTCTCTTGGCCTTGACAGCAGATGGTCATGCTGCTTGCTCTGCTTGCTTTTAATCTTGCATGAACTGTACAGATGTATAATCCATCCTGTTTCAAAGGTTTTTTCTTCCTGTACATCTATCTGAAACATCTTTTCAGTGTGTAGCAGCAAATACATTTTTATGGTTCAATTTTATATTTAATACTTTACATCAAACCCTCCACTTTTCATTTGTCAGGGCTCTTGGACTGAGTATAAGGCGGGTAAACCGTCTGTTTCACAGCAGGCAAGTATCATCGAACACCAGGAGCAGATGCCCAGGTGACAACACTGCCTGGAGTGCAGGCAATTACTCCATCCAAACTAAAGCTTTATTTCTATATGCTGAGAGGCAGACTCTGCAAACCAGTCATTAGCTTTATAACAACATCTGCAGTTTGCTGCTAGGAAAGCCTTGCCTTTGATTTAATTAATCAATTTTGCATCTGTGCACACAATAGAGCTCCACAAACCATGTTCATTCTGAGGCCACTCTCCTTCCCTGAGCGGGCCAAAACAGCGTTCTAATGAGGGGCGGCTGGGTTACTGTTTTTATGCTGATAAACACATTCCTGTCTGTTTAAATCTCTTGTATTGATAAGATGTTGCTAAAAAAGGCCACTTCTCACATACTAGGTTAATATGATGTGGTTTCACACACTGAACACCAACTAATTGTATTAGTTTTAAGCCCATCATGCTGTTGAACCTGCAACATGTAAGAGTAGAAAATCATTTTAAGCTAACAAATGTAAACTAACGAGTAGATCTGTTTTTCCTTACAATGTTGTTAGCTTAAAATGATTTTCATAAGAGTGATTGTTACATATTTGTGTAGACAATAGTCATCCTAAACAAATTAGATAATCATGCAGGGCTAAAACATAGATATCCAAAATTGAAGTATAACTGAATAACTCATTGTAGGATAGCTTTATCTCCCAGACAGAGTTATATGTATATAAAAGTAGTTTAACTGCATGATATGTGACACAGAGATGCCAAGTCTCATTTTCTGCATGACTTAAATGGTAGCGCAAAGCAAACACATCAACACACGTACACATGACAGAATGGCACTGCAATCCCCCTATGTGTGTTTACAGTTAATGTAAACCACTGCAAAGCAATGTGGTAAATGTGTTCTCTCTTCTTTAAGTTTTAAGTCAGAAAATATTAGCACCAGAAAGTGAGTGTTTGCTTTGCAGAACATCATTTTTATGGCTATAAAATTGGCTACTTGTTGGAATAGACTGATGCCAACTGATTTGATTCAGCAAACACTAAAAACAGGAAATTTCATGTTTCCAGATGCAGTTTTACACAACTCGAGAGAAAACAACCACAAAATTAGTTACATCGATGACAAACTTTGAATTTAAAATCTTAAAGTATCTTTGTGCTCATAAAAATGTATCATGTCACAGGCTTGTTTTAAAGTTTAAAGGGGGTTGTATTACAGGAGAGGGCATTTTCAAGTTCAAAATTCTTTTAAATGTTGCAGTATGGCTATATATGTCTTATTACTTTTACTTTAAAGCCCTATTTTGGGCCATGCACAGGCTATCTTCCCTACAGTCTCTCATTACAGGGGCAGAGCTGATTGAAATCACTGTGGTGTATGATTTAGCTATTAAAATTAACCTTTTACAGCTCAATTCCAAAAACACTGAACTACAGCTTTGAATTTGCTCTCTCAACAAAGGTGCCCATGCCAGACATTTTGTGGTGTGCATTATTATGTGGCTTCAGCCCTCATTAGCTCTTTTGACCTTAAACTTTGACCCATTTTTTAAAATGTGCTTTTTTCACTTATCATTTAAGAAGTCAAAATGGAGAAAAAAAAAAAAAAAAAAATCTTGGATGAATATTTGCGAACCTTGAAAACACTACTGACAGTATTTTAGCATACCATCATGAGCATGGTGTAAAAATATCTGATAGCTGTTTAAAGTTATTTAATTTGGCCATCAGTCAAGTAGAGCTTCTGCTTCTTGGAAATTCTTTTGGGATATTCTCTTCTCTCACACATTTGTTCACTTCTTGTCTCAAATGTCATCTGAGATAGCATTACATTATAGAAGGTTCACTGTGATGAAACTTGAAGAGGCAAACTGTTTCTGTGCCATCTGCAGCATCTTTCTCCTCCAACAGTCTACTTAAACAGAGAATTATTCCTCCTCTCCCTCTTCACACTGAATATCATTAATGTGTTTTATAATGCACCAGTTGGTGCTGTACTTCTTTGTCTATTATTTCCATAATGGTGGACTGTGATGAGAGAAACCTGATGCCTCTGCGACACACTCTTGCTCGCAGCGGCAAGTATTATCATCATAAGCAAGCTGTGATGGACAGTGATGGACAGATGGCTTTTTTTTACTACAGACTTATTTGAATAATTACAAATGGATGTTGTCAACCATAATGTTTCTTCCCGGTTTTGAAATGTTCCTGGACGTGTGACTGAGAGCCTGTTAATGGCCTGATCGGTTTCAGGTCTGATCTGCTAATGGATGGAAGTGAGACGGATGTTTGGAGACAAACAAGGGGATCTTTGATTCTCGGTGTGGTGTTATTGACTTTGTGTTACCTGATGGCATGTTGTTGGGTGGTTTTCTGTGGGTGCACATATAGCATCTTTACAAAGTACTTTCAAGCATTGCATAAAGGAGCCACTGAGAGGAAACTGGTGTAAATAATGCATTAAATTACTCAATACTTCTGAGTGAACCCAGTGTACTTTAATCAAACTGAATTATGGATTGTCTAATGCTTTCAAAGTTGCTCTGGAGAATTGTCTGTCAACAAACAAGCAGACCTTATCTTAACATTCAGAGTAACTTGCCAAAACACAGGAGGCGTAATAAACACAATGAATTTTCTTCATTTATCAAATAGGAAAGATAGGTTTGAAGCTGCCATGAGCAACTTTGATTCCCTTGTTGATTTTTGCCGTCCTTTGGTGGACAGAGATTAATGATTTATATTAGTAGAACATGTGCCTTGTTTTTTTTTTTTTATAGTGACATTTAAAATCAAACTGATATATAATAATAACACTAACATCCATTTACCTGGGACAAAATGTCTTAGTTGCATAGAATTATTGTCAAACAAGGGCATATTGGATTAATACAAACCCTTGCTAACCACTAGTATCCTGTCAGATTTAGGTGTTGTAATGCTGGTTCAGCGTGGATTAGGAAACTACTGAAAGTTTGCTAGACAGCCTGTAAGCCATTAATTCACCTGTTTTAGGTGGTCTCCACACACAGCTTTAGTCACATGAAAGCAAGTTTGACCCTTTTGACCCTTTTTCCTTGTTTATGGTCTGGTTTGTTTGTGTAAGTCCTGCCGTGCTATCATTGTTGATTTCAGTCTGTTTTGAAAATAGCTAAAAGAAAAAACAGAGCAGCGTTAAAGTATTGGCACAACCCTGGGTTTGGGACCTTTTGGTGAAATGCGGGGGACGCCACCACATCAAGGTGGCTGGATTACTCAATATTTCTGAAAATGAAAATGTGAAGTGTGACAGAAAACCTGAACTAGAATCAAAATCACTCTAGTAATACCCTAGGGTAAATTTGATAAACCAACCACATGAAAATTGCAGCAATTTTGTAACTTCATCCCAAATTAAACAAAGTTCAACGAATATTATATGTGACTATTACACTCCATACTAATGTGGTAACATGAGGAAAATGGTAACCTCTTTGTGGTTTAATATTCAATCTCACAAATTTGTATATTTCAGACAACAATACATAAATTTTCCTCCTTATAAAAGTTGTTTGAAAGTCTATGCAATAGTGAAAGTACTTTAAACACAGAAAATAGAGCTTTCCCCCTTTGTCGGAGCCCCAAGTTGCCTGCATATAGCACCATGTAAGTTTTGCCGCATTCCATAATCCCGATAAGCCAAAGTTAGTCTACTAATCACAGAGGTTTGTCCAAAATAAAGAAGAGGGAGTTACCAACCAAGGTGAGCAAATATAAAAACAGGATTTGATCTGCTGGCAAAAGCTTCAAGAAAGTACAGGCTTCAAGTCAAACACTGGGCTGACTATGTTGTTGTTGGCTGGGGGAGTGAAAAATAATAATTTATTTACCGTCTGTTGAATAACAGAGCTTGAAGAGTGATTGATTTTGAAAGAATGACTGGAATTCCACTTAAACCCTCTTTCTCTCCAGTTGTTCGAGAGATGGTCTCATGCCATTGAGGGATGATGTTAATAGGACAAATACAATGGAGTTTTTACTATTGTTGTTATTATTATTGTTGTTGTTGTTGTTGTTATTTAAAGAGAGCCAAAAAAAAGTGCTAAAGCTAAATAAGAGTTCTTACATAATATAAAGTATAAAATATTTCAAAGAGATAAAAAGGACATTTGGGCGTTATATCACAATGTACCTACAAACAGTTGCATTATGTGGGGACACTGAAAGAAAGACTGAGAGACAGTTTTATATTGAGAGACAGGTGCTAAAGTATGACAGCTGCACTGAGAGATGAATATTATACCTTTGATCATTTCAACCCAGCATTGTGTTGGTCCACGTTAATTCATCAGTCTTTTTCTACCCTGCTTTTGTTGGTGCAGTACTGGCATGTTTCCACCACCTGTAGGTCAGCAGCAAAGTGCGAAACAATTTGCAGATCTTTCTATAACATCAAAGACTCATGAGCACGGCTTTGAGGCAGAAACAAAAAGGACTTCAACACATATTCCCTGTACCAGTGCACCACCAGAGAAAGCTCTCCCTGCATTATTTAAAAAGATCAGTGTAAAACAATTAGCTACTAAAATGTCACTGCTATGATTTAATGAAAAAAAGAGTATGAGCAAGAATCTCATCTTCTTCAAAAAATCAATTATCATTAGCACATATTATGCAGTTTGCTGTATTTATATTCACAGAGCTGTAATAATGTAAATACACGTTGATAATTAAATCCATTAAATGACCATGAGCCTCATAAAAGTATCAGCCATCTTCAAAGGAATTGCTGCCTCAACCCCCCTTTTTAACTTTGGAGCCAGGGGCTGAGACTACATCCAACGATTTCTGTACCTCACCAAAACTAACAATATCAAAAGCAGCCCTACTTCAGACGGAAAATGTCCAGGTGTGCCGATGTGAGCACATGCACAGTGTTTCAACTTCTCTTTCAAGCCCTCTCCTTTTATTTTTTTCTCTGACAGTTTACTCTGTGAGTACGGCTGAGTTCAGCACCATTATTTGTCCAAGTGATGGCTGTCTGAAAGTGTGCATGGTTAGTCCAATTCATGCGATTCATGTCATGTCATCCCTCTACATGATGGCTGACATTTCACCCGCCTGTGGGTGCAACCGATTGAAAAACTATTAACACTTCAGACACTTGTCCTCAGACGTGGTCAGCAGTCATGTGAGATGAGCAAGTTCATTCAGAGCATATTGAGACCTGTAACCCAAACCTGTAAATCACCTTTCCCTCTCTCATCCAGACCCTGGACTCTATTTTAATCTCCTGAGACCATTACACTTTACCTCTCCTCTGCCAACACCGCAGTTATTAGCTCTTCCAAACTTGGAATTCATTGCACTGCACTGTCTGGCGGACACGGACCATTGTATGAGGCTGTAAGGCTCATTTTTTGGGACTCTGTCCACAAGACTGTGGTCACAGAAGTAGTTAACAACGACCAGCATAATTTCAGCATCAGTTATTTGGACGATAAAATATTTTGTTTGCAGCAGAACCCAAGAAAATATTTGGTCATATACAAAATTCGAATTCAATTGTCAAGCTATAACTGCTCCGCGCAAACCCCCTTCCAAAAATGTCTGGTGAGTTATTGTGAAAAATGCGGAAAACTGCCATCTCTAAGAAATCCTTAAAAAACAGTTTCCTCCTCAGGATTCAGATCACCACCTAAATCTTATTACATCTTCCTTGTACAGTGACCATCATTCCCTAATAGTCTCACAAAAATCCATTTAGAAATTACTGAATTACAAGCAAAATGTGAAAGGGGGCCTATCTAGCAGTGTCAACCAAAAATGTAGAACTAAACATTCCTGGATCCACATCTTTATCTGGATCACCACCAAAATCAAATGACCTCTTTTTTGTGCCATGACTAACATTCTCTGAACATTTCATCATCTGCTCGAAAGATTTTTAGCTATCCTGTTCACAAACAACAAGCAAACACAGGAACTGACAGACTTACAAGCAACAACTTACTTCTTGTTACAAGCAACAGCTCATAAAAATAATCATTCTGAAACTTTACTGGATAAGATCAGTAAAATAGTAGGAGTGTGTACTGGAAAGAATCTGTTGGTATAAACCCAAATTCCATTGAAGATGGGATGTTTTAAAGCATAAATAAAATCACCATACAATGATTAACATTCATTTTGAATTAGAGGCCTGCAACATTTTCCATAACAGCTAGGACAGGGGCAGCAAAAGACTGGAAACAGGCTAACTCTCTCCAAGGCTGCCTCCATGTCATCAGTTATCAGGCGGTAGAGACTATGAGCGGGACTGAAGTTGAGTCGAGGTCATGGTCTTATGCATATACATCCACTATGGCACACATATCAGACATTCCCCTCCAACTCAACACCTTCTTGGCCCTTGTGCTTGTCTCTGTGTCTGTTGTAATATGTTGCTCATGTGTTAAAGGTTTTTTTCTGATCCCACACTGTGCCCCTCTGACGGGTGCCTAGTTTGGAATTGTTTTTCTCCCCTCTCCTCTCCTCCTGTCTCCTTTTCTGCAACCCCCCGGGTGAGTGGACGCTGGCACGACTGGTTGCCGCTGCTCACCTGTATTTTTGTTGTTTCAAACTTTGTACAGCATTCTTGGGTGTCATGAAAGGAGCTTTATAAATAAAATGTATTATTATTATTATTACTACAAGAACAACCTCCTTGGACATGATAATTATAAAACCTATCTAATTTATTTCTTTTAGATTTCTTAACTTTTCTTGCTTGATATGGCATGAGAATGTGACTGATTTTAGCAACACTAAAGGGACAGTCTAGAATAAATTAATGGGGTGTGAGCACTTAGTCGTTTTAATTGTAGAGAAAAAGCTCTACATTGTTGCTGTTACATCATTCTTTATTTTACTTGCCAACATACTCAACATGCTGACCAACACAGCTGACCTAACAAATTCAAGACAATGTTTTATAATGTTTTAAAATGTTTTACAAAAACATTCAAAGGCAGAAGATGAGAGAGATATCCAACTACTTTGACCTTTTAGAAATAATCTGTACTGCCTTAACTCAAAGTGGGCATTCTTGAAAAGTATAAGGAAGACCCTTTAAAGCATGAGCGGTTAGTTACATGTAAATGCAAAGGATGAACATGAGACCCAGTTACTATGACATTGATGTCGACCTCCAAAATCTGTTGTGTTTATCCTTGACTTAGAGTGAAAATGTATGCAAAACTTGCAGACAATCTCTCAAAGTCTTTGAGAATGCACTTTCAAAAATAGGAGATGAACATGAACTTTGACCTAGGAAGTTTACAGTGAGTTTCTCCCATATTTATGGTAAATTGGTGCAAGTGGTCTTGACCTTTGAAATATGTTTTAAGAAAATCCAAAGAACTCATCCATGAGTACCAGTGGACATTTACACAGGATTTAAAGAACATCATTCAATCCATTCTTGAGTTAAAGTGGACATGACGAAGAGTTTGGATCTGAGTAGTATCCCTAAATTGCTTTGAGATGTCACTTTCATGAGGCTGAGGATTGAGACACTATTGCCTTGACTTTTAACCCTTTCCCTCCAAAATCCAGTCACTCCATTTTTGAGCTTGATGTGACATCCAATGACCTTAACATCTGAGGTTGGTCTTCAAATTTCTTTCAGGTTAACCTTGAGTCCAGGTGGAAATGTGTGCAAAATGTAAAGAAAGCATTTAAAAGCACTGTTAAGATATTTTATGCATGAGGAACCATGAACACTAGGGGTGTAACAAAATTTCGTGCCACAAAATTTTGCGAAATATAAAATGCCGAAATAAAATTCAAAGACGCACGAAATAAAAAAAAAACGTGAAAGGGCGCACCACTGAGACTGGTGATTTTTTACCCTCCTCGCCAACTGTAGCAAAACACTCGCTTCAGAATGAAGGAAGACGATGTTGGGGGATTAGCTGACACTCCTTCGTCAAATAAATTGGTTGTGTTGACCTATTTTGGCTTCCCATGTAAAAGACGAGAGAATGGTGATAAGATTGCGGACAAACAACAACTGTGTGCAAAATATGCCGCTACAGTTCGCCGTATAGGCTACTGCGGCGAGTACAACTACCAACTACTTTGAACTGGAGACAGGCAGCAACTGTATGTTTGTGTAAGTCTACATAAAAAACAGTGTTTGATTTTGCATCTACTGTTGAGTTGACAGAATTTGATCATACTTGAATATCAGAAGTATATTGTTATAGGCTAAATATTATAGTTCACAGTTCAGACATTTATAGGTCTAAACTGCAGCTCTGACGACTGCTATTTGTTTTCCTTTTCTTTCAAGAATGTAGTTATCCTGATTGTTACAACAACAAAGCACTTTTTATTGAGATTTTATGTTTTACTGCACTGTAGTCTAAATAAGGGGAAAAACTACTGTTCTGTTTTTTTTAAAGAGCATTTATTTTTGCTATGATGCAGCAATATTTTTTGTATGTCTGCATTAGGAAGAAAATAAAGAAAATGAGATTTTTTGCACAACTTCATACTGTTGGGGATTTTCTATAATCTTTATTTTGTATCATGAGTATTTCGTGTCGTGAGCCCTGTTTCGTATTTCGTATTGTTTCATGAGTTAACCATTTCGTTACACCCCTAATAAACACTGATCTTTGATGTGTGACTACCAAGATTGAATCTCACGTCCTTAGATCGGGGAGAATAATGGTTCAAAGTTTAACAAATTGCTTAAGAAAGTCCTTGAGATGCATGTTCACATGGACTGCTTGGACAGATGAATGGATGACCAAAACACATAAAGTCTCTGGCTATGGCTACTGCCAGTATGAAGGAATATGAATGGAGTAGAAGACCAGTCATAGCCCAAGGAGTATTTGTTTGGAAAATCTTAAGGTTTATGCTGTGTTTGGAATAAGAACATCTGTTTACAGCCTTTTAACTGTCATTTCAAGGTTAATTCATATTTGGTCTAATGCAAACCCAGGCTAAGAATTTTTCATTTTCATGTTTTAAAGATAAATTCTATGGTCTCTCATTTCTGATTCCTAACATAATATATATGGTACAGCATAGTCTTTCAGCGTATTTCCTTGCCTGAAGCCCAATAATTTAAGTCACTGGTTAAAAATTCCTAAGCTTAACAGCAGGATATGGAGATGAAGCAACATGTCCTGGTTTGATGGACAGATGGTTTGATCATGATTTAATTTTGAGAGCCTTCCAAATGGTTATCTCACCACAGTGGCCTTTTTTTCGCAGGATTTTTCATCAAGTTCTACAGCTTTTTAGAACAAGCGGCTTCATTCCCCCCTCACATCCCCTGAGAATCATCGTCCCCAGCGAAAGGCAGCAGAAAGATGTTCAATATTTCCCCAGACTCCTCAACATCTCCCTCCCAAAGGAGCAGGCCTCTACCAGAGAGAAAGAGACGAGCATTGAATCATGGATAAGAGGTAGTCAGCCAGCTATGGCTGCTTCCCAGAGAAAAAAAAACACACATACACACCGGCATTTATCCTCGTTTGACATTGCCATGGCTAATGCAGCTCTTGTTGGAATTTTACAGTTGGTAGCTGCTGCCATATCATGCTCCATAAAACCACAATAAAATGTGAGGTTTCACATAGATCCTGATGGATTGTAATTTAGGATAACGTTTAGAATAAAAGCACTGAGGGATGGGTTTAATTATGGCTTCATTTTTAAATTAATTGCCATAGTTTATCTGAAACAATAGAACAGGCAGAATACATTTGTATGCCTCTGCAGCATCCAGGGTAAGAGGTATTATGTTTTCAATCTCCCCATTTACACAACATATCAAGAACATTTTAAGGGATTTCTCAGAAGTTTGCGCAAATATCAATTTTTACTTAACTTGAACTTGTAAGCTTTGTGAAGTAATAAAAATCAAGGTATAGATTCTTTTGTTCATACCTTGCCTATTAAAGCTTAAATAACTCTTTAAAGTTTTAAGTAATCCTGCTGTCAAGACAGATTTCTTTGCATCGGACCCCAGAGGTTTTTCAAGATATTAGATTTTGTAAACCTCAATTCAACCTACATTTCATTTTTGCCATCCTTCTGCACATTGTCAGCATTACTTGATGTATGAATGCAGCAGGAAATTAGAAAATTAATTTGAAAGTAGCAAATTAACCTTAAACACATAAGTAGGGTATAAGATTTTTGTCGTATGTTCACAGGGCTGGAGCTGTACTTGCTGTGTGTCCTTGTGTTCACATCTGCTAGAGCTTTTGTTTATATTTGCCTTTTATGTGACATGGTTACAGGAGGATTCCACAAGAGGGCACACAAATGTATGCAGCTATCTTTTCTTGTAGGAATAGTTAAGAAATGACATCAATTGTGGTAATTCTGAGAGAAGAACTAACAAACACCAATAATCAATGTCATCATCAGAGATGTGATGTCAACTGATGATCCATGGTCAGACCTCATCATCAGCATCGTCTGCGCTCAATTTCTACAATATTATCCTCAATACATTATCGTATCTCTTGGTGTTGTGGTCGAAAACGTCAAGACTTTTAGCTTGCTGTTATAATAAATGTTGTGGTTAAAGCACTTGTGAATGCAGAGGGTGTACTCCACAGTGCCTTATTGTGAAGGTCTCTTTCATTATTTAATCCAGTAAATTCATTAGTAGTTTATACGTAAGACAATACAGCCATATATGCTAAGCTAGCACAAACACAGCCGTGGACAGAGTCAACTGAAAGTCATCAATAATCAATGTCATATGTAAAACCAGCACACTGGACTTATTTCGGAAAGATAATGTCTCTTTCATCAGCTGGAATAACAGATGTGTTTGTCTGTGCAATCCAAATAACAAATTATTTATAAGTGGAGAATTGTGGACTTATCCAACACTGTTAAAAATGGCAACTGGACTGGTTCCAATTCTTGAAGACCTCTTCTCTAAAAGGTTTCTTCAGGTCTAAGATTTGATGGGGGAAGGGGCTTTACCTGAGAGTCATTAGAAAAGTCACTGGCCTAGTTTCCCCCTGGAGGTTTGACTGGTGAGCGTTTTGTGGGATGTTTGGGTCACATGCTCTCTGGTCATTTGTTTTCTGGTGGAGATGTATGTTGGATTGTTTATGAAGGGAGTCCAAAACTGCATTATACAGTATGTTGGAGGTAGAAAGTGTTTAGTCCCCCTCCCCACCTCTGTTCAGGAGTAGTCTCTCTATATTGACTAAAATGACACTTTTTTTATAACATTGGTCTTCTCTTGAAAAGATGGAAACACTGAAAAGATGAGAATGAAAAAAAAAAAGTGTTGTCTTAAAGTTGTAGGTGAACAGCCGAGTCCTGTCCTGAGGAGGTGGTTCTCCTTTGCTGTGCCATGTAAAGGTTGTTTGGTTTCCCAATATCAATTGTTGCAGTCTGGGTCACATCGAATAGCATAGACCACATTAGGCTTGTTAAACCGTATTGGATAAACTTGACCTGGATGACTGAGAACCTACACGTACATGTAATGGGCTTGAACTGAGAGTTTGTCTTTAAAATTGTATGTTGTTGTTGGTTTTGATGCTTGTGTTAACACAGTTACAAATCCTTTGCGTCTGGTCAAATATACTGTAATTTGTTCAAAGAGCCTCCTTGACAGGAAACCATTACAGCTATGGGAATGCTCAATGTGTAATGTCAGTAAGATTTGTGTGTTTTGGGTTTTCTTAGAAATAAGTCCTAATTCGTAGCCTATTTTGATACTAATATAAACATAATTGGACGCAGTTCTTTAAAAGTAATACCTATTTAAGCAATGGTCCTCTATTTAGTAAACTGCTATGTGTAATACGGCAATAGGTCAGGTCACATGTGAACTGGCAATTCCGAGTAATTCAGATGAGTCCATGTTGAGAAAAAAGCATTCCTTGTAACATTACTGGCAAAACAACTTAGTGTATAAGTAAAATGTAATAGAGGAAGTGCTGGCTGTGCTTCAGTGTTAGGTTTAAGTATCAGCAGGGACATTAAAGATGAAACTCTGATTAAATGTTCAGAAAACGATCTTCTACAAAACTTTTAGTTGCTGCTAAGTGACTAATATAACACTGAGCTTTTATTCTGACCCGAGGAGCAGCTTCCCACGCTCAAACAAACACTCATTTGTTCGGTTTTACTTTGGATGTCAGTGTTATCTTTTTGTTTGTATTAATCTCATCACTATTACAGATCAGTCTCTGGTTCATGTTGGAGTAGTACTCGGATGGCCCCACGTGATTTTTATTCCATTGTCTTGCCTTTAGCTGATTTTGCCTTTTTAAAATGGTGCTCTGCTGTTCCTGCCTACTGGTGGGATAGTGTTCCTATAGGGCAAGGCCTCTCTCGCTCTCTCTCTCTCTCTTTCTCTCTCTCTCTCTCTCTCTCTCATCTCCTTGGTGGGCGGGCCGTGGGCGCGATGACTAAGCCAAGGTTGGCCATGTGCTGGAACATAATCCACTGAAAGCCAATATCCCTCCTGCCCACCTACCATGATTTCATCACTCAAACTGCACACTATCATAAATTAGGAGAGAGGGGAAGAAGAAAGCTGCTTTACTTTCAGATGTGATCTACAAAAGTTTTTTAGGAATTGAAAAAAGCTTCACACCCATTGAACAACCTCAATTGCAGAAATACAATATGTCTTTTCTGGCTTACTGGTTAGTCATACAAGTGAAATTTATTTTATTCTTCTCAAGGTCAATGCAAGGCTACATTAATCAGCCTGATTTTGACCCTTTATCATCGCCAGATGTTAAACATGTGGTCTAAATATAAATGCTGGGAACAGCAAAAACTCTTCGAGTGTGACAAAACAGTGCATCCAGGATATCCCACAATCCTGATTTGAAGAGACTGACATGTCAAGACTTTTTACATCTTACATCCACTTGGCACCCTAAAATGGGGGGAGTTATTTCAGACGGACAACTTGAGCTGCACTGATTTTCAACCTGACATGCATCACTGCTGAATCACCTGACAAATGTTCTCCAAGTAACAAACTCTCTCTCAAGTAGCTGCAGATTTCTGTTTTGCCTCTGCCAGCTCTACCCTGCATCAGTGCTGCACACTATCTTTCAACTCTCCACCACTCCAGCATCCACCTGTAGGCCTGAATGGAGTTTAAGGTACTGTCTCGTCAATCCTCAAAGTCTAAATTGCATCTAACAAACATTGAAAGGGCGATGGGGTTAAAATCTTAACACACACTCAAACAATACTCCTCAAAAAAATGAAACATCATTTCGGTTGATTATATCTGCCCTATAATAATACCCACTGGTATTGTATCTTATATAATTTGAATGCCTAATTAGTCCTCTTTATTATCAGGTACAACTTGAAAGGACTGTTCATTTGTGAAATGAGCAACACAGCTAAATGTGTGGGTAGCTACTACAATCTATTTATGATCAATTCTAAAGACTCATCATCAGATAATTCAATGCGTGGAAAAGTGACATTCTAGAGGAAATCGATGAGGTGGACTGGAACGGAGCTTGTTTAAAGACACAAAACTGTACAAATACACATTTCAGCTTACTAGAACAATAGAAATTGTTCATATGACTCCTGTTAAACTAAATCATGTCTGCCAACATTCCCAATACTTGTACTAAATGTGAGTGAAAAAGGTACTCTTCTTCATTGCTTATGGAAATGTCCCAAGATCCAACACTTCTCCAGGGCTGTTATAAAGTGTATGCTTGAGATGTTAAAGAACAAATACTTATAAATGTCAAACTCTGTGTGCTTGAAATATATTCTGAGGACTTCATACAAACGAACGAAAACAGACTTAAATATTGGACTTTGGACTTTTTCAGGCCAGAAGAGCTATTGCTCTGCGGGGAAGTATATGAATGATCTCATTGTGGGACTGTGGATTGAGGGACTTTCAGACTGTGTTGTCTTGAAAAGACAAACTTCTACTGCTAAAGGAAAAATATATAGATTTTGTTCAGCTCAGGGAGTGATACATACACATCACTGAAGCTGGGGAAAGCAGAACTAACTAGAAAGCACTCTGAGAGCGCAGACCTCCGCCAGCGCCACAGTCCTCACCCATATTGTGATTTTGACCATAAATGTTAGTCCTACCTTTATTTCATCGAAATATTTAGATTCCTTGACCATGAAAACATACCATTAGCAACTGGATTCATAATGATATCTATTTTAGTTCAGTAGCTATTCACGGAAATCACATTTTTCGCCATGGCGGCCAGACGCTGATCCCGATCAACACCAAAATTGAAACAGTTCTTCCTTTTCCCATGTTGAACATTTTCTGAAATTTTCATCAAAATCCATCCATTACTTTTTGAGTTATTTTGTTCACGGACGAATGGACGGACAAACTCTCCCAAAAACATAACCTCCTTGGCGGAGGTAATTAATTTTGTATGTATTATTAAATATACATATAAACTGGTATGTGTGAGTGTGTGGATGTTTATGTGTTAAATTGTTCAATTGCTTTAATGTTTATATTTGTTTTATAGGTTTAATTACCTCCGCCGAGGAGGTTATGTTTTCGGGAGAGTTTGTCCGTCCGTCCGTCCGTGAACTAAATAACTCAAAAAGTAATGGATGGATTTTGATGAAATTTACAGGAAATGTTCAGCATGGGAAAAGGAAGAACTGATTTGATTTTGGTGTTGATCCGGATCAGCGTCTGGCCGCCATGGCGAAAAATGTGATTTCTGTGAATAACTACTGAACTAAAATAGATATCATTATGAATCCAGTTGCTAATGGTACGTTTTCATGGTCAAGGAATCTAAATATTTCGATGAAATAAAGGTAGGACTAATATTTATGGTGAAAATCACAGTATGGGAGAGGACTGTGGTGCTGGCGGAGGTCTGTGCTCTCCGAGTGCTTTTCTAGTATTTAAATGTTATCATGAAAATATATATATATATATATTTTCTGCTTGTTTTTAGAAAAAGAAGAAATAAAAAATGTCAAAATCCCCTGCAACTGGAAGCTGATGTTCTGGTACACAGAGTTGCAGTATAATTTGGTGTCCACCCATGAGCCATTTCCAAACTTAGAACCAGGTTCTGTGAGACTTGCAAATTTAAAGACAAACCGTGAAGCAGGAGTCCCAGGAAGACAACAGATCAAGAGGACCAGTTCCTCACCCTTGCTTCACAGAGGAACATTGGGCTTTCTTCCAAGCATAGGGGGAAATTTTGTGCTTTTTTGGGGGGCTTCCCACATATATAGCATTTTCGACTGAAAACATGCCAACAGCATGTATCCTGTTCCTTACTGTTAGGATAACAAACTGTCTTCTTCATCTACTGAAGTCACAGTTTAAATATTTTTCTTCTAATGTATCCTTCTGATTACATTCAATAAACTAGCCCAGCTAACAATACAGCAAAAAGTATTGAAACGCTTTGTATAGCCCATCACTAATAAAAATACATAGGAGTATATAAACACACTTCCTATCATTAGAACATTGTAAGTCATGCACAGACTATCAGATAAACCAGTTTTATATTATTAATTAAGGGCTTCTTTTGAGGGACCATCCATGCTGTGATTTAATTTATGATATCCAATCAGATGTTGTCGGGGGGCTGGGGGGCAGGGGGCTGATGCTTAGGAACATTTAATAATCCTGCTCTTATTTTTAGAGGTTAAGTCTGTGGAGTCTGACCAGGTGGATACTGTGGTGTTAAATTAAATCACCCCTATAGTTAATCCCTCATCGAGGCGATCCTGTTAGCAGCGCCAAAACTGTCTGGCTTTTCACTCCAGGAGTATTATCACGGGGCACCAGAGAACATGTTTACGTAGACTAAACGGAGAGACAAGAAGGCAGAGGACGAGGATGAGGGAGATCCAGGGGAGGGGTGCTCGGTGTGGAAACTGAGATGCTCTGGGAATAGAAAAAAAGGAGAGGGAAGGGAGGATGCTGTCTATTTTTAGGTCCAAATAACATGAGAGGGAGGTGGGGGCTCACTCCTCCCCCCCCTCTTCTTCCTCTCTCCATATCCCTCATTTCCCACATTCCTCCTTGGCACGTGCAACAGACGCTCAGGGCGGCTCGGTGTGCCCCGAATACCAATAAGAGGGAAGCAGCTGGATACTGGCAGGCTGACATTCTTCTGTCTTCTGCTGTCTGCACACAACAGAGATGAGACAACGAGGAGGGATCTGACAGGGAGCGTACACACACACACTTCAGAGGACGCAACAATCAGAATAAACAGATAAAGGCTGTTGAATGCAAGTGACACTTGAACTACAGAGCAACAGAGATGATTAGGGATAGGCTTTGTTAGACCTTTGAAAATAAGAGCCACTTGAGATTTAGAGCATTATCAGGTGGGAAATATCAATATGGTGAGGACAGACTGAGGACTGAAGTCGCAATTCGGGGAGGAGTTTGGATTAATTTTGACTGCGAGGGAAAAGGTGTTTAGATAAAGAGCTGAATGTCTCAATAAAATAAAACCAGGCGTAATCAAAACTTTATCACACAACAGTTGGGTGGTAAATGCTAAATGGGGGTGGGTGGTTGGGTGCACATTTCATTAACAAACATTTTAATGTGGAGAGATAAAGCAAACCTCCAGGCCAATGGGGAAATAGGTTTTTACATTTTCAAGCAGGAAGACTAATTTAGAGGAAGTTTTTTTAAAACACAGAGCATGTTGCAGTAGCCATATTCAATTTTTGGAAAGACACGTAGGCTGTAACCTTGCAGTGTAGATGGATCAGCCTCACTCAGTATCTGTAATCAGGCAGAATCATTTTTGCAAAGCTTGCATCCACAACAGCTGTGAGCAGTCCAAAGTAGCAGTGCCCAATCAAAGTCCTTTAGAGCAGGGAGAGGAAGAAACTAGGAGTGAGACAACTGCATGACAGATGCTAACAGCTTCAGTAGCCATTTTTTTTTCAGATCTGGACTGCATTTCTTTTTTAAACTAACAACAAATACACTATAGTACCAAAAGTATTTGCTCACCCATCCAAATGATCAGAATCAGGTGTCCTAATTACTTGGCCTGGCCACAGGTGTATAAAATCAAGCACCTAGGCGTGCAGACTGTTTCTACAAACATTTGTGAAAGAATGGGTCGCTCTCAGGAGCTCAGTGAATTCCAGCGTTGAACTGTGATAAGATGCCACCTGTGCAACAAATCCAGTCGTGAAATTTCCTCGCTCCTAAATATTCCACAGTCAACTGTCAGCTTTAATATAAGAAAATGGAAGAGTTTGGGAACAACAGCAACACAGTCACCAAGTTGTAGGCCATGTAAACTGACGGAGAGGGGTCAGCGGATGCTGAGGCGCATAGTGCACAGAGGTCGCAAACTTTCTGCAGAGTCAATTACTACAGAACTCCAACTTCATGTGGCCTTCAGATTAGCCCAAGTACAGTACGCAGAGAGCTTCATGGAATGGGTTTCCATGGCCGAGCAGCTGCATCCAAGCCATACATCACCAAGTGCAATGCAAAGCGCTGGATGCAGTGGTGTAAAGCACGCCGCCACTGGACTATTGAGTAGTGGAGACGCGTTCTCTGGAGTGCTAAATCATGCTTTTCCATCTGGCAATCTGATGGACGAGTCTGGGTTTGGAGGTTGCCAGGAGAACGGTACATTTCGGAATGCATTGTGCCAAGTGTGAAATTTGGTGGAGGAGGAATTATGTTGTGGGGTTGTTTTTCAGGAGTTGGGCTTGGCCCCTTAGTTCCAGTGAAAGGAACTTTGAATGCTTCAGAATACCAAAACATTTTGGACAATTTCATGCTCCCAACCTTGTGGGAACAGTTTGGAGCAGGCCCCTTCCTCTTCCAACATGACTGTACACCAGTGCACAAAACAGGTCCATAAAGACATGGATGACAGAGTCTGGTGTGAATGAACTTGACTGGCCTGCACAGAGTCCTGACCTGAACCCGATAGAACACCTTTGGGATGAATTAGAGCGGAGACTGAGAGCCAGGCCTTCTCGACCAACATCAGTGTGTGACCTCACAAATGCGCTTTTGGAAGAATGGTCAAAAATTCCTATAACCACACTCCTCAACCTTGTGGACAGCCTTCCCAGAAGAGTTGAAGCCGTAATAGCTGCAAAAGGTGGACTGACATCATATTGAACCCTATGGGTGAGGAATGGGATGGCACTTAAGTTCATATGTGAGTCACGGCAGGTGAGCAAATACCTTTGGTAATATAGTGTAACTCTACGAAGTTTAATATTCTCCTGACAGATTTTGCAGAGAGTTTTTTTCCACAAAGGTGCTCATGTTCAGTCCTTTACACCGTTGTAACAGTGCCTGTTACAACTTGCCTGCTTGTACTGAATGTGACTGGTGAAACAATTGTCCAATCACCTGCTGGACTTGTTTTTGATAGGTTCTTCCTATCCTTAAACTCTTTATATGGGCTCTTTCCCAGATGAACAAGTGAAATAGATTTACTGGTCCTTCTAGTGTGTCAGGCTATGTTGACTGTGCTGTTTAGTGATGTAGTGTCAGAACAAAGTGGTCTGGTAGTGGAAAAGTAAGTTGTAAATGTTGATTCATGTAGCCTGCAACCCTTGTACACTTTTTCATGAACTGTTTTCACCCAAAATTCTTTAAACTATCCAGTGTGTGCTGCACCACCTACAGCAATGCACAGCCCTAGCTACCACGCTGACTATTTTCTGTACAGATGCAGTGCTGATCTGCTGATCAGTGTGGCTAATGCTTGGGCTAATGCCTTGTACCTTCTACAACTTCCCATTAAAAAATCATAACACAACCTTTATGTTATGGTGCAAAGATCTCACTGGAACATTTGAAAACACTATCAGCGTCTTAGTTAAAATGACTGCTCCAAACCCACAAGCAATAATTACAAGAAAGTCTGTATTCATAATAATCAGTATACAGCAGTAGGCTTTTGAGAGTCTGAGTGCTCATTTTGTTTACTCATTTATTTACACCATCTTAATATTCACACACTCCATTTTACTTATTGATAATATGGGTCAATACTCAATTTGTCTTTTTAATAAATATTAGTTTGAAAGGACAGTACGTCCTTTTTTTCATGCAAGAGAAAATGTACAAATACTATATCTCTCCACTGTGTTATTGAACACTGATAGTTTGTCTGCTAAAGTAAAGTACAGTTAAAGTCTGTTTCCCATTATTTTTTTCACAATGAAAAATATGAAAACGGATTGCAGATATAGGAAAGTTTACAGCAGCTGCAACTGAACATAACAGTGTTAACCTGTGGGTGGGGGGGGATTAAAAAGACATGGCTTGTCACCATTGACTGTGGACAGATTATCACTGACCCTGGCAGGTGCTGAAACTCATAAATTTACAAACTGTGAATTTAAAAAAAACATTTTCCTCTGGTCTGATGGACTTCACACACAGTGTCTTATACCTAAGCCCTGAGGGGGAGCAGTGTATGTGTAAGTATAAGTGAATGTGTAATAAGATGTGATGACCAATAATGAATGTCAAAACTCACACTACAGCAGTAGCTTGTATGCTTGTGATGACTATGATTGTGCATAAAGGCTGACATGATTTTATAACAAAACGTGGACTGCCTCAGCATGAGCACATCATTCAACTTCAATACCTTACAAGACTCTCACCTTGACTCCAGGGCTGAGAATATGCAGGAACCTCACAATGTGATACAAATCTTGATACAAAGGCCCTGATAAGTTAAATTTCTGGACATTGGCTGTGATTAACGTTGTAACTTAAGCTTATGTGGCTACATTTTAAATATTTAAAGGGTGAAAAGCTGCTGTTGCTGGTCCTGGTGGAAAAAAAAACAATGTAAATTCATCCTCACCCTGACATATTCCTTCTATCTTGCATCCATAATCAGGTCCAACAGCACCGTTTTGATATTGCACTCGAAAGAAAATATCAACAAATCAAATCAGTCTGCTGCAAAAATAGGCACCCCTCCCCCCATATCCTAATGTATTGTTAAAGTCGACCTTGTCTCTTTTCACTCCTCTCAGAGCTCAGATAACATGTTTTATCTTTTGTGTGGCTGAGACAGCTCTAAAGAAGCTGCCAGTATATGTGTCCACTAGATCTATGACTGGCCTTTATTAGCAGATGAAAGATACTGTTAACAGTCAGTAACAGGTTTACAGGCTGGCCATAGAGTGGAGAGAGGATCGAGTGTGCAGTGTGTTATAACTATTACTGATGGAAGAAGCACTTGTGTCCTTTCATTAAAAAATTGCAATAAAAAGGTAAAAACAGGCGTATTCCTGCCAAACTTTGTATGAATTTTTAGCATCACATTATGATCTGCATATATCCCGAGGTTGGGTCAGTGCTCTATTACCCCTTTTCCACCAAGCTGGTTCCAGGGCTGGTTCGGAGCTAGAGCCAGACTTAGCACCAGTTCTTTGGTTTTCCACAGACTTAGCACCGGTTGCTGGCTCTCAAAACCGGTGCTTGGCAAGCACCAACTCTTTGCTGGGCCAGCAGAAAGAACAACCTTACGTTGGGAGCTACGGCTTACATCAGGGGGTGGGGGCGGAATTATTGACCAACCAAAGCAGAGTAAAAACACGGAAGCACTCTTACCCGTCTTCTCAAGCGTGATCGCTGTTCGTTGCATAATTGTCGAGCAGCATAAACTTGCTGGATTGCCAACTTTTGCTCTCCAAGGAAGGCTCGAAAAGCCAACAGCAACACTTGAACCGCAACATAGTCCTCCATCTTTGTTGTGGCAATTGAATTTGGCGCTAGTTGTTATGGGAAAATGGCGTGACGTATACAGACGTATGCATCGGCGTGATGACGTAGCCCTCTGGTCGGCACCCGTTTGTGGAAAAGCAAACTGTTCTTAACCGGTTCGCACTTGAACCAACCGCGAACCGGCTCTAGCACCAGCACTAACACCAGCCCTGGAACCAGCTTGGTGGAAAAAGGGTATGAGACATTGTTGGATAAGGTCCTTCGTAACGGAACACATCTCTGGATTTTAAACGAATAAAGTTAAAATACTTTTTTCACCCTGACATTTTTGGAGTTTTTAAAAAACAGGAGACATGTTTAAATTGATAAGCTGAAAAACTAGTCCTGATGTAGTCAGTCACAGGTTTACTAGTATCTAACTGGAATTCATAAGTTACGCTTCAGTAAAGGAAGTTCCGATAAGGAGCTTTTGGTTGGTATTAACTTGGTGCAACTTAATGAAAGAGTGGTATCCCCTTTTGAAAGAGATCTCCTTGCTGTAATATGGCAATAAAAGTAACTTTGCAGTGCAGTTGGATTGGCCTTATTCACTGTCTGTAATCAGACGGATCCGCCTTGCCAAGCTCCAATCTAATCAACAATTGAAAGTGGCCTAAAGTGGGATAGCTCAATCAGCACCCTTTAAAGCAGGAAACGGGAACTACAAGCAAGACGACAGCAGGAAGTGACCTCTCCTACAGAGATTACTATAGATCCCTACAGCTTCAGTAGCAGTTTTATCAGGTCTTGATCACATTTCTTTATTGAATCAAATCAAATAACAACACTACAAATGTCTCTGATGAAAGGATATTCACTGCACTTTCAACAGTTTTTGCAGAGGGTTTGTTTTACCAGTTGGCTTCCACTCTGTTTTTTACACAGCAGTAATCATCCAATCTCCCGTTGGGTTTACTTTTGAAAGGTTTTGCACCTACCCTGACATTTCCTATGGGCTCTTTCCAAGATGTTGAAGTGAAATACACTGAACAGTCCATCTGGTGTGTCACATACATTTGAAAAATGCATTTAACAGTTTCTTTCTTCAAAGAAACTGTTAAATGCTTCATCTGACACCTACATTGACCAGTGTGTTGGATATTAAAATTAGTCAAAAGAAATGGTAAATGAATATGCTGATGGTTTTAGTGAATTTAATTATTTAGCTTTGAGACGGACTGTATATAGTCACAACCAGCTAAAACATTTTAATGGACTTTTCTGAAAAAATAAAAGGTTTTTGAAATAGAAAGGAGGTTCAAGGACAAGGTCATTTGATTTTGGTGGTGATCCAAATATAGATGTTGATCCAGGGATTTATAAATAATTTGTTAAAATTTCAGCTTTTCACATTTTTGCTAATAACTCAAAAGTTCTCTACCTTATCTGATTAAACTCTTTTGAATGTTGGTCATGGCAAAAGGGAGATTTATTTGGATTTTGTGGTGCTCCAGATCCAAATGCAGATACAGGTATTTTGAATGTATTTGTTTACATCACAAGAAGGGCAGTTTCCACATTTGTATATTAACAAGGCAGAAGTTTCTGCTCTTGGGGCACTTTTGTCTACCAGGTTATAATGTTACAAGGGTTAAACAGCCATTAGAAAGTTGCACTGCCCCTCAGCAGTCTGCAATCTTACATGTCCAAACATGTTTTGAGCACTTAAAAATCATTTTAAAATGTATAATGAATAAATGACTTTCATCTTGGCAAGGTTGCCTGTAGTTTGAAATGGCTGCACTTCCAGTAACTATGCTCTCTTTATTAAAAAAAATGTCTAATTATGCATATAATAAAAATATATCATAATTATCATGTCTTTTTGCTTACCCTTATTAGTGAATCAATATTGTTTATTGTAGTTAACAGTTGCTTTTTCCTACAACTATTTATGTTTCAGACACCCATCTATCCATCCATTATATATCATTTAACTTTTGGGGAGTCACAGGGGGCTGGAGCCTACCCAAGCTGACACTGTGCGAGAGGCGGGGTACATCCTCAACCAGTCGCCCATTGATTGCAGGGCCACAGAGAGAGACAAACAACCACTCACCCACACCCAAGGGCTCTTTGCAGTCACCGATTAAACTAATGAAAATTTTTGGTCTGTGTGAGAAAGCTGGAGGTCCCATAGACAACCCATACATGCACAGAGTGAACACTCCACACAGCAGGACCCTAATTGATACAGGGTTCAAACCAGCAACTCTCTTGTTATGAGGCATATGCACTTCCTGCTGTGCCACCATGCCACCCTGTTTCAGATGTAAATTTTAAGGGATGTGCTTTTGTAACAATGAATTTACTTTAACAACATTATATGTGTTTTAACTGGTGTTTGCAATGTACTCATTAGCATATTAATGTTGTAGCTCATCGAGATGGAGCAAATTAAAACTTCCTACGGCACAGCTGTATAATTCATAACAATGAAGAAGGAAAGTAGTTCAAATTTCTCTAACATCTAGATCTAATACAAAATGCTCAAAAATAAAACAACAATATTTTCTTCTCAAATGGCATGCAGTTAGATGACATTTTGGTCATGAAAGTCCTCAGGTAAGGAACTAATCACTCCTGCATACTGCGTTTGTGAACACACTGGTTACTGCTGTTGTTAGTCTTTCATTAACGTGCTAATAAGTGAAACATGTTAGTAAAAAATGCATGCACACAGCCTCTGCTCCGCAGGCCTTCATGAACTGACCAGCACCCTTTAAACAGTGTCAATGTTTGCTCTCTCACACAAAAACACACACACACACACACGCACACAACACACGGATTAGGCAGACATACAGAAACACACACACGAGCATACTCATGTCCTGTCAGTTTGCTAGCTAAGGCTTGGCTGGACACATTGTTTTAGTGTTTGAGATAATAGCATTTGACAGACTGCTGGTGTTGTTGTCACAGGGATGCCAACCAACAGCCATTGACCGCAGCGGACACAACGGACGACAGGAGAAAGCACAACCATTCCACACCATTACCCACTGGAATGTCAGCCCCCAATTAAACTCAGTAACGAGGGATGTGTCTGAGAATCATGATAGATAAGAGAAAGGTGACCCTTGATCAGGACTTTTATAGCATGTTACCAGTACAGTTGGGATATGATAAGCCATTATGTGCCTAAAAGTCAATTTGGCAAAATTTCAAGAGATAGCTGTTATAATGAGAAGAGACAGCACACTGCACTTACTGTCAGCCATTTTATTTGACTGTCCAACTTTAAACAAGAGTCAGGATCACACAGTTGATCCAAAGTGAGGACCCTGGTGTTACCCTTTAACACCAAAGTAAAATTCTGACACAAGTTGTAATCATTTTTAACGCTCCTGCCAAGAGTTTTTAATTCACTGTGAAATTATACTGATGCCTCTATATGATGCCTCTGTTTGACCAACAAAATCAATCATGGCAATCCGCAGCAAGTCTGATGACATCCACAGTTATTGTTCAAAACTTATTGGTACTGCAGAGAGGCTTGTGTCTCTCCATGTTTCCGCATATTACAGCCTTTGCAAATAACATTGAAAAAGAAGCAAAGACAGCTTGTAATGATTTTTTTCAAACATAAAATAAATCTCAAAAGTGTACAGGATGGGGTGAGCCATGAAATAAGAGGTATTGGGTTGCAGACAGGAGCTAGTGACATTAAAGCAAATCCAAAAGTTACTCAAAGGAATTCTAACCATCTTGGTTTTGGTACATAAAAATATATCCTTATCCCCCAGAGGAGTTTGAAAGGGGGAGAATTGGTATGAAAATGCTTCATACAAGCTAATATGAGTTTAGTTTTAGTGACAAAGACAAAAGACTCTTTTCCACGTGGAGTGCATCATTGAGGTGTAATGGAAAAACCATCATTCCCAATAAATTTCAAAAAATAACTGAAAACCCACAGAATCCAATCAGCTGTCATTCCTAAAAAATATCATATTTAGCACAGTAGGGTACTGAAGACTAATCTGCCAAGCTTCTTGTTGAGAAATAAATTATGTTTCTTTTGATGGTTAAATGACTAATGCTCAGGACTGACTTCCAATACGGCCTGTCTGGAGCAATATTAGCCAACTGCATTTAACATGGGAGCAAAGCAGATGTTTACCATTATGCTGAAAGAGCTAGCATACTGACTTACTTCTTAATTTGTATAAACTGCATGTGAAGGCCAACTGTTTCAATGTACAAAATGAAACATTCGCATCCTCATGTGGTCACTATAGACCTTACTTCAGGCATTTATCCAAAGGACTATTTTAGAATCCTGAATACTTTCAGCTGTGGGAACTGTTAGTGTTAATGCAAACTCATCACAGCGTTTTAGACTCAGCACTGCACTCTATAGACCTACCAGTGTGAAGTCCTACCATTGCAGAGAATTGACAATAAGGTGAATGCAGAGCTGCTGACAATATGACACCCCTGAACCAACCAAATTCAACAAAGCACAATGTTCAGCCATATAGACAAGACTGTGCCCAACCTCAAAGAAGCTGGAGCTCCAGCAGAGTTTCTCAGACGGACTAAGAATACAGCAGGATCAGGAGACTTGGTACATGGAAACTACAGGGTTTGTTGGACATTCGCAATTTTGAACATTCTCTCACAGTCATGAAGTTCAAATAAATGAACCGAGGTTAAAGCTAGGGCATGTACTTTGGATGACACTGTATGGGAAGCAGTTTGGCTCCCCTCTTTCTTCTATGGTTGTGCTCCTACCCTCTAGCCTTATCCAAAACCAATCCACTTTGTTTGTGTGCCCTTAGCTGCCATTACCTTTATGCCAATGTAATGTATTTGCAGCCTCTAAAGAGCAACAAACTACAGGTCCCTACATAAAGTAACAGTAAGGGAGAGCAAGGAGTGGAAGGAGATGTCTACTGATATGAGGTAATCAAGTTCTTTGGGTAAATGACACAAAAAATAAATTACATATTACATCTGTAAGGTAAAATACAGGCTTCATATGATCTTCAATAAACTCTGTAGTCCTATTCAACAACTTGTTAGCAACCATCCTTCTGTAAGATGCAGAAATTCTTTAAAAATGAGTAGGGCAATTCCCAGTATGATTTATTCTCTTCAAATTGTTAAAATCTTTTAAGCTTGAGTTAAACATGGATTTTAATTCAGACATTTAAAGGAGACATATCATGCTGATGCATGATTTAATACTTACATATAATATAATGAATTTGAAAACAAGACCTTACACCCCCTTAATTTTCAAAAAATGAGATATTGTGTTTTTTCTGATATCCTAGAACGAGATTTGATGCCTCTGAAAATAGGTCATTGAGAGATGACCGCGAGATTTAAATCGTCGTGACGACACGAGGTACATTTCTTTCATTGGAGTATTTTGATAAAACAGCTCCTCCTCCTCTGTGATATCCGTTAGCCACAAAACCGTCACCGAGGAACACATCCACCCAGCAGCAGTGTATAGCTCCCTAGCTCACACTCATTCATTACCAGTTCTGGCCTTTAAGGGGACTCAATACGCAGTCGCTGCTTTGAGCCTGCCAGAAAATACAGTAGAAGAAGAAGGACAGGCTGGCTCAGCCCTCTCGGCAGCTCTGACAGAACTGACCAATCAGAGCACAAAGGGCTGTGACGTTGCGAGGTAACTGTAGGTCAGTCTGAGAACCGAGCGTTTCAACGAGAGCTTGATAATGGCCTAAAATGAGGAATTTGAGAACGTAATTGTGGGGCAATGAAGGAACTAAATGACTTGTACTGAGGGCAGAAATGCTTTACAGGCATCCTAGTCTGGCATAGTGAAAAGGAGAAACAAGCATGATATGTCTCCTTTAACAATGAACTTGTGAAGAGATCCCATAGATTTTTTGACCATAAGAAACTTGACCTTGTTAATGAAACCACATTTCACCTCTCTCTCTGCTGCTCGGTTACGCTGAGCACGTGAAAGTAGTCCAGGCTTCATTAAATGCAGTTTCATTGGCAGCTATAACAGGAGATGATTATTCATCACGTTTACATGGCTGCATGAACAAGAAAGACTGGTTTTGGGTTAATTCAATGAGGCCAGTTTTCTTCCACTTGGACCTATTAAACATGTTCATATTTTACAGCTGACATAACCCTCTGAGCTCATCTATAAATATCATCATTAGAAATGGAAATATTCTGGTCCTTGGCGTTTGCTTCAAATTACATAACAAGCATGCCAAGCTAATTAAACCAACATTAAAAATCGTTATTACTCCTTTCTTCCTACTAATGTCATTATCTCAACAGAGCTTAGTTGAATTTTCAGATATAAATTGATGTGTTCTGGCTGTAAAATCAGTGGACTTTGTTGAAGCGGCATTTGCAGTTAGATCAGTTACCAACCCACCAAGCTAATTAAAGAAAGGACATTACACACTTTGTTTACGGCAGGGAACCGTTATTCTGCTACATTTACGATGAAAGGCAGAAAAAGATGAGGGGAAAAAAGCAGCAGTTGAGTCAAGATGGCGCCTGAGGTTTATAGACGAGGCTGTTCTGAGGATTGCTGTGCTTGCTAAGCTGAACTAATGGTGTGAAGCTGTGAGCCTCAGTAGGCTGCAGGTGGAAGCTGCAACCTGTGAGCTGGGTGTGTTGTGTGCGAGGATGAGGAATTGAGAAAAGGCAGATGTTTTTAAGGTGTCTGTTTGCATGCCTCAAACATATGAAAATGCACCCTTTGGAGTAATTGTTGTCTTGACTTTTATTATTTGGCTGGGTATTGGATTTGTGCAATGGCACTCAGTCATGGCAGGCTAATCACTGAGATGTGATTGCTTCTGGGAGAGCGGCTTGTCATTGTGCTAGAAAGAGAGAGAGAGGCATGGAGCTGCAGGGGGGACAATCAGGGCCGGCACTCTCACTTACAGTTCCAGTCAATTTGGATGGAAAAATGCCACGACCGATGCTTGTTTGTTTAGAGAGAGAGTCCCCAATAAAGCTATGAGTCACAAGTGAATCATTTCACACAGGAGGAGAGATGACTGTGCTCTAGCGGGGTCTAAATACATCCCTCCCTCTTTCTCTTTTTTCTCTTTCCGCTGAGCGAGGATAAAAGCCGACTGGAGTGGCGTGGAGCTCCGACTGGGGGCTCTGATGACTTCAAAGAGAGGCGAGGGGATGTGAGAGGAGGGGACGGAGAGGCAGAGGTGGATGGATGCTCTGCTGGTAAGGCAAAACACTGATGGAAGCGAAAAAGTGAGGGGAGGGGAGGGCACACATGTGTTGACGGGCATAAGACAAAGAGAAAAAGTTAGAGTGCTGATGTGAGTGTATGGAAACATCAAAGAGCTGGAAATGAACAAAAGAGGGCAAGAGGGGAGAGTGTAGGGGAGAACTAGGACAAAAAAAAGGGCAAAGTGTGAACACCAGAGACAGATGGAGAGAGAGGGAAACTGGGATACAAAAAAAAAGTAAAACTAAAAGGGAAATTTCACAAGTCTAGACAGAAATCGTCTGGTAAAAAGTAAAAGGATTTTCGTCAGGAAGACTACATACTTACTCCGAGCTGCTAAAATCCACCACAGAGAAAAGAGGCAGTGCATGAAATACTCTGCAGAGTAGATAACAAGATTTCTATTTACTTTTGAAGGCTTCTTGACGTACAAATATGATTTTAGCTCTGGCAATGGTTTGAGAAGCTGCTGTATGCTTGTGCTAGTTTTAGAGGAGAACATTCCTGTCATAGTTTATCTTTTCCCTTAGCAAAATGTGGATTTAATCATAGATTAAAAAATACTAACATTATCCAGGGCTCTATTGTGTGCCTTTTGCAAAGTGTTTTAGTGTGAGGCACATGTGTCTTCTCTAATATCCACCTGACATATGCTCATGCTCATTCCACTCGTTGTGAACCCTTTTGCACTCAGGGGGGTGTTTGTCAGAAAATAAGAAAGTAATCAGGCACAAAGCTGGTGTGTTCCTAACTTTATGATACAGAAAATGACTGTGCTATGACCTAGTCTACAGCATAAAGTCTCTGATGCATCAGGTTTCTCTTGTTTTGAGGATGCATTGGAGAGATTGGCACACATCTGGATGATCAAAACACACAATTCACTCACACGGGATGCAGCACACATCTTCCATTAAATATTCAAGCATTTGTTGAGAAATTCAGTAAAAATTAGAAAAATAATTATAACTGGATCAGAGAACTGACAGAGAGTCTAGCTGTTTTGGAGTACTCCTACTATTCCTGTGCGCTCCAGTGTTCACACTACTCCCAGAGATGAGAAAAACACACACAACTGAAGAATTTTCATTCAACACAGGGCTACTTTTGTAAAATGTGTATACAGACAGAAATTTTTACGGATAATAATGCTCACAGATAATAAAACAGACTATTCACATGTCTACACGTGCACTAGAGCAGTGCAAAGGATTCCTGCATGAAAATGAGAAAATGCATTGCTTATAGAAATTCTAAGTTGCTTAGTAAGCAGGTCCGTCTTAAACATATAGATCCTGTTAGTTTTAACTGGAGATTTAAATAATTAACAATATCTCGTTATTATGCTTATGCTGACATGTCTGACACAACTTTTTGATTGTTTCTTATGCTCTCAGATGCCTCAGTGAAAAAAAAAACTTGAATCTGAGCGTTAACATATATATTAAGGGCTCATGTAGTTAAACTGAAAATTTTTATATGGTTTCTTGTGGTGTTCTCTAAGGATTTTGAGAGTGTTTAAATAATCCAGCCAAAATTCAGACCAAACAACTAAACCTGATGTGTAAATAGCAAAATGTCAGCCTCCCATTGTACACTGATTGAAAGGAAATGAGAGCAGACGCTGTGATTGAATTAATCTATGTTACATCCAAAACACAGCCATGTATAATCAATCACATCGTCTGTCCACTTTGTTACCTGTGTCTGGCTTTGAGTCAAGAACCTGCATCTCTATAGTAGCAAAATACAGACTGAAGTCTGCAAACCCCTGTGCATGCTTGAGACACGCACTGTCAAATAGGGACCCTAGTGATTGTTTGTTTTTCCACAGAATGAGGCATCAATTTCTGAGGTCAGGTTTCCCACAAGGATCTTCTGACTAAAAATTAAAAACAATTAAACCAAGTGTATAATGTAGTCAGAAATCCCCCCCACCTCCAATATGAATATCTCAGTGTAGTTTTGGGCAGAAAACTTCCAAATATGTTCTAGGGTTATCTTGAACCAGTGTTAACCTGTGGAAAGGAAGTGAAATACAGGACTTCTTACTCTAGTCAAGATGCAGTAGGCGAATACACCAGGCCTTGTGGTTCAAAAGGCCTTGAGGTGTCATTACAGGTAAGCATAAAATATGATGGATATGACTGATAGAAATAAGATTGATTGGATCAAATTATTGACTGCTCTATATGCCTTGATATATTTTTATTCAAATGGCTCCCTACAGTGAAGAATGAATATACATTTTCCCCCCAATTTGAATATGGAATATCATTTGACAGCTATAATCAAGGAATACTGGTATGACTGATCGCCATATACATAAATTTGGCCTTGTACTGGGCTTTACCCAGGATTTCCAAATGACTAGAACTAAGCTTGATGACCAGAACATATATTTAAAGGCATATGGCAATGAACCTGTAATTTTGGTATGGATGCAGCTGCAAAATGACGACCAAACAGGATGCAGAGTTTTGGCACTAGACAGAGACATATCGCCCACATCATAAAGACAAAAGGACAAGCATGCAAATTGTAATTTAAACAACATAGACAAGGTTGTGAGAACGGACAAGCTGTCACAGGAACCAACATGGGAGTGCATTAGAAGCAGGCACTGCACGGACAGAGTTGAGATGCATACGGTGTATATGGTGATGGAGGGTCAAGCCAGGGGAGGGTAGGAGAGGGGGGATGGAAGAGTAAACAAGGAGAGAGCAAGGACACACAGATGTTATGGATGATTTGCAAATACAGTGAGGAAAAAAAAACAAAAGAATCTTATAAACCTGTCTGCATATTCGCCACACATCTGCTCTCATCACATCAAATATCTGAGACTTCATTTAAAACTCTGCTTAAGATTCCTCCTGTAATCTGTTGGCTAAATGTTGAGCAGGAATTAAATCAGTAGACAGGGACGAGGCCTGAGTCAGCCTCTATCTTAATGCCCAGGCTCCCTTAGAACCTTATATAACCCGCGCAGACAGGACTAAAGACTCCAGCTGTGGCAGACATATACAGAGGGGAGAGCTTAGAGCTAGACAGGCATAAGTATCTTTTCAGTGTCTTCACGGAGAAACACCAAACCATCACGGAGTCAAGTCTGCTTTTTAAATCTTTAAGCTGCGACCTCTCTGACTTGCCCTGTGGTACAAGATGAACCATGTTAAAGTCATTAGCTTAATGCAATAAAGAACTTTTCCCTAGAAAACTGCATCCCAACAATCATCTCTTTTTATCATGCTATTCTGATCAACTCCCCCAAAAAAGCAGGTGCAACTAAATTTTAATCTTATCTTGCAAGTTAATGCTTAATTTAGTTACATTTAGGTAGGCTTTTGGGTTTTGAAAAAGACAATGTGTTTGAATATCCACAGCGAGTCTTTGAGAGACCATTTCTAATGACACTTGTAAGGGGTCCCAGAGTGTTTTGGAAGTACTTATTCTATAATTTTCACAATGGTACACATTGCAAGTACTGTTTGCATGAATCTACCATGATTAGGGAGAAAAGCTGTTAAAAATGGTTGTTGGTTTACACTTCAAGTGATTTCAGAAAGTCCCTTTTGTCTAACTCTAACATCATGAGGGAGAAAAGCAGTTAATTCCTGGTTCATGCTGCTTTTGGCATGTACATAAAATTTCATATAATGAGGGAGTTGCAAGTTACGGGGATGGTAATAGTGCTCCATCAAAAGTAAGTGCCAACAAACAGAAATAAGTCGCAGAAGCAAAGCAACATCGTATAATTTCCTGTCTTTTGTAGCAGTGTTTTTTTAAGATCAAATTTGATATGTCTTGTCAGTCCAGACAGTTGGTTGGACAAGAGGGTTAATGTAAGTACCCAATTAAAAAATCTGCATGTGCAAAGGATGTCATTTTGAATCAATTTAGATATTTAAATTTGAAATTTGCATGTTAATTTAATTTTTGGTCCTTTTTTGAGTTAAAATGTCAAACTCTGTAACACTTAACAGTGTGGCTTTTGATTAACTCTACAATGCATTATCAAAAATGAACTCTCCTAGAGTATATTTTCAAAAACTGAAATTTTAACTCTAAATTCATACAGAAAAGTGTGAAAATTGCTGTATTTATGTACTATATACTAATGAGTAAAAGTAGCTGAAATAAAGATACTATAATTTGTCGGAGCACATATATTAAAAAAATAAAAACACAATAAAACATTTTAACTCCAGTTTTTAAAGCTGGGGTTGGCGATTTTGGAAAACTAGCATGAATTTGAAAGTAGAATCTCCTCAGGGCTCCGCCTAACCGCCCCCCCGCTCACATGCACGAGCGCGACTGATAAATCCAGAAGACTGATTCAACTCCAAACCCTCAGCACAACGTGTTTGTTTTACACTACACCAAGTCATGTCTCAGTCAGCAGTAAGAAAACACCAAACAAACATGTGAAGTTAGTTAGTACTCACAGCCGATGTTGATCGGGGTATAGGTAGTTCCTCTGACATTCTCCACATAGCTGTCAAATCTCCCGTTTTGGCCATGAAACTACCGTATTTTCCGTATTTTATCCTCTTTCCTGACGTCCTCCTGTATCAGTATTCTCCCGTAAATCTCCCGTGTGATGATATAATAATAAAAACATTCCTCTGCCTCTCCAAACTGAACTCTGTCTCTGGCCTGAATGGGGTGGTAATGCTCCAAAATGATGGATGCCAACCGCCGTAAAACTGAAGAAGAAGAAAAAGCCTCGCGAGAACTTCCACCTGCAGTAGCCTGGGTGGCAGCTATTGCAAGATTAGAGCAGCAGAACAAACTTAGAAAAACAAAGAGTTTATTTTCTTGTAAATCTGTCTTAAAACGTGAGGGATACTGGAGCTTGGTTGGGGTTGTGGGACGGCTCACGGCGGGCTTCCCTTATTTTCAAAGACAAAACTTGAAAGGTAAGCATTCTCCGGTGGACTCTGATACGTATGAGCTTGGCTACACCATGGGCTACACGCACCGAGTCTGTGCATGCCGGAAAAATGCACGCGCAGTAGGCGGGCAGAATGGCGACGGGATTTGATTGGTTTAAAAACACGTGTCCCGGCATGACTATTGGTTGGGGTTTTCCCTGTTTTACTCCTGCTGTAGATAGCGGATATTTTTCACTCTGTTTTAAGAACACATTATGAGTTGATTACCATCGGGTCATAAAGACCATTTCAACCAGTATTACAAAAAGAGTATCTAAATCAAATTGCCAACCCCAGGTTTAAGTGGTAGCTATTTGACATCTGTTGGGACTCATCCAATGATAGGGGACAGGTGGGATGATTGACTCTAAAGTCTCTTAGAAGTTCAGAGCTAAATATTGTACAGTGAAAGCTATGCATTTAACTCCTGAATCATTATTTTTACACTTGTTTTTGAGACCAACTCCTTATTAAAGCTATGGTCTACGATTTGGAAGCTTTGTACATCTTAATAACACCGTTTATAAGGCTGTTATGGTCCTATGGTCCTATCTACACAGTATAAAGACCAAAAAGAATGAAAAAAATCCATTCAGTATATCCGCTGAAAAGCTGCATACTAGCTGACCAATCAAGCCTAAGAACCTGCAACTATTAATTGGTCCGTCAGTTAGTCCATGAGTCCATCCAATCCTCGTCTCCCTCACTACGCAGTACGCAGCATCTTGCCCATGGTCCCGCCTCCTCCCCTCTACCTCCGGTGAGCAGCTAGCAGCGTTAGCTACTGAACTATCATGGAGCCGGAAAAGGCTAGCGCCGAACCGGGGAATCCACCTCCCACTCCTGCGGGCCCAACGGAGCTCTGCCCGCGGGTTGAGGCCTGTTAGCGGGCTAACGGCTAACGAATAGCCTCAGCCGGCCGTCAGACCTTCAGTATCGGCCGTTTCGCCCCTGGTTGATCAGGTAATGGCTTGTTTACTACAGTGTGAGATGTCTGCTGAATAACTCTGGTTAGTTTGTGCCTGTACGGGCTAATAACTTGTAGGGGAGCGGGTTAGCCTGTTAGCCGCTAATCGTTAGCACTGTAAGCTGAGCTGGGGAGGACAGGCTGAGAAAGATTAATCCTCCCCCACACTCGGCTCCGCTCTGGCGGCGCCAAACCCGCATTGCCGCCGGTCCAGTTGAAATGGCTACTGCTGTGTGTTATAAGGGAGATGTCTGTCGTGTTTGATACTTTCAGTTGAGCTGAGCTGTTTTTGATTGAGTTTGCTGCTGATATATTGTGCTAGTCGCTCTGCCGGAGGGGGCTTATATGAGGCGACACGAGCTGGGGGCGGGATCTTGGAACACGGAGCAGAGAGGTGAGGGAAGGGGGGGGGGCAGGCTGCAGTTTCAAATCGTAGACACCAGCTTTAACTCAGAGTACCTTTCAAGGGCTTTTATTAATCTACACTTGCTGAAATGTTGCCAACACGAAAATTTAACTCTTTGCTGTGTATTTCTGCAATTGTCCATAATTGTTTAGTTAGCCAGATAGGCTGCTTGATTATGGCCTAATTGTGATTATCTTGATAGAGACTGAGATCCCAATTATAAAACACAATTACCCACTGATTATACAATAACCAACAATGCAATCATTGAACTTCCTACTGAACCATGAAAAAGAATCAGTTAATGAAAATGTATGGAAAAAAAATACAAATGCTTACAAAAACATAATCTGCAAACATTTTCTGTGGCAAAGTAATCTTCTAATCCAGATTATTCATTTCCCATAAATGTGAGAGGCTATAATGGTATGCATGTTACTGAGGCTTGATTAATTGCCCAGCTCTATCAGTAAACATTAGAGGTGTTGCATATGCTGAGTGCCATTTGTACACTACCAAGTGAGGGCATCAGATTTAAAGAGTCTTGTTATATATCTTTAATACAGCATTTCTAAATAAAGATATGTGCAAATAAATGCAGTTGAGTTTGTTAAAACAGTCAACGTGGAGGGAAACTGACGGATAGGGCTGATTGATAATTTGAAAAATCCAAATCCAATCTGTCTAGAAATAAGTGTATTCATGAGGCCTCTTGGTCGCTGATGTTTCTGTACAATTATGAACTGTTTTATGGTCCAGGATTGAGCGTGGCTGACTGGATTATCCCAGTCCCCACTGGTATGATGACACACCTACATGGTAATCAGCTGTAGCATGTGTCACCAATGCCAGCCCCTGTAATTGGTGTTTTAGGTATTGATGTCAGCAAAAACAGGCAAAAAATGGATTAGCCTGAAATGCACAAAGCCATAAATGCCAATTTTCCACCCCGCCAGTGTCTGCCAAACACCCACACTTTTCCCTCCAAAGTGTGTGCACAAAAGAACATGCATGTTTTCATACACAGGAAGAGAAATCGCCTGGTTGGCAAGCTGACATACAAAGAGACTCACTTCACACACAAAGATTTCTCTCTGATCTGGCAATTATGGATCATCCCACCTCACCCCCTCCTCCCTCTTTCTCCTGGTCTTCCTGATCTCCTGATTGCAGCTTGAGGGAGACAGGCAGCACAAGAACCCTTCAATCCAGCTCTTTACAGAGAAAAAGCTGAAAATGTATTCAGTTTGCTCGGTGCTTTATGACTCATGAACAATGTAGGATGGTTGGGAAATTGTATTGATAATAGGACGGACAGAAATGGAGAAGCAGATTAAGCCTACATCAAAAATTGCAGATTTGTAGTCAACATGTTTTAATATCGGCTGCAGTTCTGCATCGCCTGACAATCCTGTATGAGCATAGTGTTGCAGTGATGCAGAGGAGAGGGAGAGTCTTGTTCATGCAAAATGATCCCTTGTACACAACCACTTAATCAATTGACAAATCAATAGCATGCACTGATACCTTTGCCCTGTTTGTTATTTCTGTTTGTTCGTGACTTCATTACTGGGTCACACTAAGGAGAAATGTTTCAAATCTCACAGTGCACAACACCTTCTTAAAAGTGTGAAGGACGGAGATGCCTGGAGCTGAAAACACAGAGCATGAATCGTGACAAATAAAAATGGCGCAGTTATGGCAATAATTCCTCTCATGTGTCAACTGACCAATGTCATTTGCACCAGTTGTTCCTGGCATGTATAATGTGAACACTGTTGCAAGTCAGAATTGGCCAATAATTTGCACTCAGAATCTTTGGTGTGTCCTCAGTTTCCTTTACATAGTTGGCGCATTTCCAAACTGTACATAAATATTATCAGCAGAAATGTAAAGTGGGGGAGCATTAGAAAGATTCTAGGGGCTCATAGCTGACAAGAGTCCCTCAAGTATAATAGCATCAGAAACATGTTATTAGAGTTATTTTGGGATTCCTTTACTCTTGTATAAAACTCCTTAGTTTCACCTTTATCTAAAAAAGAGGCTCTGTAAACCTTTATTAGAGGATATGAGTTTCTTCTGTGCATTTTGCATGTATCTGAAAGTCTGAATGACATGCCAAAATAAAATATTATGAGGTAGGACAAATGTTTATTCTGCAAAACTTTAACATCATTGAAAGGGCCAGGAGATTTGAGATTCATTGGAGCTAATTATAACCCAACAAAGAATGGCAAATAAAAACTAAATGTTAAAAATTTGGTCCAAATACCACAAGTTTTCCCATCAAACATTAAGTTCAGCATAGTATTTTCAGCTTTAGAGTGTTTCTTCTCTAATTAAATTTTCTTTATGTCCTCAAACAGAGCAACTTGGCTGTGATAATTATAAGCAGTACTAGCGATATTAGACATCTTTTCTTTGGGCCAAAATTTCTGGCAGTACCCCTGTACATTATGTTAAGTGCTCACTGATCATAGACACCTTGTTACCAAAAACCGAGCTCACAAATACTTAAGAGCTTCACAGCAAGTGAGCAACAAACAAACCTTGAACAGCTACAGCAACAATATGTCATTTCTCCACCCTAAAGTACTAAGGAACTTTACACCGATACAATGGCATCTACTCCACTCTCTCAGAGTGCCTTGGTTACCTGTGTGTAGTACTATGTAAGTTTGACAGCAAACCAGATGTCTTGCAAGAAGTGCGTACTGCTCCATGGCTGGAATTCACTCCTAGCCACATGGGGCTAACTGGTCAAAGATGAGAGGTAGTCTGTCCATGACTGGGGCTTAAAGATAAAAATGGGCAGTGGTAGATGAGGCCTGGAAAGAGTTCGGGCGACCAAGAAGAAACTCTCAAATAAATATGTACAGGCTCCTAAGTTGGTAAGAGTTTCAAGAAATCACAGGCAGCAAGTAAGATGCTGTTAAAAATGGCAAGTACAGATAGCTTCAAACTTTTAGTCCTTTTCATCTGATCTGCTATCATGCTATTGAGTTGTTATCATTTTATCATAAACCCATTCAGCCCATCTCAACCAGTATGATACATTAGCCAAATAGCCTCTCTGAAGTGACCAATGAACCACTGACTATAGACATTTAGAAACTGTTTGATATGCATACACATATTGTGTACACAAATTCCAGACACATATTCTGTATGCAAACAGTTTGCATACAATTGACAGTTAATGCAAAAAGAAACATATTTTTTTATACAATAAAAATAATGATAATAATAAAACTGTCCTGGAACAAGTGAGTTAGTTAGTTTCTTATAAGGCTGCTTCTCCACCTTTGGCACAAAAACAAATACACATTGACTGTGGAGAAGAGGTGACGGCACTGTCTGTGTTCACAGCAGTTTAGGATTCACTCTGAGGCCTTCAGTGACCACTACAGAATCACAAAATCCATTTCTTACATATTGCCGACTTAAGTCTTGAAGGACAAAAAAAAAACTTATTTTCAAAAACCCCAGAAGAGCACATAAATGGCAGCAGTAAAACACCACTGCTGAAACCCTATTCTGTAAAATGGAGACATTAACGACATTACCCTCTAATCGATGTAAAATCATGAAGCCAAGTGATGTTGGGAGTGGTTTCTCCACCAAACATTTCAATCTGATGACAAAAAAGTGACCTGAGGACGGCCTTTAGCTGTCCAAATTCATATCAATCACAGTCAACTCTGCCACAGTCATTATTATTCAACTCATACAGAGGTACTGTATTTGCCTGAATATGAACAGAAAGGTTTCCTCACTTTACCCCTGCACAATGTGATCAATGAATTTTTTGAAGAAAAAAACACAAGGGTTTTAAATAAGTAAAAAAAAAAAAAGATGTGTGTGTTGACCTTAAAAGATAAGAATTTGACCAGGGGACCTATTGTGATGGTGATAGCAGCACCTTTGCATCAATCCTTAAGTGGGCACTTGAGGAATAAACAAAACAGAATATTTACGATGGAAATAAATTTCATCTCCAACCAGGCAGGAAACAAATGTTGAAGACATCCCTATGTTGCTGCTACTTTAAAAACTTAAATGTTTCCTTTTTGAAAATGAAATTGAGAAGAGAGGCACCAGCTGATAGATTCCAGTCACATGACTAGTACAGAGGGCTGGAGGTTCAAAAACACTGTCAGTTTTATTTTCAAGTTGCACCCTATTCTTTTGTCATTTCATCACTGCTAGATGGCATTCTTCATCCCTTGAAAACCACAGAAACACTCCGATATTAATGCACACCAAAAGTACTGGCCACTTTGGAGTATTATACTGTGCCTGGAACATTATTTATACAAAACAGCAATGTCTTTGCCTGAATGTCACTCTCTCGTTTGTTTACTGTAAAATTGGAGAATCCTTTCCCTTACACATTTGTAAAGATGAACATCTGCAGCTATGTGTTAAATTATGTATTTTTGGTTTGTTTTTAGAGCTGCAATTCTGCTGCTTTAGAAGTAAGGAACAAGGGATTCTTTGTCACCAAAACATTTAGCATTAGCTTGTTTACATTGCTGAAAGAATCACAACAAGCTTTACTTTCAGCAGTAATTGTAATAAAGACAGTCATGTTCTGATCAAATTAATACAAAAGTTCATGTCAGGTTATTTGTGACTGAGTGCATTTATCCATTATTTTCCCTCTCTGGGTTTTCTCTAGGAGACGAGGCTTTGTATTAGTAAATGTAAATCCCATCTTTGTTTAACGCATCAAGTTAGAAAACCATGTTCAACTATGAGAACAGACCTGGTTAATGCAGTTGACAATCAAGACTGTCAACTTCTCTACAGTGTAAAACAGAGGGGATCTTTGGGTGCTGTCTAGAAAGGCATCCATAAGTGTCAGACATAAGAAGGTCACATGTGCTCTATGTACAGAGACAAGTGTCCTTGATGCAGGGCCTCAGCTCAAATTCAGCCTGCTTAGAAAGATTGAACAGTACCGTAAAATGATTTGAGATTTAATTGGCTGATTCATTAGTGTTAGTTTATCAGTTTGATTCTCAGAAATGTATTGACCAAAATATCAACATTTATATTTTTCATTATCCTTATACATTCTGTCTGCCTACCAAGTTTCACCAGGGACCAATTACTTCAAAGATGTACTGCCATTGAAAATTATGTAAGCACCAGGATGTAAAACTGTGCCCTCCTGTATCGACTGGAGACAACAATAACAGTGTGAAACAATGTTGGAAGTGCTCATTGTGAGGAAAAACACAATAAGCCTACAGTATAGGATTAATGGCTCTACACGGAGACAGAAGCCACACTGGCAGCTTGAAGAACAATTACTGGATGCCCGTCGGCACTTTACATGTAAATAAGAGTGGGCTGGGGCCTCAGCTGTCAGAAACTACACCAAAGAGGGAGATTTAGCTACAGCAGTTACAGTAAATCCCAGAGAATGTGATCTCAACAATTCATTTCAGCTTGTATAGACCTCAAGTTGTTTAACATTTACCGATATCAAGAGAGATTAAGCGTTCTCTTTTTCAAAGCCATCTCATCACAGACATTTTGCAGAGCAGGAGAGACAAAAGAAAAATACGAGGAAGAAAATTTTGAACCTTTTTTTTCTTTTGCAACAGAAATTATGCAATATGTGGTTCTTTTTCTTCAACAAAATTCTGCAACAAAATGATGGTGCTGCGTTAACTTGCCAAAGATCTACATGGGAAAAGAGAACAGTTCAATGAAGAAACATTCTGTCTTGGTAAGAAATCAACAAAGCAGGGACAAAATGCTAAATGTTGGTTTCTGAAGATAAATGAGTACAGTTGGTGTGTGTATGTGAAACGGTTTCAAACGGGGAGCTGTTATCAGTGTCTGCAGTCTTTGTTTTAATTGTAACATTTCTTCTGCTTCCTTAATAAAGTTGTACAACCACAAAGTGGATTTTCACTTTCTGAGGTAAGAGGGCTGAAGGGGAACATAAATATTTAACCAGATCCATCTATACTTAATGGAAAATCTGATCATTTAATATATTACAGTGCATTCTCTTTTCTCCTTTAACCACGTGTTTTTTTTTAATTCCAAAGACCACAGATATACACATGCTCCCACACAGACACACACATGCGAAGACACACATACACACACATAAACTAAGCACTGCCTGGTGAGAGAAGATGTTCCCTCCTCACGCTGAGTGCCTATGAACTTCACCAGAGCTGTTTTAGGCTCGCATAAAAAATTCACGACTCTCTCTTAGCAACATTTGCCCTACATACTGCACACACACACACACTCACACGCACATACATGCTCATGTATGCATCACAGCATTATTCATGGAGCCCACATGTGAGCTGGCAGAAGAAAACACACCACAGTCTTAAGGATTTGAGCATAACATGGTTAATGTGTGAGCAGAGAGACGTCTTTAAGGCTTCTGAAATGGTACGTAATGATCCAGAGCTGCTGACGTGCCGAGCGCACCCGCCAAATCACCTCATTGGACGTTTTATCGACAATTTCCTCACAAACTGCACGAGCCCTGACGTATTTGCTTGTTAGCATCATATTGGATTTATATAGGGAGTGATGAAATAAGCAGCAACTGATACAGATAAATCAGCATACCAGCTGAGTCGTCGTATGTGAGCATTCTGGCACATTAATCAATTTCTACGGTGGACCTGAAGGCCAAAATACAACAACAATTTTGATATTTGGAAAAAAAATTGGGAAGACAAGTAAAAAAAATCATAAAAACAAAGCAACAGTAAAAAAGCATAAATAATCCCAAATAATTATTAAAAAAACCCAACTCAAAATACAAAAATACAAGCAAAAAACATAGAGAACTAGAAAAGCACTCGGAGAGCGCAGACCTCCGCCAGCACCACAGTCCTCACCCATATTGTGATTTTGACCATAAATATTAGTCCTACCTTTATTTCATCTAAATATTTAGATTGCTTGACCATGAAAACATACCATTAGCAACTGGATTCATAAAAATATATTTTTTAGTTCAGTAGTTATTCACAGAAATCACATTTTTCATCATGGCGGATCCAGATGGTAATCCAGATCAACACCAAAATTGAATCAGTTCTTCCTTTTCACTTGCAGAACAATTTCCTGAAAATTTCATCAAAATCCATCCATAACTTTTTAAGTTATTTTGTTCACAGACAGACAAACTCTCCCGAAAACATAACCTCCTTGGTGGAGGCAACAAGAATAAATAAAATTACACTGAACAACAGAAAAAATAAAGTATCAATAATAGGAACATAAAAACAAACGAGGGCACAACCCAACACTCAATAAATGTCAAAATTGAAAAACAAATTGAAGTAGAAGACATATTAACAATGGGATCCAATGACAATAAAAAAAACAACGTAAAGAGGAAAAAATAACAAATATGAAGTACAACAAAAACATCTAAAGCAAATAAAACAACAAATCAAAAGAAAAAGAAATATAGACACAACATTAATAAAAAAAATATCTCAACAATATGAAAGCATAACAAAAAATAAAAACAGATAATAACAAAACAAAAACACAACCCCAGAGAAAGAATGGCAACAACAGAAAGGAAGCACAAAACAAAATGAAAAAAACATTTCTTTAAAAAAAAAAAACTGCCACAAATAAAAAACACAAAAACAATTTTTAAAAGACAAAAAACTAATAAATAACCCAAAAGATTAAAAAACTGTAAAAAAAAAAAAAAACTAAAAAAAAAACAACAACCAGCTAATCAATTTGAACAAACACAGTAGCACAAAACAAATAACAACAATTAACCAAAAAACTACAATAAATGGGAAATCACAATAATTAAGCAAAAAAAAACAGCGAGAGGGAAACAAACCAACAAATAAGAAAACACAAATCTTAATAGCAAAACAAAACCACAAAATCCCTACAATCCCTTCAAAAATAACAATCAAGACATCAAATGGATTTTAAGTTTCTAATTATGTTGTGTACTGTAATTTGTTGCTGTGTTTTTTTCTTTGTTGTCCTGTTTTTCCTTTCATCCTTGTGCTTGATTTTTCTTTTTCTTTTTTAATTTTTCACTTTTCATATTTACAGAAAGGTTTAACCAGATGCATGATGACAGACATTCTATAAGGGGCATTCAGACATCCATATATTGAGACCTTTGAAATGAAGTCAGTTGTGAGCAGTGGTGAAATGGTCATAAACAAAACCTGTCCATCAACCCCCATGTTCACTTGTGTTTTGTTTTTTCTGATTTGACATTGATTTTCAAGATTTGTTGTTCTGATACTTGCTGATGTTTGCACTTCAGGGCCATTTTTGAATTGTATATTTACTTTCTTCATCATTATTCTTTGGTAGCTATAAAAGTGTGTGCATCCTTGAGGGGAAAAAAACAGAGACATCTCTGCAGACTTCCTTCAGGCAGGTCAACACCTCAGCACTCCCATCCATTTTCATTAGATGTCAGTGACGGGAGCAGAGGGGTGGATGGGCCAGAGGGGAGCAGAGATTGAGAGGGTGAAAAGATATAGTTATGCTCCCAGTGGAAGAACTATCAAACCTCTTTCTGCGGTCCTCAACCATAAAACTCCCTCTGCTCCAGTTACATAAGCTTTTCACTACACCCCCAGCACACCATCAGGTAATAAGATTAAGGCTGGGAAATATGAACCAAATCATGGATCAATATTTCAAGCAATAGTAACGCATAAAATGTCTTATTTCTGTTTTGTAAAAGTAGCAGTTGTCATTATACCATATTTACAAAGTTTGTATGAGTCTGCTAAAGAATCCAAAAAAGAATCCTCTTTATAATACAGGAAAATATAATGTTGTGCCTGGCAAACTTGTATTTCAAATGGAAACATTCCTGATTATGATATCACTGTATCGAAAACATGAGTTCTACACAAATAATGTTGTAAGAGTCAGTGACAAAGTTTGGTATGTAGGGCTAGTTATCAATTAAGTCAGTTTGTAAGCTACAAGCTAACTGGTTAGCTAGGATGTTAGTTTGCTTATTAGTTGGTAAGCTTGTTCATCAGCTAGCTAATGTAGGTGGTATTTCAGTCAGTTGGTGAATTTTGCTATCAAGTAAACTACTCAGTGAGTTTATAAGTCTAGTCAGTGTAGCTTAATCGGTTTGCGAGTTAGTTTTCTTGCAGTCTGTAAGTCATGTTTGTGGCATTATGGCATTGTTTTTTCTTCATCATCTTGTGATGTTGTATATATATATATATATATATATATATATATATATGTACATATATGTATATGTATATATAAATTCATTTACTTTTTACTTACAGTATAAATACTCCCTGAAATAAAGACAAAACAGCCATGCCAATTTAGCAAAATTGATTATTTGTGATCAGTAAGCATATAGCTGTTCTTGGTTCCAATGTTATTATTCTGAGCATTCAGTCAAGCAGTTACATTTTTGTTATTATTAGCAAATTCTATGACAACATAGAAATATAGTCTCACTTTGCATCCTATTTAAAAATAAATTAGTGAGTACCTCAAAAATGTTTCATCTGTAAATAAATGTTGCTTTATTTCAGCATTGATTTTTTGCTGTAAATTCACTATGGTGGTGCATCTGAAAGACAGAAACAAACAGAACATGAAAAGCTGATGCCTGCACTTGAAAATTAGCCTCATGATAGCAGCACTTCTGCCAAGCCATCTCGGCACTGAAGTGTTCAGAGCTCCTGATCGTGCTGGCACAGTCGACATCTCTCCAGACGGAGCTATTCCACTGGCTTTTATTTATGATTTCAGTTAAATCCACTCGAGAAATTTCTTCCACAACCGCGCTTTCATTGCAGCCGTTCACTCCTCAGTGGATCTGGGTCAGTCAGTGAACGGAGCCTGGCTGCAGCCATGTGGCTGAGTGTGAAGGAGAGCGTTGGATGGAGTACAAAACCTCTCTGACCATCCAACAGTGAAGAACAAACAGTTTCTTGTATTAATTTAGGAAGCTATTTAAGATCTGGTCCTATTCCTTGAAGAAATTGTGAGTTGGTTTAGATCACGTTTGAACCGTTTTTGCCTGAGGTGCAAAACACAACAAAATTGAGAAAACACGGCAGCAAATAAAAAACACACAATGGCAGATACAAAGTCAAAATAAAATAAAAACAAACTACGAAACAACAACTTGTATGATAAAAACAAATTTTAAAATACCACAGCAAATAAATTCACATGAAAACAAATAAAACATCAACTAAAAAAAAACAGCCAATTAAAAAAAGTAAAAAACAAAACAAAAAATTACACGACAAAAAGAGAAAAATAAAAAAAGAGAATGCCTTAATGCATTCTCCCATTTCCAAGACATAAATGAAGCAGCAAATAATGTAAACATTTTAAACACAAAAGGAAAATTCAGAAACAAAATGGCAAATCAATAAAGTTGCTTAAATGAATAATCAAAACAGCAAATGAATAAACTCAATGACAAAAAAAGCCACTGCAACTTATGAAAGAAAATAACAAGAAACTGATGAAAAATATAAAGTAAAAAGATATCTTCAGAAAACACAACCAAGACCCAGACACAACAAATAAAAAAAATCAAAATCAAATCAACAAATTCAATAACACAATTGAAATAAAAAACTACACCATTTACCTCAAAGCAAAGTAATATACACAAAAGTAGTTGAAAAGACACATTAAAATATAAATAAACAACACATTAACTATTAAAAATAGAACAAAGGACAACAAAAATAAGAACAGAGTTTCCCTTTTTAAGTATGTTAAAAAACAACAACAATGTTTCTTATTTTTAATCATTTTAATTCTTGTTTGTTGTTATTGCATATTTCATTTGTTGTGTTTGTGTGTGTGTGTGGGGGAGGGGGGTTGTTTCATTTTCATATTTGCTCTTGTTTTTTGCATTTCAGAGCCTCTGTATTCTTGCACCTTGAAGTTTTTGACCAGTTTAAATCAGTAAAAGCTGGGAAACGTTTTCTTAAGTTTTAGTCAAAAAAGAACATTTTCACTCTTACAATTATTTTAGGAAAAAAATTCATTGATGTAGTTTCACACATTATCATACACTGTCAATACATTCATAAAATATAGAGTTCTCGCTGTGGCTGAGCTTTTATTCAAATCACTTTCACTGAGATTTTGTTGAAACTAAAGTCAGTGCTTCTCTATTGACTGATTAACAAAAAAAATGAGACAATATTTTGAAAGCTTGTTAACATTTCTTTCATTTGTAATAAAACACAATTGTTGTCAAGAACTGCAGTATCATGTATTTTAAATGTCTGATCGTCCACCGCTGGCATTACAGTCTCGGCTTCTCTCTTTGATGAGAAGCATGCACATTGTGTGACTTTTTATCCTCAAAGCTTTATTTTTGTTGCTCATGTCTTTTTTTTTTACAATAAATTAGTCTACAAATTCATTGGAGACAGTTAAAAGCCCATTCAAGGTAACATGTCACAGGCTGTCTTATTAGCATACTTTGCTCTTTGCATACGTCATAGCATGATGGAGCAGCAGGGAGGAGGGATCAATAGAAGGAGGAAGGAAGAGACTTCACATGTAATTGGACAGCAGGAGGGAGATCAGGTCAATATGTGGATGTGGCTGGTTTTCATGCCTTAGCATATTTTGATAGTTTAAAAAATCAAATGTAATCAGAGGCATGATTTCTGCCGCTACCTCTGCAAATAAAACCTAGCAGGGATGACAAAAACAGCCACATTCTGACCTCCACTGTCATCCTGAACATTTGACCTACTTTAGGAGATTTCTGGGGGGTTTTATCAGCTTGTCTCCCTGCTTTTGGAAGATCCAAAAAACCCTGACATAAAAATATAAAACAGAACCAATTCTTTTCTGATGCAAGCACAGCACAGCATAGCAACACTTCCTGCAAATCCTGTTTCCCCACAACTGGCACTGATATCGCCCTACACGCTGCGAGCGCTATAAAATACCGTCAATCTATGATATCATGCTAAGCAAATCCTCAGCCTGGTGTGAAGACGCTCTCGCAGATGGAGATGAGTGCAATCAGTGGAGGGTGAAGATGATGAAATGCAGAATTTCACTCAACATCCTCAAGTGAGCAAGAAAATGATCTCCTCACTGATGCAGGTTTGACTGAGACCTATTTAAAGACTTTCTAAGACTATGAAGCACGCTGGAGGTCATTATGAGGCCTTAATATCAAACTAGACTGATTAGTCACCTGTTTTGTTGATTTTGTTATTTATTCAGATTTAGATTTTTGCCAACAGGGTCAATGTAAGATAAGATAAATGTCACAAAAAAAAAAAACTTTAGAAAAAAATTAAGAAAGGAGCCATGGTGAGTGAAACGTGAGTGTAAAGGCAAACAAAGTTCACTAAAATAAATAAATGCAGAAAGTGTTGGCTGGCTTAAATAAGAAACAGTAATTAACATCTGAATCATAAAGCCAAATATCAATCATCCTTTACTGAATCTGTTTTTTCCAAGGTTTGTGAAAGATTAAAAGAATACGTCATGTGCAGTGATGTTCAATATTTTGGTATGGATGAAAAATATGAGCATGCTAATAAAGCAGATCCACTGGCAAATAATGTAAGTAATGCAATCCGATTTCAAAGTCTGATGTGAATTCAACTTTCAAAATTGTTACGTCACAATTTGTATTGTTCTGAGTATTTACAAGGGTGGTTTGAAAGAGAGTTGAAGCCTCACAGCAGTCCACCTCTGTTCTCTATCAGGGTCTTTGTGTTTGGAGTTTGAATGTTCTCCCCTTGCCTGGGTGGATTTTCTCCAGGCACTCCAGTTTCCTCCCACGAACCAATAACATGCACTTAGGTAAACTGGTGACTAAATTGCCCTTAGGTATAAGAGTGAGCATGAGTGGTTGTCTGTCTTTAAGTGGCCGTGCAATCCACTCATGACCGGTCCAGGGTGTACCCTGACTCTCTGCCAGTGTCAGAGGAGATAGGCTCCAGCCCCCCATGACCCCAACAGATATAAGCAGTATAGATATTGGATGAGTATTCACAATCAGGGCATCTAAACATGTGTACATAAATATACTAATAAATAATCCATATTTGCCTCATATCACGTTTTTCCAGAATCCCAAAATAATCCAAACGTCTTCTCTTCAAGCAACTGTAATCTGAGGGTAGCTGATAACTATTATGAGCTTTATCTCACTACATTAAAATGGCATGAGGACATGACCAGTACACTCCTCCATGACCTCTATGAAGACTTAACTTGTAACACAACTTGATCTATCTAATATAATACAAAAGCTATTCACATTGCAATAAAAATAAGGCTATATCCACATATAGGTGTTTTTTATGTGCCCTCAGACACTGACCTTACTACACTGAAAATGTGAAGATTTTTAAAAACTCCATTCAGTGTGTCTCTGTGTGGACAAGAAGAGCATTTCAGGCTTCATATGTCACTCTACTGTTGTTTACATGCAGCAGACATTGCTTAACAGTTGCTGCTCTGTGCTGATGACTGGATCACTGACATGCTAAAATACTCTCTGTCACTCCCTTATTATGATGCTGCGTTAAAAAAAGACTGATGATACTCTGAACTCTGCCAACCATTCTAAAAAGACCTGGTGTAAATGTCTTACCAATGTTCATGTTAACAGGCCACTTTTGTCTGTGGATGCCATAGTTACAAAAGAGGTCGAAACCAACAAGAATGCCCCAAAACTTTTTAATAGCAGGATTTAACCAAGAATATCTTTCAAATTGAAAGTAAAAAAAAACAGGGATTGATATAGCAGCTTTTCCAAAGACATTAAAATAATTACAAAAAATAAATTCAAATCACAGATACAGTGACATTGTGATAAATACTGTTTAACAGTGAGTTTCTGAATTGCTGTCAGGACGAGGATGTTCTCAAAAACTTCGCACATGTGGACTGTTTGGAAATACCGGCAACATGTGAAAATAACCTAAAATTCGTAATTACCATGCAATACTACTGGGTGTGTATTGCCAAGAATCTGACAATACGATGCATACAAAACATTGGTGGTTCTATTTATCATGATACAGTGCAGTACTATAAAACAGGGCAATACAACAGATAAACAAAAGCTCTTTTATTTTTATAGCTTTAAGAAGCCGCAGTAAGATATGCATAAAAAATGCAGCTATCAATCAGTGTTACTTATATGAGTCATTTTTCCTACTATATTTATAAGACATTAGCAAAAACTGAAAGAAGGGGCATCAAATATCTTTTTTCCGCTGCCCACTAGTGGCTGGAGGCTGAACCACAATACGATACAAATAAATATCCCTACTTTCTATCAGTTGTTGAATAATAAAATATAAAAATGTATTGATTCAGTTCAATTTTTTTGTTTCCCCATGGGTTGATTTTTTACCAGTTTGCTTAAAAAAGCATGAAGAAGATATAACATAAAAACAACAGATAAAAAACAATAACAGAAAACAAGGCCTAAACCACATCTTTGTTTATGTAAAATGATCCATAAATGATCAGATTTGATTAAGAACAGTGCAAATATAAACGGGAAAAAAATCAAAAAAGACCAATTTGATAAAATAAAATATGTAATGGAAAGGATACAATCAGTGGGTAATATAAAAATCTTTCAAATCAAAAGAGCATTGAGTAGTCTGATTGCAGAGGAACTAAATGATTTAGAATAGCAGTTAGTTGTACAAACAGGTCAAACATAACAATGTCCAGATGGCAGCAGAGAAAAATCACATGAGAATGTGAAGCAGATGTGATCAGAAGATGCTAAAATACAGTCAGCCTTATGAAGGCCTACTGATTACAAAAGAAGTCTCTGTTTCACATCAGTGATTTTGGAACAGATTTTCACAACATTGTTAAGACTGACTCTGCCCTTACCAGAGAGGCTGATACCAGAAGATTACAAGAAAAGCAAAGGAGCTCTCAATAAAAGACTGACAAAATGACAGAATCACAGGAGAAACTGAAGAGGAATTCTGTTTCTGTAAAAGTGAACTCTATTGCCCAAAAGAAATACTGACACAGTATTTAGAAGCAAAACATTGCAATGTGTTGGTGTATTAATATTTTCTTACACTCCTACTTATAATGCACTCAACAAGTTCAACATAAACGGCTTATTCTGCCCTACATGAAACAGCCATTCAACTCCAAATGGAGTCTTCTCTTTGCATTCTTTGTCCATTTTGTCAATACTTCTTCTCTGCTCTCTGGCAGCTCATTGACACAGACCAACCAAGTGTTGCAGCACAGGGAGGCAGTGCTGAGCAGAGTTGTCAACAGCTCAAGCAAAAGGCAGCACAACAAAGTACTTTGGAGAATAAAAGAAGATTTTTGATGAGAGATAGCACGCATTATTTAAATCTGGGATCATATGATGAAGCTACCTCAACTGGGCACATAGACAGATAACTACGGACTAACTACTATAGCTGGAAATGGACTGTTGAACCAAGGTAGGGGAGAAGGGGAGGTCTGTATGACACCACACACTCTAGAGGAAGACACTTTTAATGTGCAAATCATGAGTGAGTACATGGACAATAATGGTTGAGCCATTGCCTATGGATCTGCTGTCCCTGAAACAAGTAGCGTAAATGAGCTAATACTGGAGGCTTACCAACTCATCAACAGGGGGCGCCAAAATCAACACAATTCAAATTCCCTACAGGAGCTTTATGTTAAAATGTGAGCATAACAGAGTGAAATGAATTTAACGTAGCATTTCCTGTGCAGTACATACAGAGCACTAATCCAGCTGGAAAAGATAAGGAAAAAAAACTCTGTCTGGAACACAGAAATGGTACCACAAGGGAACAGAAACCTCTCCTGATGGGGGCAAAAGCAATTTCAGAGATGGCATATTTGTAGATTAATCTTAAATTTGTCGAGGGAGAAGGAAACAGATTACAACCAAGTGTGTGCATGTGAGGGTCAGAGCAATATATTCATCTATTTTTACTTTTCACACTTGAGGTGCTAAAGTTCCTAAAAGAAGCTATAATTGGAGCTTAAGCCTGAGTGTAAACAAGCGTAATGTTCCCTCTAGATTATTATTTCATTAATCTGTTTGATGTTTGGCGCTGGACTGGATTAAGGCATCTCTGTGTCTGGGTGTTTTACTCCTCTCTCTTTCTCTCCATGTGGTGTGAGATTGAGCAGTGAAGGAATACACCTCCAGGAGCATTATGAAATACGCTTTAGTCCCATTAAAAACCCATCCAGGGGCATGCTGGCTGCGAAAGCTGTGTCTTACAGGGAGATATGTGCATGGATGTTGGAGTTTGTCATACGTGTGTGAGAGCACATGAGTATAGGAATGCTCTGACTCCACTCGCATGACATGTTTCTGTAGGGTGAGGAGAAAATAGCATGTCCTCTGCATGCTCTCATCAAGCCAATGTTGCATTACAGTCCTAAATCAAGCATGGCGAGAGAACACCATCTTGCCATTAGTATGAGCAATTTCCATTTTGCAGCTCATCCTCAAGTAAATTAATGCAAGAGACCTCCTCACACACACTCACAAACACACAGACACGTGCAGACTAAAAATAGCAGCATCATCAGCCTTACCTTTCTGTACACTATCATGTTGGGGGACTCGTCTGCTACCCCGTTGGTGCCCTGCCCACCGCTGTTGGTCTGTGCCATGATCCGGTGAGTTTATCTGCCACAGGAAATGTCAGGTGCTCCTGCTTGTGGACAGAAAAAAAGGATATTTTTGTCCTTTGTAAGAATAACAATGGAGCCTTGTCCTTGCCAAGAAGAGAGTAATTTACATAACTTATGGCTGGATCATAATGCTGATATATTTGACATCTGCACTTGAGACACATGTGCAGGAGTCATGTCAGAGAGCATGTGGTCACACTACACAAGGTCTCAGCATAGATTTCTTTTTAACAGAGGATATATATTTTTATACGAGCATGATATTTTGGACTGACAGAAATACTTCAAGACTTTGTTATCCCCTTAGCTTAAAAAAAAAGCTAGCTTTTGTTTGGGTCCCATGTGGAGCAACAATAGTAACAATTAATGTTTTTTTATTAGAAACATCAGATATTAAAATTACTGACTGCAACCAGACAGTTTTCAGAAACCTTCTGGAGATGCTGTATCTGCCAAAGGCTCTAATAAATCAGCATCCTTAGACGAGAAAGAGGCAAGAACTATGAGCATGATGACAGTGAGATGTAATTGCAAGCTTGCAAAAAGTGTCTGCTTGTGAAGAAATTAGCAAGGATGCTGCCAAAATGGCAGTTGTATCAGAAATTTGCAGGATTTTATTTATTGAAAGTCGAGCAAAAAATGACACTCAAAGTTTCAGAAAATAACTGTAGAAAGAAATAGATGAAGACATGTGACATTAAAGTTTGATTATGTATCTAAACTTTGGTCGCTATCCAATCCAGAGATGTAGCCATACTGTTCACACTGTCCTACCAAAGACAGACAGGCCAAGTTAAGGGGGGACTTAAGGCTGTCTGACCAGTACAGGGGCTTCTGTTCATGTCAATCATGCCTCTAACTGTTGAAAACGTTAATAAACCATTGAAAACTTGGATAAAAGAAAATGGATGAGCTACAAAAGAATTACCCCTCATGCAGTGAAAGCCTTTAGACATATTGTATATTCAGACTGAAGCTGTTTGTTGAATCAGGCTGTCAACATCCTGCAGCTACCCTCAAGTGGACACTCAAGGAACTATAGTTATTGGCACTTCAGCATTGGCTTCAATTTGCAGTATCATTTCAATTTACCAACATGCTCACATTATGTCCTTCACACCTGCTCCCTCTTTAGAATGATTGAAATCTCTGCTTAAGAGAAAATTGTACATTTCTGATTTTCTGATTGGAAGGGGACTTAGGTCAGAGGTATACTTGCACTTTGGTCTTACACTGTTGTCTGCATCCTTTGGCGTCATTAGTGTTTTTGTTTATATACTTGACTGTTGCAATGTTTGGTGCTGGAAGATACCACTAGAGGGCACACGAGGACCTCAGGCTATATTTAACTCCCTGTTCATATTAGAAGTAAACTTTAAACATGGTAACAATTAAAATATTTTTGAGAGTGAAACTCACTAAATAAATATCAACAATCAATGTCATCATCAGATGTGTGTTGGTAACTGCAGACAGTGATCACAACACATCATCAGCACTGTCTGCACGCCGTCCCTTCAATAATTACCTGCCCTAAGCAGGTTGTATTTTTGCCGGCATATGTTTGTTTACTTGTTTGTCTGTTGGTTTGTTAATTTAGCTGAAATCAGGAGATGTTGATAATGGCCCAACTTAGAAATGATTAGATTTTGGTGGTGACCCCGATAACCGCCATTAGCAAACAATCATTTTTGCTTAATAACTGTCTAACTGATAAAGATATCAACTTGATTCTAAATGCTTCTGTGCACCATCATAACTGCATTGGTGTAGTGGTCTAAAGCATGAGTACAGTCAGGGTGTACCCAGCAGATGATTTCAGTCATTTTGCTGGTATGTGTTGTAGTTGAAGCACTGCAAAAACAGAGGATGTGCTCTCCAATGCTTCACTGATTTTTATCATTGTCTTAAAGACACTAATCAGTTGTTGATATGAATAGTTATCTGTCTTTCTATATGGCCACGCAATCAGGTGGTGATCATTGAGGGTGTACCCAGCCGCTTGCCCAGTGTCACCTGGAACAGGTCCCAGTTCCCATGATCCCAAAGGTATAAGTGATATAGATGATGGATGGATGGATGGGTGCTAAGCTAACATAAACACACCAACATACAGACTCGACTGAAATATACCAATTCATATGGTCACTAACTGAAACAATATGTTTAAATTACATAAAAAAGCATGCATCTGTGCCTGTGTCTGTGTCTGTGTCTGTGTCATTAACAATAAGCACAACTCCAGCCTACTACTGAAGCAAACTACTGCAACAACAATCCCCTTCTTGACAACTGCAATTTCAATGTCCAGAAAGTATAGACCTTCCAGAGGCCCTTTAAAGCACACTGTCAGGTTTGTCTCAAAAATAATGAGCAACTTGATTAACTAGAAAAGCACTCGGAGAGCGCAGACCTCCGCCAGCGCCACAGTCCTCACCCATATTGTGATTTTCACCATAAATATTAGTCCTACCTTTATTTCATCAAAATATTTAGATTCCTTGACCATGAAAACGTACCATTAGCTATTGGATTCATAATGATATCTATTTTAGTTCAGTAGTTATTCACAAAAATCACATTTTTCGTCATGGCGGCCAGACGCTGATCCGGATCAACACCAAAATCCAATCAGTTCTTCCTTTTCCCATGCTGAACATTTCCTAAAAATTTCATCAAAATCCATCCATTGCTTTATGAGTTATTTTGTTCACAGACGGACGGACAGACAAACAAAGTCTCCCGAAAACATAACCTCCTTGGTGGAGGAATTAATAATGAGCAATTATGAAAATACCCTAAAAATCATCAAAAATAATTACATGAACCTGAGATAAGGCAAAGATGGTCCCTTTAAGCATTAAATCAGCAGATGCCAATATATCTCAAACTAGCTGGAACTCCCCACCCCAACTCTAAGAATGTGGACTTGGTCCAGAAAAACCTTAAGAGATTAGAAGACAGATTCAATGTGTTGTAGTGCAAGAGACCTTACTCAAAAAAATAATGGAATTTAATTTTACAAAGATAAGAATTTAAAGGTTTGATTTGGCATTGATTTGGCATACCCCAAAGCCTAAGTGTCCTTCCGCCTTAAGTGCATGTTTTAGAAATGATACCAAACCAAAGGCTTGCTAGATGAATTAAAAAGTATTGGGATGTGTTCCTTACAGTCTTCAATCATCCAAATGGTTCTTTAAAAGCTTGTTTCACTTAGAATTAAGCAAACTACTAGCCTGTAAAGCTCTTATTGACAAATCTGTTGAACCTTAACCTGAAAAACACCTCATAGTGTGAGGCTTTTAAGTCTCCCTTCAATCAGATATAAACAAAATAAAAAAATATCCTCAACATGTGCCCTGAATCTGACTAAACTTTCAGGGGTGAGACAACAATTAGAACCAGAGACCTTATTCAACAGAAGTTATACGGGAAAAAAAAAGATTTTTTTGGTACTTATTCAGCTTACAACATAGTCTACAGCCCATTCAACCTTAAGCACATGTTCTGAAGTAGTATCAAAACAATGGGACTTGCTAGTAGAAAAGTAAAAGATCAGAAATATTTCTTAAATACAATAAAATAACCTGGTGATAATTTTCAGCTTGTTTTTGCCTAAAATTCTCCATGCTACACAGAGAATTTAACTCTATGCAGCAATGTAATCCACTTGCAACTTTTAAAGGTGCACCCATCCAACTTTTGTTAACACTAATCAGACAATACCAGTGCAGCAATTAAAGGCATTAAGGAATGTAAACATGATCAAGACAACCTCCTGAAGTTCAGAAGAAGCATCAGGATAGAAAATAAAGTTTATTTAAGTGACTTTGCATGTGTTTGATATGCAAGACAGGTTGGTCTAAGTATTTCAGAAACTGCTGATCTATGAGAGTTTTTGCTCAAACATCTCTCAGGTCCACAGAGAATGGTCTAAAAAAGATATCCAGTTGGTGGCAGTTGTCTGGGTGGAAATGCCTAGAATTTTTTAAGATAATAAAAAGGCAACAGTAACACAAATAAACATCCGGTACAACCAAGGTATAACATGTCAAATCAAGGGAAAGGTTTAGTATTAAGTGTTTTCGTGTTCTTTTATTAAGACAAAAAGGTATGGTTTACCTTGACATGTTACGTCGAAGCATGTCAAGGTAAACCATAACTTTTTGTCTTAATAGAAGAACACGAAAACACTTATGTTCTAAGAAGACAAGATGAATCTAATTAGTTAAGGTTTAGTATTGTTTACTTTTTTCTGATATTGGTGCCGAACTATTTCTTTACGTATTAAATAAGCAATGCCTATGCCCAAAGTATCATTCCTTAAATGAAAATTTGAAGAGAAAAAAGTGCATTAGTAATGTTTACTCTTGTTGTGACCCATGAGATACAGCTCCAGTGCCTGTAATATCTGTTTGGGCCATCATAGTTCACCAAGCAGAGAAGGCAGATAAGTCCAGCATCTTTTTCTCTGACATTTAGTGAATGTTACCTACATGAGGCATGTATTGCAAATCTGTGTTTTGATTTGGTATAGCGGGTATGGTTGGCAAAAATCTGAAGCTGGTTTCAATGCCCATCCCTATACCAGAGGACCAGAATGAAAGTAGCTAATGTACAATCCTCAATTCCAATGGAGTTGGATGTTATGTAAAACATAAATAAAAACCAGAGTACAATGATTTACGCATGCTTTCTAACATATAGTCAATTGACTACACTGCAAGGACAACATGTGGTCAGCTCAGTCCACATTTCAAATTGTTTTGGGAACCATGGGTATCATGTCCTCCAGGATCAAGAGGAGAGGGAGTATCCAGACTGTTATTAGCGCAAAGTTTAAAAGTTAGCATCTGTATTGGTGTGGGGGGTAGCTAGTGCTCATGGCATGGGTAACTTACACATCTGTGAAAGCACCATTAATGCTGAATGGTATATACAGATTTTGGAGCAACAAATGCTTCCATCCATGTGGAATCATTTTTTGCTTTTGTTAGAGACAATCTGCTTATTCCAGTAAGACAACATCAAGCCACATTTTGCAGGTATAAGAACGGCACAGCTTCATATTAAAAGCCTGTGGGTACTAAACTGGCCCACCTACAGTCCAGACTTTTCTCTCAATAAATGTGTTGTGCCTTATGAAGCACAAAATGCAAGAAGAGATCCCAGACTGTTGAGCAACTTAACTTGCACATCAGACAAGAGTCAAAGAGAACTCCACCCACAAAGTTTCAACAATTGGTGTCCTCAGTTACCTAAGGTTTATTGAGTGTCACAGGGCTTAACATGCCCCAGTCCCAGCTTTTTGGAACATGTTGCAGGCATTAAATTCAAAATGACTTAAAAAAAACAACAGATTGAATATGAAGTGTCTTATCTTTGAAGTTTAATCACATGACTAATGGTTTTATACAACGTAACAATTTCAATGGAATTGAGTCTTGTATTTGCTCCTAACAAAGGCCTCATACAACCCTACATTTGAAATACTAAACTGTCCCTTACCAGTAAAAATATGGAGGTATCAGTTTGCCTAAGATGAGTTTAGATTTACCATCACATTTTAAGTCCATTACTGTGCATCCCTACTTTTTTGGTTCAAGTTTTGGTCTCAAGGTTCAATTACCACTGAATGGGCTAAAAGTTCAACTTGAAAGGGACTACAACCTCCTTGTTCCCAGATGGATTTATTGTGCACAAAATCAATACCCTGCAACAGCGATAACCTTTTACTGTTTGTTTACATCAGAGGATGCAGCAGCCTTCCTTACACACAGCAACCTTAAATGCATCCTCTGATTGCAGAGGAGAGGTGTATAAGATCCGGACCCTGGTGACGGTACAGATGCAGTAAAACAACACACCGTCTCTGGAAAAGAAGGAGGAGAAGGGGGTGGTGGTAGTGAAGGCTACTCTCTCCACAATGCAGCTTAGAAACAGAGCAGCCATAGTCAGAACGTGCCATTGAAACGAATTACCGTAATGCACGCTGCAGCCTCGTCCCTCTTTCTACGAAATCCCACACGACATATGTGAGAGTCTGCAACACTAAATAGCCCGTAGCATGCAAACAGCGGAGTCATGCACGAGGACGCTAGCTCCACTATCAGTGTTTTTTTTTCCTCTCCCTGCACGAGCCACTGCCCGTTTCAGCACCTTGGATAGCTACTGAAGGGGGTAAAAGGCACGCGCGTGAAGCCGTCCCTTCCTCTATTGAATGACGACGAATACACAAGGCAACATATCGGACAGGAGGAGAAGGAGGCAAAAGGAGGAGGCAACAGAGGGAAGGAACGGGAGGGCTCACCTGAAAAAACGGGCAGCCCGCGGTAGGTAGCACTCCTGAATCCGAGCAGAGGAGGAAGCCTGGTCCGGAACGTTCAGAGTGTCATTTGGCAGACATAGGAATGCGAGGTTTGTTCATTGGCAGCGTGTTGAGGCAGACATTCGGTGGACACTTGGTGTGGTTTCAGTTTTCTCCGTCTCTCTGCCCCTCTCTCTCTATCTCTCCTCTCCTCTTCTCTCTCTCTCCTTCTCTCCTTCAAACGATGCTCAGGAGCACGAGCGCGCCGCCACGGAGGGAGCGACGTGAACGCGCATCGATCCAGGACCAATCGCGTGTGATGAATATATTACTGCTCGTTTATGTGACAAAGAGCATTTGAATAGTTTGAGTTATTTTTCTGCCGTGGTGTGAGCTGATGTTGTGGTTCTCCAACCTAGCTTTACAAGAATAAACTCCCAGGGAATTAATATTTTATTAATCCTTTTTTCAAAGGTCAAAGAGGGGCACTCTACAAACTGTAAATCTTCAATCTTTAAAAATATAACATCATGAGGGAAATACATTTGAATGGCGGAGCAAAGATGCATATAAACAAATACATAAAACGAAAACATAATGTTTCTCTGGAGTTTTAAGTGAAAAAAAGATAATAATAATAATTAGTGTTGTTGTTGTTTTAAATAAGTCAAATCAAAGAAAAAGGAAATGCACAATAATGATTGGAAATTTAAAAATGACAAAATTATTAATAAAGTTGCATGTAATCCCACAGTCTGGAGTCCCTGGGCAGGCAAGTTTGACTTCACCAATCTTATAGAACTTGGTCCAGGATGAAATAGTACCAGGGCTGACACCAAATAATGCTGCCATCCTCTGTGTGGGAACACCAGCCTCCAGTTTCAGGGTTTTTTCACTTTTTTTATGAGTGCCACCCACACATTCAGCTGTTTTGCCCATTCCACAAATGCACAACCCTTACTTGTTGTACCTTGTGGTCAAGGTGACGACTAAGCAGCCTTCCCTACAATAAATACCAATTTGTATTTTCAAAGGGAAGAAATAATCAACCCAAATAACGTTTGAAATGATAATGTAAATCCGTCCACTGCAATTGGACAGAGAGAAGGTACACCCTTGATGTCATAAGCCAATAACAGGGCATAGATATCAAAACAACCATACATATGCACACTCAAACCTGATGGATAGGAGTCATAATTTATCCTTTAAAGCATGTTTGCATGCAGCCAGAGTAACCAAAGAAGACCCAATCATGTGCAGGAAAACAGTCAAACTTCACATAGAGTGGCCCAGTCTGAGCAGGCAATCTAGCAAATTTACTGCTGTGAGGCAACAACACCACCTGCTGCACCACCATGCAGCTCAAAAATATTGTTAACCAGCCTTTCCTAAAGTTGAGCACATTTGAGCCAAGAGATATTCTGGGGCCAACCAAAACCCACATACTACATCTGTAACATGAATTACAAAATATAAATGTTGATGATCTTTCATTGTAATCTCTGCAAATCCTGACAGTTCTTGTGGGGCCAGCTCTAACAGGGAGTCTTGGAGAGAGACCACATCAGTGTGTGCACATGTGGTGTGGTTAGTAGAAGAGGTCAGTTAGATAAGAGTCCTGTTTATGTTTATATATGTGTAGGCTGAAAGCCATTTAATTAGACTGAGGCTTTGCTGTCAGGCTTATTTCCACCATCTTTTCATAACCCCTTGCCAAACTCACATGACAAACCAATTGAAAAAAATATAAATTCAACTAATCAGCTTTGTTTATCATTAATTCAGAAATGTAATGCCTGTTGGAAATCCCCTAGTGTAAAAAATAAATCAAGATTAAAACAGATCGTCTCATGTTTAAACTGAAAAGCATCATCCTCAAGAAAATATCAGAAACAAAAAGCTGAAATCAAAGAAACAGTAAATATAATGCAGCAATTTCCACAAAAATTGCAAACATCTAAAGCAAATATAAGATGTGATTGAATGCTTTACTGCAGAAATAAATAAATAATCTGAAAATCTCTTAATTTGCTGCAATCTGTGTCTGTGAAATATGCAGTCGACCAGGCGTGAAAGATAGCAGATGTGCCTTCTCTCCTTATGCACAGTATGTTTCTATATGTTCATCTTTCGTCTGCATTTCCTCTGTGCACACACTGCTCATTCAGTTCATATCAAGACATGCAGTGAAACATTATCAAAGCATGTATAATTGTAATGTACTTCCATGCTTTCAATGTATCCACCATGTAAGCAGTTAAAATGGTTGTAAATGGATTCAGTGAATGACATTTACCAAGCAGCAACATCCAGTGTTAGAAAAAGGTAGCTTCAGTTCCTGGACTGCCACTGAAGGCTGGCTGTAGAGTAGTGAACAACCCATCGAAGACCATTTTTACAACAGAATATGATTGTGCTTTTAGCTTGGCACAAAATCAATTTTGATCAGAATTGTTCATGATTTTTTTTTTTTGTTTCATGCTTGCAGGGTGACTTCTTCATGTATTAACTTAAATCAAGCACAAAAAGAGAGGCTGATTTATCAGGCAGTTCATTAGTTGTTTGTTTAGAGTATTAAATTATAAAGCTCACCTCAAGTCTACCTCTTTTATTAATGAGACATCATTTTCAAAATGTTACCAACTGGCTCCCGCAGCCTCTTTCATTAGACTGATAACTCTAGGTAGTTTTGAAAACACAGCTTTTCTGAGAGTTTTGGCCTTTTGTTCACATTCAAACAGCATTTTTTAATCATTAAAAACACCAGTAAAGAAAACATCTGTTAAAGTGAAAATCTTCAGAAACAGTGTTCACAATTGGACTACATAATTAACAATTTAAGCTTTAAACATCACACTGGGCATCAGTTTCCCCTCTGAGTAATGTCACTGTTGGACATTAGCACTTCTGTGTACATGAGAGACATGCAACAATGGATGATAGAATAAAAGTATCCTCTAACAGGTATAAACTAAACTTCAGGACATGTTTGGGTGAATTTAAGATGACAGTCTTGCTCTCTGATGATTTTGCAGCTACACTTTAAAGAGCAAACAATGAAGCCAGCTGTAATTGTTCTTGTGAAGGAAGCACCATCTAATGGGGGAACCCTGTAGCTGCATGAATGGGTGTGTTTACGGTGGAATTTAGGTACACCTCCAGAAAGGTGGGGGCACACCCAGCCCGCAGGGACTTGGCTGGATGCCATAATACAAACCCTGCCAGTGGTTTGGATTGGACCTAGTGTTATGTTTTCAAGACTGACTATGTTAACCAGTGACCTATAGTTGTCTGTGTCTTTGGTGTTATAATTAAAAAGATTTTATATTTGGAAAAGTATTAATATATGCAGGATTTTTTTTTTTTTTAACATTGCATCTGCACAACCTCAAAGAACAGGTCTCTGATTGAAAACTAAACATTCACGCATTAATGAAAGAGACACCAGTCAGACTTTAATGGCTGATCTAAATTTGAAATTGAAACGGTCATTGCAGGGGAATTTGGAAAAACATTTTAATGCATGTGACTGACAGCATAGACTGTTTATTTATGCATGTAGCCTATGTGTTCTCCTGTTCACAACTATGTTTGAGGACAATCTCTGCAAGTGGGAAGGATCACTTTTTAAATTTTGGGAAAAATACTTACATATTTCAGATCACATACTGTATGTGTAGACATGGCCTTTTCCAAGTACTGTATTTGGGTTGGTTTTCCCTTTTCTTTTCTTTTTTATAGCAGAGTTGAATCAACACCATGACAGTGGTTCCAGTGTCTATAGCTCCTGAATTGATGTTTTCATGAGAGAAGAAGAGTCAATAATCTTTGATGTAGCCTATGTGATAATGCATCTGTCACCTGTAATATCTGATTATTTGGCTGTGGAGCATTGTTGGACAGCTCAACGAGCAAGGGAGGTTTAGCATCTTCAGCACATAAAGTCTGGTAGACTTGCTTCATTTCTGGGGTAAAGTTGCTACGTTTTCCATTTTGTTTGGTTTTCATTTAAACTGCTGCAGACTGCTGCCATTCTTGGTCAGGTCTCCCTTGGAAAAGAGATCTGCTGATCTCAATGGGACTAACCTGGTTAAATAAAGGTTAAATAAAAGACCAATGCCCATCAAATGTGTGAAATATCCTGCTGTTCCTAGCTGGGACTATCGCTTATCCTGCCATTTGACCTTTACAGTGGTGCAGGAATGAGTCTTAAATCACACAAACTGTCTAGAGGGAGCTCAGGATCATGGCAACAGCCTGACAACATCAAATATGGCTCAGAACCAAACCAAATTATTGAGTAACAAAAATTAATTTGTATGGATTACTGGACAGCAGCTCCCCAAAACAAACCAAATTAAACAGAGAATACTAACTGGTAGTTTATCTGAGCACTGTATAAGATCTCACACTCACAGTCGAGGTGAGGTACAGGTTCAGTCACCACAGACACACTGTATACACAGACGAGTCATTACAAAAAGAGCTGACTCCCAGAGGAGAACAGAATCTGTCCCCACTATGGCACCCAACACATAGAGACAAAGCTCTACTTCCTCATATCCTGTCCTAAATATCAGTCTGTGAAAGAGAAATACTTTCCCCAAATAACACACAGACACAGAGAATTTAACTGTACAAGTAAAACCTAAAAAATCCCATATTTACCACGAATGCAAAACTGTGAGATTATATCAAAGTATGTGTTAGACAAGTAAGAACTCATTAATCAACTAAAGATAGATAGAATTACAAATGTATGTCATTATTATTAAATAATGAATTTTTGATGTACATTATGAAAGAGATGCTTTGGGAATATTGCTCTACTACAGCATTCATGCCGGTAAAGCTCTTCTGAATTGACTTACATCACATTTTTAAAAATCCACTTATGTCTTACTTCACTCTCCAACAGTAAGTGGGAAGGTCATTGTTTTATCCCTGTTAATCAGATATCTTATTTATATAACTGAACATTTGCTTTGAATTGATGCAAGATGATGGCAATGCATGATGCAATGCAATGATATGGCTGATTAAAAAAAGGAAGTTTACTCCAGGAAAGACCTTAATATGAGCAAACATTTATTTATTTTACAATCATGGAAATGGATTAATGTGTACTCTCTTTTCTGACTAGTATTTTATTGCACTCAAAGAGGTAGTGAGGCCCACTGCAGGACAGGATACATCCCCTTGTGGAGCCTGGACAGTGGTGGTGATGGAGGGGTACATAACAAGATAAAGAGTAGACTTTGAGGCACTGGACCTAGAAGTTGTTGAATTGGAGGAGACTAAGGCTAGAGATAACTTGCAGTTTGTTCTTGCGTTCAAGGTTGCGTCCATCGACATCATGAGCATTTTCGTCGTATACTTGCCTGTAATTGGCATAAAAAGACTGTAGGCTGTACCTAAGTATCTATTGTGCTGGAAGCATACTGAAAACATGGTGGTAATTCTGAAATAAAAGAAAAAAATGTCTCTACATTGGTCCTGTTGGTGATTTGTAGAGTGCAGCTCCCATCTGTCGCATTAATTTTGGACAACGTGCACAGCCAAAGCAGAGGATGCATGGCGGTCATCATGTGTGTCCTGTTGGTGATTTGTAGAGTGCAGCTCCCATCTGTCGCATTAATTTTGGACAACGTGCACAGCCAAAGCAGAGGATGCATGGCGGTCATCATGTGTGCACGTCCATGTAGTTAACAGAAGGTTTATCTCCAGCTTTACCCGAGGGCCAAAGATGAAAGACTTTTTCAGTTTGCCTTTGAAACTTTATGTTTGTTTTTCCTGCTGTGTTGACAATCAAGCAATCAATCTTTATTTGTATAGTGTCAATTCATACCAAGTGTTGTCTTAAGACAATTTACAGTAGAACAAACTCTTCATTTTCTGGATACAAATATATGCATAGATACATAGATACATATAAAAATACACATATGTATACAAATATATTCATCCAACACCCAACATGAATCCATAGAGCCAATCATGAATCCCTCCATCATGGCAGCAAGAAAAAACCTTCTGTTAAGCGGCAAGAAATCTTGAATGTGGATCCCAGTCTCATGATGAACAGTAAATCCACACAATGCTGTGTTGGGTGCATGGGCAAAGGAAGAGAGGTGGGCAAAGACAAGTGGACTAGCTGAAGCTACGCGTCTTATATACGTTCACATTTTCCCATTGTGGCAATGTTGTATGTATTGTCCCTGTCAAATAAACATTAAATAAATACATAAAGTAAGAACTGAAGTTGGTGAAAGATCCATGGAGCAATCATAGACCTGCCATTTTCAAAGTTGTTTCTGCTGAAGACAAATTTATAAGAGGTTAGCTTCTTCAGATGCAACATCACGTTTATCAGGAGGGTCCTCAAGTCTTGATCAATAATTTCATTGATGTATAATCAGTTAGTCTTAAGAATTTATGTTATTCCTTAATTCCCATCTGGGTTAGTTCTTTGGTGTGATGATACAAAATTGCCAAATCTCTTAATCACAAGCTTAATTTACATTTCATATTTTCAAAAAAAACTGAATTTTCTATTCAAAACATTTTTCATCCACTGTCATATTCCTTCTGCTTCTCCTACTGGTCACATGGATACTACAGCTCTCATCTGCATTGCCTTAATTCTAGAGGACATGCAAAATGATCAAGTTATCGGCAAGTAAATCTCCTGTTTTGATGGAGACGGGTTGCTGATCACAGTGAAACAACAGACTTACTGTAAGAGGGAAGAACCTGAGTTTTAAAATATGATAGTAGATAGTAATAGATAGTAATTGGTCAAAAAGTGACATAGCAGAAAGTGGTTGGATCAGAATTTCACTCAAAGAGAGAATTAATGAATTATTGAATCCAGTCTTTTTGCTTGAATTTAGGCTAAGCTTCATCCGTTCTACAAATAGTTACAAATATGTGGACACACTCAATAAGAAAATTAAAAGACCTACAATTCATCAATACAAAGTAAGTCTGCTGGTTAGAACCCCAAACAATGTTCATGATTTTAAATTCTTTCATGTATCAGTCCTCTTGATCACCTGTCACAGATGTGAGTGTTTTTTATAAATTCTTAACCCATCAAAAGAATAAAAAAAGCAACTGCCGGTTATATTATAAGAATCTTTATTTCTATAAAAAAACAAACAAAACATTTTAATGTCTTGAGAATTAGTCATTCTTAGATGTGAGGTTCCCTCCCTACTATGATATATGGTGTGCATTTCATTAGAGTTTAGGATGCCAACATTGATATTTTGAGCTATAACGCTAAAGCATGCAATTAAAGCCAAAGAATGTTTTATTTATTACAGGAACTACTGGTCCAACTGGCTGTCTACTTTTCTAATGCAATTAGCCATGCTTAATAAAAGACCTTCAGAAAAACCATGACAACAAATAATATGTCCTTATTCATTATAAATAGGAAACATTTACCACTTATTCAAAATAATGGTTGACTTATTGCCACTTTTCATGTTATGTCTTAGAAATTTAAAATTGACTGACTGATCACATCTAGTGAGGATGTAATCAGTCAGTTTCCCATCCCAGATTTAAATATTTAAAAAGCCATTTCACTTGTATTTAGATAACCTCCAGGTTTTAACTGTTAGATGTGTGCAGCACAGAGCTGCCAACACAAACTGGAGGTCACAAGTGTGAATAAACTCAATAAATCTAATTCTTTCTGTATATTTTAATTTTATATTCCTTGCATTTTCTTTGTACCACAAAATAACTTCAGCCTTTATCCTTGACCCACCACTGCACTTTCACTGTTTGGCAATTTTATGTCTTGCAGAGGCATAAAACAGCCAGGCGGTAGATTTATCCAAAAGAAATTTGGGTAAGAAGATTTCCTGTCCAGGGTGATAAAAGCTATATTAAAAGTAAAGTTTTAATTGTCATATCAGTATTACATAACAATACACATCATAAAAATTGTAATATTTTTAATGACCTTTTATTTCTTAAAAGTGTCATCATAGGCATTGCTTTTCTGTAGTCAAGTTATTTCTTCTGTCTTTAACGATTTGTTTTGTCCAGATAATAAATAGCTATTTCAACAACAAACCTCCTTATGCCATCTTTAAGCAGTCAAATATTTATTTGTAAAAGTCTGTGATCTCATTAATGCTTTAAGCCTTTAATACGTAACAGCTGTGCACAACCTGTTTACTTCAAGCTTTAGATTAAGTTGCTTTTCAGTTTGACAGATCATACAGGGTTTATTTGCTAAATAATGCAGTGGCCCTGTGGCCTCATATGGCTCTCCACCTCACTCAGTGCTGCCTTCAAGACATGTCTAAAAATCATTAAATAGTTAACATAAAGAAAACTGACATTGTGGTGTAAATGTAATCGAACCTGAGAAATCAGAAAACGCCCTCATAAACATGGATTTGTCATATCAAAATTTGGAGGTATGGATATTTTTTTGGCAATTAAATAATTTTACTTTACCATAATTGAGACAGACCACAGGAGGTGTAGCAGGCTCTACAGAGCATCACAAACTTCAGTGGCATCAGGAGACCTGAGTATGTCACTGACAGAGGAGCTCAACAGCTTCTTTACCCAGTTTGAATAGCAACACTCATCTGCTCTAGCCCTGCCCCCACCCCACCAGGTTCCAGCCCTTCTTCTTGCTGGAGGGGTAAATCATAATAAAGGCCTCAGGTCAAAAACATATATCTGATAGGCTTGAAAAATACCATACACCAAGGCCTCATTGCATATTCAGTATGAGGTTGGTATAGGATGGGCCTTGAGCATACCAAACAACAGGTCACAGGACACTGCTGTTCTGCAGCTGCAGGAGGACCAGTTCCCTTTCTGGGAAAATTAGAATTCCTCTGTATTAAGTCTAAATACTGTGATGACAATTTCCCCTACAAAAATGTGTTTAATGTATTATAACTTTGTAACCTTGCAGTGCTACTGGATTTACCTGAACTTATGCTCATAGTCAGGTAGATTCATCGAGCATGGCCTGGAGAAGCACTGCCCAATTAGCGTCCTCTGAAGAGAAAACATTTTTCGATGTAAAAAATATTTCTGCGACTGTCTGATCAGGTATCAGATTTGATTTGCAAACTGACTGGCAGTACTTATTTTACTCTGGGCAGTGCCAGCCTACTACATCAATTGGCCTGTAATAAAAAAAATGACTGACAGAATGATTGTCGAATTACCTTCCAGATGTTTTTGAAATGTTCAGCCTTCTCCGAACACTTTCAATGGGCTGTTGCTCAGATGGACTGGTAAAATGTTATATATGCTATATAGTATATCATAAAGTGTCTATCTGGCATGCCAGGTAAACATCTTTGAGTTTTTTTGTATCTATTTTTTGACTAAATTTGTATAGTAGAAGCACATCTTGGTCTATTTGGATAACCTAAAGTCTGCTGTATACAGTGTAACCTGCATTCTGCCTTTGGTAGTAATTTAGAATGACCACAGAAGGGCTGTTGTGTTGTACTATAGACCCAGTTTTCTCTTTTTGTATTCTACTGAGTTGCAGCCAGTGTTAAAGTTACATTACAGCCACCTGCTGTGTAGGAATTTGGGTAAATGCAACTATTTCTACAACAGAAATATTACAGCAAACAACTTTTGATAGCCCAGTTTCTTAAAAAGAAATATCATTAATAAGGCTGTGTACTTTTTCTCACTTAATACACTTAGCTGATCTCTCTTTCTGGTTTGAAAAAAAAGGAAATGTCATCTAATGGCTAGCACTGCTACTTTGAAGCATCCCAGTTTGGATTTAAATACATAATTCAAGAGATTTTGATGACTTTTTTGCATCAGAACATTTACCTGTGTAATTTACTTGGAAACTAGGTTATGATTTATAAATTCAAATTTTCCAAGATTTGATTCCGTTCTGTAAATGTGAATTCATTGATGCAGAAGCTCAAATACTAACGCTGTTGCCATGGATATGTGCTGTTGCTTTCCCCCAAATAACCCTCTGACCTGTTGGTGATTTACATTATGGAAAGCAGTATGTAAGATAACCTGGTCTGGTGCATACTGATGAAATGTCCTGAATCAGTATGCATCGAATCAGTCAATATGCAGATTTTGTTCATGTTTGTCGATGGCAACTGTACATTTCCTACTACAATTTGGCAAGAACATTATATAGCCTACTGGAGATGTAGTAGGCAGTTTTTAACGCAACTAATGTTTTTTTCCTCTCTGCAGTCACACCCAAGGCTGATGGCATCATATCTTAAGGCTGCAGATTTTGGTACCACCTGTGACACTGCTGATAAACCACAAAAAAAAAAACTATCAGTCCAACTCCCCATATTCTACAGAAAAGCTTATGGTTTTGGCTGCTGTATGTTTTGATTGTGCTTTAAATGGTAACACAAACTGCTGAAGCAACCTTGATGCCATTACATGGCTTTAACATGCCATGTTCAGTTAATACACTCATGTATTTGTCATCATGGACTTTCTCCCCTGCCAATCCCCAAACAGCAATATTGTTAATACAAATACATCCAAAATGCATGAAACTGTCTGTAGTTTTGAAGTCTTGTGTAAGGGGAGACTAAGTGTAAGGGAATATATCAATTTATGAGAACACATAAAGTGAAGTTCTGGTGGGGCATCCATGTCTGTCGTAGTTTAATAATATCCAAGGGGCCATACAAGGGTCCAAATAAACCCAAACTTTTAGTTACAATCATTAACTCAAATTTTCTGTAGAAAACCCGAAATTATTATGGTTTAGAACTTGAAATTTTATTTTCTAGTGTTGAGGGGCTTCCTTTCAGCCTATTCATTTCGGTGAACGGTCCCTTTAAGAAGCGCTACAAAAACTTCAACTCCCATAATGCACCGGGACATTCTTCGTCGTCAAACAAAAACGCGGAAACAAAAGAAATAACCAGTTTGTCAAAACAAATAACACAAAGTGGGCAGAAAGTGAGCGTAGTTTTGGGTGACAGCTGTCGGGGTCTACTTTAAAGCTCCTCTCAACACTCTGAAAGATTTACCATGGCTGCAAAAAGAATATCAAAGGTAAGAATTTCCGTCTTTACTTCATTTTTGTCATGTCGTCTCAGAAATGTTGGATCGATGCGGAAGCGTCGAGTTATTTAAGCCAGACAGTCAACCGTGTCATAGCATCTGTTTGCTAACCTTCCGATGTCATGTGTTTAATTAATAAGTGGAAAGTGTTTGGAAATGGGAGTTGATTTCATAACAGGTTTTAAAGCTAGTAGGTCCTGTCGTCACGTCAGTGGAGATGAATTACGACAGTACACTTAAATTATTAAAAATGTCAAACTTAAATGAGCTAACTTCGCCTCTTGTATAGTGTTGCCTAGCAGTCGGGGCATAATAATTCACACGAGGCGTGTCTCTGGCTTTTTAAAAAATACATTTCAGATGATGAAGTATTTACAAGTCGTTTGTCAAAGTGTGATCAAAGTTGAAGGAACTGAATTGTACCTTCAGATCAATGCGCAACATGGAGGCGAGGCTGTAAGATTATTCATGTGTGGCTTTGTGTATATGTTTAACAGGAGCTAAAAGACTTGCAGAAGGACCCTCCTGCCAACTGTTCAGCTGGACCTGTGGGGGATGACAGTAGGTGTTAAAACATGACCACATGTCAGACTTTAGTCCTGTCCTCTTTCACTTTCACCCATGTTCTCTGTGTGACTGTGCTTTCGGTTTTGTGTCGTTATTTAACAGATAAATGGTTTAATCTCACAAGCCTAAACCCTTTAAAAATTGTTTGACTCCGTCTGTGTTTCCTTTAGTGTTCCAATGGCAAGCAACCATCGCAGGACCGGTGAGCTTTTTCTGGATTAGTTTCCAGGATTTCTGTTAACCTGCTTCTGGATCTCTAGACAATAGTGTTTTATGTTGACTTTACAGCCCTCTCTATTCAGTATGGAGAGCACTGACTGGCACACTCCATCCCAGTGTGATGAACTGAAGCCAAATGACATTTCTATAACAATAGGCGAGAGGAAATACCATGTCTTAATTTGAAAAGAAAATTTCAATCCATAACTCATAACTATGTAACTACCTAGCTGCTTGGTTTCTTACTCAAAAACTCTCTGAATGTTGTTTCATATGAACAAAGTAAGCAACTAAACATTACTTGACTCAATTTTTTCAGACTGACAGCCCGTATCAAGGAGGAGTGTTCTTTCTGTCCATCCATTTTCCTATGGACTATCCCTTTAAACCACCAAAGGTAAGATTTTTATTTTTACTGACTAATAAGCTAATTAATTGAATATACAATGCAGGTAATTCTTACATGTAAATCTCTAGATAAATGTAAAAAAAGTACTGAACTATAGGGATGCATCATAGTATTGTTTGGCAGTGATATCAGCCTCAAAAGTTAAATTGCTATCAACTGAAAAGGGAATGTAGAAATATCTGCAAAATAAACAAACTTTCCATATTGCTTCACCTTATGATCATTGCATTGGTTCAATAAAATCAAGAGTGTCATTTTTTAGAGGTTGTGTGGTTTTTCTGATGTTCCAGCATACACAACCAACTTATCAAAAGTAACAAGTTAATCCATAAAGTAAAGACTTCGTCTTCTTCATGACAAATATCATTTTATGTTTGGTGAAAATGAGGTCTGAAATGTCGGCACATCAGATATTATGAAAAGTCCTATATTGTTCATCCCTGCTAAACCAAATTATATGTCTACTTTAAGTAAGTGCTTTAAGGACCTCAGATATTTTAGAGTCAGAGAATTTGTTGCTCTTATCAGCCCTTCATTAATTCGGTGAGGCACTGATATCTGTGTCAATTCATCTGCAATATGGCTCAAATGTGTGTGACATAGCGCATGCACCCACATACACATGAAGGCAGAGTCACTTTGCCCTGGCCTCCTGCTGAGTCCACATGCCTCCCTCTCGCCAGTATTATGCCTCTGATACTATATCTGGAGATGAAGCAAATGGGGGGTCAACCAGTTCCCCTCATTCTGTCTCTGCAACATTCACAGAGACAGAATGAGAATGATACGGCAGCATCAATAAGGCTATTGTGGCAACAGCTCCAAAGGCTGCTGTTCTGTCTCTGTTTTTCGCTCATGCTTTATGCTGCTTACTTCTGATAGAGTGCTGTCAACAGAGATTCTGATATTTAAAAAAAAAAGAAAATGGCTGCTGGTCTTGCCCACCTTCTCTGAGGCTGTTTTTTTTAATGAATAACTTTTTTTTTTTTTTTTAACAAAAACTTCACCTCATAAGATGTGTTTACTTTCAAGTTAGCAACTGTATTTGTTTCATGACCTTATTTTACATAAATCAGGATGGAAACTGTTATACAGTGGTCTACCTCATTTGCAATGAAAAGCTGTCTAAGAACCCTTTTTTTACAGCTTTTCTTCTAAATTATGGGAAATTTGTCATGAAACAAATCAGTGGTATACTTCCATCAAGTCTCTAAACATCATCTTTTGTTAAGTGAAGGTCAAGGCAAACTTATTTTTCCACAAAGGGCAATTTGTTTTACAGCTGCAGCAAGACAGGCGAGGTAAACCACTGAATCCCATACACAAAAACAACAGGCCCTTTCCTATCTTAAATGGCGGGGGCCCAAACCAACAGGGACGGAGAAGGTTAAAAAAGACTAAATAACGCCAGAACAGACATTTTCATGAAAACAGTGTCTGTATTAAACCTCTTCAGTATACACTAAAAATATTTACCCTGGTGTACCTTTGGTATCAGTACTGGCTTCACAGTTTAGTTTGTGATCCATAATTGTCCCTAAATATTTGTATTGTTGTTTCATTTCGTATATTTGAATAAAAATGCTAATTACTTGATTGGCAAAGTACTTTTGAAAACACAGGTTTAAAAAGTGCTTTGACAGGCAGACAGGAAAATACAAAAAAACAAGCACAATAACTTAAGCACTGAAGGAGCTAACCAACAACAACAAAAGGCAATAGTTAAAGCAGACGACCTTTACAGACATATCTAAACAACAAAATAAGAACCTGTTCATATGTCATAGAAGCAAAGCCAATACAAGAACCCAGCAACACAAAATGAGACCACTGGGACCAAAGCTAAAAACAACAGGAAAAAGAAAAGGATAGAAACAAAAGGCAAGAATAAAAAGAGACTGAAGCAATGAGGAAAGAACCAGTAAAACAAGGAGACAATAGGAAGAGCAAAAAAGCTGTAAACTGTGTTAAAAGAAAACATGAAAATACAAACAGAAAGAGAAAAAGAAGTTTAGTCCATTTTTTATTTTAAAGAGACTTTAAAAAACGTCCTCATAAACTTCTTTCAACCCTATTTGGGCTTTGTGTCTTTGCAGGTGTCCTTTACTACAAAAATCTATCACCCCAACATCAACAGCAATGGTAGCATCTGCCTCGACATCCTGAGATCACAGTGGTCACCTGCACTTACAGTATCAAAAGGTAAGCAGCACCTGTATTTCATCGTCCAGTGAGGAACATCAGAGCAGCATGAATATGGCAAAGCAACAAACGGAAAGCGTATGAATATTTTAGAACAAGTCATATCATACAGCTTTGTTTGTTTGTGCTCAGAAGTTTACATACCCTGGAAGAATGTATTATTTCTTGGCCTTTATTTGATTATATGAATGATGACACTAAAACCTTTCTTTCACTCATGGTTAGTGGTTCGGTAAAGCCGTTTATTGTCAAACATGTGTGTTCAGTCTTTTTAAATAATAATGACAACAGAAACTACCCAAAGACCCTCAACAAAGGTTTACATACCCCAGTTCTTAATATCGTGCATTTCCCCGTTTAACATCAATGACAGCTTGAAGTCTTTTGTGGTAGTTATGGATGAGGCTCTTTATTTTTTCAGATGGTAAAGCTGCCAATGCTTCTTGGCAAAAAGCCTCCAGTTCCTGTAATTTCTTGGGCTGTCTTAAATGAACTGCATGAGATCTCCCCAGAGTGGGTCAACGATACTGAGTCCAGGAGGCCGAGATGGCCACTCCAGAACCTTCACTTTATTTTGCTGAAGCCAGTTACAGGTTGACTTTGCCTTGTGTTTTGGATCGTCGTCATTTTGGAACATCCAAGTACGTCCCATCCCATGCACAGGCTGATAAGTGCAAATGTTCCTCCAGTATTTTCAGATAACATGCTGCGTTCATCTTGCCATCAGTTTTGACCAAGTGTCCTGTGCTGCCGGGGGTCACACATCCCCAAAACCTGAACAAATGTCAACCTTTATTAATGAAGATCTTTATTGCCCCAAAGGGAATCTGTATTGCACAGAGAGTATAAGGGTGTTTTCACATTAGGTCCACTTGTTTCGAACCGTGCTGCGGCGAGGTTCGCCATGGGTTCGCCCCCCTCCCCCTCCCCCTCCCCCGCTGGCTTGCATTCACACTGGCAATATCGAACCACGCCTGGACCCACTTGTGTATTTACTCAGTTTGAAACAGCAGGGGCGATATGCACGTAACTGGTTACCAAACCTGCTACGGAGGAGAACGAAGAAGAGACTACCATGGTAACCATTTCCTACACCAAACAACCAATGTTTACGCTTCGCTCTCTTCTACATTTTCATTCAAATGTGTTTTTTTTTATCGTGTTTGAGACGGCATCAGCGACCTTCTGGACCCTCGTAAATCATTGTAATCCTCAACCAGAATAAACAAATCGACAAATTAAGTAAGCAAAGGATTCAACGCGAGATTAACAGGAAGTAATGCATCAAAAGTAGATCGGTTCGGACCACTTTGTTTCACACCAGTGAAACCTCACCAAATGTCGGGAGATGGAGCGGATCGAGACCACCCCTTCATGGAGGTCTCGGACTGGCTGATTTGGTGCGCACCTAAGTGCGGTGGTTGCGTTCACATTGACACTAACATACCAAACCCTGGGCCAAAACTTCTTTGATGTGCACTAGATGTGGTTGGTGTGAAAACGCCCTAAGAAGCAAAAACACAAAGTAGGCAGGACGTCAACAGCCACACAAGAAAACAACATTCAACCGTCCGTCGAGAAAAAAAAAATGAAATAAAAGTAATAATAATAAATCAGTATGTAAAAGAAAAAACATCAGTGATCCACCTTCGTGTTTCACAGTAGGAATGGCGTACCTTTCATCTTAGGCCTTGTTAGCTCCTCTCCAAATATAATGTTTACAGTTGTAGCCAAAAAGTTCAATTTTGGTCTCATCACTCCAGATGACTTTGTGCTATGCTGTTCGGTTTTATTGTAATGTTAGACTTTCTTCTGACGACTCAACCATGCAGCCCATTTTTCTTCAATGGCCTCCTTATTGTGCATCTTGAAACAGCCACACCACTTTTTATCAGAGAGTCCTGTATTTCAGCTTAAGACATTTGTGGGTTTTCGTTGGAGCTGAAACGATTCCTCGAATATTCGCGAGTACTCGAGTACAAAATATCCTCGAATTAAATTTTGTGCCTCGAAGCCTCGTTTAATATATGATTATACATATAAATATATATCTAGACTACTATACAGTGCACAGTGTTTGACAAGGACGGTCATTTCTGTGGCACAACGCGCCTGCTACCTCCGCTGCTGTGCAGCTTGTAAAATCATGAAGGAAGAGAAAAGAGAGGGACAGAAAGGAGAGAGTCTGCAGAAGAAATGGCAGAGAGTGGCCCAGGTGTGTGGTCACTACAAGAAGGGACGAAAAGAAAACACAGTGCACTGTGTCTGATGTCAAACAGATTTAGCTTAGCACGTAGCTTAGCATGATAGCACGGCGTTAGGGCTGCAACTATTACTATTACGGCATTTTAAATATGCTCATCACAGACATGCGTCCTCTTTCCATGGTGGAGGACACAGGATTTAAGAACATAAGGATTTCAATCCAAGCTACACAATGCCCTCCAGAACACACTTCACAAATATAATTGCAGAATTATATCACTGCTTTGTAAATCAGTATTGTATTGGCTTTGTTTTAAGTTAGTACTGGTTTAAACTTTGAAAGTTGTGAAAATAAAAACCCTTTTCTGAGGAATAAGCAGCATTTGGTTGCTCATTTTGAAAGCCCTAACATGTTGCACTGTATACAATTGATTTATTTGTTTAAAAACAAAAAAGTATATTTTGTTAGAGTACTCGAGTACTCGAAGAAATAATTTACAGAGTACTCGATTCCAAAAATACTCGATAGTTGCAGCTGTAGTTTTCGTTGCATCATGAATAATGTTCGAAGCAGTTTTGGCTCAAGTTTTTGTTGGACCCCTTACCGTGGTTTGCTTTCAACAGAATCCCTCAATTTCCACTTCTTAATTGGAGTTTGAACACTGCTGATTGGCATTATCATTCTTTGGATATTGTTTTGTATTCGTTTCCTGTTTTATACAGTTCAGTTACCTTTTCCCGCAGATCCTTTGACAATTCTTTTGCGTGTGTGCATGTTATCAGGCCGAAACCTCCAGGGTATGTAAACTTATGAGCACAAGTGTAGGTGGGAGGTGCTGTACTTGTATGTTTAAATACAATGCAGGATAATCTACCACCAAAGTAATTCTTAATTGCTTATGAATTCCAAAATGTTTTTATACTAATAAATATTTATATGTCTTTTTATTAAAATTACTTTCACCAAAGAGGTTGTGTATTTGCTGGGGATTGTCTGTTTGTCTGTGAGCAACATAACCAGATGACTTATGAGTGGATGTTGCTGCAATTTTAAGGGAATGTTGGTCATGGCACCAGGAAGAAGTGATTAGATTGTATTGGTGATCTGAATCTGCATGTGAATTCAAGAATTTTTGAAAAGGATGTTAACATTTCAAATAGTGTCAGAAATGCCTTGGCAGAGATTTGTGCTCCAGTTATTTTATGCAATACAGTGGAGGAGGAATCATGTTAAGGTGGTCATCCTTATGATAAAGTGTTGCTGGATAAAACATATTATCTTTACCAAGTTTTCACAAAGGTAGCACCAGTTATGCAGTACCAAACTGAACTGAACCAGGATGCCCAAGATGACAATGAAGCAAACTTTTTCAGAAGGAAATGATCCACTACACTATGGTGTCTTACCACTGTCCATATTTTAAAAAGCAGTTTTTAAGAGAAAAAGCTGAATGATACAATATTTGTTATAAAAATAGAAGCCAGCATTTACTCTTTTTAGGACATTGGATTTTGAACAAAATGCAATTTTATTCAAATTTGTAAGTAAAATAGTTGCCAAAAAGAAAGTCAGTCCTTCTTTCTTACTTTTGGATTTTTATGCCTTCACTGTACAGACTGACAGTTGATAGAGTAAGAAATAGGAGAAATAGAGAGAAAGGAGTAAAGACTCACATAGTTGGTTTTAACCTGGTCCAACTGCTGTCAGGACAACAGCTGCACATGGGGCATGCAGACAGAACCACCAGACCACTACTGCACCTGAAAGTCATTTCTAACCTAATAGAGCCTGTGTGTGCTGCATACTGATCAACACTCTCCCTCCAGTTTTACTATCCATTTGCTCCTTGCTGTGTGACCCAAACCCAGATGATCCACTTGTGCCGGACATTGCAAGGATCTACAAAACAGACAGACAGAAGTGAGTTTAGAAACACTTAAATTAGTCAACCATTTTTAAGAAAACCATACTGATATTTTTTTTTCTATCTTCAGGTACAACGAAATGGCACGGCAATGCACCGAGAAACATGCAATGTAACGCCCTGGAGATTCAGCATCAACAACGCACCTCGAGCACCTCGTAATCTGACAGTGCTGTACTGACTGTTCCATTACACTGGTTCTATTGAGGTGTTTTACTCGCTTTGAAGCACTTTCTCTACTCACTTTACTTGACTTAACTGTTTTTATTGTTTTATTTTATTTCCCTTTAAATCGGCATATTTTATTACTATTCATTTGGTGAGATGGCATAGTTATGTTTTCTTTCTTTTTAAGGATTAATCAGAAAAACTTGTTTTTCTTTGTTTTTCATAAAAAAATCAGCAAAAAGTGGATGGAAACTGTTTATTTAGCAGTTAAAAAAGTATACTGAATGCTGTGATAAAAAAAGACTTTGTTCTGAATACAGTTTATTTCTACAACTAATGAGTGAGTTTGCCCCTTCTGTTCTTCTCATGACCACAAGGTGGTAGCATTTGCTTTCACCTGTCAAGTCCGTCAATTAAGCTGGACATCATACCACGGATGTTTGTGGCTTTTGTACAATTAAGACTCATTTAGTTTATCTTTTTTATATTAATATTGTTATTTAAATTTTCTTTCTTAACAAAAATGAAAAAAAGATATGTCCTCTTTACACTGGATACTTTCTTTTGACCTCTTTAACCTCTGTATTTGTCAGGATTTATGTTGTAAGGAGGCATCTATGATAAACATCTTCTCCCTTCTCACATTATGTTAGGACAAGCATTAGAATACTTAATCCCTGCAGTTCTATATTGGTTTGCCCAAACAGGACTAATGGGTTAAGTCTGAACTTGTCTTTTCCTGGCAGCCACACTATAATTGCTTTCTGCTTTTCATTTTCTATAACCTGCTGTATGAAAATTAAGGTGCAGTAGTTCTTAAAAAAATAGACAGCACTTAAAATGAACAATGGTTTCCTCCAAACTTATAAAAAAAATATTTTCAGGAAACCATTCAGTACCTGGAAAGGAAATTCAGGTTGCCCACACAGTGCAGCACAAAAGGAATGACAAGAAAGAACATCAAGTACCAGAGAGAAATGTTAAAAGTTATGAAAAGTGTATTTTGAATCATTGGGTGATAAGGGTTAATTCTAAGGCATTAACCTTTTGCATTAAATTCTGTACTGCCTCTTTAGGTGACCGTACAGGGTGTTGTTTTGGAGCAGGTTTATGCAGCAGACTTTCTGGGAGTTGCCGTTGATGAATAGTCAAACTGGTCTAGTCACATTAATGGGATTGTAACAGATAGGGAAACAGCTCTGTCCTCCATTACAAGATGTGCATGTTTGATGACTGATTATTCACACAGACCGTCAATTTTACAGTCATGAGTTTAGTCCTATCTTCATTATCTGTTTTCTACTGGTTCAAGGAAAAACCAGCTCGAGCTCCATCTGAAGCATAGCAAAGCTTCAGGTTAAGCTCTGGTCTAATCAGTAAAGAGGGGCATTGATCGGATGCATCATGCTCTCTCATACAGGGGTGCTAACAGGAATAGTAGGGCAAATTACTAAAGTAAAATGATTCAACAGTGGGTCTAAAAATGTGAAATAAAACATTCAAGTAAATTTTAGGTGTACATCAGTTGAGATTATACAATAAATTATAGATTTGGTCATAAAGTCCATCTTTAAGAACCTTTCTCATTTTTTAAAACATGGAAAGGGTTTTACGAGAGCATAATTTCTAAGCATCATTCAGTGCTCATGAATGTATGACCTTTTTTAACCAACCGCTGATTCAAAAAGCTTCAAACTAGAAACTGATTCAGGTTTCTTTTTAAGTTTAACTTTTCTTTGCCTGAATCTTACTTCTCACATTAAAAAAAACAAAAGACATTAAAGCATGGGAAATGGGGGAAACATAGTTGTCCCAAATACCTTAAATGATGCTACAAATGTAGTGTGGCTATTATTTTAAAATGTAGTGGCCCCTTTTCAGTCTTGAGTCCTCAGTGCTGTCCTGATTGGTTTTTTTTTTTCATCCTCAGTGCAGATTGATCAGCCCAAAGTGGCACATTCCAATCAGAGTTCTTTAGAGCAGGAAGAGGTGCGAGCTTGGACAGAAGCAAAAAGTAACAGCTCGTACAGAGATACCAGCTTTAGTAGCAGTTTTAACAGGTCTAGACCAAATTCCTTTATTAAATGAAAAACAAGTAGACTTTTCAAACTTAACAATAGAAAGAATATTTTCACTCCACTTCCGACATAATTTGATGAGTTTGTTTAATGTGGCAGCTACATGGAGGCGTTGGTGTCACAGTTTGATCGAGTGCTTGTTTGAGGGTGTAATGTGCACCTGTGTACAGTTTGTTGTCAGCTTTCATGTAAAGAACAAATAAATAAGAAAATAAAAAAATAAATAAAATAAAAGTCAGTGAGTGAATGTTAGAGTGAAAGGGTGGATGGGACTTGAGGTGTAAAGCTGTTTCAGGAGTCAAAGAGACCGTATGTTTATATTTTCCTTAGTGTTGCAGGATGTGCAAAGGTGTCAGGAAAGACAAGGGAACAGGAAATTACAGTTCTGAACATGATATATTCTAATGAGAGAGTTATATTTAACAAGAAAATTAAAATGTCTTCTGTGTACAAAGAATGTTGTGAAATAAAAGATGTCTTAGCGCATATCAAAATGATGGATAAACATGATAATAAACAATATAGTCAGGATTTTAAATCTCCTGTTTTCATGTATAGAAATATTTAAGTTATTATGATCTCTCCATCCAGCCCCCCTGCAGACGCCTGCACTTTCACTTTGTTTGGTTGCCTCTTCCTGAATTGCTTCCTCTATAGCTGCTCTCAGGATGTGAAGTGTTTCCTCTCAAACACATTGTTGCATACAGTGCTGCAGTAAACTGTCAGCTTCACTAATAAAAAAAAAAGGCAGTTAACACTCGTCTTTTTCTGAATAGTTATAACTTATTGTTCTTGACTCTTCTCCTTAAACTGCATCATAAAAAAAATAACGTCTCCTTCCTTTTAGTGTTGTTTCTTCACACTTCCAGTTTATTTGAAAGCATCATCTCCTGAAACTGTTTTGTGCACATTTAAGACAAGTTTATCACTTACTTTGGAACATTTGAAGTACAATATGGCAAGGTGGACAGATGTAGCCAAATTTTGATGTATAATGAAAGCATAAGTTTATAAGGTCTGGATTTTTTTATTGCAGTTTTACTTTTTTCAAAAGTCAATTAAAATTGTAAATGTTATTTATAAAATGTAATTTTATTTTATTTCAATCCTATTTCTCAAACTTAAATTACTGTTACTGCAAGAAAAAAGAAACACTTTTACAAATCTTGAAACATATTTTCATGTTGGAAAACAAATGTACGAAGCAAGAAACAATAAAACAAACATTCAAATGGCAGAGCACCTTTATAGTGTTTTAAAGACCTCTTTTTTTCTTTACAAATGTTTAATTGTTAGCTTAAAAAATAACTTGAAAGATATGAACCAATTTAAATTACATTTTCAGGGCTTGTTGGTCATGGCACGAGGAAGAAGTGATTTGATTTGGGATTCTTTAGGGGGCAAAGTAAGGGTTTTTTTTAAAGGATTTGTGAACATTATAAGACTGCTCAGCTTTCCACATTTTTGATGATAATCAGTACTGGAAAAAACTTGCTAAGGGTTTGCTTTCGGAGCATTTCTAGTTTTAAAATATGATTTTGTTTCAGGACTTGTTGGAGTGTTTCATTTTTGTATTACTGTTTTTAATTGTAAAATAGCTTTGTCTTTTGCAAAAGTGTTTTGCACATGTTTACCTTAATGAAATTTAAATTTGCTTTCATAAATGTATGTTAGTTTCAAGATTTGTAAAAGTGTTTCATGTTTTGTGCTTTTGTTTTCTGAAAATGTTCATTTATATTGTAGTTTGTTGTGCTCACTAATGTTGTTCCCTCTTGTCTAGATTCTTGCTTGAGCTGTGCTAACTCTCAGGTATACTTTGCTTTGGACAAAAGTATCTGCTAAATTATTTTAATTATTATTTATTCTATTTAACTGTAACGTAATTTGTTTCAAGATTTGTAAAAGTGTTTCACATTGTTATTTGCTCTGTACTTCTCAGCAAATGGATTAAGTCATGCAGAGTGAAAAGGCAGTTTTTAATAAGTTTGAACACTCTTTTATTTTGAAGGACTTCAGCACAATAACTCTTATTTTAATTTAACTAACGCTTGTAGTATTGCAGTGGTCCTGGACCAAGAGTATACTTTGACAAGTAAGAAAGATGCAGCCCATTTTGCCAGCCGTTGGTGTTGGGCTGTTTCAAAAGTTCCTCTTAAATGAAACTCAAAAGTTGTGAGCTCAACAGGTTCCAGAAAGTTGATTCCTGTGAATTCCTCAAAGCAAAACGTTTAAAAAAATCTCCTGGAGAAAACAGGGGGAGGTAGATGCTCAGAAAAAATGTTTCTGGGAGGAGTCCCCACTTTTTGCAGGATGACACGTGAAACTTTCCCGAGGAGTCGGTTGGTATGTCTGCTGTGTGCTGAGCGGCGCTCCGTTAACTCTGCGCTCAGCCTATAGAGAGGGGACCGGAGTGTTGGAGCCTATTTTTAGAGGTCTGTGTGTCTAATGGGGGAAAACGAGGGGGCTTGAAGAAACTGCAGAGGAAGCTGGCGCTACAATGAGCTCCAACAACACCGCGAAGTCACGGAATTAAAAAAAAAAAAAAAAGTTAGCACGAGTTCACCGCTTCGCCTCGGCTCAACTTCAGTCTGAATCAACGCAGTGGCCACTTGGAGAAGTTGCTGCGCAGCGCAATGGCTGCCCAGTGCGACACTTTAAGCGGATACTTGCAGCAGTCGGACCAGGGCTCCAACAGCGAGCGCAGCACCGACTCTCCTCTCCCCGGCTCAGAGGAGGACCTGAGCGGACCCCATCCTCTGCCAGACCCGGAGTGGACCGAGGAGAGGTTCCGGGTCGACCGCAAGAAGTTGGAAGTCATGTTATTAGGTAAAATACACTTTAGCCTGCTGGAGAACAAAGTTAGCTCTGTTGACAGATTTGAACTTTTTCTGTCCACGTTTCATCTCTAATTGCAGGCTGTCGTTGTTTGTGAGAGGTCGCTCACTTTAGCAGCTCCCTCAGACTGCCCCTTTGTTTATTTAGGAAGCATTAAGTTTTCCTTTTACCGCATAATTACTATTTTAGGTGACATTTTAGCACGCTTTGTTGGCCTGGTCACGACTCATGAACGTGCCATGCGCGTGAACATAAACGAATCAATTAAGGCAATTAATTCAAATTAGCTTTCAGTTTCTATACATACCACCTCAACCTAAAGAGCTTAAAATCTCAGCTATTAGTTATAAGATGAACGGCTGTATAAGAGTGAAACTACCAGAAAACTGGAACATCATTATATGGCTGATGAGGTCAAAGAGGTGAGACAAAAAGCCATCATGTAGCAGTCCTGTGAAGCTGTGGGTGTAGTGACATATCCTGACCTGTGGCTGGCGCTACTCTAGTTTACATGTTTACATTTTCAGGCTAAACTGAAAGTGAGCTGAACATGCATTTTTTTTTTGGTCAGAATCTTAAAAAGTACACAGTTTACTCAGAGAGGAAGAGCTGTGGCCAAAAAAGTGTAAAAGTAGCTAATACTTCATGTAAAACTGACTACAAATATATGGAACACAGTAAAACCAAAGAGCACATCTGTACTTCGCTTCCATACAGAGTAATTTTCCATTTCTACCATTCAAGATGATTTTTCTCTGCATACAGGCTTTGTAAGTGTGCCCTTTTAAAGTGACTGAATTCTAATAGCATCTCAAGATCTGAAAAATGCTTTGAATCCCAATGATAATTAAAATGATAGAACAGTATACAAATAAAAATGTTCACTTTGCTAATCTATTCTTGTATAATAAAAGGTACTTCATTTGCAAAGTACCTTAAGTGCTTAGTTGATTTTGGTGTCAAACAGGACAAAGGAAACTGGTGATTCAACCACTTCAAGTTTCTTTATATGATGACATAGGCTGTGTTGGTATTGGCCCAGGAAAGGTATGATAATAACAGATAAGGGATGCACAATAGTTGGCGTTTGCTGATATGTATTGCAGATATTTCCAAATTCATCATTGCAAATACCAGTATCAATGACAACATATTTTTTGTCATGTGCACAGAGCCTCCACTTTACAAAAAATGACATTTTCTCTTCATGGTGACCACCCATTTGTGTTTGAAACCAGCATGAGGCAAGAAAAACAACAAATAGTTATTCAATAAAGTGTACTTTTGATTTACAGAAGTGAACATTCACTACTGATTAAGTAAACCAGTATGTTATATCTGCAAAGTCTGACAACATTACAGTCAATATAGGCCATTTTATCTGCTACAACATTGTAATTATTGTCTTACATTTAAATATCTGTAGATGCTGATAATCAGCTTTGCAGGAAGTTGCTTGGTTGCACTGATGTTGCTCTGATAATGTTGTACATCTCTGCAAACCTCAGATAGCCTATTTGTATTGAGATGTCCATGAGTTTAAAGTTAGGGATATCATTGAAATATTTACATTTACACCTTGAGAGTCATAGTTTATATTTGAACAAATAGCCTTTATAAACTGAATATGGAATATGAGAGCATACTGTTCCCTTTGAAACAGTAATGTGCAAAATAATCATTTTAAATGTATTTTTAACTGAATGTTATAAATAAACTTTAAAGTCCAAATATGGCCAGCCCTTGTGGACATTTGGTGTCTGAATTAGAAGTATCCATTATTGAAATAGTCTCAGTATAGATTATCTTTACACTAGATATGGTATTAAAAGAAAACAGAGTAAGCAAATGTAATAAGCTACTTTCTCCCTCAGCCAATAAGGTAGTTGAAAGTGTGTGATGCTGTATTTATGGACATGTTTTTTTCATAGACCTAATGTGGATAGATAGGATGCAGACTGCGCTTATTTTAGTACTAGGGACAGATATAAAACAAAATGAGACTTGATCACTTTATTAACCCATGATTTGTTTTCTTTGTAAAGACTGGTAAGAAAAAGCACAAAATTGGTCATTTTAAGCATTGGATTATAATTTTACAATTTGACAAGGAGCTAAAATTGTAACATTTAGTATTTATTTTAAAAATAAAGTTAGTCCCCATCAGCGCTAAAAGACAAACTTAATGTGTATTAATAACAAGGTTCTCGTACCTGTTTTTGTAAGGACTGTTTTGTAAGGAGGCGAAATTGTCAAGTAAAATATGCGCTGTCTTAACTAGAAGTCCATTTACTACAACCTATTTTAAAGTTTAAACTATGAGGATAAAGGAAATTATGTGAACCTGACCTAAAGGTTCTATGGTGATTCAGCTGTAAACTGCACACAGCAGCACATCGTGCTGATAATCATGACTGAGCAGCAGAAAATGTTTATCTATTGATACTGTTGACTTAAGTTCTAAATGAACATATGCATATTTTGATATTGTGCTGATAATATTATGCATCCCTAAAATTCACTCTTTAAAACGGCAGTAAGAGTAAGCTTGAAAGTACAACTTGAAAGTGCTTAATGTGTTGAGTTTGAGCCTAGAGAAGATGTCCATGTGCAGTGTTGAAACAGATTTTGAATCAGATGTTGTGATTGCTCCTCTAATGATGTGTACATGGACATTATAGAGTTAAACCAACAAAATCACAGACTCATAAAAATGGACTCGGTCGACCTCTGTTGAGAGGCCCCAGGAAACACGGGGGTTTTAGTCATTCATCACACAATTTGAAAACACAAAATGACATTGCAGTGTTGGGTAAGTGGGCGGGGATCTTTATCAATTCCAGTGGAAGATTGTTGATAAGTAGCCAAATAATAATTTAATTCTGGTATTCATTCTTATTTTAAATCCAGAATAATGCCGATGAAAATGGTAAGTTGTGTTTAAATTTGTGAGTAACATTTAGGGTAATCCTCAGTGAGAAAGTGGCCTTGGGTATCCTTTCATCCTATGCACACAGCTACACACACAAACACACACACACACACACACACACACACGTATTTCCCCTGGAGAAGGTCCTCGCTGCTCTGTACATTCCTTAAAGCTCCATGTCATCCCGAACTCTTCCAGGAAAACAACTTAACCAGAGGCCAGCCCTAAACTGTGAGCGTCCCCGGACATACCGCACGCCACGTCCTGCAGTGTCTGTCTGTTTGTGTGCGTGCTCCAGACTTTTGTTTGTGTTAGGTATAATCTATCTTGTCTACTGGGACTTTATAGTTTGTTAGTTTGGTCTCGTGTCTCAGCCAGCATCCACTTTCCCAACTGTTGCATCATGACATCATGGCTGTGTTAGGGCTTGACAATACATTGTGTTTTTAAGACATGGTTATTTGTTCTCAATAGATATATTGAATTAGACAGTATCATTTATACTGGTGTAATTTACAGTAATGTTTATTTGAAGAAAAAGAGATTTTTTTTTTTGTGCAAACCACTGTGATGTACTCACAGGCGTTTGGGAAATCTAATTGCAATGTTTAGTTTGTAAACTGTTTATGTCGTCTGTTATTTAGGAAGTACTTTTATCAGCAGCAAAAATTAAATGATGCTGAAACTTGTTTGACACTACGGCGACCAAAACAGAAGTCCTAGACACCAAAAAAATGTAACAGTTTTTCATTTTTTAAATCAAAACCCTGCACACCACCGTGACTGTGCACATATAATGTTGTAATTTCTTTACTATTAAATTTCATGTCTTTCAAGATGGTCAATTCTGCACCAATTCAGCAGGGATGGTTTAAGAAGTCCAGAAACCTGGTGCTCTCTCTCCTAACAAGGTGGTTGGAACCCTCAGGCAGTTGTGAAACACCAAGTGGTCTTAAGGGGCTTTAAAAAAAGGGAGATTTTGGAATATTTTGATCATCATAATTTACTAGTTTCTTCAAAAGTGGTACATAAAATAACTTCCATTTAAAGCAGAAGTGTGGTCATTTAGTAAGAATCAAGCTGAATTAACATTAATGAAAATTAAAATGTGTTTACAAAAATGACAACAGTGGTGTAGAGGGTAGGGGTGTGTATTGGCAAGAGCCTCACGATTCGATACGTATCATGATACTTTGGTCACAATACAATAATATCACGATATATCACAATATTGTGATATATTGCGACATTCTACGGTAAACTAGGAAAAACCTTGAGACAGTGAATATGTAACTTTTCCATTTTATTGTTATTGAAACATGTCAAATGCAGCGTTACATACATACATACACTTAACACAGAGTGCATCAAGGCAATTAAACTAGTGTTGCAAAGAAATTATAATAGTTTTCCCTTTAACAAGGTATTGAAAACATCGCAACCTGCAGTGCAGCTCAAACTCTGATTACACACACGAGGAACAAAGTGCTTTGAATTACTGACAGCACAACAGTAAGTTAAAAAAAGTCACATATTTCTCTTGTCACTGTCTGAACTGAATAGTGCATGAAAAAAAATCTGTGCATACATATTTATTATAAGTTGTATTTTATTTCCAACTCTGATAAAATACGAGTTTTTATTTTTACAAAAATATCGATACTAAGATTTGAAGTATTGATATTATATCGGGAGTCGAAATATTGCGATATATTGCGATACCGATATTTTTCTACACCTCTAGTAGAGGCCTGCTTCTTCCCAAGATGAATGTGTTGGTCCTCAGTCTCTGACATTGCTGTTGAAGTTGAAATAATTTTTTAAGCCTTCCTTTAGCACCTGGACCATACGGAAGAGTTGTTCCAAAACTAGTGGCTGTTCCCTTTATGCTCGGTCTGTTCAGACAGAAATGGATCCTTGTCTATAAACAAAACCCCTGAGCTGAGATCAATCAGAAAAGGGAGTCTCAGCGTACTGTCCTGAAGTGATCTATTGGCAGTAAATCGGAATGTTTTTTTTTTTTTTGTTGGGACCTTTGTTAGGACTGCAGTAGACACCGGAAAGAGTTAAAAGCCCCTCTTATTGGTGCCACTTTGAACATACAGCAGATATGTTCCTCTTTGAAAATGTTCATTAGACATTTGCCAGCTAGCGTCTAGGATTACAAGTACAACCAGTGGACATGGCATTTGTTTATGCATGCATTAGGAAAAGCAGAGAATTAAATGATGGCACAAGGACTGCCCTGTATCATCCTTAGCACACAAGTTGGGTGTGAAAGCAACCGTAATGATTTTGTGTCATGTTTTTAGCAAAGGACAGAGTGCACTGTCTTAATAGCACATGTATAAAAAGTGGTGGAACTGGCGAGAGCTAGTTCTGACTACCTTTTCAAATGTTACCAGCATACTTGTGCAATTTAGACAATAAATATGAGTCTGTAAGCAAATGAAGTAATAATATATATAAAAAAATCAACATTGGGCTCTGGAACATCCAACAGTTTCACTGTTGTTTTATCTTTACAAGAAATAAAGCCTCGTTTGTAAGTTTGGTATGGCGACAACCATTTAATTTAATTTTAATGAAGGAAACATTGATAGATTTATTGTAAATTGCCATTCAGCTAAAATCCATGAAGCTGTGATTTAAGTCCATTTTCCAGCCCTAGCTGACAGCGCTCTTGTTGACATTGCAGCAGGATTGTTTATAAGAAAAGACTCCTGCTTTCACATTGTCTCCATCTCTTTGTGGTCAGCTCTGGTTCACACTAGACTATCTCAACTGTGAAACTGTTTCGACCTTTGACCCCATGCCTTCCAGGAAGAACTCAGGCTGTTTGGTGGCCTGAGGCGGTTTGGGGTTTCTCTCATTAAACATTAAAGGGCTTTAGCATCTGCTGCCTGAGAAGACATAGTTATTATCATGATTAATATTCATCGTGCTAAGTCTCTAGGGTCTTGTCTTGTTCTCCTCTGTAACTGTCTGTCCATATAAATTCAAGTCCTAACAGACCTTTTAGTATCTTCTGGAGTTGTAACATCTGGCTGGGTTGTGAATGGCTAAGCTGCAGTTACTGACGTGGTACATAGTGTTCTGAAGGCCACAGTTTGGACTGCAATCAAATGATTTTTATAAGAACTCACTGCATTTTCTTTATCCAGCTTTTTATCGTCTGTGACAGTATCTCTGGCTTCTCTTTTCTGGTGAATTGAGTGTGCTTGACCTTCAAGAGAAGCCATGGGCTGAATTGAGCTGTGATGACTTCTGAAACTACCATAGTTCATTTCATTATTTTCTGGCTTGGGAAAAATATCTGTGCTTATTTGTGTAGACGCCAGTTAGGTGGTCAGAAAACTGCACCTTAGGCATTAGGAGTGATATTTCGCAAATGTGTGTCTAGTGTAAGACAACAGACTTAAAAACTGAGTTGAAGATGATGATATGGACTAACGGTGCCCCAATCAGCACCTAAAGTACCAAGTACCAAGACCTTGAATTTTATCAGAGTATGCCATTTTTTTCCCATTACTGTTTGTTTTTATGCATGTGCTTGTTTGAGAAAAATGATAAATCAAAATCAAAACACCAATCAGTACTGGGTGATTTTTGTAACAAAAAATAACATGATCATTTGATTGGTGTTAATACTAGTGAACCCCAGTACCTACTACCGATCACAAGTGCCTTTTGCTTGTCTGCTGCTCATGATGCTCAGTCATCCTCTTAAGTAAACTGTAGCAGAGTCAATAACATTGTCTTCAGTCCATTAAGTTCCGCATATGTACTGAAACTCACGCTGAGACCAACAGCATAAAAACTCAATCAAGCTAAACAAGGGACATATTGATCCAAAACAAATGAACATCGTGTTTCATGATACATGTGAGGTCCAGTTGGGAACATTGTGTTTCATGCAGGTTGGCTGGTTGAAGCAAAGCTTTCCACCAACTGTTAAAAAACAAAACCATGGTTATGATTGATCCATGATCGGCATCTGCCAAGAAAAGCCTGATTGGGCCATGCACTTTAGATATTGTTTTTACACACCTTAATTTATCATCTAAATATAAGCCAAAGTACAGTTTCCTTATTGCCAAGGCCCACTTTCCCGAAGCATAGTTTCCTAATGCAGCATCTATCTAATTTTACCTTATTTTTTAATAAGACATTAGATAATGTGGAAAGAATGTCGCAGTGTCATTTTATTCCCAGTATCCTTCAGCAACTACTTTAAACTATCTGCTTCAGTTTCACATTCAAAATGACTGATAAACTACTTTACAAACAGCATTTTAAATTGCCTCTCTCATAAACTATAAGCAACAGCTTGTAAGTCAGCTGCTAAAAGGTACACCTGCCCATGCATGGTATGGCTTAACATAATCTATTTTACATACAGATAACTCGTCCATTTAAATGAAAGTTTTGCCTCTTTTAGTTGACAGTTCTAAACAGGGAAGTAAACAAAGAAAATGACTATATCATTCTAATTAAAGCATCAGCCAGATAGTTATGTAACTGGTTGATCAGTGAACTGACATGCTCATTGCTGTTATTACTTCTGCCAAAGAGGTTGTTTTTGCCAACATTTGTCTTGTTCATTAGTTTGTTTGCTTGTTTTGTCTGTGATCAAGATGACTCTAAAACCTCTCAGGTGGCGTTAGGGAAATTGTCAGTCATTCATTTACAAGAACTTATTTACATTGTGTGATATGGCAATTTTCTAAATTTTAGATTATAACTCAGCTGATGAAGATGCCAAAAATGACTTGGTGGTGGTTTGTGCTTTCTGAGCACTTCTAGTTGAACACTGTTATCACCATATCTAACTTAACACACTAGATTGACTGTTCAATATACTTCACTAGTCTATCAGGGAAAGAGTCCATAAAAAGAGTTTGGGAACAGACAGAACCTCTTAAATAGCATGTCCTGTAGGTCATTAAATCTTGTTAGAAGGAGCCTGGGTGGCAGAGGATGACAACTGTTACTTAAATCTCAGATCAAACAGAAAAGCTCTTTGCCTCTTTAAAAAATGCCCCTGAAACTATCACACTTTTATCAATCAATCTTTATTACCTCTGCCAAGGAGGTTATGTTTTTGGGAGAGTTTGTCTGTCTGTCCGTCCGTCTGTGAACAAAATAACTCTAAAAGTAATGGATGGATTTGGATGTAATTTTCAGGAAATGTTCAGCATGGGAAAAGGAAGAACTGATTCGATTTTGATGTTGATCTGGATCAGCGTCTGGCCGCCATGGTGAAAAATGTGATTTTGGTGAATAACTACTGAACTAAAATAGATATCATTATGAATCCAGTTGCTAATGGTATGTTTTCATGGTCACGGGATCTAAACATTGACATGAAATAAAGGTAGGAGTAATATTTATGGTCAAAATGACAATATGGCTGAGGACTGTGGCGGTGGCGGAGATCTGCGCTCTCCGAGTGCTTTCTAGTTTGTGTAGTGCCAATTCATAGCAAGTGTTAGCTCAAAACACTTTACAATAGAACAGGCTGAAGACAGAGTATTAAACATATATGCATACTAGGGATGTGAACGTGTAGAACTATTACTAACAGCATACACGAGGCTACTAACCAACGTGTACCAATTACACTTCAGAGATAAATGATCTTTTTCAAACAGTTGCGCTATATAATCACTGGAGGGTTCGGTCTCCTTTAGAATACCTCATTATTCCATTAAATCAAAGACGTTACAGTAGCTATCAGACAAAAACCTTTATTCAGTGAGCAGAACTTAATAAGTAGACAATCCATCTCACCATTTTAAGGCTTAAGCCTACTTATGACAGAAAGTAAAACGAGCTGAAAATAAAACCATTTATAATTATGACAGACAAGAAAATGTACAAGTGAAAGCTGAAAAAAGATTCAACCTTCTTTTTAATTCATTGTTTTAACTGTTGCTCACTATTGTACAATATTTTTTAAAACTTAAAGCGCAGACTGCATCCCTCTTTCACTACAGGAGCCACGTCTGAATTTAATATGTCTCATAGTAATAGTAATCTGGAATTGGCGAGAGAAAGCAACTCAAAAAGAAGCCAAAGTAAGTTGTGAGAGGAAGAGCCTTCACCTTTATATGCACAAAGTTAAAAAAAAAAAAAAAAATTAGAGGGGGACTCTCATAAATATTCACTAAACTGTCGGGTGTTTTCTTCCTTCGCTTTAGACGCGAGAATTTGTGATCAGATTGAGAAAAGCCGACAGAGCACCAACGAACAATATAATTTACAACAACACGCATTAATACAGGCAAAAATAACAAGCAATTAACAGTTTTTGGTTTAAGCTGCACAACATTTGCGCATGGAGAAGATTATGAGCACTGCGCTCAAACACAATAGCAGCAGCAGCAGCAGTCTCTCCCTCCGACTTGTTTGGGTGTTTCCATGGCAGGTGGTTTCGCATGCATCCTGTGCTGCTGTTATAAGCCAGTTTTCCCTGACATAGCCTACACTAAACATCATTTCCACTGGTAGTTTGTTTGTAAAATTGCCATACAGTGCTCCACTTGATGTTTGCTGCCTCTGCATCTCCGAGGCTACCTGAAGTGACGCGACACAGGCTGTGGCTGCAGATCTTTTATATTAATGTGACATTGCGCCCCATTCATCTATTATATATGCGGATAACTGCACTAGTGGGAACATTTAAGTGTATAGTTAGTTAATAACTTTATCTAAAGCTTTCAGGCAACATTGTCACCACTAAAAATAATATATAAATTAGTGAGAAATGAACGAGGAGGAGGAGGAGGAAAAAAAATGTCGTGTAAACGGTTATTGATTTTTCTAAACGGTTATGATTTGATGTCCGTGTATCCGTTTACACATTTAGATGTTGACACCCCAAATGCATACATACAAATACATGTATATGTATATACAAATACTTACATCAAACACCCAACATGAATCCATATAACCAAAATCATTAATCCCTCCATCATGGCAGCAAGAAAAAACCTGGAGGTTAACTCCTTGAAATTCAACATCTTGTTTTTAATAGGGTCTTCATGTCTGTATGGTTGTGGTGATAGTTTTTATTGAAGCATAATAAATAGTAATAAGGAAAACAATCTAATACTTACATAAACGTTAAATCATACAACAACATCAGAATGAGAATTTATAAGTGATGCATGGGGTGCAGAAACAGAGGACTGAAAATCTAAATTTTTGGTAGTGACAAACTGATGGATGCCAGGACCATCTGTTCCCACCACATTTGTCTCTGTTGATTATAAATTCATAGCCTCTTGAAATGTGGCATTTCATTTTTAAGAGGGACTTCATGTCAATAAGGTGCTAAACATAGTTACTATTTATGTATAATCAATCAAGGACAAGGAGATCATGCTAATGTTTACATTAACAAATATAATGATTATAAACTGAAATGGGTTAAAGAAATGGCCAAATGCTTATTATTTTGTAATTGTACTTATGTAAGTTATGTTGACCTCTTTGACTTGATTTAAAGGTGTAGTCAGCGATGTGGGAGAAAACGAGTGGAGAGGTTATTGATAAACAAATTTAGACCCGCCTCTCCCTTCATACTTCACTCCTGGCTCCACCCCTGAAAGCTAATGGATGTGCGTCGTCATGGAAACGGCCGTAGAAACTGCGTAGCTGACCAATTTAGCTAAGGTAACCACAACTCGTCATACAACTCCACTGCCATTATTAATAACATCACAACAACAGTACATTTTGACAGATTAGACAATAAGATGAATGCCTGACGGCTGTTACTGTTATGTGAAGCACCACAAAGCTAATGTTGCTTACCTATCCAGTAGAAAGACGGCGACATCCGCATCTGTTTTCAGGTCTTTCAATTCGCGGAGTTCTCTCCACTGTCAGAAAGCAACACCAATGTTGACCCGGGTCTTCGCTCTTTCATGGTCATAACCCTTCTTTTCACTTCGTGCTCCTCTGACCTTTTTCTTTTGGGCTGTTTTTCAGCCATTGCTACTGCACATATTGTGTCTCTCTCTTACGCTAACTGTGCACGCTACGCAACCTACTACTCCCCCTCTCTCCTCTGTCTGATCTGCGCATGAGTATGATCGCCCCCTGGATGTGGGGGGGTGTACCCTGTTTTGGTGACTCGGCCCGAGCCACAGTATTTACCTGATGAAATTCAGAGCCAAGGCTGTGTATTGAAACTGGACTTGTTTTTCAACATGTTGTCAGTGGTGACATCTTGTGGATGGAGAGGAGAAATACGGTGATTTTGACAAATACTGCATTAGATTAGAAGATCGCTGACTACACCTTTAAATTGTTGGGTATGCAGTAAGAAGTTAAGTGACCCACCCACTGCTGCTAATTTACTCTCTAGCTTTGTGTAGCCTGTTGAGGCTTAAACCCACCATGCATAAGCTCAAGTAATGCATGAAAATTCTGTTCTTCAAAACAGTCAGCAAAATGACTAATTGCTTAAGTCTCAATAAAAAGGTGACATTTTCGTAGTGTGAAGATGTTTGGAAATGTACAGTTTTGTTCAAGCTGCAGATAATATATGAATAATTGCATTTACATGTATAATCAATACATGATAATAAGGCTACACTGATCAAATCCTTATAAGTAATCTAGATCTTTGGAGCCTGACTCATGACTGATTGAATACGTGGATCAATAATTCCTGCTGTCCTTGTTCACATGAGATGCTAGATGGCATCATTATGGATCCTGTTGTGTTGTGATAAGGTTAATGATAGCTGCAGTTCATGTAAACTACATCGTTGACATTAGTGTTTTTGTCAGCTTATTTGCCTTTTTTCAGACTTCTTGTTTTAGTAATTGGCACTTTTAGTGTTAAAAGGATTTATAGAAAAGAGCCACTCCAGTAGGGTGATTACATCAAGTTTCTTCATAGATTATTAATTAGTGTCTTGGGGTGTCGCTTTTCTTCGTAGATGGGCCGTGACAGTGCCATGAAATCTCTCTGCTTCCATTTTCTCCCCCTGGTTAGAAGATAACAGCTTTTAAATTGTTCTGTGAAGAGATTGAATACTCAGTGAAGAAATGCAAAAACCAAGAACTCTGTATATGATGACTAACAACAGAAAACTGTTAAAGTATTTTATGTGTAGATTTAAAACTGCCAGAGAGAGACTTGTAATTTATATAATGTTCATTTTACGACAGTGTTCAGCTCCTGTGTACGATATAATGATCTGATAATTACAATTTTAAAAGCAGTAAAACACTCTCAGGACCTTTAGCAGACACATGAGCTGAGCTTTTGCTAAATGTGAGCTTTACACGTTGCTCCCATAATGTCAGTTGACTTCAATCATAAAATAGAAAAAAAGCACTCAGCCCAAACACTATAACAATTGCTGACTCTTTTTTGATGTTTATTGAACACTCATTGGCTACTCTTATGAGGTACCACCATTTAGCTGCCCATTATTGCACTAGTTAATCAGCCAATTACATGGCAGCAACTCATTGTATTTAGGAATGTAACATGATCAAGACAACCAGCTAAAGTCCAAACAAAGCATCAGAATAGAAAAGGGAGATTTAAGGGACTTTAAACATGGCAAGATTGTTGATGTTAGGCAGGTTAGCCACTCTATTTTAGAAAATGCTGATCTGGGATTTTCAAACACAGCAATCTTGAGTTCAGAAAGAATGTTAAAAAATGAAAACTTCCACTGAGCATCAGTTCTCTGTGCTAGATTTTCTTGTCACATATTAGACTCCTGAGTACCAATAAAGTATTGTTTAAACACCACAGCCCACTTGAGTAATATTGCTGACAAGGTCCACCTCTTAATGACCAGAGTATCAATCTTCTGGTGGCTGTTTTAGAAGAGTCTTTACCATTGTTGTACAAATCCGAATCATATCAAACCTTAATAACAGTGACCTTTTACATCAGTATTGAATAAATCTACTTTGGTTTTATTAATGAGCTGTTTTTTCTTTGATTAATTTTTTTAATTTGCATTTTTTTAAAGTACCAGTTTGAAATAATTAAAAATGCATAAGTATATATTGTCTAAATTGCACTGATATGAAATGAAATGGAAAAATGAAATGAAATGAAATGAAAAATACTTTATTTATCCCAAAGGGAAATTCAGGATTGTAGTAGTTCAGATTGTGTTCAATAATAATAATAATAGGGGTGTCCCGATACAACTATTTCACCTCCGATACGATACCGATATTGCAGCCTTGAGTATTGGCCGATACCGATATCAATCCGATACGATATCAGCAGGAATCATACAGACTTTTCTTACCTATTTTGTAGTATGGACTGTAAGAAAAGGCTTGATCAGGTCAGATTACTCGAACAGAGAACAGTAGTCAGCAAAAGTAGGTATGAGAAAAACTGATCCATTTGTTATTAACCAATAGGTTAAATAAATTTTAACCTTAAACATAAGAATATACTACAATTAAAACAACAAGTGACCTCAATAAATCAAACAAAAACATATTTCACCAATTGCAAAATAACCACTGTGTTGAACTTAAACAGCATATTCTACAACTGAATAAAATAAAAAATAAATATATTAGAATGGACTGCTTGTATCGGAGTGCTGATATCGGAGATTTAGGATGCAGGCCGATATAATCCGATATGTTTTTTTTTGACCGATATCCGATATCAATATCGGATCGGGACATCCCTAAATAATAATAACGATAATAACAATAATAATAACAATAATTAATTCTGGACTTTGTTCATGAGGCTGATGGCTGCTGGCAGGAATGAGTTTTAATTTGAATATGTGGTCAAAAGGCATTTTTGATAAATTTATGTGTGCAGTTGTCCAGTAAAACAGATGTAAAAACAGTTTTTCAAGGCTTTAGCAATTTTCTTAGTTGTTTCATTTTAAAAGAACATGTATGTGTTTGTTTTTTATATGAAACTCGATGGGAGAGTTCTAAAAACTGAATATTTTGCTAACTTTCTATTTAACTCCATGGATACAACATTTTGGGTAAGCTTGAATGAATTTGAAAATGTTTTGACTCAATAAAACCTGACTATTCTCAAAAGAGAGTGGTTCAGAGCAGGACATCAGATCATATTTCTAGGAGTGGTGTAAACTTTGTAGCATTTAAATTACCTAGAAGCACTCTGTGCCCATTAAAATACATCAGTGACTCACCATTATGTCTACACACTGAAACTAAATCCCAGCGTGCACACTTAAAGTAAATTTTTATTTGGATCGGCTGTATTTTACTCCCCTGTTTTGGCATGAATGGCATCACGGGAAAATGGAAATTGTTAACTGCTTTGCAATTACAGATTTACTGTCTCACCCTGGCATGGATGCAGCTTTGTGTGGGATCAGATCAGTAACTACAGTGTGAAGTGAAAACAAAATCTCACTCCTGCAGCCATCTGGGTTATACTGTTGTTCTGTTGGCACACAGGAATGGGGCTCCGAAGTGAATCCCCTGGAGACCCTGACAGAGGCATGAATGCTTGAAAGATAGTTTTATGTGCACGGGAGCAGGGAATAGTGCCTTTTCTTCTGTGTTCATTATCAATGGTAAGACGAGTGGGCAATGTGTGGGAAAGAGGTAACATTTTCTCCAAACTGAGTGTCTGCTGCTTGTACAACAGGATTTTCCATGCATGTTTTGAAGCAGACATCACCCATGTTTTTAATTTTGTTTGGGTCAGTTTAAGGAGGATCCTGAGTCGAGGCTTCCCCTCCTAAATTGATGGTGTGAGTTTAATAGTGTGGGGCAAAGCCTCCTGGTGGTCCTGTGTGCACACATCGTAACAACATGTTTGCCAAATGCTGCTGAAACAACAGCACACAATTAGGCTAAGTGAGTGATTTTTTTCATTCACCTAATTTGTTTCCCGCTCCTAAACCCAAAAACTGTTACTGGGAGGCTTTGTCTCAGAATGGAGAAAAAAAGTGTTGGATGGTGGTCAGGAGAAATCACAGGCTTTTACACTGGATTTATAGCATGTAGTCATCATGTTGTTGTGTTAAAATGCTCTTTCACCCAATTTACTTCCTCCAGATGGTGCCAGATCTCATAGTAGTTCTAAATACAAGTTAAATGTCTGTTACACCTAAGTATAGAGCTTCTGTAGAAAACTTTTTGTTCTGTCAAGACCACTTTGTCAAAAAGACACAAGAGCAGCCACTTGAATTAGCTTTAGCATTTATTTGCATTTGCATTATTTGAATTTGGCAGTGTAACAGTAATGGGGGCTGTCCTTGCCTTTTCACATATTGATAGTGGAAGCCTGAAGCAGAAAAACACACCTTCCTGCTGTCCTTGCAGACCACAAGGAAAACATGAGGCAGGGAGAGAAGCAGGAAAATCTCCCAGAGCAAGGTTCAGTGTCAGCTGACATCGATAAAGTCAGAGAATAGCATAAAAGGAGGAGCTGAGTGGAGGAGTGCTGCAGAGCAACTTGCAGCAGAAGCAGTAAAGAGAAGGAAGGCCGGAGAAGCTTAAGTAAGGTGGTCTGAGTGCATTTAGAAAAAGGAAACTTAGGGCGTATTCACACCTATGGCTCGTTTGCTTTGTTCCGATTCAGGAGTGAAATTGATACAATTGTTTCAGTTGTCCTTTGGGTCATTTGTGTTCACATGGCAAAAGCCTCTTGCGGTCAAAAGTTGTAAACAAATGACACGTGCAAATAAAATGTTTCTGTCATTGGTCAGAAATCTTACCTGGAGGGAGGGGGAGTTTCCTTCTCTTCTTACTGATGCTTATGGAGGTTCAACAGCGTGTGTGGCTATTTTGTTTTATAGCATTCATCTGTCACTCATGCGCTGACTCACAAGTTTGTAGACCTCTGTATTTTTATGAGTAGTGTCCAGCATTTTGGCAAATTTTCTCTTCTGCCCAGATTTCTATGAGGCATTTTATTTCCTCACTGCTCCATGTCAGCCCACGGCTCATTTTGCACAGATTCTTCCGCCTACTCTTCTTCTTCTGCTGTTGCTGCGTTGCCCAGTCCTCCTTCTTCTATTGTTTTGACTGAACGATTGGCAACCAGGTGCATTACAGCCCTGCACTACTACGGTGTGAATCACAGACATGAGTCAGTTCTGTCGGTTTCTGAGGCGTTTGTGTTCTCCCTGCAAAGAAACTGCGAGAGGGCTCAAATCAAAAGGAGTTGAGACCACCGATTTTGGTGATCTCGACCCGCTTGTTTTGTCCCGCATCCGAGTGCGATTGCTGTGTTCACATATACCCAAATGAACCAAACTTTACGGGGGGTCACTCGCTGTTTTGGAACAACTGCCCCAAATGAGCCAGGTGTGAATGCACCCTTAGAGGCACTCAGCTGGTGTTCAACTGTGGCAGGCCTGCTGTTTAACATTGGAATGCTGTCTTGTTCGCAGTCTTGACTGTGTCATGCCAGAACTAATGTTATGCTCCATTTTGAGTTTCAACACCCAAGATAGACGAACCCTTTTATTGCCTTGTTGCAATTTTATTCGTCAGATGTATAAGTTAAAGTCTTAATACCAAAATTTCCTCCTGCTTTATATAAAGGCTCAGTCGTCACCCAATGTGATACTTTCTGTTGCTAATATATTTAAAAAAAGGGGTACAGCATCCTCAGTGTCCTTGACTTTTTTTTCCTGCATTTGCGTTAATTGAAACCTTACAACATCCCCCTATTGTCTCTTAAGTATCATATGACGATCCATCACGTTCCTTTTTCTCTCTCTGACTCTTTGTTTTTTCCAGCAGTTTGTTGGACCCTGAGGAGGTTTGTTGGACCCTCTTAGAAGTTTTACAAAACTATTGTTGGCAAGGTGTTAAGTTTGACACATTTCAGACTCAACATCTCAGCAGCACTGATAAGTAATTGTAAATTTGAATTGTTCTGATGATGTTGTCCTTTCTTGTGAATGCAATGATTAGAGGTGTTTGACACTTAACCCATGACAGCAGGCATGAAGGGCCTTTGTCCATAACTGATGGTTTATGTGCTTGGAAGCACTAACATCCTCAATTTCAGAGCTCTTCACACAAGCATCATATTTTGCTAGGTTATGAAAGTTAACTTCAACTTTTCTTGGTTCTATCCACAAGGTCATTTGAATTGGGATATCACACCTGCATTTATTCACTTTTGAATTTCAAGGTGCCTATTTGATTTAACCTTTGATTTGTAACATTTAGAGATATTTCAGTTGCAGTTGTTTTTTATAATGAAAAAGGTTTTCAGTTAATTTATGTTAAAATTGTTTAGGGAACTCTTCAGTTCTAGCCATTTTAAACCTCAAGGTTAATGTGGTTAATGTGGACAGTGATCTTTGTTCATGACCCTTTGCAGTGCCACTCTGTCAGCCACAGTGCAGCTCGTGAACCACACGGATATGCAGTAGGTCAGCTTTTCACTGGAGCAGTAGTAGAAGGTGGTCAGCAGCTCCCTCTTCAGGTTGACCCTCCGGAGGGTCCTCAGAAAGTGAAGACACTGTTTGGCCTTCTTCATAATCACAGATGTATCAGAGTGCTACTGAAGATCTGCATCTATGTGTACACTCAAGAACCTGGAGCTGGATACCCTCTCTGGCTGTAAGTCAGACTTCTCCCCCTGAAGTAGGGATGGGAGTCGAATACCAATTCCTTTTGAGAATCGTTAACAGCTGTATCAAAGAATCGGTATCATTAATTTTTTTGCTAATCAATTCCCGTATCAGTTCCATCCACAGACAGGGTTCAGAAGCGTCAGCATTGTGACTTTATTTTAATTGCACCTACTACACAACCTTAAGTCAGTGGACACACCAGCAATCTGCAGAAGCAGTTATATATGCTGTGACGTGTTTGACATTGTTGCCACTGAAAATCAGAGCAACATTTGCCCACATGGAAAATCTGCAGGAATCGTTAAAGAATTAGATCGATTAGTAGGATCGTTAACAGCATTGGTATTGATAAAATCTTATCAATTCTCATCCCTACCCTGAAGTCCACGATAAGTTCCTTGGCCTTTGCTGTGTTAAGGACCAAGTTGCTGTCTGCACACCACCCCACAAGCTGCTGAACCTCATCCCTACAAGCTGTCTCATTGCCTCCAGAGACCCACCACCATGGTGTCATCCACAAACTTGATGTTTGCGTCGTCTGGGTGGGTGCTAACACAGTCATGTGTGTAGAGTGTGTACAGCAGAGGGCTCAGTACACACCCTTGTGGGGAGCCGGTGTTGAGGCTGATGGCTGTGGAGAGGTGGGGACCGACTTTGACTCTCTGTGTGAACGTACAGAGAGGAAGTCTCTGATCCAGCAGCAGGTGCTTCGGGAAATCCTGTGTCCAGTAGTTTTACTGTCAGTCTGTCTGGTAGTATCGTGTTGAAGGCAGAGCTACTGTCGACAGAGAGCAGCCTAGCATAGCGCCCCTGCTGTTCCAGGTGAGAGATGGTGGTATGGAACTGTGACAATGGCATCCTCTGTTGATCTGTTAGCTCTGTATGCAAACTGGAGTGGGTCAAAGGTGAATGGGAGGTGGGACATGATGTGGCATCGGACCAGTTTCTCAAAACACTTCATTACAATGGGTGTTAAAGCAACCGATTGGTAATCATTAAGGCTGGTAGTCTTTTTTTGGCAGCGGGATGACTGTGGCTGACTTCAGGCAATGTTGGATAAGTGACTGGGACAGTGATGCTCTGAAGATCTTAATGAAGACCCTGGCCAGCTGGTAGGCTATAGGGCTGGGTATTTCCAGCAACCCCACGATACGATACGTATCCCGATATTGAGGCCACGATATGATACGTATCCCGATACACATAAATTGTGAAAATTGACTAAGATTTTAACAGAATTCCCAGCGACTTCTGTTTTTTATTGCAAGAAGAAAAAGAACAAGGATGAGTTTTAAATGGCTCTACACCTTAAGAACTTTAAGTCAGGTCCCCAAAGATGGTAGACACCTAAGTTTAAATTTGGAACATGTGTCTTATCGTATCGCTTGGCTTCTACTTTGAACTGTGGTGCCATTGTCAACATTACCCAAAGAGTATTTACAATAACTGTCCAAACATTGAGGCCGTGTCGATTCTGCAAAATCCATATCGATACACGTATCCCCAAGGTATACATGATGATATTTTGTCGTATTGATCTTTTTTCTTTTTTTTTTTTAGAAGTATATTTTTGGGCATTTTGTGCCTTTATTGATAGGAGAGAGACAGTGGATAGGCTTGTGAAAGGGGGAGAGAGAGTAGGGGAAGACACTCTGCAAACTGGTCACAGGCGGGACTCGAACCTGGACCGGCAGAAGCATGTACATGGGGTGCTAACCACTACGCCAAACCAGCACCCCGTCGTATTGATCTTTTGAGCACAGGTCTAGTAGGCTAATGGTGCACCCAAAAAGTTATTTTTTATCATATATGCTCACGTCACATTATAGTCAGCTGAATCGAAAGACAGCCATGTAGCTGGTTTGTTGCCTGTTTAAGAAGCAAGCGCCTTGTCTTGTAGTCTCTCCAGCATCCACCACAAATCCACCACTCTTGAGGCATATTCCAGCCTAAAATATCATGGAGGGTCAGGCTAGTTTTAGTTTGTTTCTTAACATTCTAAGCTGCTCAAAGGGACAGTAAATGTGCAGAATATGCTCAATGAGAATACACCATTTCAAAGCCTTAGTAAAGGGAAACACTCCTATTCAAAGCATAACTTTAATATATTTTCATATTTTCCATTTTTATCCTTAAGAGACTGATTTATCTTGCCTCTATGTCCTCATAATAAGGAGGTTTGTGTGAGGGCTGTATCCTCCTCTTCCTCCGGGGTGCTGAGTAAGGCTTGCAGACAGGAAGTGAGTGTCTTTTGGGAAATGTGCTGCAGGCTTTCCCTTTTCTCCCCCTCTATATTTCTCCCTCTGGAGCCCTCAAACACTACTCTGTTGTTCCAGCTTCCATCAGATCCACAGTTGAGTTGTTGGACTTTCCCTGCTCTTTATCCTTACAACACTACATAATCCTCGCTATAACCTTTGACAGAACCAAACCCAGGCAGAGATGTTAATAAAAACACTCTGAGCAGAAGCAGCAGCAGTGTTTTTTCCTCATTGTTCACAGTTTTCCTGCTTTAAGTAAATGGAAGGACTGCACTTGCTTTTATACAGAAAGATTTGCAAACAGTAGTATATCAAAATGAAGTTATATAGATTTACAAGTACTGTGTTGTGTGTCATGTAATGCCATTTAATTTTAGTGAGGCTGGGAACTTGGAGGGAAAGTGTGCACAGTCCACCCATTGGAAAAAATGCAGTTAGGAGTGGAAAACAATAGATCAAGCCAGAGCTGCAGAGGGAAAACCTTCTCCGAGGTCTGAGTGTGAAAACAGTTTCTTTCCCCAGATGAGGTTGTCATGTGTCTTTTTGTAGATATTGAATGATGTGATGTTAAAACCAGACTCTGAATGGATGCTCTGCAAGGCTTGTAGTTTTGAACTATAAAAAGAGCTGTTTCCACTTCCAGGACAAAAAATTAAACTTCCTATGTTTGATTTAAGAAATAAGTCATGATGCATTTACCTTGTCTAGGAGTATTTAATGCCTTATTTATAACACAGCTCAGTCTAAGTTAACTGTAAAAAGCTGTAAGAAGACATTTTTAAAAGTTGAAAGTCTCCTATACAATCTTTAAAACTGATGTATTGTTAAGGAGTGAGAAGTGAACATTTTATTGATACCAATGCCATTGACGATTCAGCTTACCGAGCCAATTCATTTATTTCCTTATTGATTCCTGATGATTTTTTGTGCACCTACATATATTTCCAATGGTAACAATGTCAAAAACATGATGCTCCTGATATTCAACGATGTACTTTATATGTAAATACTTCTACAAGTTGTTGGTGTTCTGACTTTGTGAAAGTTTGGCAATAGGCACCTTTAAGTCATAAATTATATTTGACCACTCCTGGTCTCTACCAGTTAAAGGAATTGATAAGGGAAATGACGAGCAAAAAGACAAATGGTATCGATTCCTTGAAGGAGTTATCAGTTCTCAACTGGAATTGGTTTTCAGATTCATTCATAGCATTGATTGTACAGTCTTTTATTTATCAGTTATAATAATTAATCACTAGGGAAAAGGACTAGGCTTACGTCATGGTTACATTGTGGGAAGGCCTGTGGAGAAACTATCAGTGATGCAGGAAAGTAGAGGGCACCTTTTAAAAGGAGAAATTTTCCTGCTTGAAAGAACCGGGAACCAAACAAGTTTTTGCATCTGTCCATGTTGTTGAGTCCTGTGATGATCTGCTGATGAGACGGTGAATTAAATTAACCAGTTGCTATTTTCATGGTATGTTTTTGCACTGAAGAGGCTTGATTGGATCCACAACATTATTAATCAAAACTTTATCAGCCTGGTTGACTGGTAGCCATAATGCAATAAATATTACTACAATGGCTGCTTATAATGCTACAGCAGTGTGACTAGTTAACTTATCACCCTGTTTGTATTTGTTCCTGGGTTGATTGTCCTCACTGGAATAAACTGCTCCAGGGGTTGATTGGAAGTGAGCTGAGACCACCTCTTTCATGAGAGCTTGGCACGGTTGTTAGTACCCAAACAGGGATTGATTGCTGTGTTCATATAGTCAAACAAACTGTGCCAACAGGGAATACGTGCTTGTGTTAGAACAATCCACCCAAACAATCTTTTTGGGAAAACAACCTTAAACACACATTTTTAATTTTAAGTGATTGACTAGCCTAGTACAATGAAAACACTCTTCCAAAGTCAAAATAGAGCACTATATTTAACATGGAATCAGGGTGCCAGTGGGTTAACAATGCTGATGGCATATGCTGAGAGAAGTGCGGCTGATATTAGTGCTGCTGGCACTGCCAGACTTTTATCCTCTTTGCAGTTTCATGCCCACATGTCTGAGTTAAATGTGGATTCTCACTGCTTAAGTCAAGAGTAGAGTGTAAAATATTAAAAAGTTGCGACCAGCGATTTTGATCTGTGTTTAATGTGCATGTCTCCATTTCAAATCAATGAAACAGGCAAGTTCATCTGTGTGTGGCTGCTTGACTCCACAGCTGGGATGGACAGTAATGAATTACATTTATTCAGGTAAATGTGATCAATTGGCCTTTTTGTGTTCTCAAAACTTTTTTTGAGTTTTTCAAACCAGCACTTTTATTTTTATTTGAAGGTGTTATTTGCCATAGCATCTCAGTACTCCACTTACCTGCTGCCCCAGCTGCTCTGTCAGCCACTGAAAAAAACTGTAGTAAAATCTCCAAACTTATTATTTGAGTGCTTTTAGTCAAATATGCACATTCAGTGTTTAAGTCTGTGTTGACATTTGCATTGAGTCCAACAGTACAATAAAGTATCAGCTGAACTATACAAGTTTGGGGTCCTGTCAGTAACATTGTTATACTTTTATGTTGGCTCAGTAAAATTAGTATCTGACAGAGGAGAGTACCTGATGTGTTTACATGACTTAAACTAAGACTTGGTTTAATGGTGTTGAGTGGAGTTGAAATTTGTTTTTTGGCTTAGCAATATGAAATAATTACATCAGTCACAATATGCATCTGAGTTACTGTTCTTAAATGCCTTTTATTTGTTAGACTTTTACACTATTTAGCCTGTTGGATAGAATATTTTTAAGTCTGTCAAAACTTGTAAATTCACATAAATTATGTAAAGTGATAACACACATTGTATAATACATTTTTCCTCACTGAAGGATACTTATTGTATTGCCCCTTGATAGCTTTCTGCACTTCTCTGTCAATCAAACATTCAACAAGTTGCTATAACAAAACACAAAGCATGACTGGTATCAGACACCCCTCGAACAAATTCTCTTTCTTAGATTAGATTAGATTAGATTAGATTACATTGGATAGGATAGTACTTTATTAATTCCTTTGAGAAAAATACTCTTATAAACAGTCAGTATGTACTGCAGCTGTCCCTACTTATTAAATTGATCAAAAACGTAATATCATCTGTAAGTTCAGTCAGTCTCAATTTCATTGTTGTCACAATGTAAGGGTATTTTCAAGACATGCATCAACAAGTTTGATTTCTTTCCTCCTGTATGCATTTTCTATCATATTTGAACCCAACCAGAAAATAGATGGTAGAAATAACAACTGCTTGCCTTTAAAGAGACAAGAATGTATGACAGTCTGCTATTCAATAAAGATCATTAATCTCCAAAACGCCTCCTTTCATGAAACAGCTGGCTATTAATATTTTATCCTTTAGGGAACCAACAGTCTCCAAAAGTACCAAATATGGATTGTTGCGAAAGGATAGAAATAAATTATGCTTAAGAAAAAACACACCACAGCATTTTTTTAAAGGAAATGTTAAATGCAGGAAAAAAATATTGTGCAACATGACAGGCAGAGTTAAAGCTGAGGACAAAGGATACTCAAGACACCTACATTAATAAGAAGCATTTTATAAGTCATATCAAGTTTTAAGAATGTAATGTGGAAAGAAAAAAAAGAGCAGAAAGTTCAATAATTGAAACAGTCCTGTTTGTGTAACTCTAAATTTTACTGTCCACTGGCCTTGCCCGGTCTCTCTTTGCTACCTTCCCTCTTTTTCTGCTAGTCTCCTTTTCTTTCAGGTTCTCCCTGAAACATGCTGATACAATTAAACAATTCTATTCGACTTCTGCTTACGCGTTGAATTCCTTCATCCTGGGCATGATGAGGCTTTCAGGAGCTGTAATATAATTGAGCTTCAGTCGATGGAAAAACCTGTAATTCATTACTGAAGAAAATATAACCGGGAGTCCTATTTCAGCCGTCCGAGTGGAGCTGGAGAGCTGTGACCCATTTCTGTGCTGCTGGATCTGTAAATGGGCTGAAATGAATACCTGTTTTTCTACGTCCCTCAAAGCTCTTTTTTCTTTAAGCCTTTTCAAAGTGCAGATTTACATTCTGTCTGGTTTGCGGTTGCTATTTTAGAAATGTTTCTATGGGGGGTGCAGCCCTGACTTATCCCGCACGCGTGTGCACTCACCACACACACATAAACACACAGGCAGACTCTCACACTCGCACACACACCACCCAGCCTTTAACCACTCCCCCTTGAGAGCTCTCTGTGTTTATCTTTGGAGAACCTCGGCTTTTGGTTTGTTGTTCTCTCTCCTCATTCAACATCCAGGACAATCTGCCTTTTCTCTTCTTGTCGTGATTGTGGAGGAGACATTTTTATAAGGGCACCTTCTCTGATCTTGCCAGGCCTGTTTCTAGAATATTCTCCACTTGAACAAAAGAAGAGGGTGAAGACTGGGGGAGGAAGGAAAAGTCATTTTGTTTTCAAGTCAAATTGAAGGGAAAGAATCTCACAGATATCCTAACTGGATTATGTTGATTTCCTCAGAGTGCCTTTGTTATGAATGATATAAAATCCTCTGTTTTGAGGAGTCGGGTGGAGATAACAGGGAGGTTGAGTAATGCAGGACAGTAATCGAGGAAAAATTCCATCTGTACAGCGCTGCACGGATTCCTTATGTCCTCAAAGAGGAGATGCATAAATGTTAAAATAGTGGCCTCCTTAATCCTTTCTCACACCAAAGACCACTTCTAAGTAAGACACTATTGTCATGGAATACCCTGTGTGGGAGGTGATGTCAGGGAGTGAGCATAAAACGTAAATACAGACTTAACACAATAAACACAACTCATCATATCGCAGGATCAATGTGAGCCATAAACTCGTTTGTCAGAAAAACCACGTGGAAAAAAAGAGTCCTTTTCACAGTGCGTCTAGGTTGCATCACCACAATGAAGCTGTGTTATCATTACACTTCCAGACGTGATGTTTGTGTCAATTCTCGATGCTATATGGCTTTCGATGCACATGATAAAGCTTAACATGATATGCGTTTCTCTTACACACAAAAGCAGTACACTCGCAGTGCTCAAGTCCCACTGCTGTGTCCGTGTGTCCCCCTCTCACCATTTTTACATCTCATTCTACCTTTGGAGATGGAGCAAATGGAGGATCAACTCTGTCTCTGTAACATTCAGAGTTGAAGCAGAATCACATGTATGTAAATATTACATCTTAAATCAGCACCATCAATAGCTTATACCACCCACTCTTTGTCACTGTGATGTCTTAGCATTAGCTGAGATCAAAGTATAGCAAAACTGGAGGCAAACATGAAAGCCCCCTCAGGCTAATTTTTTTGGACATTAAACAGATTAAACATTTAAACAATGTCCTGTCAGGGAGAGTGCCATAAGTAGGATGTTTTTTTTTCTTTATCCAGCTCTGCTCATTGGTCATTTGATCCTGTTCAGTAAAGGAACTGGTCTTTTGGCTTAGATATGCTACAGCTTCCATCTGCTGGAAGGACTGCACTACAACCTAATGTTGGTGAGAATTATTGACTTTCTGATTTTGAGACATTAAAAGAGGAAAATACAGTCTTTGAATTGTTTAACTTAATGATTAATCTACAGTCCCTGAATAAACTGATTGCACATGTTTCTCATGGTGTGTTTTTGTCCATTGGACCACACTCTAAGATGAAATTATATTGCTGTTGATTATTGATGTTTTTTTATGGATTGTTGGGAATTGCCATTCCCCACACAGTACAACACTATCATGATACTGGAGTCCTGCTTTGATTTTTTTGTTGCTTTTGATAATTTGTGAGATAAAAAAATTACAATGCTTAACATCTCAATATATTGCTATTTATACCTGTTCTTTTCTGTATTTGTATCAAAAAAAAAAAGAAAAAGATGGAATTCCATAAAACGTAGTAATAAATATATCTTGGCAACCTTATCATGTTGCATCAGTTTTATTAAAATAAAAAGAAAACTTACAGAATGACATTCACATGTTGCCAGTTAATGGAACCCACGCTGCTGTGCTCAGCCTCTATTCAGCTCCCAGCTTCACTGCTCTGTAGAGCCTCAGTACTGCTGTGTCAGTGAAATAATGCCAAGACAAAGACACACACTAGCACATTAAAGAAAAGCCCTTGTTTCCATGACATGCTAAGGTTTTGGGTCCTTGCACATACAGTAAGTAATGGATAAGCTATTTTGTTAGCTCACTCAGAATTAATGCAGTTTTGACAAACAAAGCATGTCAAGTGTTGGCTGGTTTATTAGTGGAGTTAGCTTAGCATTACCTTTGCTGTCACTGACTTTTGCTTTCCCTTGGTGATACTAGGTGAGGTGAGCCATATTTCCTCAGTATTTTATTCTCATACTATTGTGTACCAGTTTTTCTCCCTCTCCTAACACAATGCTGGTTCTGATCTCTGCAGTGTCATGTGTGTAGTTTACATCCTACACGATTGGAGGTTGTATATGGCCTGAGCTCTTTCAGATCTATCACTACTATGCTTTACTTTTATCACCACAGCAGTGACTGAGATGGATAGACTATGAGAGAATGCAGGTTTTTAAGCACCTTGCAGACTCTGTTGTTCAAAAGGAACTTAGAACATTAATTTGTATCTTTGTACAGCTCAGTACTGGTCTGCAGCCTGGTGGTTGAAGACCCCTGCGCTGATGGATGTGAAATGTCGACCGTTTCTCAATAGTACAATGTAATGTTTACAGAGTCATTTTGGGCCCGGTCAGTGAGACTGACTCCCTCTTGCTCTGTGGGGGATCTAACTCAGTAGATACCAGGCACCAGGAATGCACAGGGTTGTGTAATCACTTGGCAGCATGAACATCAGGGGAGATGATAATCCAAACATGTTACCAACAACAGTTTGATGTCTTATTTCCGTAGTGAGTCACTGTACTGTAAAGATGTATCAGTGTAAATAAAACTGAAGTCATGATGGACCTGATGTTTACAGACCCAGGGAAACCGTTTGAGCAACAGGATGTCACTGTGACCCCAGGCCTGTTTCTGATTGTTTCTCCACCTTTTCATGCCTGTGAACTTGAGGTCATAGAGACAAGTTTTTTCGTTACATGTGGGACTTAACATTATATATTTGATAACTCAGTTGCTTAGCAACCCTGCAAGATCCCAGTGATGAAAGGAGCAGTTTTTAGATCAGAGAGCAGACTGCTCGACCCAGACGAGAGATGAGTGAGAGGAATTAATTCTGACTGAATTTTGAGCAGCAGTGACAATAGTGTCACAGGGATTTCAGAGTATTGTGGACATCTGCTCTGCTAGATTTGGGGACACCTTTTGGCTTCTTTCAGCAGGTGCAGTTTGATAGGAAAGAAAAATCCATGTGCACATTCAAATTAATACACTCTTACATTCACTCATTGATGGTTGAAGTTTCTATATAAGCTATTCATCAGTGTTGGTCAGCACAGCCACATGCTTACACACCCATTTATATGCCACTTACATAGAGATGGGAGCAGTTTTTGGTTAAATGCCTTGTCAGATTAGGACATATTGACAAGGGAAGCGATAGCTCCGGAGCTTGGCTCATACTTACAACCTTCTGATTGATGGTAGAGCGATCTTCCCTTCTTCACAGCACCAACACCCCTTCCCCTTAGCCTCACTTCAGTCAATCAATCAAAGTTTTATTTATATAGCAAAGTTCATACAAATTCAATTGCAGCTCAAAGTGCTTTCCATCAAGACACTTGAAACATCACATGACTTTAATCTAACAGATCCAACTTTTAGAGCTTAAATTTGAAACATGTATTCTTGACAGAAAATGACAGGGCTAGTCATTGACCATTGAGGAGAAAGGGTCTGTATCTACAGGCATGCTTTAGTGGAGCTGAAAGTGACTGCAAGCAACAGATAATTAGTATGGACAGAGATGGTTCATCTTGATATTTGGGGAGGCAATGCTGCCATGTGATGGAGAGATGCACATTGTGTGAAGGAGGCATAGACTCTATAACTTTGCAGTGTGCTTTTTGCATGTAATTGATGAACAGCATAGATATTATCAAGTAGACTTGCATGAAACCTGGTTGTTTTAGTCAAGACTGCTAAAGTATGCTATATTTTCCCCAAATGTAATTAAAATCCCTGTAAAGGGTAAGTCCTATTTTGTATATTGCAGATTTATTCCCATAAATTCCCTTGGAAAGTTTCCAACTTTGAAAAAAAAATACCCAGAATTTTGCAGCTCTGCTATATCACTGGATTAGATTGCACAGCATGACAGTGCAACATGATGGACTGGAGGTTATGTTAATCATTTTCCAGTTTTTGTTTTATTTATTTATTTATTCAATCGTTCTCCCTCCACACTTTCTGTGGGCTGCTGAATAGTCAGAGAAAGAAACCCCATGCATACATAAAACAGTCTGTCTGGTGTATCAGGTAAATACATAGATATGTTAGAAAGGAAAGGAACAGTTAAATATTTTTTTGTGAAAAACAATCCAACTGACCAAAGATAAGACTTTTTTTTAGATAACCACATATCAGTTGTCTGTTATGTATGTGTAGCATCTGTTGGTTTAACAGCTGATCTATTATGATTGATTTTAGTCACAACAGTTCATAAAGCAGGATATTGTAGGGGGCTATTTGTCAGACAAGAAATCCTTCAAACCTCCTGAAAATCTATAAATTAAAACAATCTAGATGTTGAAAGCTTTGGACACCTCCTTGATATGAGACGTCACATTAAGCACACAGTCAGTTCTAGTAAGAATGTTTTGGTTCCATGAGCCCTCCTCAGTGATTAGATATCATATAACGCAGGTCAGGTGTTTCTCAGGAGTTTTTTTGTTTCATTGCCAGCTCGAGTAGAGTTTCCCAAAGCCGTTCACAGGGAGGTCTAAAGTGTCTGCTTTGTCTGTATTCGTTTGGCTGTCTCTTTTATTACTGCAAGCTATGTGTCAGCTGAAGGTGATTCACTCGCTGAAACGTCTCGTCTTTGAAGTGTTTAAGTGTGATTGAGGAAACAGAAGGAAACACCTGACTGAAGGCTGCTAAGTGTCCTCAATGTTTCCTTTGAGGACTAAACCTGTTTTTCTTTAAACACAAGCCATTTGGACTTAAATTAGTTAAATTTAGATTAGGGCTGAACGATTTGAGAAAATAATCTAATTGTGATATTTTTCCCCAATATTGCAATTGCGATTTGCACTGCGATTGTTTTAATGTTCCTCATCTTATGTATTCTTAAACAAACATAAGCAGTAGATCATTTATAGTATAACCAATATGACATTAAATCAATCTAAGGATAAAAGATTTGAGAAAAAATGGAGAAGTGAAGAACAGAAGCAAAAGAGGTATGAAATTGTAAAAACTGGGTAAAAAAAAAATGGTACGAAAGCGGAAAAAAAGTTAATAGGTGCAAAATAGGTATGAAATAGCAAAAAAAAAGGCAAAAAATTTAAAAGTGACTAAGGAAAATTGATTATAGCAGCAAAATTGGGATTAAATTTCAAAAACCATGTAAAAATTCCAAACATGGTCTGACAGTGGCCAAAAAAAGGATGAATGGGAGCAAGATAAGCATAAAGTTGTAAAAACTGGGTTAAAAAAGGTTAAAATAGGCATGAAATTGCAAGAAACTACATCACAATGTCAAAATGTTCAACACATTTTGGGTTAAAAATATTGCACTGTCTTTATTCGAAAATTGCAACAAGCCATATTGCGATTTAATTTAGTTTGCAATTAATTGTTCAGCCCTAATTTAGATAGGAGTAATGATATGTGATCAATGAGATGTAAGATGGTGTAAAGCTGTGAAACTCTAGAAGCAGGTGCTTTTCTTTTTTGCTTGATTGACAGTATTGATTATTGGAATGATCTTTCAGTGTCAGCATGTAATAAAACTAATATGCAAGACTGGATCCTTTAGACAGAAAATGCTGTAAATGATTTTTTTGAGAGGGAAACCGCCATCACTCAGTTTTACAGAGTATATATGCCTCATCTTTGTGGCTCCATCAATGTGGTATTATCGTGATGTTTACCAACTTAAGAAAAGAAATAGTGGATTTTTTTGTACCAGAAAAAACGTGAATAACTACAGCTGTTTTGGGGGTAAATTTGCCTATTATTCAGCAGGAGGAAATAGATACAACAGATGTTCGTTCATATGCCTCATCTTTGAGAGTGACACGTGAATTTCTTTACATAATAAGGTACGGTTAATTGTGCGTCATTGAAATTGTGTGTTAAAAGACAGCTTTCCAGGGTGCATATGGCCTGGTGAGCCATATCTGCATGTTTCCAAGTATTTGGACTTTCTCCTCATGTGGGCAGCCAGGGGCCAATTTCATGTGTCTTACCTTTCTCTCTAGCCCCCTTTCTGACTGTATCCATCCTCCTCTTGTCCAGTATAAGGAAAAAAGAACAAAAGAGTCTTAGAAAAATACCTGCTCAAATACCAACCTTAGGTTGTAATTCATTATTTGGCCAACATTTCAAATTCACTGTATTGGATACTATATATGCTAGAGTATCTTAAATGGACTGGTAAGGCTGTGGTGTATTAAAGTAGATTTGTTTCTGCAGACTTCATATTTAGACATACAGCTGCTCCTTCTCAGTTGTGTTTTGTCACACTGTGCCTCATTTCACAGTAGGGATTTATTTAGACTAATCCTGTTGTCACTTCTGATTTTTGAATAACGTTTCTAACAATTTCATTTTCATCTTGTGTAAAATAAATCATACTTCACACAGTCTCTCTTGCCCACAATGATAACCTTCTTGATGACTTTATTGGTGTTCATTCTGACCTCCATCACTAAGAGCATTATATCATTATGTGGGAGCAAAAGGCTTTATTAAGGTTATTATATCGATCCATCAGGTATTCTCAAGTACTGTGCCCCAAATCCCAATGGGATAGTTTCATACACTTTACAATGAAAATGCTATTTTTATTTGAACTCTGTTTGAGCACTAGCTTTTCACAAGATCAGGGCTGAACAACCCAGGTGAATAATTAAAAGGCCATGTGAGATGATGTGTGTAAATAATACTTTGAGGAAAGTTACAAATATAAGGAGGTTTACATTGTGGGGATTGTGTGATTACTCATGTCGGCCAGGATTTGCATGTTCTCCCCGTGCCTGTGTTGGTTCTGTATTTGCGCTCAGATTTCCCTCCACAGACCAAAAACTTGCTCATTAGGTTCATTGGTCACTGGCCCGCTGATGTGAGTAAATGTGTGTATTTGGCTCTGTTGTCCACTGGGCTTTTGGACCCAAACCGCATTAAAAACGTGATAAAAAAAGGTTTGTTTTGGGCTGTGGATTGTATTGATGCTCCCTTACCTAAGTGGCTCACTTGCATATGAAGTGTGGGAAATTGTGGGCTATATTTTGTCTTCAAAACAGCTGAATCACATAAGAATGTGTGTTAGTATACACATTTTCAAAACATTTTATTCTGTCCTTAGTTTTTATGCAGTGATTCAACATAAATCATGATTTGACAAATGGTGTAGCGGATATTATTCAATCCAGACCTGAGTATGAATGTGTATTTATGTGCTTAGACACTGAGAGGATGAGTATTTCTCATCCTGTGTGCATTGATGTTTTTGTCTGTCTCCCTAGGGCCCCTCATTAGCTCTATGTTGAATCAGCTGAGAGCTGCAGGGCACTCTGGAGAGACGGGAACACAGAGTGCTGGTGTGAAAACATCACGCTCTCCCGCTCTTTTTAGACAATCTGGGAACTGTAGTTCTTTCACTAAAGCCAGAGCAGCTTCTTAGTCTGGCTTCAATAGAAAATATTATTCAAATACCACTTTAATGAAGGAACGTTAGTAGTTCAGCACCAGTATATCAAACTTTCCTCGACCAGAGTTGTCATTCGTTATGAAATGTTCTCCAATAGAAGTAGAAATTGTAGAGCTTTCTTGTTTTAATGTTTGTGTAGACTTTTTACTGAGCATATCCCTGTTTCACCTTTGAGTCCCTCTGTGATTATTGCTGGTGCTGAAGATTTTGTTTAAACATCTCTTCCGTTTACAGATGAGACTGATGCCTTAAGGATCAGGTTTGCTATTTGTAACGTTAAAAGCTTCTGGCTTCATTGAAATCTCTTCGCATGAGGGATGTTGCCTTGATGATTCTGGTGCTGCAGACATACATTTGAGTAACCAGGTGCAGACTTTCTCTTGATTGTAGCATGACTGATTCAGCATTTTTGAAACAAACAGGTATCTGCTTACATCAAAATTAATAGGGTATTTGCTCTTTTGCTAATAGATGTCTTTTTGGTGTAATTTGGCATTTTATTTCTCTTTTTCCCATAAACATAAATATACTTAGACGGAAAATAGCTGATTGTGAAAAATACCCATCAAAATGATTTGTTTGGTTTATTAAGCTTATGTCTCCATTGCTTGATTGTTGTGTGTGTTGAAGTCAAAGCTGTAGAAATCAGCCCTGTTTACATTCCCTCTGTTTCAAAACAGCGGAATCTCCCAGAGCTCGTCCTTCCACAAAATAATGGAAACCAGACTCTGTCTGCTGAGTCCTTTCTGCATCTCAGAGCTGGGCACTATACTAATTCTTTAAGCTGTATCGATTTGATTGAATTTGAGAATAAGATCAGATTTATTTATCAATATAGTTTACAGTATGTCTATGTTTATGCCAGGCCTAATAATCAGGAAAAACACCAACATTAGTGTGCTTATTGACCACAAGACAATCTCGTTGAAATGTTTAGTCAGAGACATAAACTCCCAGAACAGTTATTTATCATCTTGATTGCAAAACAAAAGAAGAAAAGTCAGTTTGTCTCAATTCCACAGATGAACAAAAACTGAAAATTTTTGATCATGAAAGAGTGGAGGTGACATTATTTAAACAAGCATTAAAAAATTGAGCTAAATATGAACAATTTGAAAACCCTATGACAAATGGTGTTCCACAAACCTTATCTTCTCTCAAAGTAAGGTGCGCTACAGTTAAGCCAGGAAATCACACCTTACTTTAGAGAAGAGGCTGTTGCAGTATGAGGGTAATCATTTTTGGGAGTTTGGCTGAAGATAGTTCAGCCTTGTTTGAGTTCATCAATACAGCCATTAAGTCTTGTCGGTGCTGTGACAGAGCGTCATTTTATTAAACCACTGGGACACAAACATACATCACTTCTTGCAACGAGGTTCGTAAACTTCAACCACATCAGCAATGTGTATCCAACACAAGACATCAAATCTGTCCACTGATATGTATGAAAAGGTTGACATCTTCTAACTTTGGAGGCAGGCTCAAACTTTTTCAGAAGTTCTGCTGGTTGTATTTTTTTAACTCAGGCAAAATGACTGATAGAAAAAGTTTAATGAGCCTTAATGAGTAACGGTAATGGCCATGATACTGTAGGTTAGATGACATGTCAAAAAATTTATATTAATACAAAAAAGAAATTAGTGATAAAAATGTGGTATTATCATGATGTTTACCAACATAAAGAAAAGAAATTGTGGATTTTTTTTTGTACCAGAAAAAACTTGAATAACTACAGCTGTTTTGAGGGTAAATTTGCCTATTGTTCAGCAGAAGGAAATAGATACAACAGATGTTAGCTGGGGGTTAAAAGAGCATGAATGTGTATTTTAATGTTTTTTTTTTTTATCATGGAAGGCGGTATGGATGTCTTAGGATAGGTTTTTGAATTTAAAACACATATAAAGAAAATATATGGGAATAAGAAATACATTTTTTCCTGCAACAGCTCCTTGTTTTTGTTTCTTTGCTGTTGTTATTTTACAGTGGAAAAACCCACCTTAATAGCCAAGGCTGTCAAAACTGAACCAAACCAAAAACTGCATAAAAAAGATGTACTCGTGGAACTTGGTGTATTGTTGCATCACGACATCATCCAGTTTAAAAAAATAACTATCTATAATTTTTCGGTTTGTATCGCCTAACCCTGTTGCAAACAACACATCTGTTTCTTCTGTGACACTGATTGGCTGCAGTAAATAGTTGCATGAAGAGAGTTCTGATTTACTGTAGCCTTGTTTACTCTATCCCAGTAACATATAAAAAATAAATTATACATTATTTTCTCTTAAGTAAAATATACTGCCGAAGATAAGAATTGATTGCGGTATGCTCAGGGGTCTTGTGTTGTTTTTCAGCTGTAACAACTTCCAAACTGCTAATCTCAGAGGGAGCGGAGCTGCATTGTCCTTGTAAAACCTGTTCCAAAAAAAACTATTAAACTATTTTGGCACATAAGAAACCAATTAAACACAGTCTTGTTATTAATCCGAGCAGCACTATCCATCCTGCAGAACTGTTCTACCGAGCTAAGCACACATATATCGTTTAACAAGGATGTGCTTCTTAAATCTTGTCTTAACTTTCAGTTGATTTGTCTTCAGTGAGGCCTGTAATTTCAGTCTGGCTTTGAGCTGGCAGACAAATAAGAGTTTTTGGTTATCTTGGTAATGATGCATAATCTGTGCATTTTTGTAGTTGGTTAGCTCTAAAAGAAAAAAGGGCAAATAAAATTAAAAGATGGCCAGTTCTTTCCAGCTTTTGCAGATCAAAACAACCTGCATGCATAAACAGAGTGAACAAGAAGATGTGTATTTGTGGCTATTATGTCTGTTGGGTTTTGGCATTAAAAGGCTGCTCATCAGCAGCTGTAATTCAACTCCCTGAAGTTTGTGCATCCTTGAACCAGCAGTGTGTTTATCATGATAGTTAACTCACAAATCTTTCCTGCCCCAACAGAAAGAAAACCTCTGACTATTTTCCTTTTTATGCTAAATATAAATGGTGGTCACTAATAGGTTAAAATGACAAGATTATAGTGGTCAAAATTAATGTTGCAGAGTCAAATATATATTTTTTGTATGCATTATTCTCCCAGTCAGCAAATGTTATCTTAAATATACTGCTTAATTATGTAACTTCATGTTTTTCTTGCCATGCACTGACAAGTTTGCAGTTTGCTAAGGAGTGAGTTCTCTCTGTGTCCTTATCTTTGCTGAGAGCAGTGTTAGCAAGCAGTTACCATAACACAGCAGGAAAACAAAACATATCATAGCTGTGGTGCCTTAACTTCTATTCTTTCACCCTCAAAACAGCAAATAAAGGAATCAAATAGTGTGGTATGAATGCATAAGGGATTCGTATGCTTTAGGGCTGCAGTTTGAATAACCCAGAGGCGAGCAGTGCCAGCCCTTCCACCTTAACTCTCAAGCAGCAAGCACCAAGCAGACACGGGAGCCCTGCTGGGATCATGCAGAACTTTGGTGTTTATCACTGCCCAGAAAACTTAGTAAACTAATCTTAGGAATACAAAAATGGAAGTTCTTCCTGCTGTTTCTAATAGCTAAAGGTCCATTTTCACTGCTTTGTTTATGACAACAGCGTAATCTAAACAAATATATCCTCTCTGTCATCACTCAGCTACAGCGTAACAAATCTACTAGTGATGCACATCGGTATATGTTTACATGGTTATTGACGGATACAGACCCTGTTGACAGTGATCAGCCATTGACAAATGAATGTGGGATGAACAGATGTTAGTCACTTTTGTTTATCTTTTGTGTCATGCCAATCTGACGCTGACATCTGGCACACCAAACTGCTGATTCAGAGAAGATTTATTTATTTGGGCAAAAGGAACGGCCTGTTGGACTAACCCTGACCTTTTTTTGGCCGAACATGAGAAACAGTGTTGGCATTGTGGGAGAATTTTGCTGAGAGTAGTAATTAGAAAAGGATCAGTCTTGGTATTGGCTAAGTTGCTATTCTCAATTTTGGAATCAAATTTTCACCCTTGGAGCATCACAAAATAATGTCTTTTTTTATTTTAAACTCCAAAGTCACTAGGTTTGCAAAATTATGTGAATTTTTTAAATTGGAATGTTTTCTTGGGAATTTATGGAAGTAAATGAGAATAAACCTGGAAGTTACAAAACTGGAGGTTGGCTCTCAACAGGGATTTCAAATATAGTAGGGGGAATATATTTTAGTATAATCAAAACAGCCAGGTATGCTACTCCTGATTCACATGATCATGGCATACTGCCAACTGCAGAAGTATTGTTTACACATTTTTGCTACATCCATCTTGCATCCCTCTATCATATGCACAGATGAATAATGAATATTAAAGCCACACATTTGAGGCCATGGGCTTTACAGAGAGAAGCTGACACAAAATGTTCAGTAAAATAATTAAAACTCGAAGTTCTACATACAAATAAATTATGTTAGAATGTATTTTTTTGTTGAATTGTATTATTTTGCATGGAAGCCTACCTATGTCAAAACAAAATGTTTATATTTAGGTTTGGATATGATACAGTTCATATAAATTATCCTTGATTCCTTGTGAATTCCCACAACTCCTATGGAAAGTTTCCAATTTGGAATATCCAAAATTTCCCCAGCTTAAGTTCTGATGGAAAGTTTTTGCAAAGTTTCCATGGATCTACAAGGAATTTTCCACCTTTTTTCAATCCTAATAGTCATGCAGTCAGTACCGTTGTGGTCTGTTCCTTTTAAACATGTCCCCTAGAGCACTTCATCTGTATTCTGTCCAGTCAAACATTATTTCCTCTTCATTTCTACCACTTCACAGTGATGCAAACTCTTACTGTACTGACAAACAAACTTTGGTTTCCAGATGTAAAACAAGCTCATGCATCTTACATGAACACTTGCCATGCCCAAAGCAAGAAAATGAACACTGTCAAATTTAAGAGCTAATATATGAATAAGAGCCTTTTCAGGTGGCCAATAAATGCATTATTTAGCTGCCAACTAGTTGACCATAGAACTAGTCACTTGATCTCATATTTAACTTTGTGTTTGGGAATTTGCTGTGTTATCACATGTTGTAGCTTATGCAACATCAGGTAACTCGTCAACCAGAAACAGGAGCTCTGAACTAATGCTCTAAGCTTATTCCTTCATGCAGCCTTGGAGAAAAGCGTAAAAACCCTTTTCCTTTCATAGGTGCAATAAACCCTCCAAAAATCTGGACCAGACTTTTATTTGTTAAACTGATGCAACTCCCTTTATCAACATTATAGATGTTACAGACACTCACACACTGTGATAGGATCTTTCATGCTTGTCACCAGATTTTGGCACTGTCACAATAAGATGATATTACACTCATAGACTCACATTCATATGGCTACTACTGGTCCAAAATTTTCCAGTCTTCAAATGATAAACTCAGCATTTAGCGCTGATTCCAGAGAGTCTTGAATCAGATGGGGTTTAGGATAAATTATAAGACAAGTCTTTTTTTTTGCTTTTTTTTATGTGTTTATACCTTGATGTCATCAAACAATGCATGAATGTTCACTAGGGCTGGGTACCATTACGTTTTCATAATTTCTGCTTATCGGTTCCAGTTACAAATGGTTCCGGATTTAATTTAACAACTTTTAAAGAATAATACATGGTTACTTATTTGAATTTTTAAAAAATCCAAAAAGTTAAATATATCAATAATGTACTACTGTTACAGCGATCTTTATTTTCCCCATTATATGTCAGTATACATTACACTTATTATGGGAACTTAATGAGAATTATGCCAAAACTGTTTGATGAAATGATGTCCAAAAAAAAATTCAATGTCTGCACCAAAAGTCTTTAGAGAGAGCTGTCGTTTTCTTTTTACCTGAGCTGTGGTCTGCCACGATACTTCTGTTAAAACTTAAGCTATGTGCCGCATCACACATATGCAATGCTACAGTGACACAGCAGGTCCTTAAAGATAAATAAAACTTGTATGGACGATTGTATTCTCACTGAGGTTTAACAGGAAAAGATTTATGCACCTTTTAGGACTGGAAGGTGGAATGGAAACTCACAGCATTTTATCAATTCTTCGAATGTTGAAAATTTGGAACAGGTAGCAAAGTGGAACTGCTTTTCGGTTCCTAAACCCAGTGTCCACTCTGTCAGAAGGATGATGTGATATGATTTTGGAGGTTAAGTTCAATGTAAGTGAGCCTGGCTATCAAACCTTGATTGTGGATGCAATATCTCAAAAATATATTTTGGGATATTCTTCAGAAAATCTCACAGGTGCACTGATTAGATTTTGCAGGTCATGTGTCAAATGAGTTCATGTTCACCCCATGCTTGTTTCAATCTGACTCAAAGATGAACTGCTGAGTCTTTGTGAATCAGAGGGGGGGTCTTGGAGCCTTATGTTCATGCTAAGATTTGAAAACATTTCACCCCTCCTCTTGACATCACTGTACTTTCTCTGCTTTGTATATCTATACCTTATGGAGGACTAAAATTCCAGACAGTAGTTTTGGTTAAATTATTAACTTTTTTTAACCTGTCACAGTCTTGAGATTCAGAGTCGGTGGTGTGTAGGAGGATATTATCTCCTGCTGTATCTTTATATGTCTCCGAACTCATGGAGGACCCTGCTGCACTCCTCCAGTCTTTACTCTGAGTTCTCCCACGGCCGGGTTACACACCACACATGTGCCAACAGGATGTTTTGCTCTCGGCACATGGCTCATGTTTTCACTCAGTTTTCCGTGTTGAACGCCAAAAAATGCTGCCTTACTGTTTGTGTTGCTGCAAGGTAAAGAAAAAAAGCAAACTTCATACAATTCTCATGCGATTCCTTTCTCCTGAAGCACGTCAGAAAGCCTCATCTGACCTTATTAGTTTAGTCTGACATCAGATTTTGGTGTAAACAACAATATTTGAAAAACTCAGACTGCTGGCATTGAACCACAGCAAACAGATTTATAGGGTGTGTGTTTGTTTTGATTCATCAGTTGAAATACTGACATGCATGGCTGCTGCATCTACAAACTAGAAGATTGTGTTAAATTGAAAAGTTAACATTTTTTTTACAGTTGAACAATGTGAGTGTGTATGGATGGAGAAGAGTTTGCATGCTTTGCAATGTGTTTCCATTAAAGTTCGATGGCAGCAGAAAGGATTTTTTTCTTGAAATTAAATGCTCTTGTCTTTCTTACAACACCTATGGAAAGATTTCTCTGGTAATAATGATAGACTCTTTTTTTTTTTGCTGATCAAACATTTGTTTTAATTATCCAGGGCTGTAATTCTGAACTGGTGGATTGGGGCCCACAAGTGAGTCACTTGAGTGTTTATTTAAATTGGTTTTAAGGTGTGTGCTTTAATATAAGATAAAATAAAATAAAAATAAGGAATATTGTTTATGTTGCACACTTAATGTGTGAGAGCAATTTGAAGATTGTAGGTGGCCAAAGCTTTTCTGTTCAGGACAAAAGAATAGGTGTTCTTTTTATTTCAGACTGCAAGTTTAGCATACGAGTAACGTTAATATGTCATAGAGATGGGTATCATTTTTCTTTCTTTTTGGACAAATTGGACTAAAATTGTAGAGTTTGAGAGGTGAAGCACGATAAATTTGTGTTGCAATTCCTCTTTGCAAATGTGGTGGTGGATCTTAAGGCAAACCAGTTGAGAACCACTGGTTTGGAGTGTACTTCCTTTATAGATTTTATCATTGCACTGCCTCCAAATACTTCCTTCAAATTTACTTTTTTGTTTGACTGATACAAAGGAACAGACACTGAAGAAAAAAGAGCCTCACTTTGTGTCTACATCATTTTTTTAATCTATCGGAAAGAAATATAACATTTATCTGTTTTTCTAACTTTATTGCATGGAAATCAGAGAGTTTTAAAATCCTGGAGATTTTCAAGCCACCACAGAACACATCAGTCTAAGACCATATTTCAGAAATGATTGGGATTTGCTGTTATAAACTTAACTGTTGTTTTGTGACGTCAGTCCAGATCGGATCTGCACCAAAATGAAATGGCTTCCTCCTTGGACCAAATCATTGCTGGGAAAATCTAGGTAATAAAAAGGAGGTAATAAAATATGTAGGACTAACTAACATAAAAGTGCAGCCACTGCTGGCCAAGTGCCTGAAGGAGTTTCAGCCAATTACAAGCTAACTTCCTCTGGGCATGAGCCTAAATTTCACGATAAACACAACATCATCAGTTTAATAACCTCCACAATAAAGTTATGTTTTTGCCTGTGTTTGTCTGTGTGTTGTAGCACGCTGACACAAAAACTACTGAACAGATTTTGTTGAAATTATCAGGAAATGTCAGTAATGGTCAAACTGAAAATTGATTAGTTTCTGGTGGTGATCTGGATAGCTACCTTTCGTGGACAATACTTATAGGTATAACAGAAATATGTGAGCTACCTTTGTGGTGGTTTTCCCCCTCTGGGTGCTGTCTAGTGTTATATTTTTTCCATTGTATGTAATTCTTAGCTTTACACAAATCAGTCTTTATCACCCTTGCTTCTGTCACCCACACGTGTTTGTCAAGATATCGTGCTTATGCTTCCTGGGACTGCCATGTTTTCCATCATTGATTTTGATTCTCCATTTACTATCAAAATAGTGGCCAACAATGCCTATAAGCTGCCAGATCAGACATTAAATCAATTCTGCTAAAATTATTTCAGTTGCAGTTGTGTGGGGAGTTACATTCAGGCAGTGACAAAAAGATACCCTTAAAAACACAACATATTTTTCTTTATTTTTAGGTTTTCATGATTTTCGGGGGGCCTGATGATGCCAGTTGATTGCCACTGCTCTGTAGTTTACAATAAGCATAAAGGCTTTGGCTCATTACTACCCGCTGTCTAAATAATGCCCAGTTTGTCCTTTGTTTTAGCATAACACTTAAACAATTTAACATCCTACATTGCACTTTTTGTATATTTTATTTTTGTTTATATTGTGTTAAATGTTTTTGGTCCTATTCTGTATATATTCCTTGACAAGATGAGTTTTCCTGTTACTTTTTTGCTTCCTAAGTTTCATAAAAAGAGTTATTTTATCTGTGACAAACTGATTTTGAATCTCTTACAAAATCAGCCTCCAGTAATCAGTTTTGAATGCTTCGCTGGCATTTTTAAATCAAACTTTTGTTCTGCTCTACATGTATTCCCGACTGTTTAGAGAAACAAAACTTTGATTTTAGCTCCCACCAGTGTTTATAGCTGGCTCTATTTATCTTTTGCCTCTGACCATTGCTGATTGCATCGCTGTGAGCGTAAGCATCTTTCCTAGTACTACTGAATCTTTAAACAAAACAAAAATGGAACAAAGTTAAGTGGCATGCAGCTTGTTTTTGCATCTCTATCTGTGACACTCTCCATCTGTTGCTCTTCATCACTCACAAAAGTATTATTTTCTTCCAAAACAGTTTTTAAAGGCTTATATAGTGATTTAAAATATAGTCTGAGTGATCATGTCTGTGCAGAACAGTTCATTCTTTTACTATATGGGGAACATTTTGTTGTGGTCTATGTAATAATAATAAAAGAGAATAAGAATGATAAGAATAATACATTTTATTTAAGAGCACCTTTCATGACACTCAAGGTCACCTTACACTAAGTATGAATAAGAGTGCTTTAAAACAGGCATAAAAACAGTCATAAAAGCAGGTATACAAAAAAAGTATGAACAGATGAGTTTTGAGTCAGGTTTTAAATGGGGGTAAGGACTCAGCGTTGCAGAGATAGGGGGGAGTGAGTTCCATAACTGGGGAGCCAAGTGACTGAATGAGTGCGTGTGTTTTTTTTTCGAGATGACTGAGCTGAATGAGAGAGCTGGTGGAAAAATATTAAATGTATAGATAAAATTCAGTAAAAATTGACTCTTAAATGCTTTGAAGTATTTGTGTTACACCACTTAAAATGCCCTTTTCTTGACTCCATCCTTTCAAATCTACCTGCTCTAAATCTTTTGGCTTTGTACATATTCCTCAGACATGAACTTCACCACTTTGCTGGTCACAAACCATTCTCACGTCCTTAAAATTTGGCCTGGACCTGTTTACTAAGCAATCTGCATAACAGTAAGCACTTGTTTAAACTCATGTCGTAGACATATCTACTCAGCCAACAGCTTCAGCTTTAGATCAGGCTAAAAATGGAGCACGTCAGTTTGGCAATGTTAATCTGCTCTGTTATGTTTGAGCATCTGGGTGTTAATCGAGGAAGTCATAACAAAGACTTTCACACTCAAGATTCACATGGTTATCATCAAGTAAAAGTGTGCTCTCTGCAGGCTGTTCAGACTGAAAGAGGAGCAGAATCAGTGCCTGTTGACAGGTGATGTTTTAAGAGGGAAGCATTTTGCTTGTGATTGTATCCATTGTAAAAAAAAAAAAAGGCTATGAAAGAAATTATATTGTGTATTTTGTGTTTAATGTGGATTCGAGAAACACTTCCTGTTTTAAGCTGATTCTTGCAGAAAGTCTTTGTTCACAGCATCCACATTCAACCCCACCACCCACCTACCTGCCCAAGCTATCAGCACTCCCCTCTGTAATACTGCACTACTTTATTTTACTTTTGCAAGAACAGCATGCTTTTTTATGTTTGACAAGTCATTGAAAAGTCTGTGAGCCAACAAAAACTATGCCAGTGTATGATAAAAATAATGATTTTACCTTATAGACATAGCAGCTTTGGAAACAGACGTTCACAAAGTGCTTTGATTGTTAAGGACAGAGAATAATAAAATGAATATTAACCAACAGATCAAAAACAAAATGACCAGGGAATTCTAACAAAAGGGAAAGAATAAAATGCAAACACATTTTATCAACAATCATGAAAAATAAAGCAAACGTAACTACAGAGACAGAACATTTTTTGAAAAGCAACCAAGTGATAAGGACTAAGACTAATAACACAAAATGACAAGAAATAAAATGAGCATTTAGGAATGAAAGAAGACAGAAAACAGCATCTCATCAGTGGAGATAAACAAGGCCAAGAAAATTAAAACAAATAAATAAGGGATGGGAAAACAAGTGAGTGGATGAGTAAAATAATGCTAATTAAAAGATGACTAATAAAGGAAAGAGATGAGAAATAAGTGAGAAGAGTTAAAGGAGTAGAGATTAAATGAAATTAAAAAAAGAACTTTTGAATGAGTAAATAAGAAATGGATCAAGTATCTTAAGTGCCTCTGAAAAATGTCTTTCAAAGAGCTGGTAGAATATGGTTTGTTTAAAAGGAGACATTTTCATCTTCTTCAGTTTGAGTGGGTCAGCCAAACTGCTGATCCAGATCCTGTGTTACAGCAAAAGCCATGAAGGATTGTCAATGTTTACGTTGGTATGATTGTGTCTCAGATGAAAGTAAATTTGATAAAATCTTACAAAGTCAGAGTGGATTGTGAACAAAGACACATTATTGTTGAAATGTCCTTAGTTTTATAGAGGTAAACCAAATTGTTGACTAACTGAAAACTTCAATGATAGCAGGGAGGAGATTGAGTTGGTAGCTGGTTGCAGTGTGTGGTGCACCCCACACTGAAGTAACATTCTGCCTGCCTGTGTGCAAATACTGTATCTGTTCTGTATCTGCTTGTACCAAAATGGTTCATTACGAATACATTTACCATAGCCCCCATACCTGCTGAGAACCTGTTGATGAATTCAAAAGACATTTAAGCTTAGCATGCTACATTACTAGTCCAGAAAAGAATTAAACTGGATCTTGCTCAACATGTTTTCCTGCAGTAGTAGTTCTGTGTTTTTCCTCAGCTGAATCTTTTCCGACCATTATTCATGACTGCACAGAAAACTTTACAGTGACTCTGCTGCTCCTCCTGACCCAGATCTGCGCAGACAGCCACAGATCTGTCTGAAAACAGCTCGCTGAAATCCATGATTCAATCTTCCCTGAACTCCCAAATGACAGACGAACACGAGATCTCTCCTTGGAGAGCATATATGTATTTTACATCTGCAGAACCACCACAGTTTGAAGCACTTGCAGATGTGTTGGAGCACTTACGGCCTGATTTGAGTCTTCTGGTTGGCCCTCTTTTTTTTACGGAGATACTGTAACTGCAGGGGGAGTTTCTGGGCATTTTTCACCCACTACTAAAATAATTTTAAACCACCAGGAATCTCTTGAGTGCTGATTCTGTTTACAAGTGATTCTGGGCAGCTACATTAGTAGAGGGTTTTTAAGAGACGTAGTCCCTGAGGTCAAAGTAGCTGACAGGCAAATTATAAAAGTGTGAAAGCCTTTTTAAAAAAGTGTGAACCAGCCGACTCAAGTGAGGAATGAAATATCCCGTCACCGTGCCACTGTTCCTGCCCAAATATTTCCACTTTATCCATCAATTTGTTACATGGAAGCTGTATCCAATCTTTGGGATTACAGAAAATAACTTGGAACATTTTATTCCTTTCCTGTCAATCGTGGTGTCAGTCTGCCTTGCCAAACACAATAGTCAAAGAAATGGAGATCCACCATAAAGACACCCTTACATTTCAAGGAGAGGACTAATCTGAAGTGTGTGTATACAAAAGTCAGTGTTTCTGCTGTGCGGTTTTATGAATTTATTTTTCTTCTTCTCTGTCTCCTTCTAGCTGCTTCTGAGGGCAGAGTCAACGGCGGGGAGGATTTCTTCCAGAAGGTGAGCGTGTAGTCTCTGATCCGAGTGTGTGTTGGTGTCGTGTTTGAGCCCACTGAGTTGACGTTTTTCTCACCCTCTGTGAGGGAGCAGATGTCAGGTGCTCCTCAAGTGTCTCGTAATAATGGATCACAATAAACAAGAACATCAGGACGGTGGTGACGTTGAGGCCCCGCAGGTCTCTGAACCTCTAACACAGCTGACACAACACTGACGGCCTCTCTCACTTACATAATGTACCATAATGGGGTGGGGTGGGGTGGGGGGTGGGGGGTTTGAACACATGGCTGATCAGGTCAGCGCTACCTCACTGTTGTGTTTTTATCACTGCTTCCATTAGGTGATGCTTTTGAGAGACAATACATGCAATAAAACCAGGCTGTGCACCAGTGGACTAAACAATCTGTCTTGTTTGAATCACTGATGCTCTCATTGTCCCGCAGTCAGGTGTGAGATCCTGAAGGGGTGCATTGGAAGAAAGCCTTCATTTCTTCAGTAAAGCAAGGGTTAGGACTCTGTCTTCTTGGTGTGTTGTCTTCCTGGGACAGCTACTTTGCAGTCTGTCTTTGACTTCACCTGTTTCACAGAACTTGGACTGAAGCTTGGAAATGGCACCAGGGCTGACACCAAATCATGCCGCGACTCAGCATACAGGAACATCCACTCCAGCTGCAGGGGATGTTGGCCAAAAAAAAGACTGGGGTAGCACCTAATTTTTTTTTTTTTATTTGGTTGTAAAAGTGACTAATTTGGCTTTCCAATGATATGAAATACAAGTCCAGTTTATATTAAGTGGACAAATCAACCAAAACAACATTTCAAAACTTTTTGTGAGGAGTAAAGCAGACCCTGCATGGTTCAAGTGAACTCAAGTGTCAACATTTCCATTTTGAAGGAAATAATGATCTATATATTGATATAGATCATGTACAGTTGACAACCCAACCTTTTTTTTAAGCAGAAAGAGTTAAGTTGAGTGGATAAAAAAATTGTCAGTTGCAATGTTTACATCACTAATCAGTGTTCTTTTGTATTCACTTAGGCGCGTTGGTTCTCTTCAGTTTCCTGTCTCCCTTTGGCTGTCCTTTGTTAAAAAGACAAGTGTGCCAAAAAGTCATTTGAGCTTTTTCAAGTCAAAATAGGACATGTAAATGTCCAGCTGCTTGGCTATTTACTTGTGCAAACCTGGCCCCTTTTAATGCAAATTATTTGGCTGACTGTGAGGTCTCCATGTCATGCACATGAGATCATGTTCAAATGCTTAATTATGATTCTCCTCACACTGTTTTTATCATTACCTACCCTGACATGGGTGAAGTTTTCTACTTTTCCAATGCAGATCATAACGTTGTAAAAGGTCAACTTCTGAATAAAGTATTCGTTATGTCTGAAAACATACTTACATTTTTACAGCCTTTGCTTGAACTGAACAATTGAACTCCCTCCCACAATTTGCTTTATAAGGTGTTATAATTATAAAAAAGGGGGGCGTTTGGGTAGTTGAAATATTTAATTTAGTATAATCAGTAATGTTATCTCTCATGTGACTGATGGTTATGTTTACCGTAATGCCGAAGATTCACTCTTGTATTGTTTTTCAGATTCTTATCAGGATGCTTGTTAGACATATAAGTTTTATTCGAGTTCTACAGAATGTGCTTTCGAGCCATAAGCTTGTAACTGAAGCAGTAAAACTACTTTTTCTTAGATCTCAGGGCGAAGGCTCTACCTTTGACAGTTGACACTTGTTCTCTAGATGTAAACAATATTGAGAGCATATCTGTCTATTTATGTCTTTGTTTTTGACTTTTGGCTGGTATAGTCAAATACCGCACTGATAAACTCATCGGTGAACTTAATCATAGATGTTGTTTGTACCTGTACTTGAAATTTGATTGAGTCTGTGTGTCTGTGTCAGTGTTAGATTACAGACTCGTCTCCTTCCCCCCTCATATCTCTGGACTCTGGTCACCATTTTATTTCTAGATACCTCAAAGTTCCTTTTGATACTCACCACTGATATCTGTATGTTGAAGTCTGTTGGTCTTCTCTGGCACTAAGGTGTGTTACACACTTATTTCTTTTTGTCCATAACTCCATTATTGGACCATAACCTCCTTACTTGACATCTGTGCTGACCAAACTCACTCAACTTCTGTTTAATGCTTTAACTTCATGAGTGCACTTTGAAACAGATCAGATGGATTCTCAAGGCTCAAATAAAGGTTGTTGTTGATGATAATGACAATGATGAGGGAGTGATAGAGAGATCTAGCACCATGTGTTACTGATAACAGCACACTGGATACCCAACATACTGCATCACAACACTGATTTCACGGTTTCATTTAGGTCCGATTCCCTAAGTCAGATCAAAGATTCTAAGCTCTCCCTGCCTTCTCTGCACATTAAGTTCTCCATTATTGCCCTCCAATGAAATAATATGCATTTCAAGTAGCAGAAGCAATAGTAAAAGAGCTATGAAAAGAGTAAACATTAACAGTACTATTTTTGATCTTAATAGCAATGATTTAGGAACTGTTTGGGCACTGACATGTTTTAAAGCATCATTTTAGATCAGGGATAGCAAAGCCCAAATGATACTCATACCTGCTCAGTGCAGTGTTCATTTTGACAGCACTTTCAGTTTAGTTTTAGTTATTGTTTTTTTGCCTTAAGTGTCTTTTAGTTTTAATCATAATTCAGTTCTCTAAGTAGTTGTAATTTTAGTCTACTTTAAGTTGATGACATTTCACACATTGTCATCAATGAAGTCTACTGTAAATTTAGTCTACTAAAATATGAAGTTTACAGTGTAGGTCACTTTTTATGTTCCCTTAAAGGAAAAGTTCGGTTCCTGCAGCTTTTACATTGTTTCTAGAATGAAGAACAACAATATACTCACCCAGAAGGCTTTCCTGATGCAAACGGTGCTTCGGGAGATATTTAGATCCAAAATCGAGCAGCGGACACCGATATAATGTAGCCTGTAGGGCATAGATCGCCGCTCCTAAAAACTGCATTAATCGTCCAAAAACTCATGTTTTTCACCAATATTCCATCATGATTCGTGGCGCTACGCTGGCCATTGCAGCCTGTGTCTATCCACACAGCGCTGTGTGGCTGAACCAACGAGTTTGTTTACATGTCAGGGCAGCTACAAATCGACTTACTTCTGCCAGTATTGTGCAACATGTCCGAACATCTATGGGATAGAGATGTTGTTGAGGAGGACTTTGAATATGATGGGTGTCCTTACAGTTTGGAGCCACAGTATACAGTTAAGGAGCTCTTAGAAATGAAGAAGTGATCGCATAGCGCTCCGAGAGTACTGCGCATGCGCAGAGGTACCCGGTCTTCTTCGTCAGTTCAGAGGTTAGTTCAGCCACACAGCGCTGTGTGGAGAGACACAGGCTGCAATGGCCATCCATTCGGCGCGAATCATGATGGAATATTGGTGAAAAACATGAGTTTTTGGACAATTAATGCAGTTTTTAGGAGCGGCGATCTATGCCCTACAGGCTACCATTATATCGGTGTCCGCTGCTCGATTTTGGATCTAAATATCTCCCGAAGCACCGTTTGCATCAGGAAAGCCTTCTGGGTGAGTATATTGTTGTTCTTCATTCTAGAAACAATGTAAAAGCTGCAGGAACCGAAGTTATCCTTTAAATTTCTGAAGTGTAGTTTTACACTTGGATAAAACAAATCATGATGTAACCTTTTACTGGATGCTAGTAAAGTTTGATGTATAAATTAGCAAAATCACATTTAACTTTTGTGTGAAATGCAATCACTTTTATCAAGACTACCTGGCAGATCATCCCAAGTTACAGTACCAGAATTTACAACAAACAGTGAACCTGCTCTACATTAATATATCAATTCAAAATGAGAGTAGTTCTGATTGGATCACACTCCAACTTATCCCGCTACAACGAAGCTAAGGCAGGTGAGATTTGATGTCCCTTTTAACTCATCCAACCTTTCCACACAACCAAAGCAGCTGTGATTGGATATATTTAGAACTTTCTACATCAAGAAAATTAGGTTTGATTAGATTTAGACTGTAAAACATTTACTCCAGTTTTCATTTGTTGATGAATATGTCAGTTCATTTAGTTTTAGTTATCATCCATGTGCACTTTTTTTGGTCTAGCATGATCGGGAATATTTGCTGACAGCGAAGGAAAATAGATGACCCCTATCTACTATGTTTGTTTTATTTGAACCCAAAGTATTGGACAGAAACAACAGCAGATGGCTTACATAGGACTGAAAATGAAAGCAAATCACATTTTCAACAATAAGAGTTAACACGAATTGGCCCCAGTTTTTGTAACGGTATATCATTATTTATTCATTCCTTTTTAAAAACCTCTGGAGGATTCATTCTTGTTTAAAGCCCAGTTTCCTGAGTATGTTAAACTCTCTCTACAGTATGTTAATGGGCTGTAATGAAATAAATGATGGACGGCGGTTTGTTTCGGCATTCCTCTTTTGTCTAGTTTCCGATTTTGGTTTTGGAGGTTAGGGAGCTGAGCTACATGTCAGAGAAGAAGGCAATTTAACTGTTCCTGTAGCAGCTTTCAAAAACCAAGTAATGCAAACCAGGCGCCATAAGATTCCCAACCTTGGAATTTTAACAAGGACTGTGTAGATCCTCTGTAGTTCCTTTTGCACCTCCATTTGGTTTGGATATAGCTGTAATGTTTAAGATATCCAGTGAAGGGGTGTAGGTCTCGCTCCACAAAGCTCTTCTGACAAGGTGCTGCTGTTGGTATATTGACTTTGCCAGGCATTTTTAGGTCCCTGGCTTAAGTGTTGTCACAGCTCATTCAAAGAGGCCGTGGTCATTGGAGGTTAAATCATCAATTAGAAATTGGCGTCGGCTGTTTGAGTTGGCAGACCAGTGAAGGGTGGCGAGGGAGCAGAGCTGGACCTGTTTTTATTGCAGAACTTCCATTTGGATTACTCTCATACGATTTCCCTCTGATAGCGTGATCATCACTCACGCCTTATTAAAGTCAGGAAAATAAACACGCGGTGCGCCCCAGGAATGGTATTGTTGAAAGAAAATGGATGAGGTGTGTGAAATATCTTGAAGTTGATGAAAATGGAAACTTTTACTTGGGCTGCTTCCTGCTCGTTGAACACACCCATGTGCCCCACACAAAAACTGAGGCTAGTAAGGCTTACGCACAGCCACTCTCTCCCTCTTGTAAGGAAGTATTAGCTCATTTTTAACGCACATTTTTGACACTCACTCTTGCTCAGCGGGGAGATTTCAAGTTCAGCATAAAATCAGTCCACCCACGCTCGTTCTTCCCCGAGGCACAGTTAGTGTGTTGATCAAACCCTCTTACTCACCGTCTGCTGGACTTCCTTTTAGCACAGCTTTAGCTTTATTCTGTCATAGAGAGCCAACAGGCCAACCTCCTCATGTTGTCAGAAGGTTTTACAGGAGCAGGGGCTCAAATCTGTTAAAGCAGGCACTTTTTATGTTAAATGCATGCCAAGTGAATGTTTTTGTGACAGGAACATCAGAAAATATGTATTTACATCAAACTCAAGACTCAGCCATTATCAAGTGTTGGTACATGACACTGAATGTATTATTTTGCAACTGATTAAAAGCACAGCGTTCATTTCTATACCTTTGAACTAGGACAAGCTGGCTCTGCCATATATTTTTTCCTTTTATGTACCTGTTTGTATAGTGTGCTCATATACAGTGCTTAACACATTTTTAAGATCCCCTGCCATAAAGACAAGATAATATAAATATGTCAGAAATCTTTCAAAAAAATTGTTTTAAAAAATTCCCAGCTCACTTGGCTCCTCTTAGAAGTCAGAAATTAATCCAGTATAGAATTCAACCATTGAAACTATTCTTCTGTTTAGAAATACAACTAAATACCTATCATATAACATCTAAATAATAAGGTGCTCTATTATTTTAGTACTAATTCAATTTTAGCATTGAAATATAAATTCAGTTGAAAAGCTACATGGTACATTAACCCTTAACCTAACATATAAGAAGCCCTTTTCTGTCTGCTCAGTTGTTTCTTGCCATATTACTTGGGCTAATTGTAGAATGTTTATTTTTAAGATATGCCAAAAATACAAGAAAATGATCCGTCTCGGTTTGCTTTAAGCTACAATAAAGTGGCTGCGTGACATGTTTCAGGTCATGCGACTAAACTTCTGCAGTTTGACCTTTGTTCTAGTTCAAGGTGTTAGTGCAGTGGTAAAAATGTATAATAGTCAGTTTATTATAGACCTTATTGTGAAATAGTGGAAGACTATAAACATCCTAAAAGACAAACACTTCAGTCATACACGTTTTAATCCATGAACATGTGTTGATAATTTTAATAGTTCACGCTATTTAATTAGATATTTTCACATTTTTAATTTTATCCTTTTGCTTTGATACTTTAAATATACCAAAGCCAGTAATGCTTATATGAACTGAAGTGAATGATAATGTAATTGTTGAGAATGAAAGGGGAAGAGAGAGAGAGAGTGAAAGTTGAAAAATCTTAGCTTTCTTACTTAAAGCTGTGGTCTACGATTTGAAACCGCAGCCTGCCCCCCCTTCCCTCACCCCTCCCCTCAGTGTTCCAAGATCCCGCCCCCAGCTTGTGTCGCCTCGCCTCTCAAGCCCCCTCGGACAGAGCTATGAGCGACTAGCATAATATATCAGCAGCAAACTCAATCAAAAACAGCTCAGCTCAACTGAAAGTATCAAACACGACAGACATCCCCCTTGTAACACACAGCAGTAGCCATTTCAATTGGACCGGCAGCAATGCGGGTCTGGCGCCGCCAGAGCGGAGCCGATTGTGGGGGAGGATTTGTCTTTCTGTTCTGACCTATACTGGTTAGTCTGTGCCTAACCAGAATAACTCTGGTTAGGCACAGACTAACCAGAGTTATTCAGCAGACATCTCCCACTGTAGTAAACAAAGCCATTACCTGATCAACCAGGGGCGAAACGGCCGATGCAGAAGGTCTGACGGCCGGCTGAGGCCATTCGTTAGCCGTTAGCCCACTAACAGGCCTCAACCCGCGGGCAGACCTCCGTTGGGCCCCGCGGGTGAGGGAAGCGGCTTCCCGGTTTCGGCGCTAGGTTTTTCCGGCTAGTTCAGTAACTAACCCTGCTAGCTGCTCACTGGAGGTAGAGGGGAGGAGGCGGGACCATGGGCATGATGCTGCGTAGTGAGGGAGACAGGGGATTGGATGGACTCACGGACCAACTCACGGACCAATTGAACCTTACAGGCTTCTAGGCTTGATTGGTCAGCTAGTATGCAGCTTTGCAGTGGATATACTGAATGGATTTTTTTTCGTTCTTTTTGGTCTTTATATTGTGTAGATAGGACCATAGGACCATAACAGCCTTATAAACGGTGTTATTAAGATGTACAAAGCTTCCAAATCGTAGACCAAAGCTTTAACTGTTTTAAGCAACAGTTTTAGTCCTTGCAAGACGCAGTCAAGATTACTAACATGCCAGCATTGCATTGTTTAAACAGCTGATGGAAGGCTAGCTCGCCACTGCTGACGGCTGGCAGATTATCTCTAAAGCTCGGTGACCCAATGCAGTCAGACTGCCTTACTTAAGCTGCTGCTGCCTACCTACTCTTAACTTCTCCCACCGCAAGCTGCTTTGCAAACAACCTTCACCCCAGCTCCTCATTATGCCTTTGTCTGACTCAATATCAATAATAGAGTTTGGGTGTATCATAGTATATAGATGTATAATGAGAACTGTCGTTTGAAGTGATTATATCACAGAAAATATCTGCAAAGAAGAACAGGCACTTTCCTTATAGAGGGAAACAGCATGTGCTGAAGTCTTTTTGTGTTTGCGTGCCTGATTCTCAGTGAGGGAGTGAAGAGGATGGCTCAGTTAGACCACAGGAGGGTGCCACAGCTGGGAAATAAGCTGTGTGCTGGTCCCTTGCTGCTGACATGAGATAATCTCTTCAGCTACAGGTCCCTCCTTTCCCTGTAGGCTGTGTTGTTGTCACTTCTGTTTTTGTTTATCCTCCTGCTTTTCCAGTGTCATTTCATCTCTGCACCCTGCTCAACCCCCAATGACTCATTTGGGTCAGAATCACTCTCCACAGTCTGTGCACACTATGAAGGGAATTTTCCACTCTCCAGTGCTATCAACTTTTAGTTATTGTTATTATACCATGTGTAGTGAAGTCATTATATCCCAAAATGCATTTTAAAAAGTAGGGTACAAGTTTTGGTTAGTAAAAAAGAAATTTAAACCATAATGAGATGTCAAAAGAAACTCGTGGTCAAACAAGAAGAGGTTTGATTTCTTCTTTTAACAATATAAACCCCTCATTCTACCTGTAATTAAAGTGATTAAGACTGCAGTTTAAAGATATTTAAACTTATATTTAGGAGAGATTTAGGTAAAGAGTAAATTCATTTTTGCATACTAACATTTTTTAATAATAATGACAGACTCAAGGCCCTAGTCTATATTCTCAAAGTAAATGAGCTGTGGGACAAAATGAAGTTTAGCATATGATTTAAAGGCACATGGATGCAGTAATACAGTCAACTCATTATATAATTATAATCTTAATATTTATTTCCATGTGATTTATCAATATTTCTTTTTTGAAGTGAACGATTCATGTGTTGCTCATCGCTTGTCACCTTAACATCATTCACCTTTTCTGATATGTTCAAAGTTAAATACAGCTGACATAATGTTGACTTGAAATGAAACAAAAGCTCACAGTTTTGAACTTCCTTTGTCTCTCACACACCTTTGTGCACCAGCAGTTCAAATAAACAATCACAGCAGTATGTATTTGCTTTTGATGGATAGTATATTCAGGTACAGCATTGACAAGAAGCAGGACGGGTACTGCTGAGAGCAGGATAACACTCATTGAAGACCCTTGGATCACTAAGGGCCATTTCATGCTGGATGCCTTTTACTTGCATCATGGCAACAGTGGATTCGTGTTTTCAATTCAGAGAGCATGTTGCTGGGTCAAATCTGCCAGTGTGAGCCATAGGTCTCCTGCTCTTAAAATTTAATGGGGAAAAACAGAGCACCATATTCATCTTAACTTGTCAGGAATATACAGTATGTTTATCAAAATCTTCATGTATCTGCAGTGATCTCAGCCTTTTCAAACCAGACCCTCCTGCTTCTCGACTGTTTCTTTTTTTGTTTGTTTGTTTCTTCAGGCTGTGTTGCGAGCAGCTGGTTTCCTCCGACATGCCCTGTGATTGGCTACAGGCCCGTACAGAGTATCTTTCTCCCTATAATAGCTGGGATAGGCTCCAGCCCTCAGTGACATCGAGAAGGACCAGCAGTATAGATAATGGATGTATGTATTATATCCATTTTAATTGTGGGTTTGGGTATTGCTAAACCTAAAAAAATCAGTGTTTTATTTTCCTTATATTTTTATGTTTTAATTTGTTATATTTTTGTCTCTAAAACTTTTATTTGTTGTTCATTTCCTAGTCATGAGATACAGGTAGTGTCCAACTGTGTTTTCTTTATTTAAATGATAGGCTCACTATCATCTGCATGCACGACTCCTTTGACCAAGTTCAGATCATTGAGTGCATGTTGGATTTCTGATGCAGCGAAAGTATTTGTTGAAAGACAAAATTATTATTTCTGACACTGTGGTCCATGATTGAGTTGACAGTTATTGTGTGTCAGTGAACAGTTCATCCTGCTGCAGTGCACGGAAAGTGTTGGACTGAGACCTGTCGCTGTGTCGGATCATGGCTCCAACCACAAAGCTGTTTGGAAAGCGGTGTTAGAGTGGAGCCATGGGACGGCACAGTGCCGAGGAGCTGGGCTGGTTGAGCCGATAAGTGAGCCTCTCAAAAGAGCAAAGGGTGGAATAGAGTTCTTTGAACCTCTTTAACCATAGCCGATCCCTCTTCCACTGAGTCTTCCAAAGATCTGTGGCTGTGTAAATAATGCCAGGCTTGAAATACAAGTGTTAGCGCACTCAGATCTCAGGTCAGGCGTAATTTATTTCATTTGGTTTTTAATGCTAAAGAATGTTGTGTCAATGGGAAAGTTAACGCTGTCAGAGTGAAATATTTGTTTGGTATGAAAAAGAGATTTTGAATTAATTTGGTTTCCCAAATTGTTACTAAATGAGACATTTAAACAAATATTTGTGTACTTCTGAAATTACATAAATGAGTTAATCTTTCTCTATCTTGTAGTTGTTTTTATTTCTTGACATTTTAGTATGCAGTGGAGTAGAAGAGAGACTAATCCTCTGTAAGATTTTTTTCAAAGAACATTACTCCTAATAAACATTACTTTTTAAACATGACATTTCAATGAACATTACTCTCAATGATGTTATGGTATAATCTTTTTGCTCAGTTGAGTGAAGCTCAAAGACATTATTAAATCATTTTACTTTAGCATTTTGGTTCATATTAAAAGGACAAAACAAAGCTTTTGGGGATTGCACCAGTTTCTTCAAGAGAAAGACGGCACACCAAAAGCAGCAGGCACGTGAAAGAGTGGGAGGGTCATTTATTGATATGTTGAAAGTGAGCATGTAGTTAAAAAAAGTGATCAGATCTATGACAACAGGCGATTATTCCAATCAGCTGATTCTGTCTTTTTAACATGTTATGGCCTGTTGTGATCAGCAACCAATTAAGGCACCTTTACATTTCACACAATGTCACAACCATTTGGGTTTTAGGTTTTTCATCTACTGTTGAACAGTTCTTGTAGTAGAATACACATCATCTTTTGTGTCCCTAAAGGAGAACCGTGATGGGTTTTCCAGAAGCTATTCTCATATGTGTATCACTCTGTTTTTTTTATAACCCTGTGAATATGTATATGTTAACATTATCCCTGAGGTTTAACGGGGCTTTAGCTGCCAGTTAGCACTTGGATTGTTAACTTGAACTCAATTATGGCTGTCGGCTCTCATGGGAGTCCATGCTGACAGCTTGAAACTCTGCTGTTTCTTCAGTCAGTCTCTAAACTTTGCTCCCAACTTCTTTACAACCCCCATCAACCCACTCATCTGTGTCCCCCTAACAAACACACACACACACGCTCACTCTTCAACACACACTCACATTCCAGCTGAATCAACAGCTGCACCATCGCAGTGCAGGCCAGGAAACATGCCTCTGCCATGTTGATTGCTGCAGCGCTAAACGTATACATTCAGATGTCACGTGTATCAAGCACACGTGCCCACTAGCAGGACATTGTCATAGCGATATCCTGTTTAATTTCACTTAACAGTCCTGCACATGTCTGTGTACACCAGCTGCAAACCCCTTGGAACAAATCATCATATCAAGACTTTGCTGTGTAACTGATCAGGCGCTTTTTGTATTTATTTAATTTGTGAGGGAAAAGGGCAGAACAGAAGAGGTGAAAAGGTGGGGCACTTAATGTATATGTAATGTAATTTGTGCAAATATCTGGACCTATTAGAGAGGCATTTGCTAGCCCCTCCATAAAAATAAACGCCATTCAGCCTTTTAAAATGGTGTGTGGTCTGTCAGAAATCAGTCCCATCTGCAGGATGCTGCCAAGAGCAGCAACACTGGACAGGAAACAGGTCTCTCTGAACAAGGCTCTTTCTGAGGAAAAAGTGATTGAGGTAGAGGCTTTTAATTTTCATAATTATTGGAAAGTAGGATTGCATTTACCTCAGATGCAACATTACTATTGTCAGGTTTATACAACAGTTTCTAACTGTGTTACTTATGGCAACAGTTTTATAAATGAACTTAGTCATAGTTTTGTAATGAAAATAACTGTTAACTTGTGGTTTTCTGGCGCTGTTCTTAAGCATGGTGCACCCAAACTGACCCTGGAATGAGTAAGACTTGAAATCCTGCTTTCAGATTTTGTTAGTGTGTTACTGTTTATTACATACTTTATAGTTGAAGCAGCCACCTTAACAATATGCTCCCTCCACCTAAACAAATACCAACAATATAAAAGAAAAATTTCATCTACTACTCATCAGACACACAAACAGATTTGAATGTTTGACAGCCAACCACAAACAGTAACTTTGCTATGTACCATTTACAAACATTTAACTCACATGTCACTGAAGGTCTTATTATCACTTACTATTTTTAGCATATCATCATCTTGATCATGGACAAACTGTTGGTAAACATGTTTGTCACATTTTCCATCAAGTAAATGATCACTGCTTTTTACTGAGTCTTGTCAGGCATTGTATATTAAAGATCACAAACATGAATTTTCAGTGTTATTGTTACATACATATTTCCATTAAGTTACCCTATATTTCCCTCCACACTGCAGCTGCTTCTTTATCGACTACATTTTTGTATAAGGCAGTTTTACATCTCTGTAGTTTGTGGATTTACATTGGGTGCCTTGGTTAGTTTGAGGGAAGTTGAAGTAATTTCTCCAAATCGACAGGAACAGAACGTCCACTGACATTGTTGTGATACATCCAGCTGTTAGTGAGAGCATGTGACTTAGCTGATGGAAGACGAGTTAAGCATCCAGCCACCGTGTATTTGTGATTTATTGTTCTTTCACACATGTAGCAGGACGGCAGGAGATTCAGGCAGAGGGGTGGAGGGTGTTGCATTGTAGATGAGTTGCTTATGCCTCGTGCTAAAATGAACACAGGAGTCATCAGAGTTTGGTTTCAGGCTTTTGTTTCATTGTGCGTTAACCATTCAGAGTGAATAGACTGATAGTGTTGTTGCAGCAGTTGTGATAATACTGCAGAAAAAGGGGGGCATTGTGGGAAGGTTTCCAGTAAGAGGACATTAGAGGGTGGCTCATTAGCATGCTAGATGCTAAAACAGTTTCAGCTGAGTCACTAACGATACCACAGTCAAATTCTTACATAAATAGTTGAGAAACATTATTGGGGAGGAATTCTCTCCTGTTTTCTTTGCACAAAATGATACTTTAATACCAGTCATTTCTGTGATTCATGCAATGAAAAGCAAATGATTTTCAGGATGTCTCCCTGTCATTATATAATAATGATAAAGCCTGATAATATGTGCAGATATAAAATGGAGCCAAGAGCTTAAGGGAGAGAAAAGGAATGTACCAAAACATCAATAAACACTCTTTGGCTGTGCAAAGGGGTTTTGCAATGATTTCATGGTCTTGCAAAGATCAGTTTTATGAGTTTTCTTTGGAATTTTTGAAACTGTGTACTGCTGAAAATGGTCAGACTTGTCCTTAAAGGCCCCTTTTAAAATTTTCATGACAAAAAAAGTGCACCCTAAATGTTGTCTCAAAGCATATCATAAAACTTGAAACACATTGCAGTCCCAGTTCTTTTTCACTAGCCTGGTGTTGAAGTGGGTTAAACCATTTTAAATCACTGAGCTGTCATGCCACAAAAGTTCAAATATGATATCTGTATAAATCTAGTACTTTATTTTAATATCCCATTTGCCTTGATTAATAACTGGAAGTTGCTTTTCTGTATTAAATGTGAGGGACGTTTGTTTAAATATAAGAATCTCTTCTATCAAAATGTTCATTGAGTGTTTTGTTTTGCTTGCCTCTTTCTGACCTTTATGGGGTACACAGATAAATGTATGATTACCTTTTTTTTTCTCCTTTCAGATGCATTTTCTGTGCTTTTTTGTGCACTTTTCCTCAAAGTTTTAAACTTTGACGATTTGGTATGAATACAAAAGTGTGCATCTTAAAAAATAATGACAAGGAGTATATGCGCATAAAATGAAGCCATTAATAAATAAAGTAGTGAATATAAGTATGTGCACATAGGTTGAAGTAGTGAATTAATAAATAACATAGCAGGAGCATGGTGTGGATATATCTGTGGTTTGTAAGAGTTTTTCACACAAGACACATCAAAGATCAAGCCAAAACCTCATGGCACACCATATCCATACCTATGAAAAATCATCACCTTAACATGAGCCACAGTAACTGAATATCTTTATCTACCAATTTCAGAACTTTGACAAAAAACTGTACTCATGAAATATAAGTATTTATGTGTATTTAAGTTTCTCTCTAAATGTGGATTTTTTTTTTATCTCTTATCTATTTATTATTTTTCTCAGCTGACCTTTGATATATTGTGTAACCACATGTAACATTTTTAAGTTGGTAAACTAACTTGTTCCCTTACATTTCTGAACAGATTTTAAAATTAGTGCATACCATTTGTTAATCACCAGACTAATGTAATGCGTAAATGAACATAGGTCTTTGTGCAGGGACTAAGTAATGTGTAGTGTGTAGAAGTATATATGGAAAAATTAATTGAAAAAATTGGGAAAGTAATTAATGGATAAATAAACAGGATTATGTGCAACGACCAAAGTATTATGTCAATGAAATATTGTTAATTGAATAACCTGGTAATTAAACAAATATGTAAACAGGAGTGTGTGTATCTGGACTGACATGTTTAAACTAACAGAAGTGAGTGGGCACAGAAAAAGTAATAGTAATATATTAGCATGCATGGACTAGTAAGATCCTGAAGTAAAAACACATTACTGAACTGCATCCAAACACATTAAATCAGATAATTATCACCTGATTAATCACAGTTATTAGATTCATGTAATTAGGGATGAAAATCAAAAACCATTTACAATGAAGATTTAAATAGCCAGAAGAACAGATAACATTAATATTTTTTCTTAACAACTACCTTATCATTTTCTTCCACAAGCATTTGGCTCTCTTGCAAATTGAGGATGTCATGCTCTCATCACTGTCAGTCCAAAGAAGCAATCATGGCAGACAGGAGATAGAAGCAGTCAATGGTGTGGCATAACATAGCACAATATGATGCCAACTAAACAACATCCCATGTTGGTTTTTTTTTGTCGATCGTGGTAAAACCGTCCACATATTAAAACATTTTTCTTTGCACAATAGCAACCATTAACACAAGAGCCATGTCTCTGTTATTGCTGACCCAAAATATCTGTTTTTTTATTTATTAAATAAAAAATAAATAAAAAAATGTTCACACAGAACTCAACTTGAGTGACCTAGGCAACCACTCTTCATGCAACGTCAAGAAACAGCCACGATCAGGCATAACCAGATCTCACACGATGCAACAGACATGATCTGGGCAACTTGGTCATGTCTTGGGAGATGCACGGAAGCACCCTTGTTCCTGTAGATGGGTACTCTTGGGGTCGCTGTGGACACACAACCAAGGTCACTGCGCTAGGTTGTCAAAGTTTAAGAGCCATTAGCTGCAGTGTTATGTGGTTGGTAGGTAAGTGAAAAGGATACAGTTTGAATAATGTCAGGTGATGCACCCTATTATATGGTATGATGTGACTGAGGTGAAACTCAAGCGAACATGACGTTACTGAGTGATGAGCTGGTAACAAAATGAGCCATGGACAGGGGACGCAGTCTCAGTCCCCCAAGTCTTGTTCGGTGTGAACACACTTTTAGACTTGCTTTTGTGCAGAAAACCCGATGGCATCAATGAGGGAATTGATACAGAATTGGATCAGTAAGCAGAATGGATAATGGCATTGGTATCAATAAAATCTTATCAATTCTCATCCTCACATGTGATCCTGTTTAAACAGTTGACAGAAGTTATTATAAGCCCTGGCCATAAAGTAAAGTGTTGTAGCATTTTGATAAGTGATTGTGAAGTTCAAATGTCACTAGTAGTCTTGTTTTTAAGTCAGTTTTTGTGGCACCAGAGACTGGCATACACATCTTCAGTTGCATGTCCTTGCTCTCCATTTTTATATGCGATTATAGTGCACTGTAGAAAACCAGTGAGGCTTGAAACGGCTTCCAGTCAACCATCATGGACCCTAGAGTATTTGCCTGCAGCAGAATACAAAAGAAAGGCCCACATCAGCCTTTTTTTCTTAAATCTCTGTTCTGCAGGTATGTGAAGCTGGCAGTGGATAAAAACTGTCAGAGTTTGTTGTAGAAGATGCCAAACAGGCCGTGTTACTTCCAGAGGAGCATATGGAGGGATTTAAGCGCTTCCCTTTTTGATTTGTGCAGACTTCCCCTGAGTACAGGCTGTATGGCTGTTCAGATTATTTGGCAAACAGAAACAACAGAAAAATGTCCAAGTCTGGGAATAGCAGCAGCATGTCTAATGAGTGTAAAATTTTATCTTAATTTGTGGCGTTGATGGCTCCTAATACACCCTCTTCCAAATTGAGTTATACAATGTGGCTCATTGCTTAATTCACTGGACCACCATGGAACATGTGTAATGCCTCGAGGCAGTCCTCAAGTACTTAATCACGTGTCTTTAACTTTGAGAAATTCATATCTCCTCCACCACAAAAACACAAACCCCTAGGAGGAATAAAAACAAGCAGAAGACTGCGGGACCTTCATGAAAACAAAGATGGTGCTCATCGAGGACAGAGACATCAGGATCGAGTGTCAGCCTCTCAATTTTACGCAGATTTAATGGTTTTGATTCATGTTTTTCCCATTAACTACTACTCAAAATGGCAGGTTGCTCTCAGAGGGTTTGTTTGTTGATTTGTAACCAGAGAGCTTCGAGAGGTGGGCTTCCTTTCAGATGACAAGAATGAAAGGAGTTGGGGTAATATACTGCATCCTGACCGTCTCCTTTTCTCCCCTTTTTTCTGACCCTTAGTAGTTTACTTTCGTCCATATGCTTCTAGTTACGAGGACTAGACTTGTCAAAGAGCTTTTGCATAGATTATTGTTGGCATTTTTCATGTGTGCCAAAGCCAAGCATAGTTTTCCTCTCTATCTTTCTTTTTTTTTCCTGTTTTCATTTTTGGCAGGGGTCTTGGTGGGAGGATTTGGGTGTTGAGCAGAGAAGCAGCTTTTGGAAACATCACATAAGCTTATATCACCATTTGTGTTTAAACTGAACACACAGCTCCCCTTATTTCCCTGGGTTACATTTGCTAAAAAGCATATTTTTGTTGACAGTTCTACCCAGCAGAACTTTCCATCATGTGCAGCCTTTTTGGCACTGCTGGCTGCTAATGCTGCGTTTTACATGTACTCTTAAATCATCCAAATTTATGTTCTTTATTTAGGTGAAGCAGTAAGGAGTTTTCAACACTTCAAACTGAGAAAACACCACATTATAACTCTAAATTAAACGCACTGGTTTGATATTACTCTGACTGGAATCCAAGTGGCCCCCTGTTATTGTGTCAAGGAAATGCTAATCAGCAGCATACAGTCATTTTTCTTGTGCTTGTGCATATTTCCGCTCATATGCATAAATATAACCATGACCAAAGAAAAATCAGTCTTTATAGATTGTTTTTCGCATTGTCAATGTCTTGTCAACACGTTTATTTGTAACCTAATGTTATCACTCTCTCACTTTTCAGATCATGGATGAGACTCAAACTCAGATAGCCTGGCCATCCAAACTGAAAATTGGAGCCAAGTCTAAAAAAGGTAAAGTTTTCCTCCCTTGATTTTCAACTTAAGCATATACTGCCATTTGAACAATATCACAAAAGAGGGGGTGATTATAAACTGAATTTAAGAACTGCTGTGATTGAGCCGTATTCTACTGTAGTTGACTGTGACCTCTACGGGATGTGGCAGCACACAGAAAACAAGCTTATTGGGTTGATGTAGGGATCCACATGTAGATAAGAGGCTAATATGAAAATACGACTGTGGACAACAGAAGTACCACTGTTGTCAGTTGATTGCTTTCAGTCATGTGTTCAGTACTAAGAACTAAATGACAAAAATAATGTCAGCTAGCATTGGCAGTTGTGTGGAGGTGTTGCATCGGCTTTAGAATTTTTTTCCTCTACAAAACAACACATCAAAACTCACAGCGAAACAAAGCACGGAGGTATGTCATCTCAAAACCGCTACAAAAAAAGACAGAGGGTTGTGGGTTGGATATACGCTATATTGCCACAAGTATTCGCTCACCTGCCTTGACTCGCAAATGAACTTAAGTGACATTCCATTCTAATCCATAGGGTTCAATATGACGTTGGTCCACCCTTTGCCGCTTTAACAGCTTCAGCTCTTCTGGGAAGGCTGTCCACAAGGTTTAAGAGTGTTTATGGAAATTTTTGACCATTCTTCCAGAGGCACATTTATGAGATCAGACACTGATGTTGGATGAGAAGGCCTGACTCTCAGTTTCCGCTCTAATTCATCCTAAAGGTGTATTGTTGGGTTGAGGTCAGGACTCTGTGCAGGTCAGTCAAGTTCATCCACACCAGACTCTGTCATCCATGTCTTTATGAACCTGCTTTGTGCACTGGTGCACAGTCATGTTGGAAGAGGAAGGGGCCAGCTCCAAACTGTTCCCACAAAGTTGGGAGTCAAAGTACACAGTTTTTTTGTGTACAGGACTATAAAGCAGCAGACCAGTCAGGGTGACAGGTGGTCATAATGTTACCACTGATAGGTGGAGCTGTCCTAGCTAATACCACTTTCTGTAGTTATTAATTAGTTATTAATTATTATTTTTAATTTTATGAATTATTTTCTTATTAGACATGTATTTTAAATAAAGCAACATGGGCATTTCAAAATTCTCTTGCTTTTCTGAATAGCTTATTTGTCTTAAAGTCAAAATTTAAAAAAGTCACATTTTCAATTGTGAACAGAAGCGTAATCACATCCAGTGTTTGTGTAGCAAATGACACTATGTACTACATTTAACAATTCTTTCACATGATTTGCAGATATATATTACTGATATTTACTTTGTTCAGCACATCGTCAGTCTGTAACATTGGAATATGGAGATTACAGATTCTGCAGGAACTGGAGGATTTATTTGGCACTGGTACCAGCTAGTGACATGTAGCATATCTTTACTGCTGGATCACCTCTTATCTTCAAATTGGTCACCTTCCACTTTGATGTATAGGTTTTATAAACTTAAGACATTCCAAGTACAAAACAAAGTTTTTAAACAACACAACATTTATCCTTTGCACAGCATAGTGGAAGATTGGATAAATGTTACATGGTCTTGTCCAGAGTCTAAATTTCTGCTGTGAGATTCAGAGGGTAGAGTCAGTATCAGTATCAATAATATCATAGCAACAATAAAGCATAAGGGATTCACACTATTGGACTTCTTGGTGATATCATATATGTATCAACTTCCAAACTGATTATCACTGACACCAATTTTGATACAGAGAGCACAAAGTCTCTACTTTACTAGAGGTGCACTTTTCCTTTCATTATTGTATTTCATTTGTGTTAGAAACAGATATGAAGCAAGAAAAAAAATATTTTAACATTTAATATGTTGTATACTGTTTTTTTTAAATGCATACTTTTCAGTGGGGATGAGGTAAACAATTATGGTCTGTGTACTTTCTGCCATATTACAGCAAATATTTGCAATGTATATGGCCTATTTGTATCACCAAAATAAACCTTTCTGTATAGATATTGCCTAAATATTTCATATTATCTGGTTTATTGTGCATGATAGTGAGTTCACTGTTCTCAGTTTGACTCTACAGTGTTACTACATCTGCTGTCCTAAAGCTCAAACCAACTGGTTTATTGTGCATGATAGTGAGTTCACTGTTCTCAGTTTGCCTCTACTGTTACTACATCTCAATCTAATAGAACACCTTCAGAATGTAACGGAGCAGCAGATTCACTTAAAGGGGCCGACAAGTCTGTGGCAACAGTGTGATACTGTTATCTCTAAATGGACAAAAATGTCTGAGGGATGTTTCCAGCACCCTGTTAAATCTATTTCAAAGAAAAGGAGGCAGCTCTAGAGGCAACATGGGGTCAACCCAGACTGCACGGCGTGCCTCACAAAGTGTCCAGAGAGTGTTACATCTTTCTTTAAATGATTTTAGAAACGGTGAGGATTTTCTGTAGGTTGTGTTGATATGAATGGCCTCTGTAGCTTTTTCCTTGTGTAACTAGACTGTTGAATGATGAGCCTGCATGACTGATCTTCATGAAAATATCTAACTTACAATGCATCACAGTCTGTTATCTCAAGTGTATTTTTTTAAATGACTTACCTCAGCAAATTACTTGAATTCCTCCTCCATGCTTTTCTGAAAGAGGTATCGACCCAACACTTCAATGTTGTTACCTCTTGTTATCATATTAGCAGCACAGTTGAGTAACTTTCCCGGCCAAGATAAGTTAATGATTATAAGTCTGTGTTATTTTAACCAGAAATATGTTCTGGGCAGTCATTGGTCTCAAACAGATGAGAGGGGAGGATTTCAGGGCTGCATGATTATTATCATAAATGTTGAGAAGTTTGGAAGATGAAAGTTTGCATATTTCTGTTCCTCAGTGACTTCATCTGCCCCCAGGAATTTGTGATTCTGACATGGAGGTGGGAAGCTGCATTGGCCAGCTTGCTCCAGCACTCTGTTACCAATAAAACATTATGGTTATTTAAAGCTCATATGGGAGGGGGTGAGATGAGGGGGTAATGGGGGTGAGGAATAGGTGCAGCTCTGCCCGCTTTGTTGTCCTCAGGGGAATCACTAGTGTGCGTCTTCAGGCCAGATGTGCAATCCAATGACATTATGTAACTTCCTCTGTTTCTCTGCTCGTTGAATAAATGACGGAGTTGCATCAGAATCTTTGACATTCTTCTCTCTGGATGCTTAATCAACTGTAACTGGCAACACAAACATCCATTCATCCCAACCATTAGTTCATTCACAAAACCTGCTCCCAGCACCACCTGGGAATGATGTTCTGAGTTTGAAACAAGGCTATTTAAAGCTTTGCTCCATGATTTGTTGCCTGTCAGATTTCTGAGTTGCGTAAAACAACAGGAGGGGAATGTTGGATTATCACGCAGTTATCTTTTGAGGGAGCACATTCGTGAGCGATGAGACATGAGGAACTGACCATGTGTTTTAACGACCTGAACACATGTGAGAGAGAAGAATGAGCTAAAGGAAAGATATTTTACTCCTGACAGTCCATGGATTTGAATCTTACTATGGCTGAAAATCTTATAGTAAACTAATGGTTCTCAACTTTCTGATGTGGCAGCGCACATTAAACAACAGTAACAAGTGATAAACAACAAAAATCTGTTGTTACACACCCCATGATGATTTTAACACAAATTACTGCTCTGAAATAGCAAAAGGCAAGTAACAGTGTAGAATTGTAGATCGGCACCTAATCAAAAATTTATACACTTCTTCCCAGACAAGCTTTGCACTGGCTATGAGAAAAATTGTCAGAAGTCACATGTTAATATTTGACTTAAATTTAAAGCTGAAACAATTTCAGAGACTTCCTTGAGCCATGTTGGACTTAAAACAACCATTGTCTTTTTTAGCTGTTGTTTGAGCTATTGACAAGGACATATAAGTTATTTATTAAAGACTCAAGTCTATTTAAAACCATCAATGGACAGTCATACTCTGCAAATAGAGCGTTCTTTGTTATGTTGCTATTATATACAGATATGAAACCTCCAGAAGATGAAACACCATTACCACATTGCTGTGCAGTAGTTCACTTTTACTGTCATCACATTGAAGACCGCACACACTGTGGACAGGGAAATGCAGCCTTTAGGTATCAGTCATCATGACTGGAGGGTTGAGTTATTATTGTTGTGCTCTCCTGTGATGAAATACTTTTATATGATATAATCATATGTCTGTTTTTAACTTAATATGATTTTTTGTCTTTGTTGATTGTGATTCTGGATACTGGCATAATGGGACAGCCATACACTAGATTGTCTATTCGGTGTGATTGGAATGGATTAAAATTAATCTTTCAAACAGGTACCTGCTAGTTTTGATCAATATATCCATTTTGGCTCCAACAGCAACAGATGATGCGATCTGATACTGATGTACTCTGACCTTGCATTTCACCTTTAATCTCTTTGGTAGATGTTCTGTGGCTCTTTGGTTACCATTCGTATTATCAATCTCTTGAATTTGTCATCAATCTTCCACGCCCAGGGAGGTTGGCTACAGTCCTGTGGACCTTAAACTTCTGAATAATATGTGCAGCTGTTGTCACAGGACTATCAAGCTGCTTGGAGATGATCTAATAGCCTTTACCTGTAACATGCTAGTCTATAATTTTCTTTCTAATCTCCTGAGATAACTCCTGCCTTAGCTTTCTGTGCTTCATGTACAGTGTGGTACACACCACGATACCAAACAGCACAGTGACTACTTTTCACTCTTCAAATAGGCAGACTGACTGATTAGTAGCTTGGAGACACTTGTGATGCTAATTACAGGACACACCTTAGTTTAACATGTCCCTGTGGTCAAATCATTTTCAATCTTTTCTAGGGGTATCATCATTTTTGATCAGGCCACTTTCATTATTTTTTTAAATGATTCTGTTGAACCACAATTCAAAAGCAATGTCTGAAATTCATTCGTTAATTTTCAGTAAATTTGTATTTGTTCTTACTTTTGTCAGTTTCAAGTTATTTCTGGGACCGTTCTTGGTTTTCATTTCCTTAACGGAAGGGTACCAACAATTTTGCACACGTCTGTATAAATATCCTAGGATTGCATCAGAACTATGACCTATTGATGCTCATGCCATCCTACAGCCTACTTTATGTATATTCTAATACTTCATGAAGTATGTTAAGAGACACAATTGCAAAGTCAGAGACACAAGTCCAGCAAAGGAGAATCTTTAATGACTTGCAAGAACATATACCTATAGTCTATGGCACTATAGAATATTTCTATCACTAATTTGTGCATGGCATTATAGTGGTATCTCAGATTAAATGCCATTAAGTTTAGATCAGATATTTTCTGTTCTTTTATTTAGATAAAGTTCAGAACCACACCTGAATACGTTCTTAAACATTTGAACTGCAACCCTTTTTATGATCATTTTACTAACATATTTCAAGAAAGGTTCCAGTTTGTGAGCCAAAATCCAACCCCCTTACTTTTGTAACACAGTCCTCGTGCATTAATAAACTGTTGCCATATGGAAACTGACTGAAGACAATAACCAACATTCCTTGCATACCACATCACTCCTTTATTGGACATGACCAACATTAAACTCACTTCCTCTCTACTAAAAATAGCTTCTTTCATGGATGTTGTTTTCTTGCGACATATCTCATTACTTTGAGTGACATACTGGAAAATGATGCTCATTAAAGATGGAAGTGTGCCTTGTCCTTGCAGGAATTTAGCAGCATTGTTGTGTTTCATGTGAAGTCTGGTTTTGGTTACTCTCTGCAGGATAGAGGCAGATGCAGGGGGTTTGTATATTTGTAACCTCTCCCCACACAGGGCCATACTCCATCAAAATGCCAGCTCCTCTGTTGCATTTATTGCCTGCAGAAAGCTATCTCTCTCTGCTACCTGCAAGAGTGTGATAAGACCAGTTGTTAGCCCCAGGGCAAGGCATCTTCTACACACTGTTAGTGTATTAATACAGTCAGGAGGTGCTATTGCTCACACGAGACAAGGCTGCACGGCAGCTGAAAGTGGGCCAATCTTGTGAGATGCTCAAGATTTCTACTTTCTGTTAGGCTTTATATCTTTGCATTGACTGTCTGGTAGTGTGATTTACTTTTGTAAACACAATCTTATGAATGCCTGTAGGGATTTGCTTCAAGCTTTGCTCAAATGTCCACCTGAGCCCCAAGATGAACTGATAACACTTTCAGTGGTCCTCATTGCCATGCCCTTTTTGAAAACATCATTGTCCATGAACACCATGCAAGATATTGCATAAAGGTCCATTCTGGCTCAAAGATGAACCAAGTAGATTTTAAACATTGTAGTTAAAGGTATTAAGCGTCATGTTCTTCCCTTACTTGTAAACAATACACTTGTGGGAATTTTTTTCATACTTTGCACTGATGTCCACTTTGCCTCAAAGATAAACTGACCAGATTTTGGACTTCAAAGGTCTTTGTCACAGGTGGACAACTGGCAGCCCTGGGACCATGTGCTGCCTTCCTACTCACTAAACATGCCCCGGCAGTCATTTCTAAAGATCAGCAAATGGCAAACGTTGAAAAAAAAATACAATGGAATATTTCTTTAGAATTTAAACCATAACTATGCAACTTTGGTTATCAAGGGGGCCACATTCAAATGATCCTCATAGCCATAGTTTCAAGCTTTCACAATTTAATGAAGGAAAACAATAGCACAATACCATGATGTATAACTGGCATAAGAAATTCTTTATAAACATTTATATATTAAAACTCAAATGGTATAGGTCTGCTCACTTTATGTAAATACCTAACGCAGAATTCAATTAATGCAGGTAATGGTATTTAGTGGCTTTCATAGGATATTTAACCATTTTTATTCTTTTTTTGACAAATGCATGAAAGGAAGTTACAGAGAAACACTTACAGCCGATTACAGTTTATTATTCCTAGGTAATGGTAAAATATGTTATCAAAAAAGGTAAGCTATCATTGTTTTGTTGCTTTTAAAAAGCATAAGTGTGCTTCAGTTCTCTGTCAGACTCATTCGACACTGTAATCCAGTGTGTACTGTGTTTAGGTTAGATTCAGTGTTGTAAATAGTGTTATTATTTTACATAGTTGAATTTTAGGTTAATGCTTTCAATGTTATTGTTCTTTTTTTTGTTGTTTTTTGTTTTACTTAGATTCTACTGGCCTTAGTTTATATAAGTGTTCTAAATACTGTTATCATTTTTATTTCAATTCTATTTTTAGGTTAATGCTGTAAGTACTACCCTTATTCTGTATTTACTTAATCTGTTTTTTTTTTACCTCCTATTTTATTCTGTAGTTTGGAACCTCAGCAACTAGTTTCGTTATTTTCTCATGTAGGTGCAGACTGGAATGACAAATAAAACTCATTTGAATCCTTGTGAATTTAGATATGTATTACTATCTGTGTTTGAGTTATAATATATGAATGCTGGTATTTTCTATTTTTATGACTGCTCTATATTTGCTATTTTTGTGTAAATGTATAATCAAGAGAATCTGACAATGTGTAACAATGTGGCCCTCAAGCAAAGACAAAATGTTTTTCGCAGCCCCCTTGGCAATCAAATTTGTCGATGCCTGGTCTATGTCTTTCCTCTGGTACATCTCTTGCCTGTTATGTCTTTAAATCCCACTACCATGTAAACCACTCCAGTCCTTGTCTTAGACCCTCTGCATTACTTTTAATGACAAACCGCGTAATACCTTAAATAGACATATTACTGCCAGGAGGCAAAATTGTTGCTATTGTGTTTTATATCTAAAAGTTTCTTTAACTTGTCATTTGTCTGTTCAATATTTCTGCAGCTGTTTGAGTGAGAAGAGCAGAGCCAATAGGACTTATTTCCCTTCATTTGTGTGGTATTTGCAAATGTAGTCCTCAGATGGAAAAATGCTTGAGCTCTGCCAGTGCAGAGCTCAAAAAAAGGGTCAAAAGGTTTCTTCTCTGTGGAAGCGTGGCTGTATAAAACCCTTGTGAGTTAAAAAAACCCTCCACTTTCTGCAGCTGTGAGTGTTTCTGTTTGCTTTTCTACCTTTTGTGTGTGCCAAATTAAGACTAAAGGTGTTCATTTTTTATTCCACAGCCAATCAAATAAAAAAAAGGCACGCAACACACTGGGTTTCAAAAATGCGGGGGTGTTCTACATCACGGCTGCAACACTCGTTTAGGCAGGCTAATGTTTGCCAGATGTGCAGGACAGGCATCAGAAGAGTCATACTCCCTCTAATGGTCACAGTGGGTGCCACAGGAGGAAGTGGAGGGATTTCTATTGTTCACACACAACAGCTGTATGGTGGAAAACTTTCCTGGAACCGCTGCTGAGGCTGTGATCTCTCAGCTCTTTTTTCTTTGTTTTCCTTGGTTTTGTTCTCCTGTCTTGGACTGCAGCTCAGCTTTTTGTTTAGGTCCTCCCCTCAAGCCATCTAAGAGTTGCATTTACCCTCCCAGATGATCTAACATCTCTTGTAGAGTGGGCTGAGAAAGCCTTTCTCCCCTGAAACTATGAAAAAGTCTGTGCTTATTTGTTGTCACTGGATCTCAGGTCCTAGTGGCCTTCAAACAGAGCTAGACCTCTTTCACAAACTCATGAAACAGAATCCATGCTCCGGTGAGACTGTGCTGGTTTTGCTTTTGTCATTTGACGGCAGCAGTCAAACATCATCAGAAACATTTGTACTCTGGGAATTCCCTTTGTTTGCAAAAGCCGTTTACCATCTTTTTTTCTGTCCTTGAATGATTTTTCACTCCAAAATCAGAGTCTAAACATGCAAACCTGAGGTTCTTTGAGGTCCCGTAGACTTTGTAACAACAAATCTGATTCTGTGATTCCTGTCTGAGAGTAATACTGTAAATCTGAGAGTCGGTCAGTCTGTGTAAGGGGAGGAGTATTCCTGGAAGGGGGGCTTAGTACGACATCCTGCAGATCAGTACAGTTAACACAGGGACAATGGAACGTGTGGAACATGCGTGTGCACATTTTAAATTTATGTTTTTTTTCCAGATCCAGGTTCCGCCTGGTGTCCAGCATGAGGCTGAGCCAGATGTAAACTCAGTCAGTGCTCATGGACATGAGCTTTAGCTTTAAATGTTTAAAGGGACTGTGAGGAGTTTCTAAGTAATTACAAAAAAGTCTCACTTTTAGATATATACCTGATGGAAATACACACTTTAAGATGAGTTTTATAGCATCAAAATAGGTTATCTATAAATGCTATTCCTTAGCCTTCCGGTCGGATCGGACAGGGCTGGACTGGCCTGGATACTCAACTTCGGGAACAAGACAATTAAAAAAACTAGAGCAAATTTATATCATTCGGACACGTCTTAGAGCACCAGGCTGTAAGCAGCAATATATAGCCAACTACAAAACTATGATACTAAGTTTTCCAAAAATTGCTTGTTGTCACACATCAAAAACTACCACTACGTCACTTGAAAGAGATACATTACCTCGTCGCTTTGCATCCTGTAAGTTGTTGAAAAAAGAAGTTGTAAAGCAATGCAGAGTTCTGAGGAAGGTCCGAACTGCATTCATTAGCATCACAACACACACACGCTTTTGCTTGGGTCACGTCTTTTGGTGCGTTCCCGTTGTAGTCAGAAGTAAGAATTTCCGAGTTCCAAGTAGGAAACTGCAACTGGAACATTCTCCGAAGTCGGAATTTCCTACTGGGAACTCGGTGAAACCTCGCCACCCCCAAGTTGACAATCGAAGATGGATGCCACCAGTGTGAACAGTTATTTAGCTTCTGTAATAATCAATTTATTTGCACTTCTGACTGGGGTGTGTCGCTCTACATCAGCTGTATACATCGTATTGTTAGACTTACATTTACAAAAATGCTGCCATAGTGATAATCACATTCTTCATGTGATAATTGTGAACAACAACACGGGGCGTGCTAACAACAGCTAACAATAGCCCGGTAGATCGGCATGTTTTTTTCTGACTTCAACTGGAACGCCGATAAGTCGGGGATGATGTCAGTCCTAGTTCTGAGGTTACTGGAACGCAGCATTACGACAGTTGCCGTGCGTGCTCATGGGTAGCAGAGTCTTTATGTCGCTGCAAATAGATTCTCCTCATAGCACCTTTAAAGTTTTAGAGCTGCACAATAATTGCATTCCAACTGCCTACTTTTATACTTGGTACGGGTTATGGATTTATTTGGTACAGCCAAGAACATACTGTTAAATGCAGTATGAATTACTGATGTAACGATCAGATGTTACATCAGTAACTGTGAGTTGCAGTATTTGGGTTTTGCTCCACATATTTGCTCTGCTTTGTTTGTGCTTGTGATTCAGCATGCTGGAGTGAGGAAATCCCTGCCCTCAAATAATCCTCAAAATATCAAATATTATCCATCTCATTGTTCTTGGTCAGAAAATGACCAGGCCTGTCAGTGTCCTCTTTAAACAAGGGGCAGTAGCTACAAATGTTGTTTAGTTGTGCTGAAAAAAAGACGTGACTGTAAGCCTCTGACTGACCTGTAATGACTGCTACAGACAAAACATTCTTTCATTCAGTTTCCAACTTTTCTTGAAAGGTTCTTTTCTTCACTTTTTGGGGGATTTTGGCCAGATGGATGTGAAATATATCCAGTGGATATTTGAAATAGTCCATCTTATGGGCCAGGTTAATAAACTTGAGTGCAGATAAGCAGGCAGTGTTGTACTGTCCATACTAAGTCCATTTGACTTCATTTCTGAGCTGATGCACAGGTTTTGAAGGTTTTGAAGCTGACCCCACCTGACTTAACCTGACACACCAGCTGGACTGTTCAATACATTTCACTTTACACATTTCAATGTTTGGAAATTAGTTGAACCTTCAAAAGCACAATTCAGATTAGGTAATATGCAAGGCCACCGCTGCTGTGTAAAGAACTATATGTGAACCACTTCATGGAAAAAGCTCTTGTCCAAACATGACACAAGTGCGTTTGTAGCTCCCACCTCCTCCTATATCGAAGGACTCTGATTGGGCCTTGTGACTTTAGGCAAAGCACAATTGTGATAGATTGGAGCATCACACGATGGATTTGTTTGATTACAGACATTGAATCAGGGTGATCCAGCAGCACTGCAAGGTTATATCTGACCTGCAAACAACTTTACTTAACAATAGTCTTTTAAGTGGTAAAAGTTCACTTTTTCCTTATTCACACTTGAAAATAACCTTGATATTATTAACACTACCTGGGTGAGCTGTATGTGTGAATGCAACCAGATGAAATTTTCTCACAGGTAATTCTGTAGATTATCTGCTCCAAGACGATCACCAGCGGGTCTCTCGCGCATCCTAAGAGCCGTCTCACTAAAATCAAGATGTATAAAGCTCAGTTTAGCTGCCAACACAAAGATGGTTTAATGTCCTTGTCTTAACTTGTAACTCAGTAGCGTTACTGCAGCACTGCAAATGCTGGTGCTGCTAACTGCAGATTAGCACCTACTTTAGCCTCAACTTTCAGGGTGTGTGTTTTAAATCAGAGCAGTCATTAGCCTGTATTTTCATGTTCTTGCTGAAGTTACTTGAATGATAACTTTTCAGATGGTGTAAAGATTTGTGGTGTTTCCTGTCCCAGTGGGCACCAACTGCTGACATATTGTGCAGGCCGGCTTCATCTTCTCTGGGTTGCTTTTGTAATCTGAACCTTTTCAACACAACTGACATTGTGTAATCTTTTTTTTTTTTTTCCAAAAAATGTCCTCGGATTGAGTGAGTTCACCTTTGTTCCCTCAGCTCCACTTTCACTAATTTATTTTGTCTTTACCAAATTAACCTCTTGAACTTCTTCTTTTGATTTGCAAGGGCAACCAGCAGCATTACTGCCATCTAAGTTTGAGTGTGGAGCACAGTCAGTACCCTCTTGAAGTGGTTTCATCACTCTGCTCTAGATGGAAGAAAAATGTCCCCAAAGCTCAGGAAACAGCACAGTTTTAGGCAAATGATCAGTCACTATTACACTTTAACTGATCCAGATGAATTCACTTGATTAACTTTTAAATCAGAATTTTACTTGAATAGATCAATCTCTGTATCAACATCAAGACAGGTGATCTGAAGGTTTGAGAGGTGAACAAAGAGAAGCTCCATGTGATACAAGCCACAATCCTGCATGTGCACACCTGAAGTCTTTTTAGAAATCTTCAGGAACTCACAGCTATAGGTACAGGCTGTCATTTCTGCAGAGTGAGAATCAAATATGTGAACGCCAGCTGATAAAGAACATTATTGTGAGAGAGAGAAGCTAAAAATGGTGCAACAGACAGACAATGAGTTTTTGTAAAATGAAGTGATAATCATCAAACTGCTGTCTCTGATGTCTTTTCAGGCTCAAATGCTGCAGAATAGTTCCTGCCAGCTCCAAGTGTTTCTCCACTGACTGTAGATTGCTTGAATATATTTTTACCGCTCTCTAACCCTCCCCTCCCAAACCCCACATGGTGTGGTCGCTTGCCAGCATGAATGAGACCGGGCAGATTTCAAAGCAGCAATTACTGTTGCGGTACTTTCCCTGTGATGCTGTGTAATTTGTTCACAAATGCAGACTGCTGTGTCATATTTGATTAAATGGGTTTTACTTGTGTCTCACTGGCACATTTAATCTCCACTCAAAAATGATGAAGCACAGCCCCTCCCCTTTATTTTTAACCTTTCCTTTAATTTTGTCCTCCTGCAGATCCACATATCAAGGTGTGCGGGAAGAGGGAGAATGTCAGGGAAGCCAAAGACAGAATCATGTCTGTCTTGGACACAAAGGTAAGTGTCCTTATCATTGCTGAAATAACCTCCATGCTTTTATGTGTGCTCCACCTTACTGTCTGAATGACAGATTGCACCCAGCAGTATAGCAGCTACTTGGCGCTGATCTCACCACATACACGCATCCTGAGGTAAGCTGCAGTAGGTGTGCATGTGCATCCAGGCTTCATTGCCATAGCAACACAAGAGATCAACTACCCAGGTGCCTGCACTGTAGCACCCCCTGGGGGAAGACAGCCCTCCATGCACTTTGAACAGCCACACTCACTAAAAAGCAGCAGACGATGGGTTCAGTTATTTCACATTTCATCTGGTTCAGTCACGAAAAGGCTGTTTTACTCTGGCAGAGTCTCTTCATAATTAGATTTCTGTTTTAATGTCCTTCATATTTTGTTCTTTTTGACATAATTGCAGCAGCTGAAAATGTTTAAAAGAGAGGAAATTGTGAGTTTGGGTTTTGCAACTTTTCAGATGAAGTTAAGTGAACAGATGTATTGGCTTTCAGTGTGGCAGCAATCAACCATAACATTGTGCAATCTAAAACAATCAAATGTAACAGTTTTACCATAAATTCTACTACAAATAATATTTTTCTTCAGTGAATATCATATATTCATGTTTGATTTGTTCACCTTTAGTGGATTTCTCCGTGTAAGTACAACAATAACATTAAACTTTATAGCTTTGGGAATTTTTTTTAACAAAATTGGTCTTAGGATGCATTGAACTTCTGGCAACTGGTCAAAAAGAATGTGGAAAATACCCTTAATTTACATCTGCATTTGACTGACTTGGGGGGGCAGGGTCAGTCTCTGCTTAGCCAGTTATTGGAGCCTCCACAAAGTCCAGTAGTAGCTAAAGTCACATGAAAAGTACACTCAGAAACTTTGGTCTTAGATGCATCTGGCAGAGTTTCATGCCAAGCCTGTTATTATATAAAAAACACTTTATCAATTTATGCATGCCAACCCTCACATTACCTCTATGAGTTGTCCTGAGACCCTTTTGAACTGATAGGGCCAAAGATTGGAAAAGCATAAATATATAATAATGTAAAGAGTTTTTTGAAGTTTACTTATTTTTAACTCATTAACTTTGGCAGCACTAATCATCATGTAACACTTTTTCATTGTTCTTCCTTTCTCATCAGAGCAACAGGGTAACTCTGAAGATGGACGTCTCTCACACAGAGCACTCCCACGTCATCGGTAAAGGTGGCAACAACATCAAGAGGGTGATGGAGGAGACTGGTTGCCACATTCATTTCCCCGACTCCAACAGGAACAACCAGGCGGAGAAAAGCAACCAGGTCTGCAGGGCTAGATTTACCACATGTACTCTAACTGATGCTTAGAGGGATAGATGTGTGGATGGAGTTGCTCGCTGCTGTCAAATCAAAGAGTTTTCATCTTCAGCTATTACACTTTCATCTCTTGAAGCACATCGTTATGATATGATTATTTTGAGACTGTAAGTGCCTTGCAATCTGTTGCCTTTAGGTGGGTGCTGTCCTCATCCCTCTACCAGAGTCTCAGGTTTAAGGTTTCAAACAGGTTGCAGAGAGTTGTTTTGATTGGCCACTCCAAAGGAAGCCAGTGTTTTGGCTGGACTTACTTAAAGAGCAGTGGATCCTGTTGTAATTAATGTTAAAGTGAAGTGTGAGCAGTTCAGGACAGCACACTACCGGGCACGGCATCAGATAACTATCTCTGCCAGGTGCTCTGCAGTGCACCAGTGCATGAAAATACTGTTTAAAACTGTCTGCTTCACTTACTTTAAACACTATATCTCTGTATTTAACAAAGTACGTTGTACATACAACATGTGGATTATTAAGTTGCCAGTACTCAGTATGTCTTGGACTGTTAAACTCCCTCCAGCTCTGCTCTGGTGACGCAAGTACAGGCTGATAAGCAGCAAGAGACTCATTTGAAGTCCTGGACCGCCCTCAGCTGTTTCTTTTGCTGCTTTCTGAAGCTTACGAAGTGAGGGAGAGTCTTTGAGATTCAGGCCATATTAATAAATGTAGCAGTGGTGCTAAGTACATACAAATAATTGTGAAGATCAATAGAGGTGCTGATTACCTTTCACTCTCAGTTCACCTGCTTGAAATGTTTCTCACTGCATGGCTTAGATATTTGTGCTGCATTTGTAAGGTAGGGCAAGGAAGTCAATATGAAAGTTTGGAACTAAGGGATCATTTTAGAGAAGTGGTGAATTGCCTCTAAAACCTAAACTTATCCAGATGCCTCTTGATCTTAATTTTGGATCATATGAATACAGACTACAAGCTTTGTGATTGGTCCACCAGTCTCCCTGCAGACTTACAGTGAGTACACTTGTACGCATGAGTGGTTGCAGTAGATGAACTAATCTGTTAAACATACGTATGAAGATATTGGAAGTGCATTTCATCATCATAGATCTCAGTGGATGAACATTTGAAGAAAGTCCCCTGAAAAAAAATAAAGTTCCCCGTCTTCTCCTTCAGCTGATGCAACTACTGCTTATTCCATCTCCTCCAATTTCCTCTCACTTTTCTTTTTTGCAATAATGCCAGGTGGACCAATTCATGGTTTTAACTTATTAGCTACAACTCCTACATTATTTTCCCTGCTCGGTTGCTATGATTTCCTATAAACAAGCAGGGAAAGTGGCAGGACTGGACTAGATACCCACCAGAAGCTATGTTTACATGTACAGTTTTTCCTCAATCTGATTGAAATCACTCAGATTAAAATTTCCACATTCCCTTGGATACAATCTGATCATGGCGCCTGTGTAGATGCATTAAATATATAATCAGAATAAAAGCCTTTGAACATCCACAGAGCTGTCCTATGTATCTAAACACAGAGACAGTAGAAGAAGCAGCTGTTCCTTCCTTTTAAATCAATAGAAAATGTGCTCCAACTTGTAATAGATATTTCTGGCCAGTTTAAATTTGTTTTGAAATTGTATTGTGGCAGCAGCCAGCATTCTGAAGTTTTCAGACATGTAAGCAAATCTTTCATTAAAGATTATTTCTGTCAAGAGGGCCAAATTAATTAGGTTGAAAGAGGTTCCACTGTGGGATTTATACTCTATTAATATTCCAGTTTGTTCTTAAGCAGCATTCACTCACTGATATTTCGGCCAACTGTTGACGAGTTTTAGGGAAAATTTGAGTCACGCCAAACTAAGTCAGGCCACACAAAAAAAGTTAACGTCAGTTGGGAAACACTGATGTTAGTCGGGTACATCGACAGATTTTACGTAAGCTTAAATATTTCTGACGTGTGATCAAATACACTTGTGAACACCAGCAAGAGTTGACCTCTGATTACTTTGCTGCTCTCAGTTACTGTTGTTGAATGTTGAGGCCATAGTTAAAGGTACATCTATGGGTCCGGCTGCTTCCTTCTCAGGACTGAATTTGTGGTATACGACTTGAGGTGCCATCTGGGGGACAGCTGTCTTTTGTCCTCTCGGCAAAGTGTTGGAATACTGTGATCAGCTGCAGCTGCATGCAGTGAAATGGCATATATATCCACTATATATGGTGTTCATTGGGTAACTGCACAGTACATTTGTACAACGTTCAGCAGCGCCAAGCTTTGCTATGCCAAACTTTTCCTCTTCGTTGGCAAACATTTAAAATCAGTCTACACTTAGTCAGGGAGCTGTCATCAAATATCTCCACCACCCCAACATTTCTCTCAGCTTTAGATACATCGACCCAGGTTGAACACAGCAAAATTGACCTGGGAAATATACTTTCACCTAAATTTCTTATTGTTGGAAGTCAGCCATTATACATTGTTGTGTGAATGCTTCTGAAAGTATGACTCCTCCTGTGTTATAAAAAAAACACCTCTGTATATTGTCTTTTTGTTGTACTTTCAAATATTAAAAAGGAACATCTAAAATTATTAATGATCTCTTTTACTACTGAAGTAACAAACTTAACCAGACCTCTCATCCCAGTGGTTTTAGAGGTCAGTTGCTCTATTTATAAAGGCTGTATTTTTCACCCTAATGGCAGCTATAATGATGTGGTTCAAAATGCTAAGACTTAACCTCAAAATAATGTAGGTCAGGGAAATGCATTAGTGTGAAGCAGGCATTAAAAGTTGGATTTTCTCACTGTACACGGATTTTGCCCTCAGATTTAGTGTAAATGTATGCATTGTTCTGAACCATTGTTTGCTTTGGACAGAGTTTGAGTGGGCCGACTGATTAACATGTCCCTTTTTCATTGTGAACAGGTGTCCATTGCTGGGCAGCCAGGAGGGGTGGAGGCAGCACGAGTAAAAATACGGGTAAGTTGGCACTCAGCCATACTTGCCTTGAAGGAATACTCCACCCAAACACTCACTCCCTGCTGGATAGTTATGGTGTAGCTTTGACCTGTTTAGAGGGGAGGAGCTGCACGGGCCTCTAAAATCAGATATTTCCCTTGTATTTCAGCACTTATTAGTGTTGTAACAAAGAAAAATGCTAATAAACATCATTCATTTTACCAGTGTTTATCTGCTTCTGCATAAACAGCACTGTATAGCAGAATTTTGGATTGCTTTCATCAGTGATTATTCAAGGGACATGCTGTGGAGGACTTCAATCAGATCTACTTCAGCTTCAACTGTATTTATTTGTAGGGCACTTTAAATAAATAAAGCTGAAGTTGAATTGGATCCGGTTGAAGTTATCCAGAACATGTCTAGTTTTGACAGATAACTTTTTGAAGCTGTACATTGTTTTCTCCTTCAACAAAAGAGTTAAGTAGATCTATTTTTTGCAGAGTCATAGCTAAAAGTTTGACATTAAAATGAAAAAAAAACTTATATATACAAATTTGTTGGTTGCAGTGTATACATGCATGTGATGGCATGGATTTTAAGTCATGGACTTATTCGTGTGTCATTTGTTGAGTCATGGACCTATCCTATCAAATATATCTTTTAGTTTGCTATCCGTGCATCTATATTTAAATTACCCACGTATCAATATCTATGCTGAGTACAGATGAACCCCAAACAGACAATCTGGCTCTCAACTGAATATAGCATGACCATTTAGAGAGAAGATGCCAACGCAGTATCTAAGCCATGTTGGAAATGGCAAACATATAAAAGCATCAGTAATGACCCTCTCCTGCAGTGAGTTAGACATCCTCACAGACAAACCCCATTTAATGACACACACACATCCTATATAAAAAATATATAGACAATCCTCTGTTTAAACATCTCATACTATCAGCATGTTAGTCATGCTGGCTTTTGCAGTATGTTTACAACCACAACCAACTATTTTGTTTGATTTGCAATTTAGTCATACCTCCTTTAAAACAAATGACATATGTTGACTGTATGGTGTGAAAGTTTGGTTAAATCATCAGATATAGGTTTGTTAAGACTCTGTTTTTTTATGTTGCATTGGCAAGCTAACTGATCCTTAATAAAGCCCCCTTTTATCTGACATACTTCATTCATTTTTAATTGACTTTATTGTTTTATGAAACATAAACTGAATGGAAGATTTAAAATAATACACAACAGGGTGTAGTAAGCATTCCAGGAATCTCTGAAAACTCCTTAAAACATCTTTAAAAAAGTGTCAGTGTCCATATCTGGGAATATTTGTCAGTTACAAACAAAAAAGGAGTCAGATTTGCAAAAGCAGTTAAACAAAAATTATCTTGGAGTAAAAGTAGCCTTACAAGACCTGCTTCTTTTTGAGGGTAATGGTAGTTTGCTAATAATAAAGCAGCCAGCATTACATTGGACTAACTTTCGTGGTAAGGTAAAATGATTGTTTTAATGACAACGTATTGCTGCTTAACAATGCTAGGGCATTACTTAGTGTTATTCAGAAGTTTTTATCCCCTAAATGTAATCATACTTGCATGTTCACTTTGCACTCGTTGAGGGTTGAAGCTGATCCTTTGTCAAGCTCCACCTTTCATGGTTACCAATACAAGCTTAGATGGAATCTCTTGCCTCTGGAATTTTTCTCATCTGAAATATTTGACATACCCTATAACTTTGTTTGGTTTCGTCTGGGCAACTGGGCCTGAGGGAAAGAAAACATTATAGGCAGTATGGGAAAAAAACTCTGCATCTCCCAAAACCTATCAAACCCATTTAGAAATTAACAATATCCAATGCTATGTCTTCAATATTAGTGATGTTGGATCGTGTTAGCTACTGTCCTGTAGCACATAAACAAAGTGCTTATTTAACAAAAAGAGATTAACTTCCCTACCAAATTGGCTTAAGAATTAAGTTGTCCGATAATCTTAATAAAAGTAAGCTGTCAATACAAATCCAATGATACAATGTTACAAGTCAATTAAATCATAACACAACAGCATTACTAACAGAAGACCTTTGGTAAATGTTCAATTTGGAAACATCACATTGACTTAACATGGCCAGAAGCACTAAGTGTTCACAGAGTCAAATACAAAGAAGACATTTTTCAAACTTAACATTTATGTAGAGAGCACTAACGGGCTGAAAAGTACTCCCATATTGAGATGTGGATAGCTTGAGTCATTTTTGCAGACACTCCCAGGCAAACTCTTTAACCATGATGAAGTGAAGGAATTGGGTCACAATTTCACTTTGATGCACTTAGAAGACTTGGCTCTGTCAAGCCAGAAGTAGCCCAGTGATGGTTGCTATTGGATCCATAGATCAACCAGAGAGCCAGTGGAAGATCAATTATGCTTGGCTCAGTCCTACGGTTTGTTTACAGCCTACCTAATCTATATAATCTTTTCCTGTAAATTCAGGCCAAACTGAAACTTCAGTACCCATCACCACTCTTTCCTCTCTTTCATCGAGCAAAACCACTGAATCCATCGTTGGCTCGTCTGGCTAACATGCTCCAGCTTGTGTTAGCCTGAAATCTGGCTGTTGTTTACTCATTGGCTCCCACAATTATAACAGTTACTTCCTCCACAAACAAAATGTCAGATCAACCTCATGACAGCAAAGTTCCCTCCCTAATCCTGCCAGTGAAAGAGCTCCAGGGTTACAGTAGGTAATCCAGCTCTCCAGGCAGAATTTCAGCACTTCATCTTGGCCACAAACACAACTCGTAATCTATGCCCAGACCACTTCCCTAAAGCAATGGTAAGAAAACAAGCTTGAGTCTCAGTCTGTCTCTTCAGCTTAGTTTCTAGCCCCTCAGTGTCTTCAATGTCAGTCTGACTGGAAGCCCGACCTCCAGCCTCAGCTTTGCGGGTGGAGGACTCCAATATTTGAGTGAAGTGTTACAACCCTGAACTTTTGCTTTATTTCATCTTTGTGGCTTCAGAAGCTCACAGTGAACATGTTTCTCCTTCACAGAATGACCATCACTTACGAGTCTGTGAGCATGTGCGAATGACTGAGTGAGTGAGATGTGTGTGATTCGGGGGACAGAGGGGAGAAGGTCTTGCTGGATATTAGCAGAGTGTGTTTTGGCAAAAGTCTGAATATGCATACCCATACTTCTTCGTGCCTAATGGTTATTTTCATTTGCAGCAAGCTGAAACCCAGTTCATATTGTTTTTTTATATGATGGATAATCAAGCCTAACCATGGCTAACCATAGCAGTGTGTTACAAAGAGGTTTATAATATAAGCTGTAGAGAACCACAGAGATTGTTTTGGCATCCGAAGAATACACAGTCAGCGGATGACGAGGGTGGATCAAAAGGATAGGTTTCCCTCGTGCTTCTTTTGAAGGAGCCAGACCTTGATACTCACCTCATACAGTTACATCTAAATTCCTCTTATACTGTTTCATGAAATACTCACAACAACCAACCCTTCATCATAATTTATTTTATATTTGAGATTTATTACTTAACATGGAGGCAATTTCCTCAAAATCAGCTGAGAAATAAGCAAGACAGAAATGCAGGCTTCTCCTCTATCCAACTTCAGATTTAATAATTGATCTGCAAAATGTATTTCTGTTGATCCAGTTATTACTTGTAATGTAATCATGCATTGGGAATAATTACTTAAATACATACTTACCTTGTTCATACATGTGCATATAGATTCTTAAAGTAAGCATGGAGTTGAGCATTGGGTTGGTAGTCACTCTTTTGACTCTGTGCATTCTTAGATGGAGTCCTTCAGTTAGATAAAAGCTTAAAGGATAAGTTTGGTTTCTACAGCTTTCACATTGTTTATAGAATGAAGTAGAACAATATACTCACCCAGAAGGCTTTCCTGATCCAAACAGTGCTTCGGGAGATATTTAGATCCAAAACCGAGCAGCGGTATAATGGTAGCACACGCGGCATAGCGTCGCTCCTAAAACTGCATTAATCGTCCAAAAACTCATTAGTTTCACCAATATTTAATCATGGTCCGCTCGCGTTACTCCTCCATTACAGTCCGGGGTTGCTCCACCCATGTTTTCGTGACTGTGCTGACCTCTGAACTGGAAACTTTCTTCACGGCTGCCGCGCATGCACGGCACAGCTTCCTCCTTTCGATGAGCTCCTCATCTGTAAACTCTGGCTCGAAACTGTAAGGACACCCATCATATTCAAAGTTCTCCTCCACAACATCCTCATCTGATAGATATTGGTCCATTTTTCACAAAACTGGAAGAAGAAAGTTGTTGATTAGCCGGCGGTCGCCCCTGAAACAATGAGCCGTACTGCGCATGCGCAGCGGCTGTGAAGAAAGTTTCCAGTTCAGAGGTCAGCACAGTCACAAAAACATGTCTGGAGCAACACCGGACTGTCTTGGAGGAGTAGCTCGAGCGGACCGTGATGAAATATTGGTGAAACTAATGAGTTTTTGGACGATTAATGCCGTTTTAGGAGCGACGCTCGGTTTTGGATCTAAATATCTCCCGAAGCACTGTTTGGATCAGGAAAGCCTTCTGGGTGAATATATTGTTCTTCTTCATTCTATAAACAACGTGAAAGCTGTAGAAACCGAACTTTTCCTTTAAGGTCTTGTGGTTGAATAGGCATCATTTTCCAATTGTCATGAGGTCATTTTAACTGCGAGATATTAACCATAAAAAAAGCCCTGACACACCGTAAAAACTGGCACCGTAGCACAGTTGTGTGGGGCTGGTTGTCTGAAGAAATATCAATGGAGTTCAGTAAAATAAAAAAGAGGGAAATTACTTCATATTTTTTTAAAGCTAGAGGCCCAAAACAAGTTTATCAAACGTAATGACAGCTGACATCACAGCTCTATAATAATGACTGGACATGGCAAATATCCAATCATGTAAGAAAATGTAGCCAAATAGATTTCAAAGGACCTGTTTGAACTGAGGTACTGCTGGATCCACTCCTGCTTAAGGGGAGAAATACGCTCACTGCAGCAGAGAAGGGAGGTACGGAGTCATTTTTACTTTTATATACAAAAAAGAACAAACTTAGACTTTTTAGAAGTGTTGGTTTAGGGGGAATTAGGTCATATGTTTTTCTGATTGTATTTTGAAATGGAGCAGATAGCAGAACAAATGAAGACAGTTCATGCTGCGTTTCTGTTGTCATTCATCAAGGCGTTAAGATTTTTTATCACTTGGCTGTAAATTTGCTTACCATTCACAGAGTTCCTTAGACTTAGCCTAGTGATGTAACTTAGAGGTTGAAAACAGTCAAGCACAAATTAATTTCCTAATATGGGCCATATTTCCTTTGATTTTTAAAAATCAGTCAAACAAGTCACTGAACCAAGGCTGTAGTTGGTCCCCAGGCTGTATTTTGGACACCACTGGTCTAACATGTCAAGTGTTTGTGTTTAAATATGTGGAAACTACTAAGCCATCTTGTGGTAGTTTTTTTTTCCATTTTATAAACTGGAAGCCCCAAGCTTTGAAATGTATTTTTAAATGATGACTTTCATAAAATCAAGTGAAAAAATGTCAAATGCTGAAGGAACAGATGCTTTATTTAACTGTTTAATCCCCTTCTATTGAGGTTGCCTGTGAATAACAGTTTGTAGTTTAATGTGTGTTTGTTTCTGGGTGGTCTTTGGACCACATCCCCCCCTCGAAACCTACAAAAACCAAAGGATGCTTTGTTGTTCCTTCTTCCAGAGCTGCATTGGTGATGACTGTAATGTCCTCTTAATGTCCAGACATACCAGAGTGGATCTGTAAGGTCTACCATACCTCTAATATATTTCTGAGGCCTACTTGGGTGGGGAACTGTTTTGAGATGTTAAGAAGGTGGTTGTTGAGGTGATGGATTCTCTTGAGAGTTCCTGCAGATCTCAGAGGTGGGGCTGACAAGCAGGTGATGAAAGGTCTGGCTGGTTGCTTTACCTCTGAGATATTTTCATTTGTCTTCATCTCTCACCCTTTCTGTCAGGAGCACTGAAGCCTTTTAGCAGGGCTTTCATACTGAATAAACGCAAGTCTGGTATCTGCCAGGTAGACTTCTTCAAAAAACAGCTGAGGTCAGCTCCACGGTAAAAATCAGTCTATTCTTCATTCAGCACCCAGCTCCTGCTGTTCTACTTGTCCTCTCTTGCGTTTCCCTTGCTGCTGACCTAAATTTTCTGGAGTCCTCTGAGAGCGAGTGCTGAAACGTGATATAAATGTAAGGCCAAGCGCATATGGGACTGATCATGGACGCATTTCTTTGGTCAGAGCAATTCATGCTGCTTGCCCTTCACTGGCAGCCAAACCAGAGTGGCGGTCTGCCCGAGAGTCAGTGTTTGGATAACACTGTGTGAGAGTGTGTGTATCCATTTGCTCATGTGTAAGTGTGTGTGTGTATACATTCCACCTCAGCTCGTCTGTATTTGGGTGTGTGCCTGTTTGATTCCTCTCTCATGCATGCATAAGTGTGTGTATTCATAAAGTGAGGCCTTCCTGTCAGCATCTATTGTATTTGAATGGCTTCTGTGATTTAAACGGTGAAAGATGATGTCTGTTGCTGCTCCTGTGGTTTGATTCAGTGACTTCAAATTAATGTATGAGCCTAAACCACTGATGCTTTGCAGAATTTTGACCCATAGTTTGAATGGCTGTGCAGCCATAATGTTTAAATTAATCCTGTGAGTGATAGCTCCGCAGCATAAAGTAGAATATTTCATGTAACAAAGGCTGTCTGTCTCTCTTTGCTGGCAGCTCTGACCTCATTTTTGATTAACTCCTCTGGATTTATTTAAGCTGGCAGATTTTTCGTGCACTGTTTTGCCACCTCCCTCCAAAGTCAAGGTTGTTATGTCTCTGCATCAATTTAAAAAATGTCCATACGATGCAAAAAATCAGTCTGTTTTTACTTGGTGTCAGAGTTGTCTTAATCAGTCTAAGAGAATGATATGATGCAAGTCAGTACTTTTCCCTTCATTTTATTTCTTTGTTGTCTTACAGCAGTTGCGGCACAATTATAATCAGTCCGTTTTAGCTTGTGTTTCAGCAGCTTCGGAAGATTTCGTCAAAGTCTGTAGACTTTGTAACTAAGAAGTTTTAGTCACCTTCTAATTAACTTTGCTCTAGGCCTTTAGTCCATTAAAGCAAGAAAAATCATTGACTTTTGTTTTCTTCCCTTAAAGTGATATTCCGGGATGGAACAACTTGGGTCCTATCACAAGGGTTAGGGCAGAAATTACCCCTACAGCAGTGTTTCTGTGTCAAGGAAACCCAGGGCACTAGGACCAAGCGTGCCGTTTCTCCTCCAGCCCAGCTCGAATGCTGCTTTGGCTGTACTCACACGGGGCCATATTTTACTTGACCAAAAACACAAATAAACAGACTCCCACCGAAAAAGTCTGATATCGGTCTGCATTCACGCTTTATTTAGAGAATTTTCAGCGCGTTACTTTCACACAAAAACACCGCTAAATAAGGCTCTATTTCTCATAGCGTCGTAAAACGGCCTCCGCGGAAGAGCCGGAGGCTCCGCTGCACAGCCAGAGCTGTGGCTGTAGAGCCTCCGCTGTCTTGTGTTTTCAACTATAAATAAGTTAGGTCCGTGCGCCCTGGGTTTCTTCTCCACAGAAACGCTGCTGTAGAGGTAATTTCTGCCCTAACCCTTGTGATAGGACCCAACTTGTTCAATCCCGGAATATCACTTTAAAATCACTGGTCCGTCTTCTCCCACTTATCGGTGGTTGGGTCGCGGGGGCAGCAGCCTAAGCAGGAAAGCCCAGACCTCCCTCTCCCCAGCCACCTCGTCCAGCTCTTCCCGGGGGATCCCGAGGCGTTCCCAGGCCAGCTGAGAGACATAGTCTCTCCAGCGTGTCTTGGGTCTTCCCCGAGGCCGCCTACCGGTGGGACGTGCCCGGAAAACCTCACCAGGGAGGCGTCCAGGAAGCATACTGACCAGATGCCCGAGCCACCTCATCTTGCTTCTCTCAACGCGAAGGAACAGCGGCTCTACTCTTAGCCCCTCCCGGATGACCGAACTTCTCACCCTATCTCTTAGGGAGAGCCCTGCCACCCTGCGAAGAAAGCCCATTTCGGCCGCTTGTACTCGCAATCTTGTTTTTTCGGTCACGACCCACAGCTTGTGACCGTATATGAGGATAGGGGTGAAGATTGACTGGTAAATTGAGAGCTTTGCCTTCCGGCTTAGCTCCCTTTTTACCACGACAGACCGGTACAGTGCCCACATTACTGCAGACGCTGCACCGATCCGCCTATCAATCTCCTGATCCACCTATCAATCTCCCGATCCACCCTTCCCCCGCTCGTGAACAAGACCCAGAGGTACTTGAAGTCCTCCACTTGGGGTAGGATCTCATCCCCAACCCGGAGAGAGCACTCCACCCTCTCACGGGCGAGGGCCATGGACTCGGATTTGGAAGTGCTGACTCTTATCCCAGCCGCTTCACACTCAACTGCAAACCGATCCAGTGAGAGCCGCAGGTCACGGTTCGATGAAGCCAACAGGACCACATCATCTGCAAAAAGCAGTGACCCAATCCTGAGGTCACCAAACCGGAACCCCTCAACGCCCTGGCTGTGCCCAGAAATTCTATCCATGAAAGTAATGAACAGAATCAGTTTGGGCAGCCCTGGCGGAGTCCAACCCTCACCGGGAACGACTCAGATGTACTGCCAGCAACGCGAACCAGACTCTGGCACCGGTCATACAGGGAAATCACTGCATTAGCTAAATTTCACTTTTTTAAACTAATTTTCATTGATGTTAATGATCATTAATGCTTGATAGTATCTTAGTTAAAACAATAGTTTGTTTTTTTAAGTTGGGTTGTGTGAGGTGCATGGCCTGAGCCTGAATGTGTGCCACAGTGTCACAGCTCAGTTCTCAGCACACTCTAGCCATTCTATTTCTCAAACATAACGCTGATTTCAGCTACCATAATTATGTTTCACTTTAACTTCATTACACCTTCTCTCTCTCCTTCTCCTCCTCCTCCATATTGCAGGAGCTGCTTCCCCTAGTGCTGTCATTTGAACTTCCCGCCATTATGCAGTCTGATCCTAGCTCCCCAACAGTGCAACACATCTCGCAGACCTACAACCTCACAGTCTCCTTCAAGCCCCCAACGCGGCTCTACAGGGCCACTGGTGTGGTTCGTGGCTCACAGAATAACGCCAGCGCTGTTAAGGTGAGGAGGGGTATAGCAAAGAACCAATACTGAATGTTGATGGTGATGAGTTGGGTAAAAGGGCATATCAGAGCAGATTGTCTCTTGATAAGTGCAAACAGTTTTCAGTTATTCCGCTCAAAATGCTTTAAAATGGCCCAGAAATCAAAATGAGACCAACAAAAATATATTTCTGCTTTTACCTAATTTGGAGTAAAAACTTTTCAGCAACTTTACTTCTGGGATTAGTAAACTTGTAAAAAAGGAGTGAATAAGGGGCCTTTGAATTTTGCTACATTCATTAAGTAATCACATTGTAATGGTCATATTTCAACTATCCATATCACAGTGTCTCTGCCATTGTGTACTTTTAGATAAGAGAAAATAACTAACTTGACCTTAATCTCTTCACTCCCTGTCAATCACTTGAATGTAAAATATTTAGGTTAATGCCCTTCTCATTTCTACATTTAACTGGGGGAGCCACAGAGCAAAGTAAGGTTTCCAGAGCTCCACCATGACAAAGCCCACCAGCACTTTCAGCGGCCGTCAAATTTCTCGTTTTACCTGCTTTATTACTTTAAGCACCACTAAATGAGGAGTGCTGAGAGATATTGGTGATTTGAGCTGGACAGATGCTGGGTCAGCTAAACTAGGAGGCTGTCACTCTCCTACTGCTGCATTATGAGGTCTTTAAGACTCCTCTGATATAGAGCTTTGACTTACAATTATTTTTAACTACATTAATTCTCTATGGCTAGTTTGTGCATGAGCAGATTGTATATTTCAGTGTTTGCACACACTGATGCACTTATTCTAGTTGAAGATGTAGGATTTTAAAGCCTGCCAAACAGTGTCTGCAGAATCTCTGCAAATATAAACCCACCAGCTTCAGAAATGTATAAAAATACAGAGCTTGTCACAGAATGTCAGTATCTACTTTTAGCATCATGCATTCCTATAGTCTCTGAGTTAACATGCACATCTATACATATGCAGAAGCACAGTCCTGAGCGTGTGGTCTATCTGAGGGTCAGTCAGACTCGGGAAGCATGCCAGATAATTGCTAGAGGATCAGAGAATATGTGTGCTATGTCATGTGGCGGTGTGTGACCCTGCCAAACCACTATGGATTGATGTGTTTTTCTGGCCACAGTGTAAGAATTCCCATTGCACACTGTGTATGACTTACTTTACGAGGCCAAGTGATGGCTCACAGAGCAGACAGTGACCGTTCAACTGGATAGCAGATGGAGTGGAAATTACAGTAGTTTCCACAGGTTATATAGAAAATATATGTTTTCTTTGGGGCAACTCGGCTCTGCTCTTCTCCGTGTGTACTGATTGGATTGTAATATGGTCTGAACCCTAAACCAGGGGGTTAGAAATTAGATGCCCATGAGCCAAATGTGGCCTGCTAGTTTTCTTTCTTTGGCATCTTTTTAAAACTTCTGTTTCATTTGAACCACAATATTGTTTAAGAATAATAAACAGTGTATGGTATTCTTTGTCATTTCAACTATCAAACCCTGTTTGCAGTATAATTGCTTTGTTAAAAAAAAACATTTTTTTTTCCCCAAAAGACCATCTTATAAATTTCAATCCAATAGAGAATAACACTATAACAGCATAGTTATGATCTGGGCAAACAGAAGGACAGAATAAGTTCTCACTTTAGTCCCCCTGTCTCTGCCTGCCTCTCTATCTTTCTTCATTTCCATTTATCCACCCATTCCCCCATCATAGTTGTGGTGGATGGCTGTTCAACATGAGTCTGATTCTGCCTAAAAATTTTGCCTGCTCAACAGAGGTGTATTTGGAAAAGTGTTGTTCTCGTGTTGGATTCATGCTGGGTCTGGATCATCAAGATGATTTTTTTAAAAAAGAGTATGGCTTTGACACACTGTTTTGTTAAGTTTATTGAGATAAAATTTTTCAGGATTTGGAAGAGCAAGCCAATGTTATAATTGTATGGATTTTATGTGAGATGTCTAAAATTATGCAACTTTCGTCAGTAATGCAAATAAACTATTGTCATACAGGCTGTGTGGACTCATCTTAAACTTTACATATACTACTGCAAAGGAGCGAAATAAATGGTGACAGATTAGCCAAGATTTATGAAGCTAGCAGTGCTTCTCAACAGCTTTTCTCCCTTATTTTGTCAGAATGTATGATATAAATCACTGTAGTAGACCCCCATCATCAGGATTTATCACACCTCTTCAAAAATCAGTGAATGACATCACTGAGACTGCATCCAAGTGTAATGCCATCTACGATTGTTGTAATTTCATGTGCTTCATTTTATTTATGGTATTTTCATTCTGTCTCGCTTTCTCAGAGGGGTACAGCTCTCCTGTTGGAGCACCTTGCTGGCAGCCTAGCAAGCACCATCTCTGTCACCACCCACCTTGACATTGCACCGCAGCATCATCTTTTCATGAAGGGACGCAATGGTAGCAACATCAAACACATCACCCAGAGGACAGGAGCCCAGATCCACTTTCCAGACCCCAACAGCCCCCAGAAGAAATCCACAGTCTACATTCAGGGCACAATTGAATCAGTTTGCCTGGCACGGCAGTACCTCATGGTGTGTACCTTGTAACTTGACTTGGTTAGGGTTAGGGTGATCCCTTTATAGTGTTAACTATAGACTTTCTAAACACTTGAGTAGCTTTTAAAGGTGATTATTGGTATGAGCAGATATTAGAATCTCTGCATATTAGCAGAATGTAAAAATGTTTTTACAGTGTTTCACCTTCTATCAATTAGTTTCTACATTCTAAAATTGATCCTGCATCATTTAGCCAAACAGTGTTTTTCTTGTTTCTCATCTGTTGAGAGGAATGAGAGGAGCAGGTTTAGTCTGGCATAGAAAAGACACTGTGTTTAATGTTTACATGTGTGTGTCAGCTAAAAACAGTTTAGTATTATCTGCATTTGGATAGCTTTAGCTATAGTTACAAAAAAAACAACTGTCATTGTTTTTCCCTAACAGAATATTTCAGTTTCATTGACACCCATTTGGAATACAACTAGCAATCATTTGAAAAATTGCGTACTTTTTATGCAAAACTCCCTCATTACACTTGGTGCAAATGGAAAAAATAATATTTTTTTGCATACTTAAAAAAGAAATCCAGTAGTCTTAGTACAGGCAGTGGCATTACTTTGCTGAAGATGAAACTATTGGCTGAATGAGGGAAGAATCGATATTTTATCTATCTTGTTAAGGAAGCTTTATCCAAAAATCTGACATCTCAGTCAATTGAATACAATTGACCGAGACGTTGTTTTTGGTATATGTTTGCCTACATTATTATTTTACCTGACAAAACTATATCCGATAAAGATTAAAAGAAATTTACCCTGTATGATGCATAACCTTTAAGGGTGTATGATGTGTAGTAAGATGTGATGAAATGGCTTTTAAGGGGCTCAAGTGCTACTGGCTCAAGTATGTGGTGGTTAAACATGTAAATAGCATTATTTATGCTTTAAAAAATTCAAAGAAAACATTTGTTTTTCCACAAAGGTAAGCACACTAAAAAGCCCCCAATAACCAGGGTGCATTGTACCAAGATAGCAGCACATCAAGTCACAGCAGTCTCCCCCTTTTGTTGGCTGGGTTCTAAAATACAGCATTTCACTCCAATGTATGCAAAGAATTTAAAGGGGTAGTTCAGGTTTTTGATGTGGGATTGCTAGATGCCCATGGTACTTTTACCTATGATTGAATTTTGCAAACTTTTTTCCTTTGGGGAGATATTCAGCAACTTCCGGTAGCCAGTGCATAGCAGTACTTGGTGCCATTGAAAGCTTTGTTATTACCCTCTTATAGGTTAGAACTTCTCAAAACACTACTTTTGGTTTGACTATACGCAATAGTACGATTCTTTACAGAGTTGTACTTGTCCACAATAAAGCTTCTGTGTTTGGAAATTGTATTGTTTGTGGGGACATTGGGTGTATGTCTCCCTACACCAACAGCTGGTAAGGTAGTCAAAAGAAACAACTAACTCTAACTTCAATAAAACTGAACTAAAAATGAGCGTTTTTACTCCATTAATTTAGTATTGACTGTGTATCATTAGTTGTGGGTTTGCGAGGTAGGTAGAAAGAGGTCTGGCACTTTTTGTTAACTGAACAGGTCAGATCCCAGGTTACCTGGTGGTTCAGATTAATGAATTGTGAGCTAATGTCCTCAAATTCAGACTCTCATTGGCGTCTGGAGTGGGACTTAGCAACAAGGCTTCTCCTGGGCCTTTCATTGGAGCTCTTTCTTTCATTGCTGCAGTCATATGTCGTAGGCCTTATTGGTAAAATGAGCACTGTAAACACAACGCTTTGTCGCATTGGAATCAGATGGGTGATTCCTGATGTCCACATTTAAAACAACAATCTAAATTTAGCCATTTATATCAACTTGTGCTCCGGTGACTGCTACTTGACCCTGCTGCAGGACTCTGACTTAATCTAATGAGGGGGGTTGCTGGCAGAAGAATATACAACCCTTCGTTGCAGTTTCCTGTTGTGTACTGTCAAGCTTACATAGTTTTTTGAGAAGTTTTAACCTATAAGTGGGTTAATTATGAGACCCTTTATTGCACCAGGTACTGCGATATACTGGTTACCATCCACCCCCAGATAATATCTCCCCCCGGGGACAAAACTTGCAAGTTCATGTAATGACAATCATATTCACTAGTGCCTTGGGACTCAAGCAACCACACTTAAAAAACCCAAGCTAACCCTTTAACTTGGGAGTGACAGTAAACTAAATCTTGAATCCAGGAATGACCCAGTTAAATGTGGGGACTGACAACTCATCCTTGACATCCACAGATTCTTCATGCTGTGTGGTAGCTCTAATAGATGTCATTGTCTCACTAACATCATCACGTTCTATATGAATGATGTTTGGGGTTTGGGATGGCTTTGAGAAGTAAACCATGATTGCTTTTGGGGGTTTTGAAAAACCTTGGGAGAGATTTGCTTGGCTCTGCTCATGCTGCTGAAATATCCAATTTAACAACAATCTCTGATCTGCTCAAGGTCAGCCACAGAATTTCTCACCACATACCTGCATGTGGGATAAATATTCACATTAGCTTTAGCTTAACTGAGGCTGGTAATGTCCTCTTTGTATACAGTGTCTTTATGGGTATTACTGGTAATGGGTTGACTTGAATATAAAGTATAGAGGGTTTTGTGTACTTAGATTTCAGCCCTCTATAATTCACAAACCAGCAAATTAGTTTCTAGACATTTCCACTTCTGTGAGTTAAAAATGCTCTGTGGTCATTCTTGTCTCAGTGCCCGTGACCACTGGAGGTATCCTATCTGAATTATTTAGGTATGTAACCGAATGTGCTTGAAAAAATGTGCAAAACTGATAGCTTTTTAATTACCATTGGCTAAGCACTTCTGCATCTCAACTGTAAACAGATTTGGCTCTCTGTTTGGAGATCCATAATGTGGGCCAGTAATTCTGCCAGAGCTGCCGTCTCTTTTGTCTGCGGTCTCCCATTTGGCCCCAGAGACTCTCAGCCAAATGCCAAAGTTGTCACAGTGACTAAACACAACTTTCTCTGTTTGGACACACAAGATGGAGCCTCTTACTGTCTGTCTGTCGGAGTAAGAATGCAAAAAAAATGGATGATTTATGACAGATGAATTAAAGAGGAGGAAGACCTAGAAAGCAAAGAAGAAAAAATAGGATAAAAAGAGGTTGTTTTAAAAGTAGGAAACAACAGTGAGCACACAGGACAGGCTAGAGGAGTCACACTTTCAGTAGCTGTACTGTGTGATTTGGCCTCTTCCAGCCAGACTGTAGATTACAGCTCCAATCTCAGGCCCTGTCAGAGCCAGCCTGGCCCTATACTCTGCTGCTAATTACACCCACTCACAATAGGAGCGCTGTCCAGCACTTTGCCCAAAATATAAATGTCTGTGGTGCTTGTGGTGGTGATCGTGCAAAAACAGATTGCTCTTGGCGGAATTTCCCAAGCTCAGTGTGGGACAGATCCAGCAAGGAATCTCATATTTATTGGTATGACTAACATGTGGGTCTACAAATGTTAAAAGTCTGAAAGTGAAATTTACTACTGTTATGAGAAATAGCCTGTAAGAAAGAGGCACATGTGTGCTACAGAGTGTGAAACATTTGAGTCAACAGTGAGTCTATTGGAACTTTAATGTTGTGTTTGCTCTACAGGGATGCTTGCCGCTGGTCTTAATGTTTGACATTAAAGAGGATGTTGAGGTGGAGCCGCAGTGTATCACAGCACTAATGGAGCAGCTGGATGTCTTCATCAGTATCAAACCAAAACCAAAACAGCCCAGCAAGGTAGGACACCAGGTTTACACTAAAACAGCATGGACGGTTTTCTTAGCAGCGTTAGCGGTGAGGCTCTGTGGAAGAAGACGTTGGACTATCTGGTTCTGTATTGTCATTTTAAATCTGTGTGCTCTTGAAAATGCTTTCTAAGTCTGTTCACTGGTCCCACCTTAACCTTTCCTCTTAGATCAAAATTTTAAAAAATGAAGAGTTTGTTTTCCGTCTGATAACAAAAATACAAATGCTAATAAATAAAGAAGCACAGAAATAAGCAGATACTGAGTACTTTGGTATATGGACTCACGTCTTATTAAGGTCACTTCCAAACAAAAACAGAACAATATTTGCAAATCCTTTTTGACCTATGTTTATAAGAGTTCACTACAAAGACAAGATACTCAGTGTTCAAACTGATAAACTTATGTTTTGGGTTGTTTATATTTACTTGTTTAAATTTGAAGGCTGCAACACATTGAAAAGGGGGACAGGGGCAACAAAAGACTTGAAAAGCGGAGGAATGCTCAAAAAAGTGCTTGAATCTTTCCACAAGTGAACAGGTTAACGGGAAACAGGTGAGTGTCGTGATTGGGCATAAAAGGAGCATTACTGGAAGGCTCAGCCATTCACAGGCAAGGATGAGGCAAGGCTCACTTCTCTGTGAACGACTCAGAGCAAATAGTCTAACAGTTTAGGAGCAACATTCCTCAATGTAGACTTGCATGATCATAGGGATTTCATCATCTACATTCAATAACATCTTCATAACATCCAGAGAATCTGGAAAAATCTCTGCACAACAGCAGCAAGGCCAAAAACCAGCATTGATCCCTCAGGCAGCGCTGCATTAAAAACCGACATTGTCACTACATCTACAAGTTCAAGTTAAAACACTACCATGCAAAGCAAAAGCCATATTCACATCCCATTGCAAGACAAAATTGACGAATGAGTCATGTGCTGTTTTGATCAATGACCCCTTTTCAAAGGACAAGTTCCTTTCTTCTAAAATTTTATATAAAATTTATAGACATAAGAAAGCCAGTAGTGTATCAAATGAAGGGTATAATAATAGCCATGTTGCTGAGCTGATCCAGATGATCCAGATCTCTAAGAAAATAGTCAGAATTTCCTTCACTACAAGGAAAAATAAACGAGCGTATATAGAGCACTCACTCTTCGTAGTAAATATTAATCTCAAAGTCTTATCCGTGATGGTATTTTTTCCATGCCCCTGGTACAGAGTCTACCACAAAAAAAACACAGTCACGCAGGGGAAATGCTTGACAAAGTGCAGCTGCACTTTGGTGCCTCCTTAACTGCATGGCTTGGGTGAAAAACTAGAAGGTGTTTGTGGAGGACCAGTAAGTAAGCTGCTTTGCACATAATCTCAGGGCCGCAGAGAACTTTGATTTTTTAAGAGCAGGCTCAAGAAACACCTTTTTGGCTCAGCAATTAATTAAGATTTTATTTATTACATTTATTTTAGGCTTTAACATTGTTTTTTTATGGATTTTATACATTTCTTACCATAATGTTTTAGCAGTATTATGTTATGGTCTGTTTCTTGGTTTTTTATTGATATCTTAGGTTTTACTTATTTTATACTTTTATCATTAGGATCTCCTGGGTTTCTTCTGTGGGAGCCCTCCGCACCAGGAGCTGTGGTCAGCTATGGCTGCAGGGCTCCGTCTCGTAGGTTCCTGGAGGAATTTTGAGGTCCATCATACCTCCTCTGGGTTCTGCGTTGGTGTCCTGTGGCTGTGGTTGACTCTCAGCTCCTGGTGCAGACGGCTCCTCTGATGGCACTTTCTCACCTGGTTCGTCTGTACTCAGCCTCTTATTTTTGTTCTCAGTCTTCTTGCCACTATTTTAGTCTGTGTGTTTATGTGTATGAGTATGTGTGTGTGTGTCTGTTAGTACGTGCATGCATGAGTGAAGCATTACGTCTATGCGTGAGGGTAGGTGTTTATGTAAAATAGGGTGGGTAGGTGGGTTTGAGGGAATGCTTTTATTTGTTCTATGTAAAGCACTTTGAGTTACATTCTATGTATGAATAGCGCTTTACAAATAAAGTTTGATTGGTTGATTGATTGATAATCAACACACAGCTTGGTCTTTATGTGTAATTTTCCCATTAAAGGAATATTTCACCCATAGAATGATATGCCTTCATTTTCTACTCACCCTCATGCTGAGCAACACTCTGGAGCACTTTTTTGATGTCTCAAATGCAGCCGGAGGTCCGGGGGAATTTTTGCTGTCAACAAACTTCCATCTAACAGGGGACAATCGAGCCCGAAAGAAAAAGGCCCATAAAAGTCCACAAAAACGTGCCTATTTTCCTTCATACTGCTCGTCCGCTGTAATCCAAGTGTCCTGGGCGAAGCATAATTAATTGAAGCGAGTAATTTAGTACATGAAGCCTAAACATAGGCATCGTGCTTCTGCAGTGCGTCTGGCGCTCTTATGGACGTCTGGATTGTTCTGCCCGGCTTCATTGGGCGTTACCTGCTCCAGAACACTTGGATTACAGCGGACGAGCAGTATGAAAATCCTCGACCCAATACTTCCACACAGCGCTCTTCAGGTGATTCAGTTTTGTTGTTGTCTGACCAGAATGGATTTGTCTTTTCTCTGTTTTATTAAAATGTACCTCACTCTTTTTAACAGAGGTCAAGAGAGCAACATCAGTGTATTTAGCTAACAGTGAAGTTGCACTTAGAGTGCCCTTTGTTGGATCAAACGGTTCACCTCTCCATGTGCCCTGATGTGCTGCGACACAACATGTTACATTCAAATGTGTATTTACACTTCGAGTACAGACTTTTACCCTCATGCTCAATCAAATGTTCAAATATCGACTAAAAAGTGACAGCCCTTGTTCAAACCTTGGGTCAGATCGAATAATGAAAGACTGCGGAGACAAACTACACTGATCCAACAAGAATTACTGTCGGATGCAGCAGCATTGAACTGAAATTAATTATATATTGAATGTCATATTTAATCATTATTTGAAGAGAAGCTGGAAATGTTGCTGCAGGGAATCATGCCACACCAACACTGAGAAACATTTTGGCTGAATAACATCCGCTGTATGAGCAATCCATCCGCCCTTTCCATTGCAAACACAACCCACCGCACGTGTGCAGCTATGTTTTCAGTTCACCTTTCTCTGTAAGCTATGCCAACATTTAAAATGACTCCATGTGTTGCAAACTGGCCAGTCAATCCGAAATATTCTTGTTCTCCTTTTATTTGATTCAGCCTGTGTCAGTGAAATTTGTCTCCTTTTCACTTTTATATTAGGTCTTACAACCTTAACAGTAGCTCTGATTTTATGTTAAAACCAACCTATAATGTAAAACATGCTGCATTTCTCAACTGCACATAATATTCCTAATCATAATTTACCACTTGGCACTTTCATAGCTGTGTATTTGCGGTGGCCACGTCCCACTCTGGGCCAGGGCTTGTTGCCCAAACCAGACACGCATATGAGTGCCAGTGTGAAGGTGCCAATGTAAACACTGACCCAGCCCAGATCCACTTAAGAGCTCTTCAGTTAAATATTTTAAAGAGGTGACAGCACTAATGTGAGAGGCCTGTGCATGTTGTTGTCTCAGCCATGTGCATGTATGTGTATGTCGGAGAAACTGACAGCCATTGGAATCAATTCTCCAAAACAGAGAGAGCATGAATATGATTTGTGCTTACAATAATTTTTCTTTAGTGTTAATGCAGGTCGGGGTATCCAGTGAAATACGGACATAGTCATACTCACCACTATTTTATAAACTCCTGTTTAGTATTAGTTATTAATGATTTAATGTCTCTTAGTGCAAAAACTTTGAATGACTGATAGAGTAGAGCAATATGACAGGTTTTAGGATGTATTGATATATTGTCAAATTATTTAGTGGGTAAAACAAGATAATTTTTATGTGGTGAGTAAACTGTTGAATCAACTGATTTAAGAATTGTTATTAATTGTAGTATTTCTATGATCATCATCATTATTATCATTATTATTATTATTATTAGTACTCAGGTAGCTGTTGTATTAAAATCAAAGATATTGATAGGCTATCTATTATTACTGCACAGTAACTGATTATTTAGTGTTGAATTGTCATCCCGTCTGCTGTATTTAAGCTGTTTGCTTTTTCACTGCACAATAAATATTTTAATGCTACCACCGATATTTATTTAATGAAAGACAGTGCAGGTTTGAAAAGGATGAGATAGGACAAAAAAGCATGTTTTAAAGTGCATCTTTACAGTGGCCCTTGAGAGCAGGCATGCATACTTTTTTACATTTTTTGTGTCATTCTATATGACCCAGATCATGCATGTTTGACAGTGTTGCAGCACATTATGGGATCTTATGCTTTGTATAAGGAAGAATTTTAAGGACAATAGTGGATTTATGTTTACTAAGAGCTTCTGCTCATTTATGACTTTTGTTCCTTTTTTAATGAATAGGGCTGCCCGGTTATGGAAATATTTATAATCAGTTATTTTGCTTGATGAATAATTTTGCACTGAGATGCACTTGCACCTGAGAGACAAACATTTTGCAAATCATTTGCATTGTCTTAAATATTACTTAAAATGAGTTATCAACTAATATAATAAGACTGAAAGTTGAAGAGCAATATAATCCACAACAAAGATATTTTCGTATTTACATTAATGGTGGTACAAAAGAAAAATTGGGGGTTGTTAATGATTGTCTTTGTTTTAAAAAATGATTTACTTTGTAGCGTTGATACATTTATTCACGACTCATATGAGTCTCTTGTTCTTTTGTACTGTTTGACTCTGATGAAGACATAGGACTCATCCAAATGTCTTTTGCACCAGGATAAAATGTCTGAAGTGAGTCATGTGCTCCAGCCTTTGTTTGGAAATCTATTGTCATGTTTTCATATTTTAACCACACATTTCACTTTTTCAGGCCTTGTATACAAACATCCATTAATAAAAGTAATTTTTAGCGTCACATGAATAATCAATAGAAGAGACACATTGATTTGTATACTCATAAAAGGGCAGTGCTTCCTGTGAAGCTCAGACTGTCATAATTTTGGGGAAAAAGTCATACATGCACATCAGTTCAGGTGCCAAGCTATTACAACACTTACTCCTAAAATTAAAGTCAGTGTTGCATGTCTTTAAATTTTACTTTATAGAGTTGCCATTCAGCTAAAATGATCAGTATATGACATTGTGGTCCATATCACCCTGCCCTCGTGAGCCGTATTGCCTGATATTCTCTTAACTATGTGGGTGTAAATATAATAGAGTGTGATATGAAGTTGCTTTTCCTCAAAGTTTGCTCACATTGTATCTTCTCTCTCCCACACTGCCTCCATGTTTACTCTTCTAATCTACCCTTAATTCCCTCTTCCTTCCTCCCCTTTGTTTGTCTCCCCCCCATCCTCCCTTTCACTCCCTAAATCTACTGCCAACATTCCCCATCCTATCTCTCCCTCTTTCCCCCAAGGGTCTTTTTCTCTTCTGTCTCTCCCTCATATCTTTTTTGCTCTTTCCTTTTGCCTCTCCCCCCTCCTCAAACTCCCCTCATTTACTGTTTTTCTTTTTTTTTGTTTCTAGTCTGTGATAGTCAAAAGCGTGGAGAGGAATGCAGTGAACATGTACGAGGCCCGGAAGTTCCTCCTGGGTCTGGAGTGCAACGGGGTGTCGTCACCCTCACCCTCTGTGGTTTTGAATCCTGCCACAAATGGCCCATCCCCGTCCCTCATCTGCCCAGTCGGCCTGGACATCCTAGCCTCAGCTGGCCTGGGGCTGAGCAATCTGGGTAATCAGACTCTCTTACTTGTCAGAAGTGTTGTTCATTCATTCAGATCAATAAATTATGATCTTTCTTTTGTTTTGAGGAGAATTATGTAAGTGTTTTCTTCACTAAAAGTAAGAGTTCTTCATTTAATATATGTTAGTATCCTCATCCATTTACAGTGAACTATTTTAAGTGCTGTCAGGAAACTAACATTTGTGTTAAGGCAGCAGCAAAGCTTATTTTGAATTAAGTCATCTAGGCTCAGACCTAATTACTTCTCACAGATATATTTTACTTTCTAATATGCAGAGTGATTCGATATTATTTTAAACCACTTGGAAGGGCCTATAGGTGGATTCTGGGATGATGGAGGGTAAAAGGAAGAGCACAGTACTGAAGAAGGGCAGAGCTGGCGAAGCAAAGGAAGGGTGCAGAAATCTTGAAAAAATAAAAATTTGTTTGTCAGATGATTAAATAATGAGGCATGTTAAGTGTGAAATCAGTGCTGTTGGAGTTTTATCAAAACTTCTCAGGTATGGGTGTGCACAGGATGCAAGCACCCAGATTTTTTTCCTTTTTATTTTTTTCATACATCAACCCAAAGAAGGACAAGACACAAAACACAACTTGACTCTTTTCATAATGTGTTGTTTTGTTAGAAGGCAGAAAATGGGGAGAGATACAAAATTCATTGTCTGACAACTCTTTGTTCTTTTCTTAACTACAGGGTTTTACAAAAAACAAATTCAGAAAAATAACTGAAGTATAACTTTTCTTGTATGGATGCAAGATATTATGGGAACAGTATTGGTAACGACAGATATTGACCTTAAAAGTCGAAATTAGAAATCAAATAGGATATCAGATATTGAAAGACAGCCAATATGTCATCCACATATATCAGCTGTATAAATCACTGATATTGGCTGTATTATTATCAAAAGACACAAATGTCTTGTGCCACACAGAAAGTGACCAGGCTTAGCAGTGTTAGTTTAGGGACAAAGAGGCAGTAGCTGTGATGCTGCTTTCACACCGCAAGCGACCCAGCTACCAAAATCGCGTCGCCCACGGACGTAGTGTCGTGCGTCCATTTATACCTCATTTTGGTCACCGTTGCCGTCGGCCGTCACTCGGTGACATCACGTCCGCTCGAGTTTCACCGCGATCATATCATATATCATATAATAGGATTTATAAGTGGACATTATTCCAGCTGTATCCTTTTCATTCACTTATCAAACACAAAACACTGCAGCTGATGATGCAGCAGCATTATCTGCGAGTTTACCGCAGTCTGTCTAGGCAGAACTAATGTCCTCACTGACTAATGTTTCCCACACAGACATGGATTGTTACTCTGTAGTCCAGATGAATAACTGTCTGTCTAGGGTACCATCACACGTACACACACCGCTGATTGGCTGATGCTGCACAGCCACACACGGCATCGTCTGAATAGATCAACTTTTTTTTAACTTTAACATTGCGCGACGAGTGAAGTGATGGTCGTGTACGCGGCTGTCGCATCGCTGGAGGGTTAGCCCCGCCCCATCGCGGCTGTACATTGACTTTGAATGGAGAGTGATCACAGAGGTAGTGCAAGTAGCGTCCGGTGTGAACGCACCTTGAGTGTGGGCTCGTTGTGTGTAACATGAGAAGTGACTACAAGCCTCTGACTGGTCAGCAATAAATGAGACAGACAAGTCACAGAGTTGGAGTTTTTCTAGAAAAAATTTCTCAGTCACTCTCTATGTGATATTTTCTTGATGGTCTTTGAATCTATCACATGTGAAACAGTCCATCTGGTGTACCAGCTCTCATTTCAAGTCCTAGTATCTTTATCCCCCTAAAAAGGTTGTTTTTTGCTGGCTTTTGTCTGTTATCTAGAAAAGTTATGAATTCATTTTGATAATGTATTTTAGGGAATGTTTGTCGTGGCACAAGGAAGAATTGATTTGATTTTAGTGGGGATCTGAATCTAGGTGCAGATCCAGGCATTTTATAATGAGTTGTTGGTATGGGCTTCTAGTTTTTTCTTTTGTTCTGTGCTCAGTGTGTGAGAGCTGACAATTCTGTATAATTTACCTGTACAACTAATACTGATAGTTTACTGAGAGAATGAATTTTTTTGACTGTAGTCGTGACTAGTCATGAGAGGCTAAAATGTTGGAGGGCAAAAATGTCTAAAATGTGACTGACTCCGATGCACTTTTTTGTTCAAGACTAAGAATAAACTCAAAATAGCTGCCAGACTTAACACAAGTTACCAAAGTGCTTCTTATGTTGGGTAGATTTTCATTCTTTTCTGTGAGGGGGAGAAATGATAAGAAAGATAAGATATAACCTCTCGTCCTCCCTTTCCCAGCATGCATAAGAGATGGAACGTCTATGTAGAAGAATAAATGTCCTTATAAATCATTGTCAAGCACGTCTATAGCAGCCACAGACTCAACACAGAGACTCCTAACAGCACATCCATTAAATATTTATCTGAGCCAGATCTCCTCTCAGCCTGTTATCACCTGTTTAACCACAAGACTGAGTGCAAGTGATTTTAAAATCTAATTCAAATATTTTCTGATCATACACATAAATCAAGCCGGTGAGTCGTCCTAACATCATTTATTTATGCACTTTATTCTAAACGAGTCTACAAAGATATGTTGTGTGTGTGCAGACTTTTGATCAGCCAGTCATCAGAGAAATCACTTCAGTAGGAATTTATTTGAGCTGCTTTGATGTAACCTGAGCTGATGAATAATTGCACTGTGGCGGTATTTGTGTAGGAGTTTGATATTGCTCCTGTGACGTAGTATGAAGTCAAATTGAAGAATATTGCAGTAGGAATTGTGTCATAGGAATAATGATTATCTATTTTTGCTCCTTTTCTCTTGAGTCAAAAATTAGGGACATGGAAATTAACCCATAGGTTATGTATCTGTAGATGCTGAATAAGCTTGTAGGATGTCGTTCATTGCTGGAGCACAAACAGTTAGATCCCTCATGTGCAGTCAGGTTGTATCCATTAGGAGTGTAACTCTGCACTCAGGTTTGGTTAACACCACAAGATGATATGTAACATTTTTTTAAGAAAACTTTGGTAAAGAAAGAAAAAGTTATTTATTTGAAGATTCAGAACTGCAAGAAATACATGCTGAGAGGCACAAGATGCAGAATTTTTTGAAAGGCTTAAAAAAACAAATACAAAATGACTATCATTTTCTATTTTTAGATCCAGATAAATTCTTATTCTAAAGTTATATTGAGACATGTTTGTATGTGGCAACTGTGATGACTGAGCTGCCATAACAGACACCCTTTGATTATCTTCTTCCCAGGAGCGCACAAAGTTTTGCCAAAGACTGCCGCACGAGAAGCAAGTGGTTCTTGCTGCTCCATGTTTTGTGCTTTTTTGTGGTGCTTAAGGTCCCCATATGCTCTTTATCCCATGAATGCACTAACAGAATCCCCAAACTAGACATTTCCACATCAAGTAAAGACCTGCAGCATTCTCTAACCACCTTCACTGTTTACTTCTTGTTTTAAATTGTGGACCTCATCCAACAAAAACGAGGCTACATAGGGCGTATTTACCAAACAGCTAACCAACATTGTATTTACTGGATCTGTAAAAAGTGGACTCCTATCCAGATCTCCGAATTCTTTGTAAGCACCTTACCACTTCTGAGAGCATTTTTTCTCCGCTATGTGAAATTCATCCTTAAAACAAAGACGTCTGTTTGCCATCTAGTAAATATCCCTCATGAAGTGCCCTTTTTTGTTAAAGTCCTTAAATTGACATGGAAGAAAACAGTGAAGGCAGTCAAGTGTCCATGGCTGCACACTGTCCGTCTTTACAGAGTCTTTACTCTCCCCAGATATTTGCAGTCCTAAATGCCGTGTTTGTTCCCTAGCTGTTTTGTTATGGTTACATTTTTAAGTTTTATGTAACTAACAGATGGTACATTGATGATAAATACAAACACACCAGGGTGAAAGGTTTTTTTTACTATATTTTTGATAAAGTCTTTTTATGAATGTAACAGAATAATAGAAAAACAGACAAACAGGTCATCAGAGGTAATACAATACATGAACGTGCAGCCAGGGTAGGACCCCCACAATATATCTGCATGCAGACCAACCATCATCCTTGAATTAATCATTAAAGAGACAAGAGGCTCTAGCAAAACCACAAATGTAGTTATACCAAGAAAAATATATACATCAACCATCTCCCATCATATATTTTTGTTCAGAGATGTTTTCCATTTGGATCAACTTTTACTGAATTTGTCTAACATAGTCTCAATGAAAAGGTCCACCTCCTCATGTCATACAATTCCTTTACGATCGTTATCCATTCTTCTTTTGTGGGTGGTTCTTTGACAAGCAGTGGTGAAAGTTTGAATTCACACTGATATATCAACACCACCAAGCCACAAATAAGTTTTGTATAAAATTCTCTGGGATTTGTTTTTACACCATATTCAATCCCTGCATCACACATCATGACGTGTGATGCAGATAACAGAGCAGATAACATTATATCCCTTGTACTTTTATGTAATTTAACACAAAAACAGAAAATACTAAGCAACATGAAGTCTGTTTTTGTGCTTCAAAAATTGTGAGCTAAGACGGATGATATGTCCTCACCCACTCTCACACTCTGTGTATTACAGTTACGTCAAGATCATCTTGTGTCAGCACTCGGCACATCATCAATGTGCTGGGTGCTGACATGTTACACTGACAATACTTAAAGCCAAGACATGAAAATGGGGAGCTAACTTGTTGTCTAGTGCAGTCATTCTCAAATGATGCGACTTGTGAGCCTTAAGGCAGGATTTAAATAACCATAATTTAATACTACATAAAGCTTTTGTTGAGCGCATTCTTTTGCTTATAGAGCTGTAAAGTCCTAAACCTTTAACACCCTTATAAAACTTTAAAGTGAATAACAAATTTACAGTTAACAGAACTAGAAGGTTGGGAAAGCTGCAATGTTATTTTCCCTCCTGTTTATCAAACTTTTGAAATTTTGTAAAATGTGGCTTGTTGAGTTTAAATGTGTCACTGTGGTGTAAAGTATTGCAACATGTCAAAGTGGCTGTTGAATATAGTGAATATTTAAATGTTTAAAACACTGAACATTATTTTCATCTTTATTTTCTTTGTCATCTCTCTCTAATCAACAAGTTTAAAGATTAATATTTTACTTGCACATTTATGACAGGTAACAAACCCAGTGCAGGACTCTGGTGGAAAGCACTGCAGGAGTTACTTTTGTCAATATCATGACAACTTCATATCCTCTATTATTTTGCATCAGATAAATAAGTCTCAACTTCCCAGAAAAGTGAACATTTTCCTGTAATAACGGTGATAATAACTCACTACAACAAACTGACCTACAGTGCAGAAAATGTATATGACTTTTATTTTAATGTCAGGTTTGACCTTTGTCTTGTCAGTTAACATGGGGGCACAGTTTATGGCCTATGCTGGAGCCTGCAAGTAGAGAGTGCTCCAAATATGGCCTTACTGTAAAGGGTCAGTTGAGCCAATGACTTTGGTGTAGAGTGGCACATATTGGACTAACACATGGTTTTTAATGAGAAGAATGTGGTATTAAATTTGTATTTTCTATTAAACCTTTATTTCATGGCCCTGTGCCTCTGGTAAAGGAAATACGAAAATTTGATTGAATAAACTGGTCACATAAAAACAACAATGTCCCATAAAGTCCTGGCCCTGTAGAAATTGTTTCTTGCTGTGTCCTTTAAACTCAAGGGCCTGGGGGTGAAGCTGTGGACGGCCACATCCTGGCCTTTAGTAATTGCTACATGCCTCTTTTCCTCAGATTACAGCCCAGTCTGCCAGAAGAATCCCTGGCCTTATTCTTGGAGCCAAACTAGCCTCTTGTTAAAGCCACAGACCTGCTTCTCTCTGTTTTCAGACTCTGTTTTTGGGTTAAGACACCAGGCACCACATTGTTGGTGCTCTTAATAACATGGTTTTATTGGGTATGAGGAGACACTAGATACGTGCCTCTGCATCCATGACCTTGTTGAAAATTTTTAAATTCTTCCTGTCATCCGCTGTCTGGTTGAAGACAGTTTGATGGGATTCCAGAGAAATAGCTGGATGACCAAGATTATTTTTTGGAGTGCAACGTGTTATTAGCTTGAAGAATGGCTCCATGCTCTGACAGGACCACCACTGATCCCCTGTTCTCTCCTCCTATAACTCATTCCTCTCTCTTCTCCTTAGGTTTCCTGGGTGCCACAGCACCGCACTCTCTCACCAACTCTGCCGCCCCAAATGCCGTCCTCAACAGCTTAAACTCCTCTATGAGCCCCCTGCAGACCCCGAGCCCCAGCACCCCCACACCATCCCCCTCCCTCTGGCCCAGTTCACTTACAAGCACCCAAGGTTGGTATGACCATTTGGAGTGTAAAGCTGCTACAACAACTCCACCAAAATGTTGTGGTCTAAGACAAGTTGCAGTGAGCCCCCTGCATGGGCCAATGGCATTGTAGTAACCTCTAAGCTTTCGTTAGTGAGTGCAAATCTATCTTGGCTGTTGGGTCCTGTTTTTTAGCCTTAATGCCCATGCTGCTCTGTTTATGCCTCAACCAGCTTGTTCTGCTATACTTAGCAAACTCCCACTCTGTCATTGGTTATTCAGGTTAAGAAGGTGCAGCATTAATTCAAAGCATAATGATTATTAAGTCTCTTATTGTCTCTGTTGTCTTGGGTCTCTTGGTGTCTCCTTTAAGCTTTTTGCTCCACACTGTTGCTTGTCCAACCGACAACAGGTTTAACCAGCACAGCGAAAATTGAAACACTTTACAATCTTCAATGTATAACTGCATTTCCCTCTCAGCAGTTATTCCCACCCTGAGAAGGCATGAGCTCAAATGAACCTCCTTTAGCCGTATGAACACAAGAGAGAAGCCACTTATATCATCAGTTTTCATATGTGATGTGAACCTTACCCAGGCAGCGCCAAATGATTCAGAGGAGGTGAAGTGAAAAGGGGAGTGACTTTCAGGAACTACTGCTATCACACTTCATCTTAAACAGGACGCTCTTGAGGCACATTGAGTGCCATCCAAAATCCAAAATCTGAACACACTTATTGTTGACTAGCAAGCTAGTCTGGACATTAAAGTTCTGCATTGTCACTAACAAAGAATTTTACTCAATTTACAGGTAAGACAAAAGGTTTTCATCAAACAGATGTAAAATTAATATGTTGACTTTATAATTAGGATCTGAGGACAAGTCTAAAAAAACAGAGGAATATCTTAAACACTATTTTACGATGAAGCTTCTTTGATTTACAAGGAACTGTAACAATATCAAATGAAATAGCACAATGTAAAAAAAGAATTCCACTAAATAGAGTATGTGTGGTTTTACATTATTGTGGTGTGTTTTTAATGAGTGTGCTAATTCTGCTGAAAACTCAGTGTTGTGTGATGGAAATTCTTGTAAGATATTCTTCCCTTTTCTGTGGGAGTGAGCAGTGGGTTTGTCTAAAAGTTTGCTGCTGCTTCACTCTCTTGGAGGGAGCTCTACCCAGCTTTGGGCATTGCATCAGACATGGTTTGCTATTGCAGGAGTGATAATGCATATGGAGCAGTCTACAAGTTTGGAGTCTGCTTTTTGAATCTGTTGGTGATAAACAACACTAGGGTGGCTGAAGCTTGAATTCATGGGTGATGCATTAGAAAATGTAAGATATTTACTGATACAGAGTGAGATACCTAAAACTTTGAAGTTTCCTTTTAGGTGTTTTTCACAGGTTAGTGACATTAAAGTAGTTATGTTGTGCTTATTGTGGCCCAAATATTAACCTGCCTTAGCTGTGATGAATAGACTCAAATGAAGAGACAATTTTAAGTTCTGGCAAAAAACCTTAAGGTTGGAAAAAAATTTAAAAGAAAGTTATGATGAAGGAGAAAGCTTAAAGCTGATCGTTTAACTGTGGTTTTGGTTTATTCCTATTTTAACATCCCTTATAATTAGTCTTAGAGCCACTGTTAAATGACTGGAATCCTTTTAACTGTCTGTTACAACGTACTTGAAGATTAAAGCACTGCACATTAATCTTAACTAGATGCTAAATGCCCTAGGAACACAAACCTCACTCCAAAGCATTTCCAACATTACCGGGCAAGTTATAGTCGAAAATGTGGTAAAACTTCTGATTCTGCACTTTTAACAAGTCATTGAAAAAACTCCTGGATCCACATTCAGATAAGGGTCACCACAGAAATTGTCTTAACCTCTTCCCTGTACCATGGCCAACATCCCCTAAAAAAAATGATTGAGAATTTACAGAGTTTAATGGTGGTCATATCTAGAACTGCATGTGTTTACAATAGGGTATGAAGATAGTAAAACTGCACCAGCTGCTTGGAAATTGTAACATCAAACTTAAAGTCTGTACTGCAAATTAAAAGCAGAGCCCATATGATCAAAAACCATAACTAAAGAAAAAAGTATTTAGGAAAAGTAAATTTCTGCCAATGTACACATCATGAATGAAGTATGGATTAAAGTGTAGCCTTGACAAACAAAATTATGCACATCCACAAAAGGGAGCATTAGGGCCTAAGCGTTTCATACATGCTACTAACATACTTAAAGATCAGACCAATTAATCTTTTTTTTAAAGATTATTTTTTGGGCATTTTGTGCCTTTATTGAGGCATTAAAGAGAGACAGTGGATAGGCTTGTGAAAGGAGGGGAAAAGTAGAGGAAGACACTCTGCAAACTGGCCACAGGCAGGATTTGATCCCAGGCCGGCAGAAGTACATATATGGGTTATGCCTGGTTACTAACCACTCTGCCAAACCAGCATCTCGAGACGAATTAATCTGTAACTCAAAAAAATGTGGAAACTTGACTGAATTTGCTAAAATGCAGGAAACTGCCCTTCCATACGTTGTTGACAATTTTTTTAAAAATTCCTGGATTGCACACAGATTTAGATTACTACCAAGATATTTTAATCGAAGATTTTATCAAAATCTTTTCAGAACTTTTTTTGTTATCTTGCTAACAGATGAACTAACACTGGCAAAGACATAACCTCCTAGGCAGCAGTAATAGAGTGATTAAAATAGATTGTTTTTCAGTCAGTGTTTAAAACAGGACTAAGGATAGACAAGTGGGTAGTATTATGGTACAAAATTATAATAATCTGTATTCTTTCTCCTCTTTTATGTTTTCAGGCTTTTCTTCTCAGCTCATGCTGCACCCAGCAACCCAGGCCACCCTGAGCAGCATCCTGCTGTCAGGCGTGCAGGGTTACACACAGAGTACGCCGTCCCCTCCCCCTGGCCTCGCTCCCATCGACAAGCAGCCTAACGGGGTTCCTGACTGTGCAAAGGTCCCCTGCACTCTTAATGGACATGTCAAGGTTGGTTTATTTTTATTCAGTATGCTGCAGCATCCCTTAAATTTGTATTTCAAATGTGTGTTTTTTTCTCTGCGTGTTGTGTGTAGCATCCCAGCTCAGTTTATGGAAGGATAGCAACAGCTTCACTCGCAGAGACTGTTTTGAGTCCAGCACCATGTGACTCTGTGCAGGAAGCCAGTGGACACAATCCGTCAGAACCACTGTCCAGCAAGTCCAGCCAGGATGAAGGTATACTTCTCCAATAAAACAAAATAAAGATGAAGACTTCTTGTATCATCATAGTTATGTAATTTTAACCTTCTGATTTACAGAGTTGTCTTTTAATGGTTTAAACTACAACCCCAGTAGAGCTGAATACCTTTACTCCTAGCAGCTTCCTTTGATACCATTTTTAGGAAATTGTAGCTAGAGTATGTATTTATGATATATGACGTCAAGGATGTAAGATGTTAACGTTTTTGCAGGGATTTCTCCCTCTTAAGGCTTAAAGTCATGAGATTTATGTGTGATTGTAACCTCAAATCGACCAAATTTTTGTGCTTTCAACATTATTGACAGTGCTGGACCTCCGCCTTGCAGAGTTAACATAAATGTCCAATTCTTGCTTTTCCACTGGAGATTTATGTCACCCTTAAACCCACTTTGCCTTGAAAATGCCTTGAATGAACTTTTTCCTATTTCTCCCTGCTCTGTCCTGCTAACCTCACACCGCCTCTCACTACGTTTATTGTGCTGGAACGGAGACAGATTAACTGCTGGTCTCCTCGCGGTTCAGAAAGGCCCTCATTTCCTCTGTGTCGTACACTCGCGGTTTTCCCCTCCAACTTGCACTCTCACGCGTCTCGTTTTTCCCCCTGCTGTTTTCTGAGCTGGTTCTCCCTTCAATGCGGTGCATCCCTGTAAGGGTTCCTCTACCTTGCTCACCTCCTCCTGTGACACAGAATGTGTTTGGACTGGCTCGCCCAATCCTACTCGGCTTTATAAAGGAGTGCAGGAGGATTATTCAAACATTGTTCCCCAGAGAGTTTTTTCAAGTGTATTAAACTAACCACCGTCAAATTATGTTATGCATTACTGTACACCATTCACAGGCATTCTAAAGTTTAATAATAATAATACTAATAATACTACTACTAATAATAATAATGATAATAATAAACTTAATTTATATAGCACTTTTCAAAACAGGGTTACGAAGTACTTTACAGACAAAATAAAATATAACGAGAGGATAAAAAGAGAAATAAAAGAGAAATATGAAGAATACAAAGACCAAAAGTGAAAGAGTTAGAACAACGGTAAAACATGTAAGAGCCAGAAATGACAGAACAGAGCAAAATTAATAAAAGATTAACATTACCAAAGATAAGAAAAATGAAGGTATTAAAAGGCTAAAACTACCTAAAGATAGAAGGGAATAATAGATAAAATCACAGGAAATAAATAAAACCAAAAGGGGATAGGATTTAAAATAATTAATAAATAAAAATGTAAGATTAAAAAAACAGCTGCCTGTGAAACTGTCTAAAATTGTAAATAGAAGCAGTGTTGGATAAAGGCATGCTCAGGTGACATCTCTTGTCAGATTATATCTTAAAACTGTGTTTTTAAAAGAGACAAGTGTAAACTCATGTAAACTTCCTGCTAAGGTGCAGCAGTGTTTAGTTTGTGTACTAAAGAAACAACAACAGAGTCTCCTCCAAGAATATGGAAAAGAGGAGACTAAATACTAAATATTGAGAAAATGGGGACGGGACTAGATAAGCTCTGCTTCTCCCGTCTACCCTTTCGGACATGAACATTTGATCAACTATTGACAATGTGTGATGCTGTATAACTGTGTTGACGTGACCGAAATAAATAAATAAATCAAATCAAATCAAATCAAATCAAAGATGTTGGTCAGTAGCTTATTTCAGGAGGAACACGGGACAAAACAACTCCAAACAGAAAAGTGATTGAATAAAACTTTTTGTTAGAGAGAAGATACTAAGCTAAAGTGTTAATGCTAAGTTGTCAAACATTGAAATGAATATTTCTTCACTGTGTGATTAATCTGTCAGAATTGAAGCAAAGGTGAGATGTCCCAATCTGCAGCAATAGCTAACTCTAGCTTCCATGCTAGTACTTTGTGCATAGATGCTGAGCTGATCTCTGTCTTTGAGGCTAATGTTTATGATACTACCTCATAAAACTCACTTCAAGAAATCCCAAACTATCCATTTAAGGTATTTCAGAGTGTTTCATAAACTGTGTTGAATAGATGAAAGTATTAAAAATGACATCAATAGAATTTTTTAGCATTGATATTTTTACAGTCTGGCAATTGAATTTGTTAAAAGGATGAAAATTTTGACTTAATGTAATTACTGTACACAAGGTCTTTATCTACTAAACCTGATTTTGAAAAAATCTTGTTTGAGGTCACTAAAACTGTACATTCTGCTCAACTTCAGCCAGGTTAATGATTTCCAGGAACTGTTCCTGTGTAGAGGGGTAATAATGGTAAATCTGAAACAGCGGCCAGAATGAACACTACAGAGTAGATCCCTGTCAGGCTGAAACTGTACAGGGAGGATTTCACTATAATTAAAGCTGCTGTGTTTTTAATTAATCCCAGAGCCTACTGAGACTTGTCACACTTAAACACATACACATGTACATATACCCTCAAAGCTGCATACGCTCTCACTGATTGACCCTGGTGCTGCCGAGAGCATCTCTAAAATCTAAAGGCTGAGATAAAACGTGAAATATCGAAGCCCTAGCTATTACTATTCATGTAAACTCAAGAAATGCTTTTTCCCCCAGGCTCTGACACCTTCGTGGAAGTGGGCATGCCCAGGAGTCCCTCACACTCAGCCAACGGGAGTGAGTTGAAACAGATGCTGGCTTCATGCAAGACGTCGTCAGGGAAACGGCAGGCTGTGGAGCTCCTGCAGGGCACCAAGAACTCCCATTTACAGTATGTTTGAGTCCAGAGATCATCTACAGCTCCACTCGTTACTGTTTAACAATAATTCTGAGCTCATTTACTGCTCAGTTTGTAATAATCACCTTCTGCATGTGCTAAAGCATGAACAACATATTTTATTACTTAAAATTTGAATTAATCAGATTATACAATAAGCATCAGAGATGGTTAATGTATCCAGTCTAAGGTTTAAAAATTTGCAGCCATATGGACTGTTAAACACAGGCTCACCCTTGACAGCTTGCTTATTACAATAACCAACTGTTAGATATTTAAACCTGCAAGCAGTCAAATCTGCTGAGCTGGAAACGTTAGCAGCTTCAGTGATGAAGTGAGAACATTATGAGATGAAGGGAAGCTTATGTAAATGCTAAAATGACTGGGATTGTTTGAGAGGATTAGACTAAATGCAGACTGAAATATTGTGTGCTAATGAGACCACATATCTGTTTAATCCCAACAGCTCTGACTGTCTCCTCTCGGACGCCGAGTCCAGCTCATCAGACAGTCCTGTGGCTGATAAGAGGGCACCGGGGAGTGAGAGGGCGGCCGAGAGGGCGGCCCAGCAGAACGAGAGGGAGAGAATCAGACTGGCACCACAGACCTCTTTCACTAATATGCAGGTTAATGCAGTGTTATAGCGAACATCAGCGTAAACTTAGTTCTGTGTAGCCTGAATTAGCTCGACATAGCTTAACATCAGCAATAGTTAGCCAAAATGTCAGTGTGTGAATGCAGCTCTAAAAAATAACCTTTCTGTTCTCATTTCAGGCCTTTGATTATGAACAGAAAAAACTGTTGGCAACCAAAGGTAAGTTTAAAATCCCATCTGCTCAAAAAAAAACTTATTAACAGCCAATTTGTGGAAGCTGAAGCTCTTCTACATCCGTTTTTGGCATATCTACAAATATGTTTCAAGTCAGACTTCATCATTCAAAGTCTAGCTTCAGAAATAGTCAAGGTTGCAAGATACCAGCCAAGTGAATATTGAGTAAAGATGTTGAACATGCTGCACATTACATTTAAAAATTAAATATTTTATTGAACAGAAGACCTAAAAACAAATATTATCATCCCTTTTGACGAATGTGTCCGTTAAGTACAGTAAAATCAAACAGACATTAAGCATTTCAGTGTCCCTAAAAACACAGTTTTTGGGAAAAAGATCCATTATATTCTGACTGTCATTGATTGCATTGAATTATACATTGTATGATAGTCTACAGATGGGCTTAATCCTTCATAGTTTTATTTGTGGAATATTGTATGACTTCATTCACACAGCTATGTTAAAGAAGCCTGTGGTGACCGAGGTTCGGACCCCTACCAACACATGGAGCGGTCTGGGTTTTTCAAAGTCCATGCCAGCCGAGACCATTAAGGAGCTGAGGAGAGCCAATCACGTTCCATACAAGCCCAGCATGAGCACCACTTACGAGGTGAGAAATAACAAGCTTCAGTGTAACCTCCTCTCTGCATCTTCAGTGTGAAATAATGGGCGTACTGTCACTGGATGTACTCTGCAGAGGACTTTATTTATCTAACAGTAAACCTTTCTGTTTCTCTACCCTATACTGAGCTGCACTTGTCACTCAGAGCTCAGCAGGTGCACAGAACTCCTTGTTAAATATTTGGATGATCTTTGTGTGTTTGCTCTCTCAGGGTTCCCCGCTGTCCTTGTCTCGATCCAGCAGCAGGGAGGGCATTGGGAATGGTAGTGACTCTGACAACTGGCGAGAAAGGAACGGAACCGGTAACGGCCTACCGAGTCACAGCGAGTTCCCATCCGCTGTCAGCAGCTCGAAGAGGAAGCAGAACAAATCTGGTCAGTAAAGATCATTTTTGTCTCATTTGTGCAATGAGGAGAGAGAGAGAGACACATGGCAAAGTATTTCTCCACTCTTCATTTAATAAACATTTAGTTGCACAGTCAAAAGATTTGACATGGCTTTATGACAATATTTTCCATTATTTGCTGACTTTAAATTATCATGTCTTTTAATTTTTTCCATGTTTATCTTTCCACGTTCAGCTGCAGAGCATTACCTCAGCAGCAGTAACTACATGGACTGCATCTCTTCAGTTACCGGCAGCAATGGCTGCAGCCTGAACTCGTCTCTCAAAGGCTCAGACCTGCCTGAGTTGTTCAGTAAGCTGGGCCTGGGAAAGTACACGGACGTCTTTCAGCAACAGGAGGTAATGTCAAGTGTTCACCGACTTATGTTTCTGAACTCTGAGTTTTAACATTCATGTTGACTTTCTTGAATGTGGATTTATTTTTTGAAGATTTGTGTCTTTGCATTCTGATAAAATGCTGGGTCATTTTGGTTTCTTCAAAAGTTGCCATTTTAATATCTAAATTAGCATAATTTATTTTGGGTGTGAGGTTTTGTGATATTTTGTGGTGGGAAAAAAAATGTGAAATTGTATTTGGCAAACATGTTACTCCTTGAGTTTGTCTTTTTGGTTCACATATGCTATATGTAAATCAAAACATAAAAAAAACCTCAACCTTGACATCTGTATTCACAATTCACACATGCACCTGCACTTGGATGAGTTTGCCCTTCGAGTTGTTGTGTTTTGATAGATATATTGAATACACTGTTTGCTTCTTCTAGATTGACCTCCAAACATTCCTGACTCTGACAGACCAGGACCTGAAGGAACTGGGCATCACTACATTCGGAGCCCGCAGGAAAATGCTGCTCGCCATCTCAGGTACACTGGAACTTGGAAAAATGGTGCCCAGTCTGATAAGTCTAAATTTCTGCTGCAACATTGAGATATTAGGGTCAGAACTGGCAAAGACAACATGAGAGCATGGATCGATCCTGCCTTACAGTGATTGTTCAGGCTGCTGGTGGTGGAGTAATGTGTGGGGGATATTTTCTTGGCTCACTTTTGGCCCCAATTAAGCTTCAGTTGACCTGAAGGACCACATCAACCCTTTTTGACCACAGTGTACCAAATTCTGACAGATACCATGTCACAAAGCTCAAATCATCTCAAACTGGTTTCAGAATGGGAGTGACTCACCAGATCTCACTCTGATTGAGCACCTTTAGGATGTGGTGGAATGGGAGATTCTTATCATAAACATGCAGCCAAAAAATCTGTATTAGTTGTTGTACCTGGTACCACCAAGGTGTGCCTAATCAAGTGGCTGGACAACCAGCAGGGGGGCAGCATTACAGTTTTTCACAGTTCTTAACACACATTTCTCAAAACACTAACAGATTCCTTCGAATTGTGCACACAAACGTGAAAACCTCACACACAAAATGCCAACCTGACACTCCCTTTTCAAGATGACTCTTTACCATCAAATCTCTTAACTGTTTCCAAAATGGAACTTGTGTTCTCATTTGTAACACACAGCCACATTCTCCAATGTCACACACATACAGTACCAGTCAGTTGATACACATAGCTCATCATTTGCTGCACACTACCAAGCATTCACAGCACACTGAAGTGCAATATTGAAAACCCAATTTTAGAAATGCAACACACAATGTGAATAGCATGACTCATGAGAATTACCCATTTTTCCTTTTGGAAAATGTCTGTGTAGGCCCACTTCTTCAAACATAAAATATCTCACAAGTATGCAGCAAATCATTGTTTTATTTACAGTGTTTCAGTGCACAGGCATTTCTAAAGAAAATGTACGTAAAGTGAAAAAAAAAAAAAAAAGTCAAAAGGTCCTGTCACTCTTACCCCCTCCTTCTCTGGTTGTCGTTGTCCATTGTTCAGTGCTCACCAAACAAAGCAGAGGCTCAGGGCCCTTTTATGCTGCAGTTCTCCTGATTGAAAATTGCTCACCCGACCTGGGTGTGTAGAGATTTGCATAGTTGTGTGTTGTGGATTGATGCTTTGAGATTTCAGTTAGGGTGTGCGTGCAACAACTGACCATTGTGTGTACAGCTTTGACAACAAGGTGATGTGTAATTGACATCAGAGTGTAAAGAGGGAAAGTCAGAGTCTAATGCAGGTAAGGGAGTGTTCAGATGTGGCAAATTGGGCCAAGCAATTGGTACTTGAAGTGAGGGTTTTGCAAACTGTGCCAAATTATCGATTGTTGTGTGTTAAGAACCATGAAAAACTGTATTTACAGTGTTTCAGTGCACAGGCATTTCTAAAGAAAATGTACATAAACACAAAAAAAAGTCAAAAGGTCCTCTCACTCTTACCCCTCTCCTTCTCTGGTTGTCATTGTCCATCGCTCAGTGCTCACCAAACAAAGCAGAGGCTCAGGGCCCTTTTATGCTGCAGCTCTCCTGATTGAAAATTGCTCACCCGACCTGGGTGTGTAGAGATTTGCATAATTGTATGCTGTGGATTGATGCTTTGAGATTTCAGTTGGGGTGTGTGTGCAACAACTGACCATTGTGTGTACAGCTTTGACAACAAGGTGATGTGTAATTGACATCAGAGTGTAAAGAGGGACAGTCAGAGTCTAATGCAGGTAAGGGAGGGTTTGGATGTGACAAATTGGACCGAGCAATTGGTACTTGAAGTGAGGGTTTTGCAAACTGTTCCAAATTACCGATTGTTGTGTGTTAGAACCACGAAAAACTGTAATTTGTCATGCCCTCCACCTCGGCAAACAATTGTGCGACAGATTACAAAATTGACCAATAAAAACAGTAACATATGGGAAGCATTACTTTCAGATAGCTGCCTGTCTCACGGTGGTCTGTGCAGATAATCGCTGATAGCAGCTGGGGCCTCGTCCTGCCAACTCACTCCTGCTAACGGCACTGTCGCTGCAACAGGCCTGAGTGGAGCCCAGCTGTGCTCCAGGAAAAAAAAGTGCCCCAACTATCAGAGGTCACAAAGGTCACCACCAGTGCAAACCACTGGACGTGAAAAATGTTGGATTTCTCTGGCAGAAGAGCAGAGAATGTCAGGACAATACTGCTAATTTATCTTAAAAGTCAGCAGAGGTAAATAGGGTCAACTCACATTTTTCTCCGATGAGTGTGCTCGTGTTTTTCCCTGAATGCTGATTCAGATTTTCCTCTTGTTGCACGGGGTTGAATGTGAACATTTTGGGTGTCACACTTCATCACTGCTGTCATATTTTGGGCAGTGTAATAGCCGGAGTTGTCCAGCTGCTGTAAGCTCTTCGATCTCGTGTTCGGATCATGCGCTTCCTGCCATGGGGAATTTGTCAGCGTTCAGAAACCTCAGAGCAGAGTCAGTGCTGGCAGTGAGGGGGAAACTTGCCCAGCCAGTGCTTTGATTATTAAGACAGCAGAGGACTCCAAGGCCACAGCAGGCTTCTCTTTCTGACATTACAGCCAAGTCCAGGTCAACTTTTATCTCTGCTGATTGACTCCAAATTAGAAATACTCTCTTCTCCACCTGACTCTTTGTCTGAATGTATTTTTGATTTTGCTGTAAAGAGATAGAGAGGAAGTCATGGACTTGACCTCATGCCAGTGTGGCAGTATAAAGAGCAGCTGGTGTGAGGCTCTGTCTGCAGTAATTAAACTGAGGGTTTACTGGCAGCATCAAGATGTGGCTATCTTATGAAAAACAGAGAGAGTTCTTCAAATGTTTTTATTAGGTCCACACTGCTGTGTTAAATCAAATAAACACAAAGATGGCTTTTATTGATTTTTTTTTAAAGTTCTAAAATGATTGAATCCAATTTTCTTGTCATTGTTGATCAATGAAGGCTGAAAAGAAATGTTGACATACACAGAAAGCTGTATTTATGCATTCGGGTTTTAGTCTTTAACAGTATTTTTTGGAAAAGATTTGTAAACAGCCACACAACTGTTTTGTCCATTTATTTTCTTTCTCATTATTCATCATTTCAAGAAAACATTAGGGTCTTTTTTCCTTTGATATTTGTGTTAGGGCACTATTGGTTTGCTTTGCTATATATTTTGCCAGAGAAAATTATGTTTCTTTCATTTAGTCTGCAATTTTAAAGTTAAGTGTTTCTATAAAAAAGTGGAAGACTCCTTTACACATAAAATAAAAGTTTTCTGTTGTGTAAAACATATTTAACAACAGATTACAAAGATATGCATATCCTTTTCAGCCTATATTCAATTTAGTATATTCAATCAAGGTTAAAAGGTGAGAAAAATATCATCCCTGCTGCCACTTCTATACTCTGATCCCACTGTTTTGTTTGTGTTTCTTTTACAGAACTTAACAAGAACAGAAGGAAGCTTTTTGAGCCGCCCATCAGGTCCTCTTTCCTGGAAGGTGGAGCAAGTGGCCGCCTCTCCCGTCAGTTTCACACAGACATGGCGAGCATCAGCGGGCGATGGTAGATGTCTCCAAGTGTCCCAGCACCATCCATGAAGGAGAACAGCCTCCTGTTTCTCTCTGTGCCTGAGACACCCAGGTTTCAGCCAGTGTTTACCCTCTGAGAAAGACTGATCAGAATGTTGTTGTTGCCATATAGTATAAATATATAAATGTGTACTACAAAAAGCCATAATATTACCTAAAGTGCCAATAGGAAAACAAAGGAAATCTCAGAAACAAGAGGCTCAGTGTTTGCTCCATACAGTCTGCGTGGAGCTTTTCTTTATGAAGTTCTGGTTCTGATTAAGGGTACTGTCCAGTATTTCTGTCCAGGTTTAGTTGAAGGGAGCAGGCAGAATGATTAGCACAATCATTTTTCACATTGATGCAATCTGCATTTGTATTATGCTGTTGTATCAGTGACATGCACTTTAATAATACTAGACTTTTGCCTGTGAAAGCCTGATTAATAATTCCTTAGACTGAATAAGTAATAATAATAACTATGCATTTTTATTGACTTAAAGCACAGATGCATTTTGTACCAAACCAATGTAAAGCACTTAGCCAGTGAGAAAAGGGTGACTCCAAATGAAGTAGAAAACTCGGTCATTAACTTCAAACCAAAGGGAAGTGTCATTCAGCAGCCTTAAAGGGTCCTGATTGGTGGACATTCCTCTGTGGTCAGTGTTTGCAACCAACCACCATGTGTTTGTATTTGTAGTAAAAAAAAAATCAAGTATTTTGTACTCATTATGCATAATGATTTTATTTTTGTTTTTATTTCCATTTAAGGGGACTGGGTGGGATGTTTAATGGTAATCAGTTTACATATGTATTTTTTATACATTAATGAATGAGTTTCTATGATTTTTGTAATTAGATTATTTGTATCTTTTACCTTTTATTTTCTTTGCCCTTAAATCTGTGGAGCAGTTATCGTGGCTGTGCCATCAGACAGCACCAGAGACTCGAGTCGCTAAGGCTGAGCTTTTACACGTCTCTCTCTGATCATGTCCGGCATTTTTTGTGGTCTCCCTCCTTCTGTTTGTTTATACTACAAGATCTTTTTGTCTCAGCTGTTATTTGTCATGGTTGGCCTCCCTGTGGCCTCTGCTGTGTGCCAAAAATCCCTCCCAAGTGCTCATCCAAGTCTGTAAGAGCATAGACTGGTTTGTCATGATGCAAAAGTCAGCAGTTGCCTAGGGCCTTGTGCTCCCAGGGGCCTCAAAGTATGACTATTCTAGTTGATTCTCAAATATGAGGCATAAATCCAAAAATCCTTCAAATGATTAATAAGTATCTTAAAATGCTCTTTACTCTAATTTAATGTGCAGATATGTTGGCAGTTTCTGTCATTGTGTAGACAGGTGTGTGAAACTGCCAATTGCCAAATGATTTATGCAGTCAGGACCGTGTTAGGTGAATTACTTTTTTTATTCTCTCTTTAGCTCAATCACGGGCAAACTCATGCTTGATGTCTGTATTGCACACATCGTTTAGCAGCATTATGAAGAGGGTGGTTTTGACTCATAGCCAATTCCACCAATTTTTTTTCAAATGTTGTTAACATATTTATGCAATTTCATCCCTAAAATAGGAAACTGATTTAAGTATAATTTATTTAATGAAACCAATTTCAAACAGCTCCCCAGATAAGTTGTCAAAAAGGTGGCAAAGTTTGTTCAATGCACTTACATCCACTCGTCCACGTTTTGTAGTTTACTTAGGCAGTTGAGACAGTGTCAGGAGAATCTCATCTCTCTAATTAATTTTATAGATTGTTCAATTACAGGCTTCATCTGAAAGCTGTCAACCTATTGTACAACTCAGTCAGTGGTCCAACAGAGGGTGGTTTGCCCTTCTTGCTTCTTGCTTTTGCTAAGGTTGCCAATGTATTAGAGCAATTAAGAAAATGTGTAACAGGAAAAACAGTTACGCAAAAGCAATTCCCTTAAAAAAAGCAATTTGCCTTTGTTTAATGTTGTAAACTCATTTGTGTATGCTGTCTTAATTACAAAAATGTTTTGCAGTATATTTGACAAGGCAGATGAAACTGTAAAGAAGCACCTACCCAGAGCTGCCCACTTTTTGTGACAGATTTATGCAGTTTTATCACTTAAATGAGTTTCATATATTCAGAAACTTAATATCCCTACAAAAATACTAAAATTGGTAATCAAACTCTTGCATAGGGTATAAATTGTACACATTGGATGGCAGCTGTTTGGGCATGGGTGCAGTTTCACACACTTGTTCAAACATTCCCGCTGTTTTTGTGCAGTTTAAACAGTGTCAAGATTTTTTTCAGTCAGTTAATTATGTTTCTGTAAGTTACCTTGCATGGCTATTTATTTTTGCTGCAATCCAGTGCTAAAGACCTGCTAAGACAATGTTGTCTATAACTCATTTCCTAATTGTCCTACACAAAAGGGTTTGCAATTTCAGACACTGATAACTGTGCAGGAGTATCCTGGCAATGTTTGGACACGCTGCAGAAACAAAATTGCACAATGTTATGTTGGCAATGTTTGGACACGCTGCATTTCCAAACATTGCCTACATAACATTGTGCAATTTTGTTTCTAATCAAAGCAAATCTATGCAAAAATATCTTTTTTTTTTCAATTTTAATCTAAAAAGAAAATCTGAGCACACTCCTGTACACTGTCTTAATGCCTTGAATAAGTTGCCAGTGTTTGGATAGGTAGATGCAGTTTCACTCACTTGCTCCAACACATTTGTGCAGATTATGATAAATAACTAACTTCTGTACTTCCAAGTCCCATCTTAAAGCCTTCAAATATTTTGCATATTTTAGGGGCCTCATGCTGATTTTTGCATGTTTGGGCCTTCAAAATACCAAACGTGCCCCTGTTCAGGAGTTCTATGCCTAAGGTGTGTGCCTTTATTTTGTCTGCCCGTCCAGCAGCTGCTCCACTCAAAACAGAAGATGTTGCACAAAGCAAAGCCGTGCCTTTGTTAGGAGAAAGTCATTTTTCAGCAGGGAGACTTTTCATCAAGAAGAACTTTATATTTCTGACTTTACTTTCCTGATAGGAGGTGCATCACACAAAGAGGCAGTTTATTCACAGCCAAGGTGGTTTTAAACAAGTATTCATCATGAGACAAAAATAGGGAACCAAAGTCCTTTGGTGGAGTCTGAGATTTAGGATGAAAACAAATAGAAACGTGGAGTTTCCTCTATCAGTCGTGCAATCAAATATCCAGAAAACCTGGTAAAGCAGTGTTTTATGAAGCAGCAGGATTGTGTGTGCAGGACTTGTGTTTATTGTTCTGAGCTCCTGTGTTATGTTTGGTCACATGTTTTAAAAGAAAACATCCTTTTCCTGCAGTTCATTAACTTGGAAAGCACTAGTGTTCTTCTCTAGTCACATTCAAGAGATTTATAAAAAGATTTAGTCACAAGCCAGGAAGCATTTTGTTTCATGTGTTTGTTGCTTCTTCGTTTATTATTCCTGACAGACGCGTTTCTATTTACTGTTCAAGTGGAAATGTAAAACTTTAGAGGCTCTTAACAAAGTACAGTATTAAAAGTCTTGACAATCAAGATTTTATCCTCACTTTATAGCCATGAACATTTATCATGATATCTCCTCCAGCAATTGACCGTTTTTCAAGTCTTGCAAGGTCCCAAGCCTTCCTCCTGTATGAAACAAAGGAGAATACTTTGTAATTTGATTTACTTTTACTAGTTTAATTGATTTTATAATGTGCTAAACTTGCCCTTGCACAACATTTAGCATCTTTGTTTTTATTCTTTTACTGCAGCCAACTCAAAATCTCTAAAATCTTGTTAAAATATTTCTGATGGGTGATAGTCAGCAATCCTTTCATAGCACAACAATAAAGCAAAAACATGTCAGACATTCCAGTCCGTCTCTCTAGATCAGTATTAATGTAAAATGTTGGTTGACGTTACTTGAGTAAGCTAATGTCATTAAGATGGCATTATTACAGGATGCTAATGCTATAGTTTATGAAACCGGATGAAACAAAACAATTGTTTTTGGTAGCTTCAGTTTCTCTTGCAGACACCCCTAAGACAGCTTTTAACTGCAGATGCAACAAAATTACATACCACTCACAAGAAAGGCTTGGACTTGTCAAACAGGAAGTAGCCAAGAAAAGGTCGCCTTAAAATGGCTCCCTGAAGGGTCAATTAAAAAGAAAGGGGAAGAAGAAGAAGATTTGTCACTTGTTCATGCTGAGGGTGACTTGCTGTGTCATCATGTTCACTTTAATCCACTTTCCCTCCTCCTTCACACCTGATTTGAGCCATTCTCAGTATGGTTGTCAAGTTATTAACACTTAACTGATTAATTTTCTGACATGGTTGCCGTTGTCAACCAGGTAATTGCCTTCTTTTCTGCTTAAGAGTCTTCAGAAAGGAGACACGAAGTGAGAAACGGAAAAAGGGATTGTTTATAAATAGAAGCAGATAGAAGAAACCCGGGGCCCGTTAGCCCCCGCTCATCATGGTACTACAATAAAAACTGTTGAGCACTGGTTCTCACAGTGCGGTGACTCGTGTTCCTGCCTAGCAGACATTTGTTTTCATCCCTCGCCTTTTTTCAATTGTTTGCTCAGAGGGCAAAAGAGGTTCTTTATCTTATAAAAGTGAATGTTGTTTAAAAAAATAAAAAGATATATTGATGCATGTTGTTGCAGATTTGCTGCGGATCATTGAAGGGACTCATCAAGTCAAAACGTTTACTGCCAGCTTGTCTCCTCTGCCCTCCATAGAGTAGTTTCATGATTATGTCTTTGATTTGTTGTATTACTCGTGTTTTTGTTCCCAAAGGGATTATGTTGAAGGAGTCTTCGTACTGCAATCAAATGGTACATTTATAATAAATGTTAACCACTAAAGGAAATGATGTAATACTTCACTTTTGTACGACTTTTTCATCGTATACAGCCATTGTTTGAGCATGGGAAAGGTACAATAGTGCATGGAGTTCCAGAGAGGAGTTTGTGAATAAACAATGCCATGAGGCCAAAGCTCTGTTCATTGTGGCATCTGTTGATGCTGTTGTTTTTCTGACTGTATTGTAGTAAAGATATAAACAGGAGAAACTGTCAAGAAGGCAAAAATGTTGGTTCAGACTTTCAAATGATATTATGATGGTAATAAATGTATGCAAACAAAGCCATGCTGTGGAGTTGTTTCTGCTTTTCACAGATATTTTAACTTTCTACAGGAGTTTCTTAACAGAAAAATGTTGACCAATTACAATTGTTATGCTCAGCCAAATTCATTAGTTATTATTTGTGGATGAATTTTAGTTTTCAAATAGAAGATTAAGGAGATTACATATGTTGAGTATAAATTTCAGTCATTTTTTGGCAGGTATAACTTAAATATAAAAAAAAATACTGGCAAGATTAGAACTATGTTAAGTTTGTAAGCTATTGTATTGTTTCAAACAAGATAAAGGGTGATCATTTTGGTTATATTTGATTTGATTTGTTGATTTTTAGAAAATTATATGCTCTTTTCATACTCTGTAAAAAGATGTTGAACTTTTAAGATTAAGAAACATTAAACTACCCATCACTTAGTGGCTATGACTTCTGTTTTTGTCATTCTGTTATAAAGCATTTATTGATAACATTTGACTTTTACTAAATTGATATCAAAGTTTATTAATTAGCTATTGTAAAAACATTTTATTTCTCTATAGAAATACACTATTTATTACCATTCTCAAAAAAAAATTTTGAGGTTGATTTTATTGATATTTCCCGTCCCTACATCTATACGTTTTTCAAACTACATTTTCTGTCTAATACTGCTGACTTTATTACTGTATGTTTTTCATTTAACATTAAGAATGGTTTTCATTTAAAAGCAGAACAGTAATAGTAAATTAATAATTAGTTGTATATACCTCATAAATATGAGGACATTGATTTTCACTTAACCATTGTCTCTCTGTTACAGTAAATCTTATTGCTCTGCATGATGAGAGTAAGCATGCCATGTGTTTATTGTGCCATCCACCTCTACGTGAGGCTTAATGCACAGACAGGATCAGATTAATCCACTCTATGAAACTGGTGCCAATGGTATATACCACAAAACTGGAGAAACTAGTTCATTTAAAGCTCTGTCTCAAGTCCAGAGCTCCATCTGTCCTTTCACTGCAGCTACAGGACCACCAAAGACAGGAAAAAAATCAAACCATTTTTAGATTCTTTTTTTTTTTTCTGTTTATTAAAATCTGCTGTTATCAGGATCATACAATGTATAATCCATGAGATGTAAAGAGCTCAGATGTCAAAATAATTTGTTAAAGTGATTTCAAGGCTCACTGACCTGTTTCACATTTATGTGTATTAAGCTCTAACAATATATTTCATTCAATATGAGCAGCTCAGTAAAACAAACCTAGTTTAAAGAATAGACGGCCAACTGGCTTAATGCTGTGTTCAGTTTTCCATGCATCGAAGAAAACACTGATGTTGAAAACCTCAAGGGGGCAGTGTTGCCACTTTAAATGACAGACTAAGTTTGGACATGCTGATGGTTACTCAGCAGCTGATAAACACAGGCACTGACATATGCATCACACAGTTACTTACTTACATTTTTACAAAACAGCATAAGATTTGAAATTGTACATCTTTTAACTACATGTTAGGACCGGGCAATATATCAAGTTTTGAGAACAAGGCAGAACATTTTCTTTCAAGATAAAGAAAAAGAAAAGCCTTTTTTGTTTGTTTTGTTTTTTTGTTTTTTTTACAGATTCTTATTTTAATGACAGACAAAAGGCTGAATGTTCTGTCAAACGATAAGCTGATAGACCAGGAAATTTGAAATGTTAAGACTAAACAGGGAATTGTGATTTTATCTTTTTTAAGACTATAGTTAATATCAGACCTAATTAATAAATAGAAATAGCCCAAAAAAAAAATGCAGGTCTAGACATCCAGAATTTGTCAATCTCTGTTTTTTTTATTTTCAGAATTTGCAACCATACTTTTGAAAACTGCCTCGATTGCTATGTTCTCAATATTCAGAAGCTTGGGCTGACAAGAAGCAAGCTGGTTCAATTCACCTCTAAAAAGTCTACATATCTGTGCAATTTTTTACTGCATTTTGTGGCTAAAATATGCCTGAAGATTGTCAAGTTTTTGTAAGGTACTTTAAAAAGATCAATCAGCAAAAAATCTAATTTAGGCTATGAAAATTAGTCAAGTTTCATAACAGCTGGAGTATGTTCCCTAATGTTAAAAAAAAATTCTTGATTTTCAAATCATGTGTTCCTTGAGCCAGGCTCCTTTCTCCATACGGTCCCAGTCCGCTCTGACTGGTTGACCAGCCAACACTGTGGTGATTGGTCTGTTCAGCACTGCTTGGTGACATTTTGTCAATAACTCTGCATTTAGTCTGCAGGGGCTTGCAACTGTGAGCCAATGGGGTTGTGTTTTTGCGGGCGTCCATTTGACCGTTTTCTGTCAGCAAGATAACAAAAAATTATGAATGGACTTTGAAGAAATTTTAAAGAGATATGGTAATTTCAGGATTTTTTTTAACATTGTTAACATTGAACATGTTTTCCATGTTTTTGCTAACAAGTCTGTAATTAATGTTAGAAATGCCTTAGCGAATGTTGGTGCTTTCTGAGCATATAGTTTACCTTTTCTTTTTTTCAGAAATATGACTTTTACATGTAGAGTCTGTCATTCCAGGATGCATTGTCCTTGTAGGGTAAACATTTCAACATTATCATTTTATATTTTTTTTTATAATCATAGTTAGCTAACTTGTAAAACAGAAGTGCTTATAGAGCACAAACCTCCACCAAGTCAGTTTTCCACATTTTTGTTCATCACCCAATAACTTCTCAACAGATTTTGACAACATTTTCGGAGAATGTTGGTGATGGCATGGGGGAAAATGATGACTTTGGTAGTGTCCGAATAATAATTAAAGATTTGTTAATAATGTGTGATTAGACAGTTTTACACATTTTTGGCAATAACTTACCCGACAATTTTAGAAAGGATTTGGCAATGGTTTCTCCTCTTGGTGTATGTTTTGCAAGGCAAGCCACGTCCTTTGCCAAATAATTATTTAGGACATTTAATTCATATCAATATCTAGCCTGCAAATCATGGTGGGACAAAACAGTGTATAAATCAGTTTGTTCTATAAAAGGACAGGGATTGTCAAAAACTTGGATATCCACCTCTTCCACCTGGTGTCCTTGAAAGTAATAGAGGAGGGTTTAAAAGGTAAATAACCAAAGAAGAAGAGATGAAGAGAGGGACTACAACACATCTTTGTGCAGACAAGTGCCACTTTATTTATATATTAAGCAGAAAGCACTCAAGAAGCGCAAACCCCCACCAAGGTAGCTCACATATTGCTGTTACATCTATAAGTAATAGATACATTATCTGATTCTTTGAAGTTACAAAGTTTACAGAGTCTGGTAGGAAACTGTATCAACAGCAAAGAGGCATGCAATCAAGGCTGACAACAGCTTGCTGAATGTCTGACGGCTTCTTGTATCCCCCTCGGCTCCTCAGTCAGTTCTGATTGGCAGTTTGGGACTGGTGGACCTTCTGCATCAATCAGTTCTTCCACAGCGCAGGTGGACCTGATCAGGCAATTCAGAGGCAACCTGTGAACACAGTGGCAGACACTCACTCAAGAACATGTACATGCACACACAAGAACACACAATCACTTTTAAGCACTTTCCTCTGGGGTCAGACTTTCGAAGAAAAAAAACCCAACATGCTAATGCATGACTTTTTGCTCTTTACAAATGCCCCCCCCCCCCAAAACTATTTTTTGCTAAAAAGTTACTTTTTGGGCCTTTAGTTTTCTGGTCCACTGCTCCATTTTTTTCTTATCCATCTTGCTCTCCTTACAGTCTTAGTTCTCCTGGTCTCCTAAATTGTTGTCATATATATGGGAATGGTATATATATACACACACACACACACATATATATATATATATATATATATATATATATATATATATATATATATATATATATATATATATATATATATATATATATATATATATAGCGAGAGAGAGAGAGAGATATGTATGTATGTATGTATTCCCAAATAATATGGTGATTTAATTTTCCATTTAATCAAAGTCCATAATAACTGCCTGAGGTCTAACTCACGCCTCTGTGTTTATGGCAGTGAATTGATGTTCAGATGGTGGATCAAGAGGGAGAGAGCAAGAGCCTCTCATCCAACACAAATGAGACCTTGACAGAAACAGGTGGAGCCACTGGACCGTATTTGTGTGACTCACTTTCTCCTTCTGTGTTATTATTTTCCACAGGAGAGAGGTTAGAGGTAAACACAGCCGAGCCCTCTTCTAACATCACAGCTCTGAACACAATGTAAATACTGGTGGATCATCAAATGAGAAATGGTGGTCATATGTCTGAAGATACAGAAGCTTAACACTTTTGCTGCTTTCCTTTCCTAAAGAGATTTAACAATACAGTGTACACTATACTTTACTCAGGATGCAAAGTGTTGCCAACATACCTGGGGCATGCTAGTTATTCAGGGCTTTCCAAAAATATGATGTAAGCCAATTGCAAATAGTAAACAGCCAGGTGGTCCAGTGAGCTCGCCCATGAAACCAAACAAGTGAAGCTGATAAATACATCATTGTATATTTTTGACTGATGGAACCACATCATTTCTCAGGGTTGTCCCTGTTAGCAATATGCTACAAAAGTGTCACTGCACAGACAAAAGGATTCAAGGTGGTTTGCATTTTTATTGCCAATGAGTTGTTCCAGAACTTTAATTGCATTTCATACATTTGAAAAAACTACCTTTACTTTAAAACTTTGTATATAACATGAATGAAAGTAGCCGGGTAAATATTTTATTTTCATTATAATAACAAGATAGGAATTTACAACCAAAAAGGACAATGTATCCTTGAGATACATAGCCTTGATGGATCATCCTGATTCAATGTCCATAACCAGGCAGATTGTCTTTTCAAGATCCAATCAACAAATGCTATTAGGAGCACTTCAAGTGGGATTTATGAAGAAAAACAGACACAGGCTGTTTTATGTTTCAGTGTGTTTGAACCATTTTTGTTGTTGATTGGAGGGTAATGGGAAGGAAATTTTCATTAGAAATAAATTAAGATGGGTTAAAGAGCAATCTATTGGAACATCTAACAGCACTAATCTGCTATTTGCTCCTTTCTTAGTTCTCATTCTGAGATGCGGTCAATGGAAGCACAGTCTTGGATTTTCTCCATAGTAATTAGAGCACACAACTGAAAACACATTATTTGATTCAAGAAAATATTAATTAAACAGGTTTAAGACAAGGTTGAAACACGGCAGACCAACACCCTAAACATCAGGGAAGCCTACAGCAGTCGGAAGCCTTCCTTACCTGCCAGGGAACATGAAATCAGTTTGGGGTGTCACATGGCAGCTATCACTTGGTGTCACCTAAAATGAAAGAAATCGGCAAACATCCAGTATTGTACATCTCTACTTTTGCCCCATAAATATCCAGCATCCATCAAGCATAATGGTTCCAAGAAAAGCTTTCAAAGTGAATTGGTCTCACTTTAGGCCATTATATGTGCAGCACAGCTGGCAATCACTCTCACTGCCCAGCATGACTAATTATAATTTCATGTCCTTTTGTATGAGAGAGTGAGAGACAGCTAAATTGAAGAGACAAGAAAAAACTGTATTATTTTAGTCCTAATCAACCATGTTTTATTTTGAGTCCTTGTGACCTCGACACTTTAAGACCACAGCTTCACATATTGTTGTCATGGGCAGCTTGCCTCTGCAGGAAATGTGTAAATGAGAGAAGCTGAGACTCGGTCTCCTTCTCAGCACACCTGGCTCTTCTCCAGCACAACATATGCTCACAGTGTCTGATGAGTCTGGCTCATTGTGTCTGTCAATCTGTTCATCTTCCATGCTCATCTTTTTAATGCAAAACCTCACTAAGACAGAAAATGCTCCTAAAGTTTTAATATCTGAAGCTCCCAGTCCATTCAGTAAAGTATATCAGCAGATTATACAGTCTAAAGCCATCTAGAAGGATAAAAATGACAGAAACTGTTAAAGTGTAAGTCCTTTAAACATCCTACCATTGTGGATGCACACAAAGAGACTCTAATGGCAAGCATAAATGCTATAATTTGAAGAAATGAAGCCATAAAGGCCTATTTTTTTATTTGCCTCGCCAAGTTGTTGTAGCCTTAAGCAGTAGATACTGTATGTTGAACATTCAGAGTAAAAACTTCATACATTTAAAAAAGCCTTTTAGGAATCATGCTCTTTATGATGCACTGTATATCCATTCACAATGCTTTATGTCTTTATAATCTGTTGACCTAACATCTTGTTGCTGAATGTAAAACATAAAGCTTCTGTGTGAATTTTTAAGATGAACACAGAGGTAGAAAATACAAACAAAACCATTAGCTCTGAAATAGATTATTTCTACACAGTCTCCTAAAAAAACTGAAATTGACTGGGGGGAGACGTGTGGCAAACCAATAAAATGCACCACTATTCTACACAAGGTGCCAGTTTCAGTTTTAGGACCATGAAGAGCAGTCATTCATGTACTCCTTTGCTCAAAACCAGGCAGAAGCCTCCAGGGCTGAAAACTGAGGCATATGAGGAAGAGCTAAAAGAGTGTAGTACCCCAACTGTTCACTTGAGGAAACCCAAATGGTTGTGCGCAGGAAACTGATGATTTTCTACAACCTTAATAACCTTTACAGCCTGATTAAAAAAACATGCTTCAGTCTGAATATGTAATTCATGAAGGATTTATTAAGAGTGCAAGATAGGGCAGTGTTTTCACATTTTTGACAGTAACTTGCTTGGTAATTGGAAATGCCTTGGCAGAGTGCTCTCTGAGCATTTCTTGTTCTTCATGACATTGTTTTTAGCTCTGGGGAAGAAGGAAACAGGGAGAGAGAAAAGTCCTGATGCTGCAGCCTTTTTTCTTTTGCTTAGAAGTGCTCAGTGCAAAACATACGTAAGTGTGTATAGGATAATCCTTTATTACAGATTTATATAGAAATCAAAAAAGCATAGCATGGGCTTCTTAAAGTGACTCACATCGTAATGACTGAAAACTAAAAAGCTAGTGCAACATCTACTTGTACTGTTCTTGGGGGATAGCTTCATACCTTAGCTCTTTTTGACCCCCGGGCCTCTGCACCAGTCAGGTTAATTAAGGCTTGGACAGGAGACGTATGTCAGAAGAAATCACAGTCTCATTTAATGTGTTCCTGATAAAATACTTAATGGTCTTTTCCACTACATGGTATCTGCTTGACTCTGCACTGGATGTTTTTTTGTATCACCTCCAGTGGAGCTCCAAGCAAGCTGAGCAGAAATTATGATGACCTTTAAAAGATCAGAGTATCACCAGAAATGATATGCCCCCTGTTTTCAGCTCTTGGCTGCTGTATGACTTCCAAAACTCTCCTCTGTTGAAGTAGTATATTGTTTGGCTGCTCGCAACTGTTTGGAGCAGATTTCATCTCCTCTCTGTTACAAAAAGCCACTAAGGGGCCATCAGCTCTTTCCGCTTTGTTTCCTCCTTTGTTTTTGTGAGGGTGCCTCCATAGTTTCACACTGCCATGGTCCTGTCTACCTACAAGAGACACTAATACAGTCTATGATGTTTGTAAAATGGAGCAGGTCATATCCAGATCTTTGAGTTGAGGTGAGCTGAGTATATACCGCAAATGGAAAAGCACCACAGTTGCTGTGTATATTGTCTGAATATATGGTAGGCAGTGTGCTAATATGAGGATTTGGACGTAGCAACAGCCTGGGCTCTCAGTAAAGACATATTGCACCATGTTGCCAAAATGAGAAAATCCTCTTTCTCTTTCTATTAATTGAATTATTGAATTAATGTTGAAAATTGAGTGTTATTAAATACTCTTCAAGGCCCTCCTTTAATCTGTCTCTGCTGATTAAAGTGTGTGGCCTTGTGAAGATCCCCGTTACAATCAAGTTCCTTTTCTTTATTTTCTCTTTCATACACTGGTATTGAAGGCGAAGTGGTTTGATTGTTGGAAAGCCACCCATATATATATATTTATATATATATATATATATATATAAAGGGACACAATTTCAGCAGGAGATGCGCAGACGCACATTGCCTTTATCAATCAATCCGAAGCCTAGCTGAGCCCAGAGCTCGCGCAGCAATCAATGACACGCTTCATTTACTGCCCTCAGACAAATGTGTTTCTGCTGCAGGGCGAAACACACACACACACAAACACACAAACACACACATTAAGCCCTGGAGACTTGGTGTTGTTTCCTGCTAAAGTAAAATCGTGTAGCCTGTGCTCCATACAACAGCTTCTAACTGACCTCTTGGATGCACAGTGACCATAAGGCATATGTGGGCGTATGGTGGAAGAGATATTTTGATTGTGATCTGTCCTTGTATTCATCTCCAACCATCCATAAATCCCAAACCTATCTGGCAGTTTTTTTGTCCAACTCTCACTACACCTTCTCTCCCTGCTACTTCTCCATCTGTCACTGTGCATCCACGTGGCCTCTGAGTGAGCAGATCAGAGTGGACTGCCAAGAAAAGAGCACACTGAGATGTATAGTGCACAAACATATTGAAAAACAATCTGCACTATAAGCAATAAAAGCAAAATAAATGTAGGAAACAGTCTTGTGTAGGAAACAAAAAAACAGAGGTGCATAAGTGGAAGCGAAAATAAAGAAAAAAATAGTTAAAAGATGAAAGGGAGGGAGAAGTATATAATGGGGGAGGGGATGAACTTGGCTGGGTGTGTGTGTTGCATGGGACACAGTGTCGCTCTCTCCCCCCGTCCTCCTACAGCTCTACTGGAAACACTGACGCTAACACATGATGAATCTCGCTGGAGGGGACAAGGATGGGTGGGTGTAGAGGAGAGAAAGAGCGAGGGAAAGAGAGAAAAACATGGAGGTAGAATGAGAGGGAGGCCTCCAGAATCAGCCAGCTTCATACTCCACACCCTCCTCCTCTGTTGATGTAGTGGATGAAAGGAGGGGAAAGGGAAGATGGAAGCAAAAACCTAAAAGTAGAAATACTGCTTCCAAAAAGTGTACAAGTGCAAGGACATAAATGGGGGCCGATGTGGTTAAAGAAAAGGTAGAAAGAAGGGATTGTCATGGGAACTAAGGACTTTGACATTTGAAGTCTAATATCGGTTTATCATTTAATGCGAGTTGTTTTTCAAAAATGTTAAGAGAAACTCCCTCTGAGTATTCTTCTGATATTGTGTTCAAAAACACATCACTAACATGAGATCCAATGATTTTGACTTTTAACCTCATAAATCTGATTATCACAAATAAGAGGATAATAAGGCCATTAGGGATGGGATGAAATATCGTTTGGCAATATATCGCGATACAGTATGTGACGAAACGCATCGATTTTGAAAAAAATAATAGCGCATGTGACAGAAGTGATGACAACAACATTAGCACCAATTACCTTACCTCCAAAAAGTCGAACGATGGAGTCGAATGAAGTCGAAATTGAGGACGCCGGATACAAGTCATCTGTCTGGCAGTATTTTGGCTTTCTCATTAGAAAAGACGAAGATGGCAAAAATGGCCGACCGCTCGTTAGCATACATTCTCTCTCTCCTCTCTAGGGTTAGAGAGAGTGCTATTGTTTGGTAAATGGTAAATGGACTTGAGCTTTTATAGCACTTTTCTAGTCTTGGACAACTCAAAGCTGCTTTACACCACAGGTCACACCTACCCATTCACACCCATTCGCTCTCACATTCACTCACTGATGGTTCTGAGTTTCTATGCTAGTTATCCATCAGTATCTCTAACACATTCACGCATTTTCATGCCCATTTACATGCCACTGACGCAGCAGTGGGAGCAACTTGGGGTTGAGTGTCTCGCCCAAGGACATATCGCCATGTGTCGCCCAGAGCTGGCGACACATGGCGATATGTCTTATTTTTTGTGTTTGGCCTGTTAGGCCTTGTGTTTTCCTGTGTGCAACTCAAACAAAAACAAATAAGTTGTAATTACACAGTAATATTTTTTCTTTTTTACTTTTTTGATATTGTATCGTGACATATCATGACCAGGGCATATCCAGGTGCAGCGTATCGTGAGTTTAAGTGTATCGTCCCATCCCTAAAGGCCATCAAAAACACCTATAAATTAAAAAAACATTGATATTCATCTTTCATCAAAAGTCATATCTATATTTTCAAGCTCAATCCCAGTCAAGCTAAATTTAATGAGCTAAAAGCAGAATTATAGCCAATAAAAAGAACTTTGTCATTTAAATGAATTAGCAGGGGTTTTGTGTTTTTTCTTTATTAGTTCATTTAGTCTTACTCCACTGAGAATTTCTTTTACCAGAGCTGCCTGGTAGCAATAAGTAGTAGCAATGAAAATCTTACTTTCCAACAATTATTTTGGTCCATTTGTTTCCCCCTTTCCCCAAATGTATTCATAATCCTTCACTAAAGACCTTTACAAGAAACATTGTTATATCTAAAGATTAATCTAAGAATATTTAGGCAGAAACTTTCAAATAATAACTGAAAGATGGGATTGTCCCATCAGTCACATTACTTACAGACCAATAAGATAATGTAGGAGGCAGATGCTACTGCTAAGATGAAAAGTACAACACATGAGCCACTTCGAAGAACAAACTCTCACCAAAACCTCAGAAGTAGAGTCAGAGTGTCTTTGCTAAAGTGAGAAGTACTTTTGGTGTTATTTGTTTTTAATTTTATAAAGAAATGTGGTTCAGATCTGATAAAACTGTTATGAAGCTGTTAGCATCAATGCTAATATCTGTACTAGCAGTCGCTCCCTGAAGTCGTCTGATTCTTAGCTCCTTCTTCAAAGGATGCTGATTGGGCCGTGCTGCTCTGGGTCGCTCACACCTGTTGTAGACTGGAGCTTGATAAGAGTGATCTGCCAGATTGCAGAAATCGAATGAGGTGGATCCATCTGCACTGCCAGGTTACTGACCGTGCACTTGAAATATCACATTCTCAAGCAGAAAGGATCACTCGGCTCACTGATTTTGAATCATAACCTTAAAAATCCAATTGGTTCATCCTTTTGCAGTGAAATTAGTGCAAAGTTGGACATAAATCCTCTTGATGACTTACCTTCTCAGATGGTGATTGATTATGAGTCACAGAGTTCACATTTATGCAGAGTGTATAGAATATTTCTAAGAATTTTGCATAGCTTTAGTTTTAGCACAACACAGAGTCAAGGTTGCTATCATGCCAGCATTTCATTGATAAACAGCAGCCCAAAACTAGCCCGCCTCTGCTGACGGTCAACTGATTGCCTCTAAGCTGCCATTGGTCAAATGCAGTCAGACTACCTAATTTAAGCTTCTTCAGCCTTTCTACTCTTCACTGCTCCAACTGCAAGATGCTTTGCAACCCTCCTCCAACCCTGCTCCTGCTTTATGCTATTCTATGACTTAATCATTGTCTACTGACCTTGTTGCTCACTCCAGAGGGATTTTGCTGCTTCTCTCCCTGCTTTATGCTTTCCTTGTGGGTGCAAGGAGAGCAGGAACATGTGCTAACAGAATTATTCTCAAACTATGACCTTTACAGCCTGCACAGATGGACTGACAATGCAAAAATAGCAGCTTGGACAGACAGAGGCATGCCTCCTCTTCTGAAATGCAATGTACTTAAGTCTATAAACCATTTGTTTATGTATTTGATGGGCCCGGCCTCTGGTTTATAGAATTAGAGTAGAATCAGTCATTCAAACAGATGCTGTGTTAATCTGTGGATATCAGTGCAAAGCTCTTTAGTGATCAAGCATCTTAGACAGTATAAGGGAGGAGGGATCGGTTGTTAGTCATGCCCTTACAGTAAGCACTCTAAAACAAGAAGCTGCATATGACTTCCCTACATGAATAACTTTGGTTTTCAATAATAGATGAATTCTGCAGCCTCCTCTCCTCTCAGACAAAAATGCTTCAATGTGTTTGCAGGCAGGCATCAAGCATCCTGACCTTCACTTCTAATGACTTGAATTTCTCATGCAGGAAATTTGAGCCAGATGCAGCCTCGCCTTGATAAAATCTGAGCGTGAAATACATTTTAGCGGTGCGTCTAATGTGCTTGGATCTAAATGCCAGCGTGATTATGAGCTTACTGGAATTTTAATTTGCCTGCCTGGCCTAACCCTTCATTTTTAATCCTGCGGCATGCATGAAAATACTTTCCAACGAGTTTATTGTAACCATGAGCAGCATGTGAAACCTGGCGTATATTAGAGGTTATGTTGCTCTAGGTCTGCAGCAGTGAAGGGAAGGTTTTCCAAGGGTGAGGAACAGAAAAAAGGGCATCAGCTGCAAGAGGTGAGGCATGATGCATTGTTTAGGAGGGGGCATTTTCTAGCCTAAATTTCAGATGCTGTGGCTCTGCATCAGGCCATTTTCAGATCAAGACTAATTTCTTAAGAGCTTAAATTAGGTGCTTTAAAAGCTTTAAAGTTAAAAGCAGAACATTTATAACACTAAGAGCATTTTTAAAAAGAAAAAAAAAGATAAAATTAATAGAAAAAAATATATCAACAAGATCCATTTGGCTACCTGTACATCACTTACCATTGGCCTTTTCCCTTTCAGAAGCAGTACCTCTGTTAAAATGAACTATTTTTGGCTTTTTGACTTTTCTGTTGTCTTCTTAAAATTGTTATTCTCTTTGATTATGTAGATATTCAAACAGAGTATCTTAATTTTGACACTGTATTTTGCTATTTTGCTTATGCATTTTTGTATTCATATCTTTGAATGTGAAGTTGTTAAGATGAATCAATACAAAATAAATGAATACAGATTTGTTTTTGTGTGTTGCGTGTGTGTGTGTTATGTGGATTTTTGTGCTTATGCCACTTTAGGCTAAACCAGAAGAATTCAGGAGCCCAGTTAGACCAGCAGATCCAGGCCTCACCACTGCTCTCAAGCCCCTGAATAAAGTCTTACATCATATATGGGAAAAATGTAAGTTTGCATGTTGTTAATAAAAGTCAAATTACTGTTATCGGAAAAATATAAGTGAACTCTAAAGTGCATAGATATGGTGGATCAGCTAGTATAGCAAGAAATGAGAATGTTGACCAACACTGTGATGCTTTTGGAGATTAATGTTCTCTTGCATGTAAACGCCTCAGTGGAGGAGACTGGCCTGGTCCACTGCTTCCACACTTTGACCTGGATGTCAAACAATGTAAACAGTAAGCAAAGCAGAGGCCCCATTGTCCTCTTCCTTTGGTTATTTCCATCAGATGCAGGGGTCGCACATTAAAAATAAGGATTCATTGTGTATTAACTATACAGAGCTGAAAATTATTATTTTTTCACAACGTAGCTGTTGTTTGCTGATGTGTTAGCAAGATCAACAGGGAGAAGGTCCATGAAGTGCTGGAAAAGGAGCAAAGTGCTCTCCATTAAAGCAAATGCAGCAAATGCTAACATGGACGTGCTACTAATAAAGGGACAATAGAAGGTTAAGGTATTACAAAATTTGTCAAACCAAGCTGGTCAAGTAAAAATTGCACAGGTCACAAATAAACACCACTTTCATATTCTTTTTTTAGTGTGAGCATAACCAGCAAAAGTAGACAACTAATGTCAGGGTTATAAGTGGATCAAGTCCAGCTTACTTTAGAATCACCACCCTTATGCCTCCAACTTTAATTGTACTTTTTCTGTAAGACTTTCACTGTTGTTTGACCTGAACATGTTAGTGCTGTCACTTGTTTGACTTTTTTCCATTATTTTTCCATTTTTTACTCAGCTCAGTGGGTAGCCCATCCCAAAATACCATTGACTTTGAAGGAACAAATGCAGATTATCTTCTCGTGAACCACCCCAAAACTTCTTCCTGACGGCTAAGTCTTACAGTTTGCTCCCTCTGGTGCAGGTTGGGGGTGCAATGGTAAATGGTCGAAAAATCAACCTACCCACCCACAATTATCACCACTTTTAGTGGCTACAGTGAAAGTCTTACAGAAAAGGTAGAAAAAAGGTAGGATAATTGTTCACATTAGCACTTGTCTGCCCCTAAGAGTCAGTTCATCATGTTTTTCAATTGTTTGGGGCAATGTAGAGAGACTTTTGCCCTGTTTTCCACATACACACAGAGTCAGTCCAGCTTACAGATGCAGCTGTGTCAGCATGTCTCGCTCAAATATGAGCAATGGTGTTTGTTGAATAGATAAAGACTGGTGTCTCCTCAGGGCGCCTTGCATAACACGGAGAGACAAAAGCAAACATAAAGTGACACATTCCCTCTCGAACACTCCCCTATGAAGAAGATGCAGAGGGTGTGATATTGCTGGAGGAAATTTAAGAATGAAAATGGCTCCATATTGACTCCTTGATAGTCAAATTGAGTTGTGAGTGCCTGCGGCCTTTGGTCCAGGAGTGTCCAACTATTTTCACAGAGGGCCACGTCCAAAAAAAAAAAAAAAACATATAAGAATAAGTGGGCCACATTGATCCAGTCAGTCAGACCAATCCATTTTTTTCATTAATGGCTTTGTGAGGAAACTATCAATCAGTGTCAAGATAATTTGGATGGACTGATGGTCCGTTCAGCCGTGGTAACACTGGATCTTCCTCTATGAATGAGACCAACATACTCTGCAGGGGAGATAATAACTGTTTATTGCTATGTTCAGACTAAAAGCAAGAGCAAAATGCCAAACTCTGTAGAAGCACTGGTTCCAAAAGTTGCACATATCACAGCAAATGACTGAAATTTGTGCCACCATTTATACTGTCACATATTTGTCATTATTTACCAGTTAAGCCCAAGTTTCATTTGGGCCAAAATAAATTTCATCCTCATCTGTTGTGGGACAACTAAAAGTAGCCTGTAGGCTACAACTGGCCTGAGCACCGCAGTTTGGACAACACTGTTTTATTGTGCCACACTTTGCATGAGCACTTGACCTTTTTATGGCTTAACTATCCTGTTCCTGTGAGCCACTGATAAAAAAGGGTGTAGCAGTCAAATGGGAGATAGTAGCACACACACACACACACACACACACACACCACAAACAGCATAATGTGGTTTTCTGGCACCCACAGGGCTTTGCATTTTATTATGAGCCATTACAATGCAAGAAGGATAGTCTTAATATGCAAATTCAGAGACTCTTCATTCATTAAGTCGTGCAATATGTCAGGCACCCCCTACCCACCGCCCCCCTTCATTACTCGGCGCTCCATTTGCACCTGCGCTCGTGCAAAAGGGCCATACCTGACCAAATAAGGACATGTGAGGGACTCTCGTTGGGAATGACGTTGGCCGTGAAATGGGAGAGGACAGGAGAGTGTTGACGGCTAATGAAGGAGACCTTAAACCTGAGGGGGAACACCAGTCTGATCTGGTTACATAAGAACCCATTGAATTTGCAGAACGTCTCTGCAGTAATCCTCTAAACCATTCATGTTCAAGCGTCCCGCGGCGGAGCAACGCGCAAAGGACGCGCTCACATACACACTTAGGGAGGAGCGCACACACTTGTGGCTCGGGCGGCACAGAGGACCATGAAATAAGATAAAAGCTTCTGTCTAATATCTCTGAGGTTTGTACATCTCCACGCATCTCTGCGGAATGCATCACGTTGCAAACCAGAAGTGGCGGCTCGCAGTGCTGATCGAGCCCGTGACGATTCCGCTGACGCGCCACTAGCCGCACCACCCAGGAGACAGAGAGGAGAGGAGAGAGAGCTGAGAGCCGCGGACAGAGCCGAGGGACTGACTGACTGGAAACTGGTCTCCCCTCCTCTTTCTTTCCTTCTTTCCTTCCCTTCCTTGCGTTTGACGACTGAGGACGTAAAGCCTGCCGCTGCGCAAGCTCCTGTGGACGGTATTTGACAAGCAAGAGCTTTTAACCGGGAGCATCATCCACACTGTTCTGCAGAGATGGAGGTACCAGGTTTGGCGCACAACCTCAGCAGCCCATTAAGCCCCTGCGAGGGCATGATCAAGGACCTCAGCTTGGACTCCATTCAGTTATGCGAGCGAGATGGTAAGAGAAAGATAATTGCGCTTTTACTGGCATGACTCGGTGCACCAGAGGCCCTTGTGTCCACTCCAGAGGTACTGCAGGCTGTTTTGCCTTTAGAAAGCTGCATGCTGTGCCCCTATTGTGTATTTAAAGAGCGTATGGGCCGGTTGCTCCGCCGGTTCCTTCATGGATAGATGGATGAGGGGATGGATGGTGCGCTTGTGCGTGTGTGGAATATCTGAGTGTCTCCACAGTGGCACCCAGGTTTAGTTTATAAGTGAGCTGTCACTGCTGGTAACAAAGGCGCACTCTTAAAAATGGGCATGAACGATCATTTAGTGACAAGTGAAGTGAAATTCAGCACCACAGAGGTGGACAGAGACACCACGCCTCATAATTGCTTTTTCCTAAGGGAGTTGCCTTCATCTAATTAGCTGTGCGTGCGTTATTTATTGCAAATGAATCATTTTTAAAATTGCATCCAATCTTAAACTATCAGTCAACTCTCCCGCTGTGGCTGAATTTTTAATTCATTCAGTCATGCTGGATGGATAGTCTGCAGAGCCCGGATTCAGAAGTTTTCTCCACGAAAAAAAGAATTATTTCACTGTTTTGGAGTCATTAACAGGTTGATTTTAAAGTGTTGAAAAAGATGAACAGGTTTTGCTTATGGCTTCACCATTGTGCCAATACAATGGTTTGGGAGGAGAAAAAGCAAGTCATCATCAGGAGAGAATGAGAGGCTCAAACATGGCTGCACCCACGTGTATGCAGACAGAACAGCCCTACACACCCATCATTGCAATTACACACAATCAGTCCCCAACCTGAGCATGCATCCTCACTCACTTCCTTTTCAATTAAGAGTGCACCCTGATCCATGCAGGCAGTAACACCAGATCACACCTGCCACATAGCTGAATGGATTTAATTTGATTCACCCCACTGATATTTTTCGTCTGTATTTGGATTGACTCCCATGAAGTCAATGGTGTGTCTTCATTGAAGGCCCCAAAGGACCCCTATGCATGTGATTACAGTGCAGCCATTGTAGCACGCTGCCTCATTTCCATCTATCAGTGCTGCTGCTCCTCATAATGTAATACAGCAGGACATAGTTTATATCCTCTTAGTGCTCTGCTGGCATGATTCTAAAGCTTTAATTTTAATAATGGTGGTATGCAGGAACTGGTCTCTCTCTTTCTAATGGACCCATGCTTCCCCTGCTGCAGGTTCACCAAAAAGCTTTGCCTTTGATAAGCCTGATCTATGCAGTACACCAGCCTCCTCACAATACATGGAGAAGTAGTTAACCCGTAAATAGTTCTTCTGTGTCCTTGAGACACCCACATTATCTGTTTATGGAGCAACACAGCTACAGTGTTCACCTTTGTACAGGCTTTGAGGAATAAACAGCTGATGTAGTAGCTTCTAGATTTGTGATATAGGATAATCCATGCACTACAGATGGATACACTTTATTATCTCTCTGAAAAAACATACTTATACCATTTTAATCTGCGTATTCCTTTTGAAGCACTCACAAATTTATGAAAACTGTGCTTAAAAAAACAAGAGAAGCTTCTATTTTTATTGCCGATGATGTTTATTTCTAAGGCTGCTTTCACATTTGTAGTTTGATGGATTTGGTAGAATTCAGGGGTGAAATTGTTACATCATTATGTGTTTCATACTGCACTTTGTCAAGCAAACTAAGGCAAGTTAACTATTGTGCAACATAGTTATCATTTTCTTGAGCTGTAGCTATGGTCAGTAACTCATCTTTCCAACCTATTGTTGCACTATGAGCTAATAACACACAAAAGTACATTGAGGAAGCAAAGTATGAAGTACTTTGACAGTAATTTTTAAGTAGGGATGCATGGTATCGGTGAAAATCAATATAGGCAAAAACTGGCCTAAAAGGCAGATATGTTATATATCTGCTGATATTGAAGTTTATGTTATATCAGCCATATATCTTTCAAATACAGCCCTTATAGCAGGTGTAGTATCAGCAAAACACTCAAATCTATCATAATGCTTCATTCTTTCATCACTGCACCTTTAAAAATCAAGAGTTCCATTTTTTTCAAGAGGGACATTTTTCTTTTTGTTAAGTATAGACTTTGTGTTCTTGATGAAAAATTTTAGAATTGGTGATAATGAGCTTGGAAACATCAGCATATTTGATGCTGGCAGAAATGCAATCTTGTGCATCCCTGATTTTGAGTAATAAGATATTGATAAAGTTATCTAAGGCACTGCCAGATAAGACATGCATATTAAACCAAGCAGTGTTCAGCACAGGTTAAAGACTTTAACCTACGAGGATGACAAACCATGAGAAGAGCTAGTAATCCTAATGTTAGCCACATCCTGCTAACTGATTTGATATTTTTTACAAACCCAAGGTTTGCAAGCCTAATGTTGGTGAAAGGCAAATGCACAGTGCACTGGGTTTTTGTTAGCTTGGCTTTTGTTCGGTTTGCCACATTCACACCTAAAGCAAACAGGAATCTGGTGCTCTTTGCAAAAAGCTGAGAGCCCCAGTCTTCAGATGCACCAGAGTTCAGTTCTTTGTGCACACCAGAAGTTCTTCAAGCATTTAAAAGTCCAACAAACTACAAAAAATAGAGATTGCTCTGATAGAAATACATTTTTGATGTGAGAGCAACCAAAACATTTGTTTATAGGGTTTTAGTGGATGCATGAAATTGGTATCCGAAAATAGTTGCCTAAAATGTTGATTATTGGCATCAGCAGAAATGAAAAATTTGACTGATACATAGAGTATATATTTTGTATTGGCTCTGTGATTGGCAGATATTTTAACATTTTGGATTACCTCATCATTATTGGATGACTACATTCAATGAACAATAGTATCATTCATGAAAGGGTAATATTTGTATTGTGTCTCTTCTGTTTCTCACACAAATAGATTGTTACGTTAAAGAAAGATGTCCATTTTAGAGATTTTGTGCTTTTTATAAAACTATTGGTATCGGTATCAGTATTGTGTTTATATATCTGACATTGGCAAAAATCCAATTTCAAAAATCTATATTTTACACTTTGCCTGATATTCAAGGGACTGAAAGGTGACACATGGTTAATGCCTTTGCCTTGCAGGAAGAAAGTTCCTGGTAATATCCAGGTCAAGGCCTTTGTGTTAAACTTGCCTGTTTTCCCTGTGCATGCATGGGTTCTCTCAAGGGTGTTCCTGCTTCCTCCCACAGACGACATGCTCATTTGATCAACTGATGACTCTATATTGCCTGTGTGAGCATGGAAGTGGCTGCTTGTTTATCTCTGTATGAACCTATTCACACATGCACACACACTCTGAAAACTGTGAAATTAACCAGCATAAGCTGCCTGTGTAAACATAAACAGCAGGATTCTTTTAACCAGCCTTTGCATTCAAATTTGCCTCATAACCCTGCCAGTGTGTTTTTTCACACATGCAACCTTTAAACCTTTGAACTTTTCTGAGGAACATGCCCAAAAATTTCTCGAGATGCTCTTTCACACTTGTCCATCTTATCAAAAAATATTCACAGTATGATGCGACTTTCGAAGAGCACCAAAAAACTTGTAAGGTTTACACACAGGCAGACACACACACAAAAAACAGAGCTCTCCTCCCCCAGTTGGCTTCATGTGCTTTCTTCACACCTTTATAACAGGTGTGATAGCTCCAAAGACAGATGGGACAGTTCCATCCTCAGGACATTGGAAGTGAAGGCAAAATATCACAGCTGTATAAATATGACAGCTTGAAACATCACTGTGAGTGGGTCTAAAGAAGAAGTGGAGGGAAGTAAATCAGTGGGGCAGCAGGGAAATATCAGGGTGAAAAACTCCACTGTCTATATTCATGCTTGCAATTCACTTGAGCAAACTGTTTTCTTTCTACATATGTAAGAGGGATTTATATTTCACTCTCACTGCCCGTCCACCGACGGATGAACTGCTGGAAGTCTTCCTGTAGTTAGGACACAAGTGTGAACAAGCAAGTCAAGTCACTGTAGGACTCATTAATGCATCGCTCCATTCAGGATTCTTTTTTTTTTTTGGCCAAGGCCATTCAGCTTTCTCGGAAATCATCTGTTGTATTGTTATGCAAGTTCTTCCAAGGACGGTGTTCATTTCAGTAAACCATGGAGCCTTCTAAATTTATCTCCCACATCCATTAATATTTAATTCCCAGTATGAGGGGCTGATGTGCCTATGCTGACCCAGCAAATGGGAGTGCATGCAGAATTCTGATGTCTGTGGGAAAAAGCTCTCTCTCACACACACACACACACTGAGGACTATTTGAGCATCTCAATACACAAAGAGGTGGTGAGATACAAGTTGTTTCTGTGTGTCCCCTGTGCTAGCCGCCTTAATGGTGCAGTGTAGTGATGGGGTTGTGACATGAATGAATGTTTGCTTAGAGTGGTGGGAAGAGTACAGAATGGGCTCCTGTGAGTAACAGTGTCTCTGATGATGGTGTTTGCAGGTTTGACAACAGAGAGTATCTGCCAAATTAGCCACTAGCCTCTACATGGCTGCCTTGGACCACCATTTTGATCCAGTTAATAGGGGGTAATGAATTAAATGCTCTATGCAGAGCAAGGCCTTTGTGCCTTTGCTGCTTGGATAATTAAGCTGCATGATGGACTGAATTAAGTACAGTATCTGAAATCTCTGTGCTGGAAATACTGCTGCTTTAGGTGCTCTGTCTTGAGGTGTACGCTCTGATGACAGACACAGACATCCTGACAGATACATGGATAAAAAGAAATCTATAAAGGTGCACAAACTGTCAAGTAGAAGAAAATCTCTCTCTGCATTGCCTGACAATAACAAGTTAGCAATGCCCTTTATTCCAATAAGGCAGTGCCTCAACACTTACACAAAGTCTTTTTTTCAACCCTTCCTAAACCATCGCAGTGCTGAGAAACACTGAGAACATATTTTACAAGATTAAAAGGGCACCAGGAGAGGAAGCATGCAGAATCTGTACTTTTTTAAACTAAACTCAAACTCAATTCACAAAAGGTAATTCTAAGCAATGTCACCCAAACTGATGCATGGATGGAATAAGAGTCCCTGTTTATTCATTACTTAAAAAACTAAAATATACACAATCTATTGAATGGATTAAGTTATTATCATAAGTAATCTTGGTCTCAAAAGAATGAAGTCCACAGACTCCAGAGGCTATTTTGACTTTTTTGTCTGCTATCATGAAGTTGACGCTCTTGGTTATTTTATAGACTTTTCCACTATGTAGTCCTGTCAGTGTATGAAACATGACTGGACTCCGCACTTTTATCTGTAAGATGAAATAAATGAAGACAAATGTACTGTAATGTAATTGATCCTTTGTTTCCTTTCTAAGTAAGCATCTTTATAGAACACAAATGATAAGCATTAACTCTAAACCTGCTGCTAAACTTGCTGATAGGACCATTAAAGTCCTATCAGATCGTTCCTATGTCACAAAGGGCATAACTCCAAAGTTTAGAGTAAATGCCTTCAAACATTCTCAAGATGTCCCATTTACAACCATAAAATGATCACAAGGCTCCCTGACCTTGACCTCTTACCCTGGACATATAATGAGTACACCCTATTCTAATTACCAAGAGAGAGATGCTAACATACTGCGGTCAACATGAAAAACATGCCTGGTACATCTCAGCATTTGCCTCTTTCATGTAAGCATGATGGCATTTTAAAAACATGTAGTCAGAGTGTTGCTGTGGACTCTTCACAACATTACAACAGCAGAATGTGCCAGTGACGTAGGATACACAACATCTGAGTAAGCTGGCATTTCAGCTTGGCCAGTGCTCAGTGGGAGCAGTTGTGTGCCATGACTGTGCTGGCAGGATTCACTGGTACATGCTACGCAGTTGTTTGTCACAGTTTTATATTTTTACTTGCAAGTATCTCTGTGGTATTACCAAGACAATAACACTCTAAAAGACCTTACCCAAATATCTGCGTCATTCTAATATTTGTGCTGTATAGGGGAGACTGGGGTTGGTTGTCACGTTACTTATTACAGTCAAACCACAGGGATCTGTTTCATCATGATCATATATTGTATTTGGACTGATGCTGGACTTGTTTGTCCAGTGTTTGTTCTAACTGTTTTTTCATGTTTAAAGTTTTCCTGATGATCTGATATTTTTCCACTAAAAATGTCTGAAGACGGGGAAAGCCACAACTTCAGTTAAACCTATAGTTCCAGCTTGGTGGCTCAAGTTGAGTTAGCTTGTATATTTGTTTCAGAGGTCGGGCAGTGATGGATGTCACATTGATTTTGAGGCTAGCTGTGACACATTTTACCCATTCATATGAAGCACTAGATCATTCACTTAGTCATAATGAAAATTTTATATAATTAACATTTACTATAAAGGCAGTCTTATTGATGTTTATGATAACTCTTTTTTATCTTACACCCCTCTATACATATACAATTGCGCAATAAACAGAACACTTTATTCTTCATTTTACCAGTTTACTTAGGACGTTTAAACAAATAGTGATCGTTACAACAAAGATAGTTTGATTTTAAAATGTATTTTATGTCCTTCTCTAAAAAAACTAAGAAGTTGTACATGTTTTATCTTTTATTGAATAGTATTTTTAACTCATTTGTTTATTTCTCATCAAACAACATTGTTAGACATCTAACTGCCAGAGCATCTGATAGTGAATAACTTGTTTCTAAAGTATTTATAAGAATGAAAGTTTTACCTTTTCTCATAAGACCTTGAGCTTCCCTCTTATTTAGGAATGATTATCGTAGGACTTGCATTGTGTCAGAAATTCATAGAAAGCTCCCCCCTTCCTGGTAAAAAAAAATGCTTTCCTCTGCTTCACATTAGGGAGAAGCTAACAGTCTTGCAAGCTAGGTGTTAAGCAGGTAATTTTATTGTTTTTTATATGAAAGAGCGAATTCTTCCCTGGAAGCACTAACCGATAAAGATACAGGCCTGAACCATTCTTTTACAGAGCCTCACCTCAGAAACAAAAACAGAGAGGACAAAATAGTGGATTAATGCTGTCAGATGCTCCACTGTGACTTTTAGTTACGCGTGCCATGATGCTGCATCAACTTAGCCAACTCCTGTTATAATTTTTTGTATACTCCCCTTTTTCCCTCCAGCAGTCCACGCTGATCACACGATTGAACGCTATCAAATGATCCTGAGTGTTAGCAAGAAAGTAAAAGTGTGACAACCAATCCCAGTTGCCCCTAACAGTGCCTAACCACAGTTGAAAAAGTCTTTGATCCTGAATTTAAAGATTTATACTAAATATATACACAAACCCTTTGATAGACTTTGTAGCTGCCTGTTTGGGAATATAAGTTTGATGCTAACGAGAGTGATGAGTCATTCTGGATCTGGATAACTTCAGAAAAACAGAGCTGCACTGCCTGAAGGTCCTCTGTATTTAATTTATCAAAAAAGAAAGGGAAAGGTGGGGCCATTCTCAGCCAGAGAGTGGACTTCAACGTTTCAGATTTATTAAAGCATCTTTGCTGGGCCTTTGTCTGCAGCTCAGGGGGGTATTGACGTTTAAAGATGGAACAGAGACCGTGCCACCCGTGACACACAGAGGCATTATTTATTTTCTGAGTCTTGGTCTGACCTGTGTATTGAGAGGAACAAAAGATGTGAATTCAAAGGCTTGTGTGCACATAGATGTGCCTCGTGAGCGCTGCATTGCTCATGTTTGAGAGCAAAACTTTGCAACGTAAACGGTGGGAGGCTTGTCCGTCGGAACTGCAGGCTCACTTGTGCAGTCAGAGACGATCAGAGATTCTATCCTCTGCCAGTTTTCCTCACCTTACACACCTGCCAACAATACTTGGCGCAGGGATTTTTCCAAAGTAACCTTCACTCAAAGTTGACTTGTTTTCAAAGTGAGGAACGTGGACTTTCAGATGGCCTCATACAGTGCACACTTTCATCACCATACACCACAAAGAGGGAGTCCACTTACACCCTTTTAGGACTATTAAACAGCCTGAATGGAAATCAAATAAATCTCCTCAGCATTATAACAGGCTAACAAGTGATTTACCGTATGAAGCCAGGTGTGACTGGAACAAAGTCTACCACAGAAAGCCATTAGGATGGTTCTTTGTATGCATGTTAACAAGATTTTTATTGATCCCTCTGCATCTTTTGCTATTTCGCACTGTGGCATTTGACTGGACGGCAAGTTAAAGGGCAACAGCCAATAAGGTCCATCTTACAGAGCAGGCCCTTCATCATATTAATGCTTTTTCTATAACAGAGATGTATACATGACCTTTATTTTGTTTCTCAGAATGAGCAGGCACAGTGCTCATTTGCGTCGTCATCCCCACCCCCCCACCCTGTACATCATAATACAAGGCGTTAACTTGTAAGACAATTAATTATGACTCAACAAAATGAGCGTTCCCTACTGTAGCAATGCCCCCCAGGTACAAGAAGCAAGCAGCAAAAACCAGGAAGCTACAACACTGAGGGTCCAGGTCTCCCGTGTGCATTTGTAAAAAGGTTTAACTCTCTCCCTTAACACCTGACCTTCATCCGGCTCGGCTCCATCTCCTCCATCTTTCATCTTGCACTCTCACGGTCCCTGAGGATTCATAACACAGCTTAGCTCAGGATCTCACGAAGCAGCGGTGCTTACTTCCAGACAGACATGCCTTTTACTCATAGATGTGTCAACATTCAGCTTTAAGAACAATAATTAAACTAAATGTAAGTTTTACCATTAATTTTAAAACATCAATTTCCTCTGTACATTTTGTAATAACATATTTTTTTATGTAAAACAACATAGGCCCACATGAACATCAGTCTTTACATTTCAGCTCATGGTTATTCCTCCGTCAAAGAGGTCATGCTTTACTAGCTCATGTTTGTTTGTTTGTCTGTTTGTTAGCAAGATTACAAAAAAACTACTGGACTGATTTTGCTGAAATTTTCAGTAGATGTTGTGAATGATCCAACTTAAAAATTATTTGATTTTGGTAGTGACCTAGATAACGGCCATAAGCTAACAATTGTTTTTGCTCAGTAACTGTCTAACTACTAATGATATCAATATGGTTGGAGTGCTAGGTGTGTTTTTTCAGGGTCAGTGAATCATATCATGATGGTAACTTCATCATGGGACTGTTGCTTACAGATGAGGCAGCAGTATGTGATTTACCTTGGCGAAGGTTTGTGCTCTCCGAGTGCTTTGTAGTTTGTCATGATAACAACTTTGTCTTTTTAACCAAAAACTTATTCCACTCTCTTGTTATACAAGGACAATAGTGCCAATTTTGTCATGATGAAACAATTTCGTCTCAAGCACTGCATTATGACTAGATTGAACCTGTTATTGTTAAAACAGATTTGATCTATCCCTCAGCATATCAATATTTAGATTATGAGCTGGCATGTTTTCTAAAGTATGTATTTATCATTGATGTTTTAACAAGAGGATATTTTAATAATCATATTGATGTACCTTGCAATTTTTGGGCACCATCAAGCGTCCTGAAGCTTATCATGAAATTAACAAAGCACTATCAAATTCAGAAAATATGAAAATAAAATATTATTTTTTTAATGTATTGTTAAAAAGTTATGGTGAATATTCAAGCAACAGTAAGCATAAATCAGTTTGTCAAACCCAGTACTGGATAACATGTCAGTTCCAAAAATGCATAGACATAATATCTCATTTGCCTCCTGAAGGAGTGTGGGTGATAGGGAATGATCTTACTTTCAAAAGCTTAAAATTACAAGACTTGTGGAAGGATTCAATGCAATAAACAATGTGTTAATTGGAACACAAGAGCATTATAAAACAAAATTACTTTAACATTTGGCCTCAACAGCGTCTGTAAAACAAAAACAAAAAACTAAAGTTTCCTTTGGTAACAAGCAGGGCTGCACAAAGACATCTCTGGGCCCCTGACGGCCCCCTGGATGGATCCCCCAACATATGACTGGTCAATAACTTGTGTTTTGAGTCATCAGTGTTAGCAGTCTGATATTACTGGCAAAATGGTTATTGTGCACTGGGCTCATCCATGCAGGAAACATGTCAAAAATAACTAAAAAATACACAGAGGCTATGGGGGTAGGGGGTCTTGTGAAACCAGGTTTATTTTAAGGTAACGATTAATTGAAAGTCAGTAAATTTGGTCGCCAGTGGGCTCTCAACTGAACTAATCAAGATGATATCAAGGAAAGCATGCTAAAACATGTTAAGGAATTGTTGACATGTTATTGGCACAATTATGGTGAACGTTTAAAAGAAGATTATTAATCATAAAATGAATGAAAACACTTCTATTTAAAGATAGTAGACATCAGAGGAAGTAATTGAGTCATTATTCTCATTTGCAAAGTTCCGTGGCCCTGTCTTAGGTTTTGTGCTTAACGTCCGGGGCCAATAAATAAAATTAAAAGAGCCAGTCCTTAATGATCTTTTGATGTGCTATTTTTTTATTTAAAGGTCCAATATTTTGCTAAATACATTTTTCGAGGGGGGTTGATGGAGCTTGGAGAGCAAAAAACAAAGCACCTTTTACTAACCCTCAGTTTGCAGAGAAATGTGTTGTGCACAGGTAAAGAAAATGCCTCTTTAAATGTTGTTTCTTACTTCCTGGTCTTTTTTTTTCTGTGATAGCTTTACAGCCTCCATTTACATGTGTATTTTCTGCTCTAAAGTCAACTCTTACCCTCTCTAATTAGACAGTGTTTGGGTATCCATCAGCACGGAGCACAATATCATAGCCTGCAGTGGCCTCCCCGCCCCCTCAGATGCCAGCACTTCCAAATGGGAGGGGAAGAAACAGCATCTGATCCTCTACAGGTTCATTTTTCTGTTCAACTTTAATCAAATCCCCAAGACACAATATAGATGGTCAGACACACCAGGACATGGGACCTTTAAAAGATCAGGCTAGGGCCTAGACATTTATTTATTTGAGAGTGTATCTCTTTCTCATTTCACTTTGCTACACCTCTGTTTCCAACTTTCTCTTGTCCGAATGTCAGTTTAAAAGATTGTCCATATCAGAAAACCTGTTTTTAATAGTTGTTAAATCTTGCATGAACTACAAAAATGAAGATCTGACACTTCCTGGACAAGTCTTTGCTATGAAACTGATCATAACAGGTTCAGTTTGGTTATATTAAAGAAAAAAAAACAAGAATGAATAATAAGGGCAATGGTTTGGCCTTTAAACACACAATAATATTGATTTAGACATTTTGGATCCATAACCTCTCATAAATACTGTTAAAAACATCTCAAAGCTGAGAGATGAGTTTGAATTGACCTCTAATGCATTTTCTTTGTTTCTTCTCATAAATTGACGCCTTCAGTGCTCGGTTTCCTTGATAACATCACTTTCACTCTGACTGCAAATGTCTGCATTAACTGACTGCATTTGAAGGCTTCACTTTGTGGGTGTAATTCCTCCATTTGCAGGTTAATTAGGAGAGCATTAGAGTAAACAGGAGCTAAATCAGCAGTGCAGAGTCAGAGGGAGCTGTTAGGGCAAATACCTGCATGGGGTCCACTTTTGATCTCTTTGTTGACTCAAACAGTTTAAGCAGTGCAAGAAAAGAGCTCTGCTTCAGGCACAAACAAAGAAACATATTTGACAGGTTTTTCATCCCTGCTGTTTGGTTTTGGTCATTGTTTACTGATGTCTTCTGAAAGTCTCTTCAGGTAGAGTTTGGAATATGACAGTTGATACTGTGTTAGGACACTGAAGAGAGATTAAGAAGGTGTGTGGTGGTGTTAATAACTCTGATAAATTCACCGACAGTGTCTGCATTTGTAAAACACTTGTCTGCTGGATTACTCAGCATTCTCTGAAAAGCTCTCCACCAACACACTCAAACAGGAATATCCTTGGCTGTTAAATTTTGTCTGAAGCAGGATGACATAAGGCCTTTTTTTATTTCTCTTATTTTTAGTAAAGGTCAGCAACATAAAGTCTCAGGTGGGATGCCTCACTGCTGACATCACAGTCTGGTCTGTGCTGACTGGACGAAGAGTTTCCTGTCCACAGCCTGCTCTGTAGGTTTTTTCTTTGACCCTCTCAGTCTGAGCCAAATGAATCAGCTCAGAGGGGTTTAGGTCAAATGAGAAAGACTAAAATGTTTTATTATCTTTTATCTTATATGATTGCAATGAGGACTTTTGAGTGACATGAAATACAAACCAAAATAACAACAGAAATAAGTTTTGTGTTTGATGTAGGGTCCAGCTTATTGTAAAGGGTTGTGAAAATTTAATATTTCTTTGGCATTACTCAACAATCTAATGTGACTTTTATTGGATCACATTAAACAGTGCAGTTTAAGGCATACCTGACTTTTGATCCAGAAGCAAGGGGCGTTAAAACTGTGACCAGAAGGCTGCCTTCGGCTCACATTGCATTTAAAAACAGCCCACAGCAAAGACCAAAATGTAAAATTTATTATGGCATGCACTGAGGCTAGAAGTTTGTGCTTGACTGGCGAAGACAGAAAATAATTACAGAAGCAAGTAGAACAAATCAGCCTCATTTCCCACAGCATCTGCTTCATAACAAATGTAGATTTACAAAGCAAAATGCATTCAAATCAACTTCAAGGGGACAAAATCAGTATTTTTTACTAAGTATGCTGATGAGCCATTTCTCTTTTATTCTTAAGGCTGATCTCATCCCAACCAGGGGTGAATCCTGTGATAACAGGGGCCAGCCAGGGCTCCCTGAAATCTGATGAGGCACTCCAAAACCTTGAACCTGTATACACTTTTGGTAAGGCTTTAAAAAGTGGCCATGGCATCTTTGTGATTATTTGCTGTATATGGGCCTCAATGAAAAAAGTTTAAGTTAGAAAGTGCAGTTTGGCCCCAGCCTTCATTCAGTTAAGCAGTCCAAAGTGAATTCACTTCTTTTATTTAATGATGTTCTTCTCTTGAATTAAGATACCTTTAAGACAAAAATCTGCCATAGTGTGTCTACACAAAGCATTTGCCATGACTAGACAGAGCTGTCTCTCTTTCCCTGCATGGTGGCAGTGGTAAAAACTAATTTTATTTGCATAGCAGATTTAAAATCATAGCTTTGTGAAGTGCTTTGACAAAGACAGAAACATACAGAAGACAACGCATAAGAACTTGAGCACAAAGGAACTAAAAAAACAAGAAGCGCAAATTAATTCAAAGAACTCTGACAAACATACACAAACGGCGTGATAAACTGAAGCAGAACCTGGACCTATGAAGAGAGAGAAGGAGCACTTGGTGTTGTCCCTCAGACCAACAGTGCTCATGGGAGGGAAATGTTTCAAGGGACATGAGGAAAACCAAAGACCTCATGAGTGGGCACAAACAATCCAGGCCTCGCTGCCCAACAGTGTTTGAAAAGTACAAATGCCCCCAACCCATAGGACTAGAAACACACACACAGTGATCCACAGAGAGGTGAAGTGACTCAAGCCAGCACATGCCGGTGAAGTCCCCAGTGTCCCCAGCCCAACAATCAAATGTTCCTGAAACATACCCACAATCACAGAGGCTTACATACCATACTGTCACTCTGATGTCTCTAATACTTTGGCAATGACAATGATCCCTGATACAACTTAAGGCTGAGTCTCCCACCTAAAGAAAAAATGACTCTTTCTTCTCTCATCTGATATTTCATTATCGTTTATGAATCTGGACCTGATTCTTCAAAATATGCACAACTCAAATCCTTACTGTCCTCACAGTCTAACTACACAACTCTGTGAGTCACTGGAGAGGCAAAAGAGCAACATTGGGCTCCAGAGCCACAGGCTGCTGAACCCTGTCCTATTCCTTTCTTAACAAAGAAATATATTTAAAGTACACTTGCAAATTGAAAAACCATGGCCACTCCAAAGGGCTCCGACTATTTTCTACATTTAGTTTATTGCTGTAGTTTTTTAGAATTTCCTCTTTATATTATTTCTCCACATTTTAAAAAAATATATTGTTTCAGTCACAATAGGGGGTCTTTAGCTTAAAGATGATTATTTTGTTAATCTGTTGCTTGTAATTAAGAAGAGGTTACAAGGACAACAGTAAGCAGGGGGACCAGGCTGGTCTTGGGACAAAAAACATGAATGTGACCACCTAATTATTAAAAAAGAGCAAGTCTGGCATCCAATTGCAAAACAAAATCAGGGTACACACAATATGAATTAGCTTTTAGTCAGCTATTTCCTAAAGTGATTCAATCTGCGAGTGCTCCACTGATGGAGTGAGTGTGGAGGCGAGACGGGAGAGTCTGTATGGCCCAATTATGGGATTATTCTTTCATGTCGCCCCCTCTCTTAGCTGATGAGCAGAGATGGATGTTCCATGCTCTGCTGCTCCTGCCATTGTTCCCACCACCACCACAGAGTCCAGTCGTGTTTTGCATTGCTCCTAAATTCTTCTCTCTCGTTCTTGTGTTTTACTCACTCTCGTGTTTGGACCCCAGAGCGTGCACAGAAAACACATTGTTGCTTTGCCAAGTGGGCGTCTCCGAGCGTGACGCGAAGTTCATATTCACCCTAATGTCTACAAAGCCCTCATTCAACACTGGTTTGACATTTTGTCAGTGGCCTCAGTGTGCACTTTGGGTTGTACGCCTTTGGATACGTTGTGTTTACAGGGACACAACTATAGTATGTGCTCTCTGCTGATGAGGGAATATCAATCAACAAATTTGATGGGCAATAAAGCAATATGCATTTTTGTTTACAGATATGCATTAAATCATCAGTGTGGACCTAACTTTAAAGAAATATCTAAAGCTCAAATACATGCAGCCATATGTTTGATAACATTGCAGCAGGGCCGTGTCTACTTCCTGCAGCTTCTTCGAAAAATGAATCTATGAGAAGGAAAGAGCTTCTATAAGCATTGTTTGAAATATTTAATGCTACATATGTTATGGAAAGCAGTTGAGTGTGTATGCGCTAGTGTGTGTGAGTGTAGGGGGGGCCTGATGTGTTTCCATGGCAACATATAAGATAGTCAGCAACACAGTCAGTTCCTCATGCAAGTGTGTGGTACAGTGGATGCACTACTGTAAGTGCTGCCTGTGGAATAATTACTTTGGAGCTGCAGAGGTGGGAGAGCTTCACAAGACAGGGGAGAGGCAAAAATGTGTTCCAGGACGAAATAAACGCTGGGCACAGAAACAGGATTTAAGGGTGCATCCCAGAGGCTAATAGTGTCCCAAAGCTACAATCACTTGCCTATGTCTTGTGACAGGTAAGATACTTCAGGCTGACGTTACAAATGATTGTGTTAACAGCTATAATGAGCCATATGATGGAGAGAAGAAAAAAATGTTGCCTGAAAAAAAAAGATTAAAGTCACTCCATGTTCATTTGGTCAAACATTCTTGGACCTGGTAATGCATTTTTGCCACTTCTAAAATGTATTTCCAAATTCTTTCAGATTATCAGGCAAATCTGTCTGTATTGTGCGAAGTACATTTTGGTCTTTCAAATGACTTATCATTCATACACATGTCTTTAGAAACAACTAATATTACAAGTTTTGCTATTTCAAAATGGCATGAACTCAACAGCTACATATTAAAGGGGCGTGAGGTTTTTGTTGAACTAGAAAGTACTAATTAATTTATTCAAGTACCCAATCGGTCTCAGTTGTGTAGTAAAACATGTCATAAAGTTAGCCTGTATCTTTTGCCTAGCATTCTGAGTCTTATTTGAGGGGTTACAGGAAAAATGTTGAAAATGGCCCTATCTAGCAGTTCCAAATGCCAAAGTCACAGAGGCTTACGTTTACCCATTGCTTGTAAAGGCAACTTTGTGAATGTGGTATCACAAGAATGATTTAGGGCTTCTCGTTGTACTTTACATTAAATTCTTACATGACAAAAAGGTGGCAAGGGTAGCAAGCAGGGGCGTAGAATTGGGTAGGGACACTAGGGACACGTCCCTATCAATATTATGCCACTACCGCATGGTCCCTAACATAAATCACAATATAACTTTATAACCAAAAAATGCTTTTTTGTAATGCCAGAGGTACTTTAAGAGGTTTTTTAAATTTATAATCCATGTACTATTTGTGTATTGAAAGGCAGCAACCATTTAAGACCAACAATAAAAGTTTGTGGGGAAAAAACACAATAAAACCTTGAATTAATAACATGACTTTATATATAAATATCGTTAGAGATTGCACTTATCTGTAGTCCTTTTTGGTTTTGTTTCTATATTTATCAGACTATAACCAAACCATCAAAATTTCTGATTGATCCCAAACTGTCCCGCTGCTCATTTGTCATGTATCAATATATTTTCCTGTCAAGGAACAGACAGTAGAGATTTAACATAGATTTTTCTGAATGTGATAGTTTGCTTGTTTGTTTGATCAGCTCAGACATTAGAAAACAGTCATAAATGCAAAACACATCAACTTTCAGGGTGCCATCTTGGTGTACTTTTATGTCCCCACCAATGTCAAAATCAAACCTACGCCCTTGGTAGCAAGGGTCCCCACACACTGTGACAACTTGATTGGATTTGAACTTCACGATTCAAAGGTTATCTGTCATCATCTTCAGTGTCTGCTTGTGAATGGAATATCTCACCTTTTTTTTTTGCACAGATGTTAGTCAAGGTCATTCTGAGAGGAATTTGTCTGGACAGGTGTTTTCACAGAGTCTGGCCTATTTATTTAATTGACTCTTTTTTCAGTCAAGGTTAGACACATCAGCTTGCTCAACAAAATTATGTCCATGTATTTGTTTGATTTGTTCTATTAACATTATTTTTTCCTCACCTTTTAGGAAAAGCCCAAGACGGCAGCCTCTCAGAGATGGAGGAGCTTCCCGTTCCTCAGAACATCAAGATCAGCAACATCACTTGTGACTCCTTCAAGATCTGCTGGGACATGGAGGCTCGCAGCAAGGAGCGCATCACACACTACTTCATTGACCTGAACAAGAAGGAAAACAAGAACTCCAACAAGTTCAAACACAAGGTAACGCCTGAATCAGCATGGATGCACACAAACAGAGGCGACACTACGCAGAGGGATGACTCAGTAAAAGGCCTGCCGATGTTGTTGCTGCATTTTATAAATAAGAAATGAATGTGTCAGAGATGAGAGGTTTGTGTTTTGTGATTCACAGTGTGAGGAAATCATAATGAATCTGATCAACTCAAAGTAAGTAATTCAGCAGCACAGATAAAAATAAGACTTCAAGAGCTGTGGAACAGAATTTTTATATAATCCCGCGTTCAGCTGTGATAAAGCCTCTTTAGAATTAAATCTTTAATAATCTTCTGTTATTTTTGGCCGAGAGAGAAACAAAACTGACTTTCTGGATCCCAACTTAGCACTGAAATATTTCTAAAATAGTGTGGATCAAAACCAAAGTGATTTTGCTAGCAACACATGAACTCTAAGAACGTTTTTTAACAGGTCACAAAAGAAAATGAAAATATGCTGACACATCTTTATGAGTCATGAAGGCAGACAAGACCAGCAGTATAGAGCGGAGCAGAAACAAGTCCAAAAATGCAAAAGTGAGCAAATATTAAACGAGCACAGGTGTTGTGCACAATATGACTCACCTCAGCATAATGCAGGATCAGAGAGAGCCATGTGTTGTTTGTGAATCTCAATAAAGAGACGTTCACGAGGACTCACTTTGTTTTTATCAGCTGCTTCACAACAGCATGGAGGAACGTAGTCAGCTGAAAGACATCAGTTAACATGGTAACCAATGAAACTGTTACACCTGAGTCCCATTGGTCTTCACCCTGTGCTGATCTCATGTTACTATTTACTATTGATGAGTATTTTATCAGATCCTATTTCTGAACTGCCACAACAGCAGGTTGAGCACTCTGGTGTGCCTGGACTGTACTTCAGTTGCAAACATCAAGCAGAGCCAAAAACATTTACAACTACATCCAGAGCACAGATGGAGAGTGTACCAGCACCAGGTTGAACCACAGTTTTTCAAGCAGTACCAGACCATTGCCTCATGGTTAGGGACCTGTGCTTAAACAACAACCAAAATGTTGTCTGGGTTTGTATTGGCAGAGTGTAAAGATCAGCTGCATAGAGCTAGAGTAACTTTGATATGCGCTCTCAAGCTGTCATTGTGAATGGGGCTGACTCTCCATTTTTTCTGTTTCCAGAGGTAGTAGTAGAGATGTAATATTTGAACAATGCAGCCACACAGACTCAGCAGGGGCCAGGTCTGCTGAAAGAATCGAACAATATCCTGCTCTCCATGTTTTATTATTATTTCCACGGCAGCAAAGGTAAAAACAAACATGGTGGCAGACTTAACTCACCTTAATTTTAATGATGCGATGGTAGACTGGTGTGTTATGTCCTGGACTTTCACAGGGACCAGCCTACTGTTTAGTTCTCCAGATCACAACAAAAGTGTCCTGTCATGAAAGAGCAAGTGTTGTAACCTCAGGTACCTGGAAAAATAAATTGTAATCTAAAATGAATATTTTTAACAACAGGGAAACAGCAGTTATCTTAAGATAAATTGATAAACAAGTCAGGATCTTAACCCTTTAAGGCCCAAGACCATAGATTATAGCCAGAAAATTCTATTTTTTTGGAGCTGAAATGTTTGTTACACTTACTGCTAAAAAACTAAAAATATCAAAATGTCCATAAAATTCAACATATGGATTTTTCGTATCTCATTTGATACATTAAGTGTTTTTGGCAACTGATAATCCATTCGAGGACTTTTTTATCATTGATCTGATTGAATTCAGATGGGTTTTTTTGTAATTTGTTGATCATATTGAGTAGATAGAGGTATTATAAAAGTATGCATCAAATATACAATTGGCTTTATAGGGTTAAGAAAACAAATTCCACGGTAAGACCTCCCAGTACACATTTATCTGAACATATCCTCTGTCTTCAAGCTTAAGTCAAAAACTCCATGTGTTTTTGAAAGACTGCACTGAGCCATCACTCAGAGCTCAAATAGACTGTTATCACTCAAAAAGCCCTCTCTGCCTGAGGGCCATCGCAGCACTAACACAAGGCCTGTTTCCCTCTTTTAGCAGACAGTGCTGATCTGTGTTTAGCAATCTTACAAACTAGTTTCATCAGCCTCCTTCATTTGCTCCAACATCCACTCTCTGGGTGCTCCATGGCTGAGTGTTTCCTCTCTTTCTGCACCGTTATAGCAGTGCAACCTCGTGCTTGTGTTTTGGTTCTGGTGCTCAGCAGCAGTGGATTAATGGGCTGGCTCTGTTGCTAGGCAGGGGCTCCTGGTCCAATCAATGAGCTGCTAAAGCCTGCTGAGGAGTAGAGGAGGTGAATGGTGAACAGGATAGAGTGAGGTACAAAAACAAAAAGGGCAGCCACAGGTATTAACAGTATTCTCCCATATACTGTAATTGAAATTGAAATTTGAATGTGTGATTTTAAAACAGATCGTGCTGTGTGGTGGAGTGTGTCTTTACCGACTTCTCTTTCCTCTAGGATGTTCCTACCAAACTGGTGGCCAAAGCAGTACCCCTGCCCATGACAGTGAGGGGCCACTGGTTCCTGAGCCCCCGCACAGAGTACACAGTGGCCGTCCAGACTGCATCCAAACAGACAGACGGAGACTATGCCATCTCTGAGTGGAGCGAGATCATTGAGTTCTGCACTGCTGGTGAGTGAAACGAACTGCAACAAACAACAACAAACTGTTTTTACTCTGGTATGAACCGTTTCAGTCTGGAACATCAGACCCAGCCTTCTCTGCCTGCTCTGGACAAATAGGACAGGTAGAGTATAAAATGGAAATATACGGTGTGAGGGATGCAGTACAGAAAGGCTGGGCGATATACTGAATTTTTAAGATATGTATTGGCATATTTTTCATTTTCTAGGTTAAGACCAATATAGTTTGTTCTATGTTTAAGTAAGGTAGTTGAATCTACAGATTAAAAAATAGATGCCAGGCCTCAAGTTTGGTAGTAATGGATTATTAGTTGAGTTTCAATGTATGTAACATTTTTGTTTCCAATGATCATAAAAACAAGACAGTTAACTGTAAATCCCCCGAACATGGCAGACCAAAGAAGTAGTTGGGCCCCTAAAAGGCCTCGTAAATGCCCCTCCATATGTCGTCTGACAAAACAACACACAAATGTTAAACCCATATCATTAGCAATAGTTAGCATACTTAACCTGGCTCCCTATCAGTTGTTCCACTCTCTAGAAAAACAAAATATGAAGGAGTGAGAATGATAATGCTATATTTGCTGCAATATGTCCATCAGCAATGTTAAAATTACAAAATTGCAGGCTGGTACCAATCATCAGGGGGCGTCCATTATGAAACACACTGCAATTAAGAAATGAATAGAATATCCTCTACAAGTTATTGTGAGTAATTACATCAAAATCATTATGAAATTATATAATTGTATGAAGTTGAGAAATCAATTAATGTTACTATTATTTGTAACTGTAACATACAGTAGATGTCATGAAGGCAATTCCTTCCACTTATGACAAACAACCACATACCAAGAATAAAAGCATAAAATGGTGGATGTTCTGTCTTCACTGTGTCATGTTTACCTCCTCATTTAATCTATAGACCAGCTCCACAGTCATGTCACATTATTACAGAGTGGACGTGTTTCCACTCCTGTTAATCAGGTAAAAGTATGGTCTGCTGGAGAGTTTAACATACTAAACTGAACCCAAACCAAAACATTTGGTGGACATGCACCGTAAGTTATAATGAACAGATGGGGGTGGATGTAGGGATTGTAAGGAAAGGGGGGTAAGGGGGAAACAGTGCTGTATATTTTCTGCCGCAGAGGTCATCAAGTTCAACCTAGCCGACTGACTGCTTGGCTTTGAGTGGGGGAGGGGAGACAGGAGAGGAAATGACGGCAGGAGACTGGAGGATAATTTATCAACGGGCTGGAGGGCAGCTGTGAAAGGGATGGAGATGAGCGGAGACGTAAGAGAGCAACCAGAGGGAGAGCCTACACGACAACAATGTTAGAAAAAAAGATCAGAATTGGGCTAAAATGTAACCGGCTTCATCGTTTTTAAACTCCTAAACAGTTGTCCATCTAGACTAAAATGGATGGAGCATTTCATTTCAATTTATTCAGGAAAAAAAAAGTTGGATTTAGGAAAAGTTTTGTCATGATTATGACAAAGACGGTAACTCTCTAACTCATAATAATCTATGTTGATATAAATATTGATGCATAATAAGAACGCTTTGTTTTTTCATTACTATGTTTTAATTATCACAAAACATTTCTAATCATGTTTTTCTAAAATACAAAATAGATAGCAAACCTCCATTAGGTTTTGTAATGCTGGATCATGTTTGAATCTCATGTGGGTTTTTTTTAAATATTCGAAATGATCTTATTACAAAATGCAAAATATCCCTCTCATTTTTCACAACAAATGTCAACATTATAGAATTATGGCATCATCCAACATCCTCATCCATATCTTTCTGATATGTAGTTGTATTTCAACTTAATTGCTAAATCCATAGAGGCTGATAGTGTATGAAACATAGCTGCCCAGTTGCAATGCTTACATGCTTATGTTGAATGTGTTTAAAGCTTATTTTAAACTTTAGGTTTTTCATGCCCTCCAGTTAATAATTGATAATCAGCATCATAGGAGGAGTAATTTTGATGTAGTTGCTCAAATTCAAAATAAATGAGGATTGTCAATAATCCAACTGAAAGGGATCATTACTTCCATTGAAATTCATCTTAACTTTACCATTGTCATGGCAGAACTTCCAAGAGATAGAAAAACACTTTACTCTAAGCCCATGGTGCTGGTTGCTGAAGTTCAATATCTTGCTATAATGGAGGTCTTTAAAATGGTGCTCTGCTCTCAGTGATGCTTTTCCCCTCACGTCAATAGGTGTAAATCACTGCTGACAGCTTCAAGTCTACTGATGTTGCACTCTGTGAAACCAGAGCTCTAAAATGTATGAGCAGGATGGTTTTCTTGACACGGAGCATTGATATTTTCACACTTACACACATTCTTTCTGTTTTACTATTTGTACTGACGATCACGTCGTCAGTAAAGACAGGATCGTAAAAGCAGGTAGATTACTCCCTCTGTGTGATGCCCTGCTAAACTGACTTTAAAAGTAAAATAAAGCAAAAATATGTTCATGGTTTTATAGGTTTTTTAAGTTACAATGTTTGTATTTTTTAAAATCAAGAAATAAAACCTATAAAGTTCTGAAAAACTATACTAAACTAGTAAAAACTATATAATCAGTGGCTAAATAAACCTGGTAACATATGCACAAATAGTCAAGAAACAGCTAAACTTGACTTTATGCTGACAATGTGTCCCAACATACCATTTAAGAGCTACTACTTGCATACCCAAGTGTAGGGATGGGTACCTTTCACATTTGAACCGATACCATACTGATGCCCGGTACCTGGGAATCGGTATCGGTACTCAACGGTACCAATTTTCGGTACTTTTGCATGTGTTTATGGGGTAACAAATATTAATTTGTTTAATATTAAGATCTCAAATTTTTTCAATGTAAATTGATTTCTCAATATATAAAACTTGACAGATATATATCAAAACAACATTCAACTGTTTGTATTGTAACATTATAGTTCCAAAAATTTCTTCAACATGAAAACCAGTAACTAAAATGAACCACAACTAAATAAATTAAGTGCAGCCCTCACTGAAGTATTTCCGCCGCCGCTGGCCTTACACTTGGCGTCACAAATAATGCAGCAAGCATAATCTGCATCACATTTAATAAAGTAGAGCCATACTTTTGAGCACTTTCTCTCAGCCATGCTTGCTTTGTTGACTGAGCCCGCTGCTGCTGACGTCATTACGCTATTGCTGTGCTGCGTTCAAGTCCAGTATGGAAATTCACCTACTCTACCCAATAGTATGCCTGCTTCTTCCACTCCCTCACAGTCACAAGGATGCGTTTAGGTACCTAAACATGGCACCGTGTGATTTTACGTGAATCGGTACTCACTAGTACCTACATAATTCAGTCGGTACCTCTTAAAGTACCGAATTCGGTACCCATCCCTACCCAAGTGACTGGGCAGAATCGGCTAAAGATGTTACAGTTTATTCCTCAAAGAATTGCTGCAGTCTTACTCACAATGGAAAATTTTGTAATTAAAAACTTACGTTTCATTTCAATCAGATACCCCGGATCATAACTAAAACAAACAACAAAACAAACAGCTTGAAAATTGGTTTGAATTTCAGTGACTTACTGATATTTTGATTGTTGCAAGACCTCCAACAGTCACGGTCTTACATTCATGAAGAGCTGCAGCTCCTTCCCTTTGAAAAAGTAGCAGATGCACAGCAGAAGTCTGAAAACACTATATAAACCGTATGCTATCACATATCCTTGACAGACAGAGCTATCCATCCATTAATCCATTATCTATACAGATTATCCCTTTTGGAGTAGCGGGGCCTGGGGCCTTTCCCTGCAAACATTTGGTGAGAGGTGAGGTTTATCCTGAGCTGGTCACCGGCTGATCACAGGGCAACATAGAGAGACAGACAAGCATTAATACTTTGACTCATACCTAACGACAGTTTGGAGTCACCATGGACCTGATGAGCATGTTTTAGTCTGTGGGAGGAAGGAGTACCATGCATGCACGGGGAAAACATGGAAACTCATAACAGAAAAGGCTTGGCTGACATGTTGACCAAACTACCAGTCCTCTTGCTGTGAGGCACATGCACTACCTGCTGCGCTACTCTACCACCCACAGACAGTGCTGATTAATATAGAATGGTATTCCAAATGAACTGCATGCTCATGTTATGGAAGCTAAGGGTAGTCCTGAAAAAAGAAAAACAAGTTCTTCAGATGTATAAAAGATGAGTTAAATAAAACTGAATTAAAAACACCTGCCTAAGTTTGAACACATCTGAATACAAAAATGATAGAAACTTTTAATTACATAGATATTGGAAAATGACAATTTCTGAGACACATAGGCATAAAAGCGTTAAAGTAAACCTGACAGTACAAGTCAGGTTTAATGTCCAACCCTTATCTCTCCGTCTATGTTAGCAGAAGTTTGACATATCACAGTAAACACCATGTCATCAGTAAGTTTTGTCTGAGGAGCTTTGTCTCTTCATGAAAGAGCAGGGAATTTCCAGAAATGCTCCTCGTCAGTGTGGAAGTGGTTTTAATAGAAATTAGTGTGAAAGAGCCTCCAACACTGAAAAATATATTCCTTGGACACACTCCACACCAATCTGGTGGAGCCGCTCTTATGTTTGTGAGTAAGAGCAGACTGTACAGGACAGTAAACACACAACAGTGTTTTCCTCATAGAGATGCTGAGTCATTTAAAGTGATGAATACAGACGTTAAAGATGGAAGATTCTCAGGATCCAGTGAGTCAACATAAACAGGTTATTTTACATCCAGCCAGTGCACACACAGCCTCTTGCTGTATATAATTCAATTTCTACTAATTTAATTATTGCATTGTTTCCGAACAGCACCTTAATGATCATGATGATTAATACAGTATGTGCTGTGTTTACAGATTATTCCACCGTGCATCTAAACCAGCTGTTGGAGAAGGCGGAGGTCATTGCAGGGCGGATGCTGCGTTTCTCTGTTTTCTACAGGAACCAGAACAAAGAGTACTTTGACCACGCAAGGTAAGCAAACAACACTCAGTCTTATGGACCTTTAGTGCGGGCTGACCTCAGTTTGAACATAAAAGCTAAAAGCAAATGTCTACTTCAGGGTCCAGGGCTTTAACTTGAGCATGAAACAGTGAAGAGAAAGCTTGGTCAGCCCAGAGTTGAATCACAGCACAGGAAGTAAAAGGCGGTAGGACAGTCCACCTCAGGGATGGCCAACTTTGGCAAAGGTCATAGGGCCTCATTAGTTTGGTTCTCATAGCTGGAGGGCCAAACTGTGCTAACTGTAGAGTGGTCCTAATCACTGTTATTTGTTCTATTGTCTCTGACAACTGCATGCATTAAACAGGGCTCTATTCTACAGCTCTACTCTTTAATGATATTGTGTTTTCTATATATACATACACTTTTTTAATTGACTGGCAGGCTGCACATGGGGGACTGCATGTGGCCCCCAGGATGCCAGTTGCCCACCCCTGCACTATGCTTAAGAGGCAATTTATAGAAAAATAAATCAAAGTGTTAATTACGTCTCTATGCCAGAAAGACAGAACAACTTTGTAATACATACAGTGAAGTCTGCATTAAGGATCTCCAGTTATGAATCTCAAAGCAGCGTGATATAGTCCAGGGCTTTGAGGGTGTGAGCAGGAGTGTGTCTGTAGAGAATATAATCCAGCACTAATACAAAGACACTTCTACCATACTTTTCCTGCAGTTAGGGGAACGTTTGCTTCTGTTTCTAGACAGAGTTCCAACTTTCTGCTGAGATTTGCTATGAAGGTTTTTGATACGAGGCTTTTATGTAAATGACTTGACCGTACTGGGATATCTTTACACTGTAACTCTACCAACACTCATACTAATGAGAGTGGACATTAGTATGCTGTAAAAATGAATACCTCTGACTTTAGAGAAGACAATAAAGGTATGGCACTAAGAACAAGTTTTCGTGTTTCCATACAACAAGCTGCACCGAGTCAGCAGAGCAACACAAAAGAGCATCATCTGCATAAAGATGAATACTACTGTCAGTTTTCAGGAGAAACAATACTATTAGTACACTGTAGGTCAGTGGCAACCAACCGGTAGATCTTTGATACATTTCAATAGATCTTAAACACTAGATGTATATTATTCTATATCTGACACACCTACTGGACTGTTGCACATATCCACTGGATGTATGGGTCCCGACCAATCCTAATGTTTGCAAGGTAAACTGGATCAAATTGAGCCCCCTTCTGATTTTATTTTCAAAACAAGACAGTCAGACTGTTTAAAGTGAGCTATATACTTAGATGTTCTGGTCTTTAACTCTTAAAAGTCATGAAATTTGTTTTGTGATAGGCTGCACAGGTTCTAAAATGCATATGTTATTTTTGTCATGTCTGTAAAGGTTTTGATAGACTGAAGGATGTATCATCCAGATTAAATGTGGGGAAATATATATTAAATAATGTCCACTAAAAAGTAACTATTTTTTTTCAGTGAGTTTGAGCAGGTAAATATAGCTATCTCTAGTATTATCATACTGCATCTTTGATTGAAAAAGATTGGTGATCACCGATGTACATCATAAACAGGACAGTACCCCAAACGTACCCTTGTGGAACATCTTTTTGAGTGAAGATATCCAGCTTTAACACATTGTAATTTTTTGTGCTAGGTAGTTTTGGAAACATTTTCAATTCTTAAAAAAAACCATCCTTTTCATCTTCAAAGCTTGGGTGATTCAGCCAAAGCGCATAGAAAAGTTGTGCAAAAGAGAAGAAATACTTATGCAGCAAAAGCAGCACAGATCTGTGTCTTTGTCAGATCTGCAGGAAACGAGGGAATATCTCTGGAGTAGCCTTTGAGCAGATTCTTTACTTGATTTGGTCCGGGATGTTGTGACTCTATCTCCATCTCTTCTTGTCTTACTCCTCTCATCTTCAGTCTATGCTCTCTCTCTGAGGACATGCTCTATGCCTCAGAAAGTACTCTGTTTCTGTACTAAAGGCACAGTATGCAAACTCTCCAGGGCCAGAGCTTTGCAGCATGACGTCATGTGAATAGACTTCTCTCCCTGAGCTACATCTTCAGGTGCTTCTGTAAAACTGCTCCACCTCATGGAAAGAGACAGTACTGACTTTGATGAGGCCTTGGTTCCTTTGACCTGGGGTGGGAGATGTGATTAAGTCCATAATAGCCACAACAAAGCATTCATTACAGATATAATGACAACCTCTGGAGTCTAAGCTGTGTAATTACAATTCATGATTAAAGCTTTGGAGCTCAGATTTACCCTGTGGGAAAACATGCAGCTGCAGAAGAAGAATTTGCAGCTTTGAATGATCATTTGCTGATTTGCATGGAAGTTTCTGCCTTTCTGGAATGTAAAAGTTAAGATTCTTATCACATAGTATGGCTATGTGATTTCAGGAAAAGACCTAATTGCAATTTTTCTGGCAGATATTGCAATTTCAATATAATTCACAATCTTCTTCAAATCAAGCTTCAGTGCAATGTTCACCATGTTTAGTATGGTATAGACAACAGGAAGGGATCAAAGCAAATAACACAATGTTCATTATCTAATACTGATGATATATAATCTGTTGTTATTATAAAGGGATACTCCAACCTCTACAGCTAAACAGAGGCTTTGTATTGTTGACCTGCATGCCATCATTTCTGCGGTAGATGTAACGTTCACGAACAAGTCAACTCTTTTGAACTTCTCGTTTAAGTGAACAAGAACCGATTCACATTTGTGAGTAAGACGTTCATCTGAGAGCCATTCTACCTCGCCTCTCAGCCAACGTCAGCTGGGATAGGCTCCAGCCACTCCCCAACCGTGAAAGGGATAAGCAGTACAGATAATGGGTGGATGGATGAGTCTGAGCTGCTTTATTTCCCATCAGCTTGTCTCACTGATAGATAAATGTTTTCATCTGAGAAATTCAAATGAGTGATCAGTCCTATAGTGAAACTGGATATTGCATGTACTCAGTTATAAGATTTGACTCTGTTCATTCAGTTATGGGACTAATAACCTCCCATTTAATCTGTTTTCCTACACTAACTATCAATGTTTATAAATCAAATTCGATGTGGGGATGCCATCACCTCAAACAGGGCCCTGGCCTTGATTTGATGAGAGGGAATCAGAAAAACCACAGATTAGAACAAAGAGTGTATTTGTTCCCGATCTGACCTAAACTGAACCTTTTCTTTCATTCGTTTAAAGCCAGTGTCTTTCTCTTTTCCCCAAACTGCAGGGAGGTGCAGAACAACCGGATGCTGCCCTCGGTTAAAGACAACAGCGGCAGCCACGGCTCACCCATCAGTGGTAAACTGGAAGGCATTGTCTTCAGCTGCAACACAGAGTTCAACACCGGCAAGCCCCCACAGGACTCCCCTTACGGACGCCACCGCTTTGAGGTTCAAGCTGACACGCTCTTCAACCCAAACACCAACCTGTACTTTGGAGATTTCTACTGCATGTACACAGCCTACCACTACGTCATCCTGGTGCTGGCCCCAAAGGGCTCCAGGGGCGACGACTTCTGCAAGCAGAGGCTCCCAGCACTCGACATCACCAACAACCGCTTCCTTACCTGTAAGCAGGATGAAGAGGGCAGCGGTGGTCTGCTGTTCCACCACGCGCAAGACATCATCTTGGAGGTGATCTACACGGAGCCTGTGGACCTGGCGTTGGGAACCGTGGCGGAGATCTCGGGGCATCAGCTGATGAGTCTGTCCACGTTAAACGCCAAGAAGGACCCCAGCTGCAAGACCTGCAACATCAGTGTGGGACGCTAAGAGAGGGGAGAATATAAGAGAAGGGGAGGACTAGAGGTGACTGACCTCTAAACACACACACAGGAAGCCCACATCTACTGACGAAGCGGATCAACACATGCATGAAGCAGCAGATTTAGTAGGCTCACTTAAACATATCTGACACCGCTCTGTACTCAAAAGAGGACGTCATTCCCAAAGAACAGTGGAGGGGAACAAGTGCACACGCTGACACCTGCACCGTTGTCTCCTCATCTTAAAAAAGGGTTTAAAACATACTGAGCAATCTAAACCTGGGACAACAACAAAACGCTCATTACTCCATCCTGCAAGTCACCACTGGCGTACTGACCAAACCCTTTAACTGTACTAACATGGGCTGCTTCTCTTCGATTTCCTGGTGTTTATTTAACATATTTTATTGCTCTTTGCCTTGTTATCATTGGTATGCTCTTGATTCAAAGTCCACAGTCTGCAAGGACTCAAATTTTCTTGTTTCAAATTACTTTAACTATTGTTCTGACACATTTTATTCTCATTCCACAGTAGTGAAATATAGACTTTTGTTTACCTCTTACTAGTTGCACAGACTGGTATAACAAATTGTTAGGGCTGCAGCATCAGTATCATCTTTCTTTGAAACCAAAGGTATTAAAAACAAGAAGTGAAACTGCTGTGGGATATCAACATTACTAATGCAACAGCCTCTGAAATGTGTATCCACACAGTCTTTGAGTGTAAACTTGTTAACCTTTAAGAAAAAGCATGATGCAGTTCTGTGCAGCATGAGTTTGAACACTGTCAGTACCATGGAAACTTTTTCTGCATCAGCCGCTCTTATTTTGTTGTAGTCAGTGGAACAAAAGAAAGTAGAACCATAAACTGTGTTTAGCAGAATAAATGTGAAAAAATATTTATTTTTATTGATACATTCATATATATATATGTCTATATATAGAAAACTATATGAACCAGAAGTGCACAATGTCAAAAGCTATGATCATTGTCAACAGCTGTATTCAAGGGGAATTGACCTCATACAGGTAGAATGAGGGAGAAACACAATTCTGGCAGTAGATCTAACTTGCACTTAAAGTTCACCAACCTTACAGATGTTCAAGGTGAGCATGTACACTGACCTATTCAGATGAAATTGAGAATGCATATCATAGCACAATGTAGGCCTAAGAAACAGACATGCACAAACACGACAGGATCGTTGCATTGACTGCATTAAGCTAACTCCTTTTTTGATTTTACCAAGACAGCACTTTTAAAAAAATGCAGTTTCACATCAAATATGGACAACAATGTCTAAAAACAGCATTTTGGCACCAAAAGAGCAGTAACAAAGTGCCATAGCATACAATGTTCTAAAAATGACTAATGTTACTAACATCACATTAATGCAGCTCTTGACATTAGCTTCATTAGCACACTTGCTACATCAGGTTTATATTACAGGGTTTCCCACACATGGAGGAGACTTTGATGGCCCACCTTAATATATTAAGAAAATTTTCAAATTAAAAAAAGAAAGAAAAATCTGGTCAAAATGACTTTTTATGTACTATAGGGATATCCACTAAAACATGCACAATGTGCAAACTGCATTATAACATGTTGTGCTAAAACTGATATCCTTAATTGTTGTGATTGTGAAAACAGTCTTCTGCCAACTTACTGTTGATATTAACTTGAACCATTGCACTCTGAAATATGTCAAAGGTATGTTACATTACTGATGTGTGTAGCTAGTAAAAAGAGCAGAAACACAAACACATTTAAAATAAAAAAATAAAATAAAAATGAAGCAGGACAGGCTGATCCTCCTCCCCCTGCACCCCATGTACATTTCATTTCTGTGGGAAACCCAGTATCAACATGAGTCATGAATGATAAGGGATGTGTTTAAGGGACAAAAAAGCAGTTTCTCAGCATTTAACTCCACTCACCACCAGTTTCCATTGGTTCTATCTAAAGTGCATCAACATAATGAGCATGGCATGAAACGGGAGCAGACCTGAAAGCTTCATAACCTGATTTTTCAAAAAGACTGAGTCCTGTTAAGTTTGAGTCAAGTCCCACTGTGAGAAAACTCAGCTGCTCTTAGTTGAGTCCTGTTGTTTACTGAGCAGGGCCTCCAGTAGGCGGAGCTTTGCTTTCAGGTTCTTATACTGGCAGTACTCTTCCGCCATCGGACCACGGTCCTCCTTCTGACAAGCCCTGTTAACAGAACATAAACAGAAGAAGATGCACATAAATGTTCAGTAGATCAGACACAAACTGCAGCAGCTTCCATAACTGGTTGATAGTCCCTATGTTGCCTTACTCCGATAGCTTTGTACAGTGTGTATTGTAAACAGAAACTTACTGTATCACTTTGGAGGACTAACATGTACAGAACAAAAGGATGTGTACAGTTCAGAGCAAACGTCTATCTCTTCGTCTCTCTCCTGAGCTCTCTGTGCTGTATTACCGTTAAGTGAGTGTGCATTACACTGTCGTACCATGACAATGGGTTTTCTTTTGTGGATGTTCTTTTTTCTTTGTTTTTCACAAGGCATTGTTGAAAACCAAAATGTTCCAAGTTTATTAAGATGAAAAAAAAAAAGACAAAATAAAACTCTGAAGCCAAGTAGCTCAGATCAACTCTGAGTGTCATTTGTTTGAATGTGTTTGTGTCTGTGTGACCTTCACCTGCCCGTCTGCATGGAGAAGTGGTCCTCGAACTCTCGGAGTGCGTGGTGAAGCCTCCTCTTCTCTAACCGAGCTGTCCTGAGGTGATCCAGCAACTCTTGTCTGTGAAATTTAATCAACTTCAGATCAACAAATGAAATTTTTCAACTCCAGAAAAGTGAATAATCATCTATGTCATATCATATAGTGAAGTTATATATAATAAGAACTGTCATTCTTTCAAAGTTACAAGTGCTCTGAACCAAATTATAGATGTATGTTTGCTTTGAAAAAATAATCAGTTTGGATAAATGCATATTTATAAATATTAAAACACGATTTGTCTAAAATGCATGTTTTAATGAGGGTAAACTGACCACTTGTCAGTTTAAGGTAGCATATCAGTGATTAATTCTATATTGAGCAATAATATTAAGAATTCCTATTTAAATTAATTATTTTTAGTCATTACTAAAACAACATAGCTAAAAATACTGAATATTAGCACAAGACATAAGAATAAATCAGAGAAAATTGTTTCCTGTACAGGTGTGCTTAAATATGAAAGCAGAATAATCATCCATTGCTAATTTAGGAAGAAAGGGTGGGATTAAATACATTTTAACTTCTTCACACTACTTTCTGAATAGGTGAGTGCTGCTTTCCTTCTTTTTTGAAACATGGCATTCATTTCTCTTTTTTTAATATTTGGCTACCCATTTCTATGTTTGAAGTAGAATATTTAATTACAAAAAAAAGATCGGTAAGGTCATCATAAGATTGATTTTCCAGTGAGAGCTAAAAATAATGTGAAAATCACATGGTCGAGCTGTACCTTGAGGCTTCATGTAGAGTTGCCATGGTGATGTTCTGTGGCTGGAGACTCTTCACCTCCTCCAGTGGGGACACCAGAGGTGTTTCAGGTGTTTCTAAGGAGGGCAGACGCAGCAGCTCGTCTGAAGACAGATACCCTGGAGATTTCAGCCAGAGTGTCTGCTGTTTGGGGGGATCTTCATCAGAGCCCTCTTCTTCCTCCTGATTTTATGGCAAATACATGAATTTTGTTTGTGTCGTTTGTTAACATTGACCACAAAAAGGATTAGGACATTTTAATGTAAAGCGACTTTGAGTTTTTGAAAAGCGCTCTATAAATAAAAATTTATATATAAAATTTATTATAAAGACAGAAGGCTTCTCAAGCCATCATATCATAGAATTTTAGGAATGCACAAATAGTTGCAGTTTGATTGTTATTGCTTAATGAGAAATCATGATGAACACTTTGCAAAGACTTTTCATCCAGGAAGCCTTGTTTAGTTATGTGGCCAAAATACTAGAGTGAAATGCTGTGGCATGCACAGTTTTTAATCCCATATAATCCCAGTCGCCACCATCACACATCAAACACACCCTAACGCTGATCAAAACTGTCGGAGTCATTGTATGCACAGGCAGCATTGCTACAGCACAGCAAAGACAGAGCTGGTGGGTGTCAGCTTGACTTTTTGGCAGCATTTCTCTTCCATTATGCCACAATCCTGCAATTTTACAAAATATTGATGTGTGTGAGGTAAATAAACAAGTGAGGTACTTTAGCTGGAAAAGATTACAGAATTAAAGACAAACAGAAAAGTGCTGTGGAGGAATCTGCTGGCAGAGAGCTTAAAGTAGTAGATGTGTAAAAACATAGCCAAAGCCAGGGGTTTTTAGAAAGCTGCACAGGCTCGGTAACTGTTTCATTTCACTTTCCTGAATACTGTTTACTAGAGCAACTTCATTGACTAATCTTTCAGTAAAAATACACATTTTAAAGGGAGATGCAATGCTTTCACACTGAGGAAATAAATTTTCCTGCTGAGTGGAGGCCTGAGAATTAGGGCCATGAATTCTTATTACGATAAAGTCATAAAAATTTAGCTAGACCTTCAACAGAGTGGTAGAAAAAAATGTTTTTGGATCTGTTTTTAGGTTAAGAGGAAACATTTTTCAAAGTAAGTATGGTTTATTTGATGCAACAATATTTGCCCTCTCTGTTCTCATCAAAGCCTCAAAAAATCCTATATGACATCAAATGTTTATCATATATTATAGACCTTCATAAAAGTAATCTTAGATAAAAAAGTAACTGAATAATTAAAACGAGAATTTTGCATATTTTTGGGCTTCATTAAAAAATGGGCTCACTGCATAAAAATGGGCTCACTGCATAATTAAAAAAAAACTCCATCATGTTTTATATTGCAGAATGTTCTATAAGAAGAAAAGACATCACTGTGCTGGTTAGTTTTCTAGGGCTGTACAGGCTTCCTCAAAATCTAATTCAAAGCTTTTATGACCTTTCGGAGACCAAAACTGATATACAGTAAAGCTGTTTAACTGTACTTAAATTCTTATAATAGTGAGATGGCTATATTACTAAATACCAGTGATAATCAACAGTGAAATAATAGAATATCAAAGTCCATTTCTCTACCAAGAGAGAGATTAAGCCTCAGAAAAGAGAGAAAGCGAACACTGATATGAACACAAAAGTCTTACTTTATAAAGGACATGTTTCCTCTTGTTTCAAAAGTAACCCTTTAAGTGGCCCAATTTACATTTGACAAATATAGCCAAAGTAACTGTGCCATCCAAATTGTAGAAGCTCTCACAGATGAAAATTGGTGTAAGTCTTTTTTAGGGTTGCCTGAGCTCTGTCATTTCTGCTCTCTTAGACCTGTTGGTGCTGGTCATGCCATTTGTGAATCTTAAATGATAATTTACGATTCATTGTTTCTTCAAATCTGGAACAAAAATCTGACAATGCTCCTTTTGTCATTGCCTATTTCTACAAAAAAAAAAAAAGATTTTGAAGATAGTTTGATTAAGTGCTTACATTTGACCACTAGAGGGCAGCAAACGCTTAGATCTCACGGCCTCTTATATTATCAGTCCCCCATCTAAAAGTCTGTATTTAATTTTTGATATTTACTCACAATGGTAGTGATAACTTTTGCAGAGGACGAGGAGAACAGCATCTGCTTAAGAAGACGATATCTGTCGTAGAAAGGTTTCATCAAGTTTCGCTCCTGCTTGGTGCTCTGAGAACAGAAAGAGACAGATGATGAGGCTGACTGTATTATGTGTGGTTGTTTCAAATAGAGACACTGAGATGTAATTCAACAAGAGGGAAAAGATAACTGTAAACTATAATACAGCCATCAAGCTACAATAATGAAACAAAAAACACATCAGGGAGTCATCAAGAGCTGGACTTACTGGTCGTCCATGCAGACTCTCATAGTGCAACAAACACTTCTGCAGGCTTGTCTTCTCCAGAGTCATCTGGAAATAAGACATCTCCTGCACATACAAACAATATACAAAGGTTATTGTGAGACATGATTGTTTTCTTTCGGTCAGTACACAGATTCTTCTTTGTGACCCAGACAACTAAAAAGATGAGCCTAAATGAGAAATGGTGTGTTGCGTGAAAGCCAACCTTGATACTTTCAGGCAGGCCAAGCTCTCTCCGTCTTTCCTTAAGTCTGTTGGTTATCATGTTAACTGTTTCCTGCATGTTTGGCTTTGTGTTGGTGTTGTTGTTGAGTTGCTGTAGCTCAGTCCCTGTTAGTGCTGCCACCCGGTGGTCTGTTGCTGTCCTGCATGTTTCAGCCGATTGGTTACCGCCTCCCTGTCCTCTGAGCCACCATTCTTCAGATTGTCTCAGCTTTAGCTCTTGAAGAGAAAAGTCATTCACACAGACATGAAGACAGAATAAGGATGAGAAGGAAGACTTTGGTTCTCCAGTAAACACTGATGCAATGATGATGTGCCTAAAATTAATTACAAAACCATCATACACAAATATTTTTTATAATTTTCTTTTAATTTATATGCTCACATTGAAATAAAAGAAATGAAAATGAAGGCATTTGCTCTGTTTAATTTAAGTACTTTATCTGTGCTCTATAAAGTGATCTAAATTGTTTCTAAATGCTATGTATACCCAATAGAATCATTTATTTATCTATTTGGGTGGATGGCTGATTGGATTTAATGTTTTGGTAGTTCTTCAAAAGTCAATACATTCTGTTGAGTTGTATCCAGTTTGGTGCTTTTGAAACCCATTTCTAAAAACAACTGTCTTTTTCAAAAGGAAACAAAAGTGTTCTTTAATGTTCCAGTTAAAAAAAACAGCTCCTTGCACTTGATTTTTTTGAATGGAAATTAACTGCTTCACTAAACTGATGGTTAAATGTTTGTTTCAAGACTTGATCATGTCATGTCAGAAAATGATACATTTACAAGAGGAAGAAGAAGATATATACTAGTCAAAGTTTTATTTTAAATTAGGAAGAGTAGAATCAATCATCATAAAGGACTAGAGGGAGGAAATTTTAGAGTATTCAACAAAGTAGTCAAAAGTTAGAAGAATCAAAACATGGCCGTTCTTTGGACTGACATCAGCTTCAAAGCTTCCACCTATGACCTTTATCATCATGAATCATGAGTTTGCAACTCGAAAAGCAGTATTTTATTTTGGGTCAGTTAGAGGATACTCCATTTTGTCCACAATATCAGAACAATTACTTTTGTGGTAACAAGTAATTGAGCTGGTGATATTTCTGCATGACTACCTTAAATAGGTGTTTAATTTGAGTTTCTCTACATCGACATGTAACCTCTCTTTAACTGTGAACTTTTATTAAGGTAACGATCCCACCCTCGTCTGCCTTTGCAATCATTAATTCATGTTTTTTGAGGGGGCGGCTACCGTGATATAACTGACCTTTAAGCTGCTTGCGACTCTTGATGAGCTCCTTCATCAATCTGGACACCTCGGGATGAGCTGTCTTGTCGTTGTAGGCCGGCTGAACACAATAACAAGCAGAGACACTCTGAGACAATTTTTCCCTTGACCACTTCTGTTCAGTATATTGTTTGTTCCGTAACAGCCTGAAAAACATTGAGTAACATTGTTCTTTTTGTAATACACCAGTAGAGGGAGTTATTGTCCCTCATAGGCAGGTTGTGTTAAGCACCCAAAGCACCTTTTCAGATTGATAAGCAGCTAGTACACCTTTAAGCTGGCATCCAAAGACAAAAATAAAATAAGAAAAACCTAGCATTTCTTCTGCTACACTGGTTTCTTCAGAGAATAGTGGACACAACACATATTTAAGTTTATTTACAGTATTAAAATGACAGGGAGAAATGTCTGAACTGAGAAGATCAATATCTGTTTCACACAGCTGATCAATAAATAGGTAACCAACACAAGTGTTCAAATGCCAAATGTTTGGGGTAGAATTACCAAAAGCTACAATCTAGGGTGCTAAATGCTAATTTGTTGACATGAAATCAAATCACATCGCTGTCCCAAGAGGTGAAATTTGACACAGTCACGAGGGAGCACACATACATACATATAGACAGAGAGCTGACTAATGCTAACATTATACCACTGCTTTTTTTTTTTTATTGTTTTCTGAAGTAGCCCTTAAAGGTAGTTATAATAGATCTGATACATATAGTTTAAGTCAACATGCCACCAAGAATTCTCAAGACATTTTACAACTTTATGGCCTTGAATTTCAAAAATATAATTTAGAACCTTTTCATTTGTAATAGAGATCGCAGGGACCCTGAATCCTGAGAATCTAGCTGCTGTACCCTCACCTTGTAGTGCTTCTCCTGTTCAAATTGCTTCTCAAAACGCCTGATCCTCTTCCTCAGCGTGTGGATGTGTTTGTTGAGCTTTGAAATTGACACGTGCCTCTCATCCAACTCTGTATGGACGGTGCTGCGAGCCCTGAAGACAGAAAAAAAAAACGTATTTTGCTTTGAAATCTTAAAATTCTATGTGCTCCTGATGCATTCATTACCACAAGGCTCTACACCCCCATAAAGTAAACATTTGTCTTACATGCGTTTGTGCTGAAAACACGGAGGTGATGGCGCCGTATCAGGATCTTGGTTGTAGCGCAGGCTGTGGCTGAGATTGGAGCAGCGAGGTGATGGAACGGGGCCATCAGTCATTGCAAATCGAGAGAGAAGAGGGCTGGTGTTTGGTTCTGATGAGATTGGAGGGGTGTCACTTTTTGAGGTTCCTTCAGAATGAACAGCAAAGGAGAGCGAAGAAGTGGATCCCGATGATAAAGGTGAAAGGCCTGTGGTGGAGAGAATATATTACTTCTATTCTAAGTTTTCTTCTCTCATCTGTCAGATATACAATGCCCTACTCTACGTTACAAAGTTAAACCAGAAAGGTGGAGAAAAAATGCAAATGGAGTAAGAGATACAGAATGGTTCCTACACTGCCTAAAATTAAAATCAAGGCTTTAAAGACCCAAACTGATAAAAATTAAGACAATTGTTTGCATGACAGAACAAATGGAAAACAAAGGAGGGTTATCCAGTGTGTTTGATATTAATTCAGCATTTGAATATTAAGGTCTATGGCTTTACCAAGAGACACACAGAGAAGCAGAGTGTGTGCACAAATATTAACAAGAAACTGTGTAATGTCACCTTTACAAGCGTCACACTGTTGATATTAGTTTATAAGGGTTCTCTAGTTGAAATAGCACAAAAAATATTTGAAGACCTAAGACAACATGCCAGCTAGGGCTCGGTATTTCCAGCAACTTCACGATACGCATCCCGATATGAAGGCCACGATACGATACGCATCCCGATACACGTAAATTGTGAACATTGACTATGCTTTAAGCAAAATTCTTGACAAGTTTAGTTTTTTCTTATAAGAAGAAAAAGAACAAGGATGAGTTTTAAGTGGTTCTACAACTTGAGAGACACAAATTCAGATCCTCAAAGATGGTAGACCTCAGATCAAATTTAGAACATATGCTTCATTATGTAGCTTGTCTTCTACCTTGAACTGTGCCACTGTTAACATTACCCAAAGTGTATTTACAACAACTGTCAAAATATTTAGGCCGTATCGATTCTGTAGAATCCGTATCGATACACGTATCCCAAAGGAGTGCGATACGATATTTTGCCATATCGATATTTTGAGCACAGGCCTAATGCCAACTAAAAAAATTAAGACCCCAGAAAAGCGAAAGACTTTTTAAGACCTTTTTTTGACCTTGAAGTTCAAAAATTGCATTTAAGTATTTTATTATAATGATTATTTTATTATTTATGTAGAAGATGTACATAAGACCTGAAAAGACAGAGAAACAAAAGGACAGAGACCCTGTGATATTACACAGAAATTGTGTTAGCAGCTGAGGATATTAGATTAATTCATTTTTTAAACATGCATTTAAGACATTTGACCCTAATGTGCTAATAATTGGCAACCATGCAAGAAGAAAGATTATTTCAGAATCAGAAATACTTTCTTAATCTCCAAGGGGAAATTGGGTTGGTTAGTTGCTCTTATCTCTAGCATAGCAGTAGGAATATCAAATAAAGAAATTAAAATAGATACAAGCATAAAAAATACAGTTAAAAAATTAGTCAGCAAGTTGCATGATGCAGAATCTTAAAGCTTTACAAACAAAAAAATAAAATAAAGTGAGACTATGAACAAGGCTAAGGAATTTAAGATGCTGTTTGTAACTTCCTCATGTATATGCATATATCAAATGTTATTTTATCAGTCCAGAACAGTGTGAAAAAGACAAAAAAAACTTCTAATTGATTACTATAAACAATTAGAACCTTTTCTTTAGTGTGTTAATATTGTTAAGGTATGTTTATTTTGTTTATGTTCAGATTTGTCATTAAGTACAAGGCTGTATTATGATGCAGTATTTTAATAAAGTTGCCTGACACACCCTGCTCTGGGTTATGATAGACTGTAAAGCCACATATAAAGATCTGTTGATAACTATTAGAAGCCGAGAAAAGAAGCAGCTTCCCAGAAGCTCTGAAAACAGAAAAATATAATGAATTATGACTGTACAGCAGCACCATCGTGGATTGTCTTTGAGAAAGGCACTGAATAATAGAAACACTTTAATAATCTATAAAAAAATAAATTAAATTACCATTTTTTATATTTCTCTCTTGTTTGCTCTATCTATGTAAAAGCAAACACGTCATTTTAAACACAAAGGGCAGAGTATTTTAGTCTTACCAGGCTGTGATGACTCGACTGCGTGTGGATATTGAGGTGGAGGTGAAAGTGGCTGATGGAGCATCAGCTTTTGGCTCAGAAACAGACTCTGCTCCTCAGTAGAAAGAGGCTGCTCCTGGGCAGGTCGGTTATCCTCAGCTTGAGGGTCTGCTACCTGTGCCAGGGGTCCCAGGTCAGCCTCCAGGGCTTGTAGCTTGAGGAAGGGGCTCTGAAAACAGAAGCAAAACATGGCTTAAGGATGATGGTGCGTCTGGCAGAGGAAGTCTTCAGCGCTTCATGTGCTGCTCTCTCAGTCTTTAGGAATCCTCTAAACCATCTCAGTTCCAGGATAAGGACTGAAGGGTCACGGCTTTGCTTCTTTTGAGGAAGAGTGAGTCAAAACCAGGCAACAGCTCCAAGTAATAGAAAAACAAGGGAAAAACTTGTCAAAAAATGGGAGCAGACGACACATGCAAGGTGTAGATGGTGCTTTCCTCTTCAGCAGCTCTCCTCCTCTCTGAGTGACTTGAAGCTCTGCAGCTGAGAGGCATCCAGAGAGACAAAATCCCCTCTGACCCTTTTTCAGTCAGTGAGTCAGTTTGCAAACATGCATCAGCATCCAGCGTGGGATCCCTGATGAGTAACATGATTTAATCCCATCAGCAGCATGATCCTCATATCACCTTGTCTGTGTGTTTATCAGAGCATGATGGTTCTGCTCGCCCCACAATCCTTAAATCCACGTGGTTCGTGGTTACTCTTCAAACCGGCATTCCCCGCACTTCTGTTACTAAACTGCCTCTGCATGGATTATTCAGCGTGCATCTGAGAGAGGGGTAGGCGACGGGAATGCCGCTCGTGTTATGTGTGCGCCAGAGAGAGAGAAAGAGAGAGAGAGGTTCTGACTGCATGTGAGGGAGTGTTTCCACAGCAACATTGTTAGACCAAGCTCAGGAGCCAATTTGATGAAGCAGCCAGAATCAGGAAGCCATATAACTGTGTACCTCGGAGTGTATTTTTGTGGATGTGCGTATGCAGAGTGATTTCAATGATTGCAGCGCTCTTTAGAACAATTGAACATGTTTTCTGTGCCCTTACGCTATTTCTGTCATTTTTATTGAAAGCAGCAGCAGATAAGGTCCCTGCTCCTCCCCTCTCGCCCTCCTTGGCAGTTCATTCATAAAAAAAGCACTGCTCCGTGCGTCACACGCAGGACAAGGAAGGAGGGGAAGGAGTGAGAATGTTATCACTGAAGCTAAAAAAACCCAAAGGCAGCCAGCTCATGCCTACAACCACACATACAGGTGTGCACACAAACCAGCACACACTATCGCTCAAGGTATCAGTTGCCCTGTTGTCATGGATACCCTCATCTTGAAGAAAGTGTTAATTTGTGTGTCTAAAAAGGCTGAGGGGAAGGAGAGCTTACGTCACGGCTGGTGTTCCTGCCTCTGCAATCATTGTGTTTGTCAGGAGATCCACTACATCCTCCTCCTCCTCCTCCTCCTCTCACACCCTGAGGAAACAGACAGCACACGCACTGAGGTGTCATTCCTTAAACCCACTGAGTGACACATCCAACTCAAAAAACATGCACTCAGTGACACAAAAGGATGTTACAATGGCACTAAAACTATAAGAGGATGAGGATTTGAGTCCTTGTATTTTTTGAGAAGACAAAGTTGACTACTGACAACTGATAACAGTTTACTGACACAAGACCAGAATACTAGATCAGCCTGTTTGGAATTATCATATTTGACTGTTTTCAGATGCAAGCCATCTTCTGAAGGGGTGTTTTTGATGAGTGACCAAATCTCAATTCCAAGTCATCCTAAAGTCCCCATCATCTAGGTTAAAGCCGGCAAATAATATTTCAAGCTCAGTCAATGAAGTCCTTATGAGTGGCAGAGCTCGAGCAGGAGTCCAAGTCTTGATTCCCTGATGGCTGATTCCAAGTCACCAGAGTCAAGGTCCAAGGCTGCCTCAGAAGTAGGGCTGAATGATTTTAGGAAAAGATCCAATTTTTCTGGCAGGTATTGTAATTTCAATTCCATTCATAATTTTCTTCAAGTCAAGCTTCAGTGCAGTATTCACTACGTTTACAGTATGGATAGACAACAGTAAGGAAATCAAGGATCAAAGCAAATAACATATTATTACCTCCACCAAGGAGGTTATGTTTTCGGGAGAGTTTGTTTGTTTGTCTGTCTGTCTGTGAACAAAATAACTCAAAAGTTATGGATGGATTTTGATGAAATTTTAAGGAAATGTTCAGCATGGGAGAAGGAAGAAGTGATTCAATTTTGGTGTTGATCCGGATCACAGTCTGGATGCAGGAATTGTTCAAAGGCTTCTTTGAGGGAACTGTGCTGCTTGGCGGAGGTCTGTGCTCTCTGAGTGCTTTTCTAGTTCATCATCTAATATTGATGAATAATAATCTGTTGTCATTATTCAAGGGATACCCTAACATCTACTCCTAAACAGAGGCTTTGTACTGTTGACCTGCTTAGCAGCACTTTCATAAAAGCAAAATTTCTGCAAAGTTGTAAAATAGTATGTGGGAAATAGCTGACACAACAAATCCTGGGCCAGTCCGGAGCACTGCAAAAAACTGCTGCTTGGCGATCAAAAGATTGCGTTATCTGAAACTGCAATTTTGGTTTGAAAATGATAAAACCTTCAGCCCTACTCAGAAGCTTAAGTGTGGCACCATTAATACATTATATACAAATAAAAAAAAACTACATTGTGGAAAAAATAGCAATAATAGTGAGACAGAGAGTCCTTATTTAAAAAAAAAATCTCTGCATTTGGTGTCATTTAAACAAATTTGACTCTAACATTAAAACAATTTACAAAAAATATTTTGTCTGTGGTATAATTTTTATTCTGAAGACTAAATCAACAGTGTTATCCTTTATCAAAATCTTTGAATGAATCAAATACCAAAGGCATACTGTATACATCAAGTATCATGGGATCAGGGCTACATTTACATTTTATTGTATTGGTCTACATGTTAAATAACTAAGGAAGAAATACCTAAAGGATTCAGACTTCTAGCAATTACTGGCAACAACCTAAAATGGGACACTGAACATTAATTATTAGAGAGGCAAAATATTCTTTTAATAAATGTATCTTGGTGCAGACATAGATGAAGATTTGCAAAGAAAAAACAATTACTGTTTAATCTTGCAAAGGTTGCTGCTACACTGCAGGATCAGTTTGGTTTTTGAGGACAAACAAATATTCATTGGAAAATAAAACTTTTGAAGTTATTTATTTTTGTTGAAATGAAATACATTTCTGCTGCAGATGATCCCAAAGGCCATTTCCAAATATTAGAAAAAAATGTTATACATTTACCTGGATGCTTGTATTTTTATCTAAAAAGAGACCTAGTGCAGTAACATGAAAAACCAATGATACTGCTCACTGCATTATGTGATATTGACTTTCTAATATAAGCTGCAGGCTGTTTTCTTTTTTTGTTTACTAAAAAATCACAAACAACCAAAGAAAAAACAAAACATGCAAACTAAACAATTAAACTACATAAAGCTTCAATTGACAAGCAAATTGTAAAAACAATGAGCTGTGGCAAATAAGACATACAGGATAAATTCAAACAAAATTTGATACCCTAAATCTTGCCTACAGAAATATGGCGGTAAACTTTAAAACATTTTAACTTCTCATTCTGATCATGACAGGAAAATGGCTGCCACAGTAGAATAGCAGAGTCAAACTTTTACAAAATGTTAGCTTCTGTGTTTAATTACCAAGCAAACTTCTGCACTCTTCGCACAAATACATTACTGACATTTGCTGGCATAAGTGTTGCTGGTATGTTTATCTAATACTGACAGTGTCTTTAGTTGTCCCAGATAAAGGGCATTTAATGTATTCCCACTCAAAATCACATTTATTTATTTGACACATTCTGTTAATATGATAGATCACCTATTGTCTCTCCATCTTTTGTTTACAACAGTCCTGTGTTAAAACATGACTGCATATCTGTGATTATTGTTCAAGCATTGTTGCTTTTCTATGCTGTTAATCAAAATCACTGGAATACATAAGTAAACAATTATCAAAGTAGTTTGAAAAACATCACATAGTGAATTGTTAAGCCTGGAAGCTTATATCCAAGTTACTATGCTCTGGCTATGTGAGGTTTCAAATAACAAATGGCATCCTTATACTCTGTAAGGTAGTGCTGTACAAACTCATCTTTTACTTGTAGCTGATCATTTATGGCAGCTTGGATGCCATAGAGACAGGCAACACAACTGTTTTCACATTATTTCTTTTGTGTTCTGGAAGTTAAAACAATTTCTGCTTTGACGTTTACGTAAATTTGTAGGTCAACTGGCTAAAATGTTGAGCACCCAAGAGCTGGTTTGTATGTGCTTTCAAAATTGCTAGCTTACGAGCCTAAGGCTTGACTCTTTGTACTGTCCGTGACAAAGCCATCGTCACTGATGGAAACTAAAATAGAGACCAGCTGAAATTATCTATAATCTGCAGCCTTAAAAACACAAAAATGCTCGTTTACCTTTGATTCTGACTCTGGGGGCTTGCTGTCTGTCTTGTTCTCCTTGCAACACAGCATGCTGTAAAACAACATTCAGTCAAAAGCAGGCTGAAGCAAAAAAAAATCACATCAAGTGGGGAAAAAAAAGTCAATATTTGACAACATTGTTTGTCCCATTGGCTCTCCATCCACGTGACTTTGGTGCATGTGACAAGCTGTTCATAGCTTTAAGGCTGGATACTCATCTTGCACTGCTTTTAAGGTTATGGCTTATTCATGTGAGACACTAATGAGGCATAACTGAGATGACCTGTCCTCCGGCTATACGGAGGCAGCACAAACAAAAACTCTGCTCGCCACCATGCTACTATGGCCTAATGTGTCCACACAGTCCCTGTGGCAAGTCAGTGCTATTTGGACTGGAATCACATCAAAAAACAAGACTGTGAGCAGCCCTCTGCTCTGATAACCTATTTCTGCACTGACTGCAGGGCTGAGAGATGAGCTGAACTAAGAGGAACCAAGCAGCAGTGCAAGAGGGAACAAAAATAACTGTAGCATTCAAATGAGTCACATGAAACTGTATTTGGTTCACTTTAAGAGATCCAAAATGACTAATGCAGCCTTAATTTGTCGTTATTCTCTCGAACTGGGGCTTGTGTTTGAATTTCAAATAAGAAAGAATTACCATCACATTTAAATTCTAAACTGATGATTTTTAAGGGTGAAATTAGCGACTTGAATCTTTTTGGTTGTTCTCTGTCTAGACCACGAAAGTCATGTAAACATTGCAGTTTGTCAAGGCGAAAAGGAAAAAACTATTTCAACAAAATGTTATATTTTGTAGTCTTCAGGCAAATTTTCCTCTTACCTCTCTGTGTGTTCGCTCTGAGCTTGAATTTTGATCTGTGATTCATTCTCTAGTATGCAGCAGTCTGAGGATGTCTGAGTGGCACCTGCGGAGGCCTGAAACACAGTTCAGTCATGCTTGGCATTTATTCTGCGACACACGTATATCACTATCTTGTTATTGGTATTTATTAAACAGCTGAATACCAGTAGGAGTGTTAACAGCTTGTCATGGAGTCAAACATAGGTGATAAAAAGAAAATCATTACTGTTGAAAAGTCTTCACTGAAGGGTGAGGGTGGTCTCGTTATATTCTCCATTTTGTCTCCTTCTGCTCCTCTCTCTCCTTTCTTTTGTAACGTGGAGACTTGTGTTGTATCACGCTGTGAAAAGGTACTGTTGATAGAGGAAATCTTAAATGTAGAGGTGTTTCACAACAACTAAATAAAGTACAGAAAACATTTTTTACACATTTTACTTTAAATCAGGAGGTAAAGCAAGAGGTCAATGAATCAAATTGTTTTCAAAAAATAAGCCAAGATAAATGTCTCACTTTGGACAATCATTTAAGGTAAGCTGATTATATTGTAGACAAAAAATGTAACTGAGGAAATACTTACTCTTGCGTGGTACGGTTCATTTCCTGCAGCCCTCCCTCTGAGCTTTGCGATGGTCCGCTCCTGTGCATGTGCTGCTCTGGTCCTGGGTCAGCAGGGCAGGAGAGCACACAGCCTGCAGTCCTTCTTTCCTCTCTCTCCTCATCAACCCCCTGTTCTGGAATCAGCTCCTGAATGTCACTGCTGACGTCAGAGCTGGCTTCACCGGGCTGTGCCAGTTTGGGAGGACTACAAGGAAACAGAGAGGGACAAAGAGAGGGATGCTCACAAAAGAGAAGAAATGGGAGAATTACACTTTTTTAAAGCTGTGATAAGGTCTTTGTCTTCAACATCATTTAAGGAATAATCAGGAATTGTAATGCTACAGCTTAAAATGGGACTCTAGAGTTCAGGAGTTTTTCTAATGAGTTAAAAGGTCTTTAAATACATAAGTATGAAACTTTTGAATTCAGAGCTGTTGACCTTGCATGATCTATAAAAAGCACTGGAGACCTATAGGACAAGACTGTTTCAAAGATGTTGTCTTTAAACCTATCACTATTGCCTAGGGGTGGAAATTGAGAGCTGGTTCAAATGAGAACCAATTAAAACTGGTTTAAGGAATCAGTATAATTTGCTTTAATGCTTTGAGTTTCTTTAACAGTTCATTTCCCTTAGTTTCACATTCTTTGCATAATAACAACAATAATAATATAAAAATCAAACTCTGGCCAGAGGCCCTCAGCACAAATGACAACAAGAAGCCCTAAAAGTAATTGTGGCATATGCTTCCACTCTGAATGATTAGGAAGAGAAAGAGCTAGTAAGATAAAAATAAATGGGTGTGTGAAGAGTTTGAGGGTAAAAAACACACAACGTAAAGAAGTAAGGACAATCTAACAGGAGAAAAACTCCATTAGGATGAGTGAAATAAGAACCACACAGTTTGGAAAAAGCTCAACAATAAATAGGAAATAGAGACCTGCAGGGAAGAAAGAAAATATTACAAAGGTAGTTCATCAAATTTGTGGCAGAACACTGTGTAAGTCTTTTATGCTGAAATATCAGAATTCTGTTAAATAATTTCTAGAAATTTGGGACATTTGTTTTGTAATATACCTTATAGCACAAGTCAAGCAGGAAGAATGCTACATGTACACTATTTCATCCATCCTTTCATTCATTTCTCTCTGCCACAGCCTTGTTTTGGCTCATCATCCTATTGCTGTCACATTTTGAAGTCACATCTCCTCTCCTTCAGCTTACGTTTAGTTGTAGTATGATCCCAGCACCTTTCCCTACTTCAGCCAGCTCTAATGATCCCATCAGTGGCCACAACATCCTCCATTGATAATTACGTCTCTCATCTTAATTTGTATCCCACTCCACCAACACCAGTGTCTTGACTCCAAGGGAGGTTTCCTATCCTGATATCAACCTTACTATCCCTTAAATATGAAGACATCACAAATCAATCAATCAAACTTTTTTTATATAGCACTTTTCCGACAACATATGTAACTCAAAGTGTTTGCGGAAAAGAAAACAAGAGGAAAGGAGAGGGGTAAGAAAAACAATTCCAAACTAGGCACCTGTCAGAGGAGCTCAGTGTGGGATTGGAAAAAAAACACCTCAACACATGAGACAACAAACACAGAGACAAATTCTTCATATCAAATCTTCATAGCTGTAAATGCAAATATGTGAAATAAATATTCTCTCAAAATGAAGTCTCTCCTAATTGAAATGTAGTGCAGCCACTGGCTTCGAGTTGGCAGCAGGCATTCAGCTATTAGACTCTGCCTCTCCATCATTGCTATCATTTCTGTCTCTTGAACAGACAATTAAGTTCATTCAAGTAACAGGGGGCATGCTTAAATATCACTGATTAGAAACTATCTTTATGAGTGTAATAATATGAATTATTAATACTACTATTTGAATAGACTACTTTAGTAAAAATAGGGAGTTGAAATATCTTTCTGCTTATTATACCATAATAAAAAGATACACTGCATTATTACCCCTGACTCAAAAAAGGTTTCACACAGTCAGATTCTTGCCAATACACACCTCTGGAGCCATGATGAGTTAGAGGTAGTACAACTTAAATCTTTAAAAAGGCGGTATTTGTATGTGTATAACAAGGTCAAGACTGAAGTGTAAAACATTTTATCCTTCGCTGAACTTCACACCAGCTTAGTTTGAAAATAATCACCCAGCAGGTTATGACTCAGCAGCTCTTAGTCTAATGCCACACTGTGACAAGTCTCATGAAGCTGTCCCATTAACTGCTCCCAGCAAAAACAAACAGAACTGATTTGCTCCGACAGGAACAGAAAAAAAAGGCCATCAGTCACGTTAATGCTTACAGGGGCAAATGACTCCTGAGCTGTAACCAGACTACAGCAGATGGGTCACTACACTCAAGCAACTAATGGTAAGAGTTCAGGATAGGAACATCTAGACTGGGGTGTACCAGCTGACTAAAAAGTAATTCAAAATACAGTATCACTAAATCATAAGTACCTGTAACTATATGATGACAAAGGTTCGTACTCATTTCCTAAAATGAAATTTTATGGCTTTTTACAGTCTTTTAAAACATGAACAAAGAAAACTTAGGGTAATTTTTACAATACAAAATAAACATTAACAAAACAAGAGTGGTGTTTCAAGGATTTCATTGCTTTGCTGTTTCTTCATTGTTTTCTGAAGCAGCCCTTAATCACAAAATACATGTCATAAAGCAATTTATCTTAGTGTCACCAAACCATGTCCCCTCACAAGTAAAAATAGTATTTATTCTCAAATTTAAAAAAACAAAGTCCAACACATTAACAACATTACAGGTGTCTACATAATCCTGTTTAAAAAAAAGTGAATGCATATAACTGCATTAAAATGTTATTCATTATATTGTAGTGTTACTTATTACACTGTAGCCATTCCCAGATGTTTTAAAACATTTTTGTTTGAAGAAAAAAAACAACAAATGTCACACATTCCAGTTTCCTACACATTCTTAAATATCACATTGAAAAAGTGTTATAGACCTTAATTAGCAAACTGGAGAGCTTCCTTAAACTGACAGTATTGGTAAAAAGACAGTGCTCTTAGTGAACGGCCTAAAATAATCTAGAAAATATGATAAATAATTCTAATGCACATGTCTTCACAAAAACATAAAAATTCATTTATTATGTTAGCAGTTATGTGAAATAAATAATGGTTCGATCATACACCATGTGTCTGTGCGAGTTTGCTTTTAACCCTGCACTCTTGAAAGAGGCTGTCAATTTTACAAAGGAATTTTACACTTTTTCGTACAGACAAGTGCCTTGGTTTTTTATTAGTCATTAAGACCATTTTGAGACATATACTGTGACAAATGTGTGCATCAACATGTATTATATTAAACTTTTTTAGCTATGAGCTAAAATACTGATTTGTTACAGTGAGATCATTCTCTTATTATAACATGATGAATCAGGGGTCAAATAACAAATTTGTTGACTGGATATCAAATTCCATTATAGACATTTGAGAGAGCATATGCGTGTAGACAGAAAACTTTCTACTGCTTTCATAACAAGTGTCACATTGCTGACACCTTTATTTCAGTATGTCATAAAGCAGCCCTTAAGACAGACCAAAACAGATGTGATAAAATGGTCTTAGCATATAAATCATTGGAAAATGTCACGGATAAAAATAAGACCATTCAATACTTTTGCGCCTTTAGTTTTAAAAGTTCAATACAAGACCTTTAAAAGGCATCTATTCGATCCACAGGGACCATGTTACAAGTTAATAAAAGTTTTTCTGCCGAATTTAAGCATGTACTTAAATGATGAATCAAAACAAAGAAAAAAAACATTAATCTTCAAGTTTCTTGTTCATAAAAATCATTCGCCTGTCAGTTCATTCATTCACAGGATGCGAAAGTCAGCTCCTGCTCCTAAAACCACAGGTAACTAAGCTTAGGACTACAGCATGCATGAATAATAATATCAGACTATCACTGTCATGCATCATCCCACTCACTTGTTGAGGATTGTGGATCCATGGTTATTCCCACTGATGCTGAAACAGACAAGACAGGAAAACATCCTTTACACTCACAGCAGTTTAGCATTACATGTGGTAGCTAATACGGAGAGGGTAAAAAACAGAATGAAAAGATGCCGCTGATGTGGACTTCTCGATGGTCAGCAGCACAAGTGGCTCCCGCAAGCCGAGAACTGACCCCCTCCCTCCCTCCCTCAATTATTGGTACACACACGCACACTTGAGGATGAACACAAATGCAGATTTAGACTCACTGGCAGCAGCACTTGGTCATTTTTTGGCTCTACAATGATAGTTCTAGCTCTGTAATGAAGGGGGAAGTAGGTCAAAGATGCTAAGACAGGAAGGCACACACTAACTGACACACAGGCTGCACACAGCTGCATACAATTATAATCAAGTACAGTCAGAACAACTGCTGAGACGTTCAATACGTACTCTAAATGTGTCTAACTAAAGAGGATGATTCATCTAAACTGACACACTTTATACAACATCCATTTGCTGACCTACATATGAACACTTGGCCTCATATAGCTAGTTCTAGTAAAGCTTAAGTGACTGGTGCTTAAGAGCATGTCTGTTCAGAAAATAAAACCCTATCAGGTATCAGGTAAGAGATTTAAAACAGACTCATGTTTTCCTCTCAAACCTGCTGTACACTTAACAAGACCAGAATCAATGTGGTCCGTGATGTCAGCAGGTGCATGAGGTCCAGACATGGCCAGACAGAACAGCAAGCAAACACTAAACATGACAAAGAAAGCACGGCTTTTAATTGATGATGCTCAGACTGATGTGAGAAGCAGTACACTTAAAAGGTCACCGTTCCATTGATCAATATCTTTCAGAGAAAAGCAAATGCTTTTCAAATGCTGTTTTGTCCTGAAGAAAACTAATGGAGAAAGGGAAATCTTTTTCTATTTCATCTCAATAACATTTGATTTTTAAATGTATTTATTTATTATTAATATTTTTAGAAAATAAGATTATAAAATAAAATGAGATTAAGTGTCATTATTGGCCATTTATGACTTCATTTAATTGCAGAAATACTGCTTTTTCTATAATATCCCCAGCAAAAATTAATTTCCATTTCCAAAAAATCAAAACTAAACTGAACTAAAAAATGACAAATCAGGTTTCATAGAATGAGTCCTTCAGGTAACATCTACTCAAAAAGTACATATAAATGTGTGTGTGTGTGTGTGTGTATATGTTCCTTTAAAATCTTTCTTCTTTCTTTTTTAAATCTGTCTTCTATTAATTGCTCCAGCACTGCTTTTTATGATGTCCCCAGCACACATTTTCTATTATACATTTTTTAAGGAACAGTGACTTCATTGAAAAATTCAAATTAAAATCCCCATAGTTATACATTTTTGTAAATGGAAATCATGTCAGTAAATCATATTAGATATTTTTTGTTAATGTTCCATAACTGTAACAAAGAAATCTTGATACCAAAATACTTTTTTAAAGAAATTCTGAGGAAAAGCGTGAGAAGTGAAACAGTTTTCTGACACTCTGCCCAAAGAAGTTTTACTCTGTTGATTTTTATGTCCTGCTCTTAAGGTTCCACCCAGTTTAGGAGCGGGAATCCTTAATCATTTCCCATATCAATTCCTATGGTTTTATGTGCTTCCAGCACCAACCACATGGCATCCCAATGTTTCATTCTGTGTTGCATTAACAAATGTTCAGCATGTTACTGTTGTTTCCACTCTGTCTTGAACTCACACTTTGAGAGGCAAGTGTTGCTGATTCCTCAAGCCAGCTTGGTAAAGTTAGCTACCAAACTCTAAAGTCAAACATAACAATTGCTGATTCTGTTTGTGAAAAAATCAAACAGTTTGGCATATGAACCTATCAGGGTAAGAAATCTGCAGCAAACCGCAATGTAATAATTCTTACTGTATTTCAGCTTTACAACGTTAAGTATTTTTAGACACAAAAACATTTTTAATTTTTACAAAAGTTAGTACATTGAAAACTAACAAATAACCAGGAATGACCAACATGTTTGTCTGGTAAGTACTTTGAATGAGGAAGTATTATTACTATGACTGTAGTGAATCAGAGAAAAATAAAGTCATCAGAATGCTGTACAGTTGTTCTGATGGTTTCTGAGGAAGCTCCAACAAAAAGGTCAAAATAGATCAAATAAATATAATCTTTATTAAAAGTTATAATAATAATCATCTTAATTAAAATCATTTTTATAAACCATGATATTACTTTGTAATTTTTTTTCCATGTAATACTTCCGTAGTTATGTTCTGGAAAATCCAGACCAGTAAAGCTCTTTTGAACTGTACTGAATTGTATTGGTCTTAGTCGATGTGCAATATTAAATGAAGGACTTGTCATGCACAAAGAGTAAACCTTTTAAGACTTCTTATGGCCACACATTAGCATCAAAAATTACCTCCTTTCAGATGAAAAAAAAGTCATCATTCAAGCTGTCATTTTAGTACTATATAAATTTCCTCTGACAGCATCTTTGTAAGACAAAAAAATGGGCAACCTACAGTGATATATTCATGCAAACGTATTAACCAAATGCATTATGCAAATTACGTTGCCTTGTACAAAATTACACATAGAAATTGCTTCTGTGTCTGATAACATTTGAGCATGGTGGGAAACCAGAAAACAAAATAACATTCATTTGGCAGAAGTGGAAAATGGATTTAAGGTAAACAAATCTTAAATAAACAGCCATGAAATTACAGCAGAGAAACAAAATTACATCTGCTGATGACTTGTTCAAAACTGTCATGTGTGGGTGGCTCAAAAACAAGACAACCAGTCGACCTGGCTCCTTCTACGCTGCATATAAATACAATTGTCACATACTGTCATTGTGTGCTGCTCGCTTCATTAGCCTGATATGTTTTAAAAGATCACCTTCACTATTTTGGAATTCGTAGAGGACCATTTTTATCACAAGGTTAACAGAAGCACCGCATGTGTGCAAAGAATAACACAGTGAAAGTGATTCTATATCCATTAGACCAAGCAAAACCTCCATCAATATACAGGCTCAAAAAATAAGAAAATAAGATACCAGATATGCTTTTACAAGACTGAAGATACACAAGTGACAGCTCTAAAAATAATCAGCAAGTGCACGTGTATGTCATGTCGCATGCTCTTAAGGTGGACCAAAATAGAAAATACCCCGATGTAATCCTGTGTGTACAGTGCAACCCATATTTACACCTTAAAATATCAAACATCTCTGTCACCCACAGGTTCAGAGAGAGAAAGTTCCCTCCAAGCAGATGGCTGTCAGTGTTCACATTTTTTCTATGGGACTCATTTGACATTGTTCAACTTCTCTGCTCCTCCAAGCAGCAAAGCCATGATGCTATTTTTATGTGTTATGAGGCAGACATGTCTGTCAGCATTATTAGCAACAGATGCTATGACGAGTATCTGCAGATACAAACATGTTTACCAATAATCACTACCAAAAATTAGCTAAAACTTGTAGAGTTTTGATTATAAATTATGATTGAGTAGGAGTCCTCAGAAAATAGGGCCAAAACAAACATCAAAACCCTTGTAAGTCTTGGCAGTAACTCAAGAAACCAATCTGGAACACGTCTATAAATGTTTTGCATGAGTACTATATTAAAATCTATGAGCAGGGCATTCGAGGAACATATCAATACTAGTAGTAGTAGTAATAGTAATAATTCATAAACGGGGCAGATGCACACTCTTCAACATCAAATTAAAGACTTTTTCAGACGTCTACAAGATCCAAGCAATGAAAACTGTTTCTTCAAATTAGCAATCAGCTTTTCACTTTTCTTAGTTTGTTTCTGATATTCATTGTTTAGATTTAAGGTTTCCACTTGTGTTGTCCACCAGTAATTCCCTGCAGCCACATTTCTACAAGCTTAGATTTCTTTGTTCATGTACATCAGAAGTTTGTGAGTGCTAACAAACCCACTCAGCACCCGTGCCTCTTAATGCTGCATATTGTGACTTTAACACTCAGATCAATAGAGGAGATCACTACAAAACTTTGTAAGCTGACAAGCCAGTTCAGATATGATAGAATTAGGTGAGATGCCTCAAAGTGCAACCAAAAGTTTTAAGACCTCTAAAACAGAAAGACAAGATAAAAAAGAAAAATAAACCTTTAAATTTAGATTTTATAAGACTATTTAAGGACCTAATGGACTCTTATAAAGGTAACACTTTGTATCAGTCAGCAGTTGGACTTTTGTGTCTCATATAACATTTATAACCTTTTATTAAGCCCATTATGGCTCGACATAACTCTGACTATATATCACCTCTGATAAAAAGCTTCCTGAGGGAAAGTGGGACTGTCTGCTCATCCTAAAACCAAGTGACGCAGCCGGTGATCTTTGTGACTTCTGTCAACTAAAGACCTCCAGAGGTTGGCCTTAATTTCCTGGGAATGATGTCTCAGCCTTATCAAGTATTACACAAGAATTAACCTGACAACTGACTAAACGATGCAGAATGTGGAGTGAAGTGCTACAGGCGAATAAGGTCAGGTCCTAATTATTCCCTGAAGATATTATGTACTGTACCGGGATGAGAGAAGCTTTTCTGTATATCTGAACCACATGACTGTTTCTCTGATTGTTTACCTGTGGCTAAGATAGGCATATCAGGTACAAAACAGCTGCATCACTAACAGAAATTAACACAAATTTGTCAGAGTCTAATAATATACTCTCTCTGGTGCAGTTTAGTACCTGTTCACTGTAGACTGAATTCCAATAGTTTGACCAAAATCGCTGGTTGTTGAGACCGACGTGATTTCGTCCTCGAACCTCTCCAAACTACTCAACTCAGAGTGGCAGCTGCTGGGTCTTGTCTGTGAAGGACAGTGAGAGTAAATATACACACGTTCAGAGTCAAGGACCTTTTTGACCAGCTTTACAGAAGTAGGTCTTAGATGTGGCTCAATATGAAATAAAAAAAATAAGACCAAGAAAAGCATGAAGATGAAAACAGCTGTTGTCAAAATGTGGAGAACACTGTTAACAACTCCTTAATATAGTTTCCTGGATCCGCATCTGGGTTTGGAGCACCATCAGAATCTTATTACTTGTCCCACACGCCATGTTAAACCTTCCCTGAAAATATCATCCAAATCTGTTATGAACTTATTGAGTTATTAGCAAAAACGAGGTAAACTGCTCTATCTCACAATGCTAACAAATCCTTTAATAAATTCCTTGATCAACATCTGGATTTTGATCACCACTTAAAATGTAATCAATCAGCCCTCTGCCCATATCTGAACTACCTGAAAATTTAGGAATTTTCGTTCTTAACTTCTTGAGCTATCTTGTTCACATCCTAAGGAAAAAACAACAAAACTGCAAAAACATAACATGCTTGGTTGAGATAATAACACCAAGTACGTCATTCATTGCATTCCATCACTGGTGTTAAGTTTACAGGAAGGAAGAAAGAAAATAATCATCACCTCAAAGTGTGAAAGAGCAGAGAGAGTTGGAGGAGGAGGTGAGGAGGAGCTGCCAGAGGAGACTTCAGCGTCGTCATTCAGGTCAGGAAGCAAAACCTCCTGATGCCTCAAAATATGAAGCAACAAGGCGTTACACATGTTCTGCTCCTCAAGCATCCTGTGTCCTGCTGGAACACTTAAAGAGAAAGAAAACATTCCTTTATTCATTTGTTACTTTGGACATACACTTACATTTAATCATGCTCAGAGGTGCACTGCTCACAGCCTTTAAACTAAAAATATTAATTTGCAACATCTGTGCAAAGAAAGCTTTTACAGGTTTTAGGCAAAAATGAGTAAATTAAAGAAAACTAAAAGTACAAAGAGTACATCACTGGTATAAATGCTAAACAGGTAAATTCTTGTGAGAAAGGGAAGGCTATTTAAGAAGACTAAAAACATCTGAAAGCTTAAGTTTAAAAATCAGACAAGTGTTGTTTCTCCTGTAGTCAGAGTGAACTGTATTTTTAGCTAAGTGGGTTGATCAGTTCAAAGTTCTACTCCAACAATGAAAAATGCTGAATGTACACATAAGGTTTAGCATATGTGCATAAGGCTGCTACTCTTTAATAAAGCTTGTTTGGTGGCTCAGCTTACAACCCGACTCCAACAAAAGCAGAGACCAAACATTTAGAAAATGAGAAAGACTAAAACAGAATGGGTTCTGAACACATGATTTTCATCGTCTGCTTATGCATTAATAGGAACAAACTTAAAGTTGTATATGAGGCTTGTGACTAGCAAGTAATGCAAACTGAGATGCAAAAACACTGCATTGTGAGCTGAGGGCAAATACTGCAAATGATTCTGAAGCATAAGAATAATAACATTCCCTGACAGGGTTAACAATGAACAGACAATAGGGAATGGTGCCATCTAGTGGACTTGCATTTGCAGAAGTAAACCCAAAAGGCGCTGTGACATTGTTTAAGGTGAACATAGTTTAACACTCTTAAAAATACACCCTTCAACACAACAAATTATTTTCACTGCAGGTCAGTGAGGGCTTTGAATACCAACTTTTGCTTTACCAAATCACACAATTACACTTTTGCTTCTTTTAAATGCCAGGCTGTTGTTGAAGTCATCCATTCTTTTTATTTTTGGATATAGTGCGATGTAAACACTCAAGGTAAAGGTGAGTTCAGCACACACCCAGAGGAGAGAACATGAAAATTTTGAGTATAAATAGATGTATGTTTATCTGGACAGCAGGTCAACAAGAACAGCAGGAGTGGCGGAGAGGAGCAGGCCATTTGTCTTATTACATAACAGACACATACGAGGGCAACAGGCTGCTTGAACGAGGCTCAGATAACAAATATGGATGAGGACAGAGCTGCCAAGAAAGCTGTCACACTTGCAGCATGGCAATACCATGTGCTGCAGCAGGGGAGGGCGATGTGTTTTTCCAGGGGGGCGTACTGACTTAGAGATGTGAGCAAAGGGCAACAAACTGTGTAAAGCAATCAAAATGCAAGTAACCATTATGAATTTGGGAGATTTGACGGATTAGTTTTTGCATACATGCCAACCCAGAGGGCCTAACACAAATCAAGACCTTACATTGGAAAAAGCTGACTCATCCCTACAGCTGTAATAGTTCAGACACATTGTGACTTTGACTCAGTATTTAGAACCAAACACAAAACAGGCAAGCAGCTCTTAAGAAGATAAATATGAACATAGTAGAAACTTTACATTTATGTTTTACAAAACCACAAATATGAATGAAAATGATAATATTTTTGAGTAAAATTAAAAAATGATACCTTGCTATGTTGATGTTATTTTGCCTGAATGATAGGAACAGTGCGAAGCTTACCTTTCTATGCCAAACTGTCAAAAGTAAAGCATCATGTCTTTTTATTCACATTTATGTTTGTATTTTTCTTTTGAAATCACTGGCCTAATTGAGAGATCCAACAGGTTGGCAGCGACCCATGGGATACATTCTGCCCATGTGTGTCTTTCAGTCTGAAGTAGACGGTCAATTTAATGCAGGGTTCCTAAAGATCCTCAAAGAAGGTCTTATTTTGATTCTTCTTTTACCCTTGGCTATATAAACAATGCAAAATGTCTTGCTCTTCAATGTGAGACTTGTAGATGAGACATTAGATGTGTCCAAATGCATTTGCACATTTCATGCCTGCATTTTTTTTTCCCTTTTCAATAAAGCCTCCTTTTAGATTAATATCTACCATCCCAATTGTCACATGAAAATAAATTGATCTGACTTGAACAAATCAGGATTTAAGCAAATAACAGATAAAAGTTTATTCAACAGTACTTGTCAATTGTTGGTTGCCCATTAACACAAAAGGAAAACATGTCAGTTAGTGTTTTTAAAAGGTCTGAAAGGTTTGGAATTTAAATGTTATGGCCGTGTTAGAACCCTGTAACAATAGTGTTGAAAAGTGCAACATTTAGACCATGTAATCAGTTAAGTTGAGAGAAAACACAGAAAATCATATTAAGTTGTGATTTTAGTTTGTAAAATAGTATTCTCTGTTCCTACAAAAACAGCACATTTTAGGATTTTGTAACCTAAATTAGTCAATGAAAAAGTGGAAAGATGTAACAGCTACATTAAGAAACAGATCACACATAAATGTTTATCAGTGGCTTGAGATGGAGAGACAGTATGCAGAGCTAACATGGAGTGGCAACTGAATCTTTTAAAGTACTGTAGTTTAAAGTGCATAAAAAGCATAGGTATCTATTAATACGTTGTATGTAAGAATGTATAGAACTGTATTTACTACGTTTTAATGGATCATTATTATTTCGTGGGTGGGTTTGTTAACTGGAGTCAAATCTATCTGTAACACTTTGACAGATTGCAAAAACAAAACTCAAGAGTTTGAACTGCATTTTTAGCATCAATGCCACAAGAATAAGGTTAATTACAACGGATTTACTATGTAGCAGACAATTGCCCAAGTCCCTCCGATCCGAGTCCCAAGCAAGTCTCGAGTCATTTGATCTGAGTCCCAAGCAAGTCCCAAGTTATTTCTGTTGTGGGCAAGTCGAGTCGAGTCACAGGCTTTGTAAAGTCGAGTCGAGTCGAGTCACAGGCTTTGTAAAGTCAAGTCGAGTCGAGTCACAGGTTATGACGGGTCAGGTCCCTCACCATTGTTCCCCAGTCCACCCAACCATACAACACACGGACACCCTCTTTACTAATGTTAGCCATGCTAGCTTCATATTGACCACAGGTCAGGCTAACGTTCCTGCCATATTTACCTATGGCAGGAACGTTAGCTACCTGGCTAACGGTTGCAGGTATCACTCACCTGGCCTCATGTGTCCTCAGGTGGTGGATAAAGTTTGATGTTGTGCCCTCTTTTTTGCTTATCGAAGCATTGCAGGTCGTGCACTTGGTGTGTCTTTGTTTTCCATGATTGAAATTCTTTATATGCAAAGAAAATAACTTTGGGCACAGAAGACACTGCGGTTGCCAAATTGAAACCCGTGTCCCACTGATCATCACTGTAACAGAAGCGGGTGTGTGTTAGGAACGTATGTGTGTAGTACTGTGTCGTGTGCGGGACAATAATAGGTGACGGACAAGTGTACTGTAAATGGAGCATCAATAAAGTGAACCTAAAAGGAAAGAGAGGCGTATATCTCCTGTCTGGCTCTTCATATAAAGCCTGAGTGCGTGCAATTTTCTGAATCATGTTGTCTCAAGTTAGGTCGAGTTAGTCAAGTTTATTCAAGTTAGTCTGAAGACATTTTCTCTCGAGTCCTTGTCGAGTCACGAGCTTTAACCTCCCGAGTCCGAGTCGAGTTGCAAGTCGTCTCATTAGCAGCTCAAGTCCCTATGACTCGAGTCCAATAGTCAGCTATGTAATACTACCAAGTAAATAAAAAAGCAATTTTGTTCTAAAAATGCACTTTCAACAGTTTTAGTCTCCCCTTTCTTTCTGTTTAATACTGACCCTGTGTAGTCGACATTTTTTTTCATTATGAATTATCTGCAGCTCCACCATGACTATGATTTTGCAATTCCTAATTCATAACTTTTTTTCCTAACCCTGCTCATTTCCCTAATAATTCTAAAACTGGGATGAAGGATGTGTGACTACGGGTTGGGGAACAGCTCAAAGAGTGTTGGTTTGATATCAAGTCCTTTCCAACCTCAGAGGAGCTTGAACGACACAGGCCCTCAGCTGTCGTAACTGTGTCTCCGTAGGGGTTTAGTTTGTTTGTTGTAAATGCCGAGTTCAGTAAACAGGAAGGGAAAATATTTTAACTATTATCTGTCCACATTCCACACCCATGTCTTTGGTGACAAACCTGACCCCACCCTGCCTTTATAATGCAGTGAGGTAAAGAAAATAAAAATACAGAGGGAAACATGCACACAGTGGCTGGCAAGCTGAAGATAAAATTTATATGCTGTCCTCATGCAAAGTGGCATTAAAATGACTTACTGAAATATACAAGGCCCAAAGATGGTGGCCAGATTTTCCAAAGGCATGTGATTTAAGTTGCTGTGAGCGGCCACTCTGCACAGGAAGTGGATGAGGTAAGATAAAACAAGAAGGTTGTCATCTTGGAGGAGATTAAGAGTTTCCTTAAGAGACTCGTTTATATGATCCTCGTCTGCACAACCTGAAAATAAGCATAAACATCAGAACATTACATGTTGTTTATTCTATTAACCATGTACAGAAAAAACAGTTTTCAATGGCACTATTAACTATAAACCTTACTGTACCTAAAATTATATGATTACGAGTGAGAACATGCTCATTATGAGCCATATTTACAAACTACATATAGGGAGACAAAATAATTGATAGAATCTATAAAAAAAATATGTTCATGTTGTTTTGGAAAAAAAATCCTGGATGCAAAATCGAATACACAGCATTACTCAGGAATATTTACAGTTACGTGTCTATTGACCCCAGGATAATTTAATTGTTTTTAACTGTTTAGTCTAAACGGTGAATCGTCATTTTATTCATCTTATTTATTCGGGCAAACATTTGAACCAGCCCTTTTCCACAAACTAGTACTTTATTGTTTAGGTCATTTTAGTGTAGAGATTAACACTGTGCTGAGAGCTTTTAGTAAAAGCCCCTGTGTAACATGAGAGTGTGCTCATTGGTTCTTGAATAATGGGTATGATATCTGTATTAGTAGATTCAAAAATTTGAACCAGTACTTACTGCAGATAAATATCCTTACATAAAAAAGCATTTAATTGGTGGAATGTTTGCAAACATGTTGTTAAGTTAGCACAATAAGCTTAAACTCAAAAGTGTAAGGTCTATTAAAAAAAGAAATTTCTGACAGCTGGTTGATACATCACGGCTTGCATCTTCTAAGTTTGTCTTTCTGAACTGTAAAATGTATTTTGCATATTGTTGCAATCATGCAAAAACCTCTTATCTCAAAATTTGCTACTTTTTAGGAAATGAGGGGGAAAAACACTGCATTACTAGGGATGGGTATTAATAAGATTTTATAGATACCAGTGCTATCAATGATCCTCCTAATCGATCCAATTCTATAACAATTCTCTTATTGATTCCTGCAGATTTTCCAGGTGGGAAAATGTTGGCCCGTAGATTTTCAGTGGCAACAATGTCAAACACACGTCACAGCATAGATAACTGCTTCCTCAAGTTGCTGGTGTTTCCACTCACAAAAATTAAGCCACAACTTTGACTGCTTCCGAACCCTGTCAGCGCAAACAATTAATTAGCAAAAAGACTCATGATATCGATTCTTTGATGGAGCTGTTAAAGATTCTCAAGTGGAATTAGTTTTCGATTCCCATCCCTGTGCAGTACTGAATGAAAAAATATTGCATCATTCCGATGAGAATTGTCATAATTTTTGATTTACCTAAATTGTAACAAAGCCACTTACCTTATGTGTCAGGTTAGTACTATTTATATTTTGAAAAAAAATCATAAAAGCATCGATAAGGAGTTTTGGTACGACAGTGGCGATATAACAAAGATGCGATCAAGAAAAAATTTAATTCAGCTACTTTCAGATATCAGGTTTGGCAAAAAAATAACTTGAAGGTATCATCACATTGAATATCTTAATAAAATCTAATATTGAGCATCTTCAGCCTACTCTCAAAAACACCAGCAAATGCATCAACAAAATAATGCCTTCATACACTTCAATAAAGTTCATTAAATTTGATTTTGCTGTTGCCAGTATTAGAGACTTTCTAGTACCTGAAAGCATTTGAACAAGTTGTTTGCGTTGTGGTTCAGGTACTATGGGGGTTGGTAGCTCCCTAAAGAAGAGTTTGAGAAGAGAAGCCACTGTGGGAACATCCTGCTCCTGCTCAAGGTCCACCCTCTCCCCCCTGTCCCACCTCTGTCTCATCTGCCTGGTACGCACTGCTGAGGCACACAGACGGAACAGACCTCTGTGGTGCACGCCTGTGATAGAGAGCAAGTTCATGAAAACGCCACACAAGTTCAAAAAACTAACATGAAAACAAAGAGAGATGATAGAAAAAGAAGATAGGGGAAAGATGTATGACTGAGGCCATTAACCTGTGGATTCCTATCCATCCGCAGATCTCTAAGACACAACAAGCAGACAGAACTGTGGATGTGCATTAGATCGAAAACTAGCTGAGATGGACACATAGATGGTTAAAAAGGCCTTTTACTCACATGTCCGTTTCACTTTTTAAACTTGTGTTTTATTTAAATGATAAATGTTATACATTTTGAGTGGGAAGACCTAAATTCCTCTGGCATCATTACAGGGGATCTTCAGTTGTTTAAGGTTGCTGATCACTGAAAGGATAAAGTTAGTTGACAAATTGTAAGGATGTCCCAAACTCACCTTGCTTATCCAGGAACTCCACCATGTCTCTTAACACAAGGGGTATCCCACAGACCATATGTCCGTCTGCTTTCAGTGTTTCCAGGGCAACACCAAACGTGCACCTAGCAGCAGGTTCAGACTCCTGGGTGGGAGCGGCTGGCTCTGGGCTGACCTTAGCGCGGGACCTCAGGATTCTTACGGAAGATGGGTCACTCTGTACAGTAATGAGATAAGCAGCAGCTTACTTAGCAGAAATCTCATTGTCAGTTTTCTTAAGTCTCATGTAAGAGTAGCCCCAGTATTTTTAGTGGCATGAACATATGTAACACAAAGAATGCAACTTCACTGTTGTCATAAAAAAAGCAGAAACCTCATGACCACCCTCAAAAAGGGGTTCAAAAAAACTTGGAGCGCTAAGGTGAGAAACAGAAGGAAAAATAACAAAACAGTTTAATATATGTCTTTGTCTTTGAGATGTAACTTATCATTCCAAATCAAAATACATGTTTTTTTTAAGGCTGATAAATGATTTAAAACAGTAACATACACCACACCACTCCATAAGATTCAAGCAGCTGTTTGAAGTGACACTGATGTAACAGATAGATGTTTCATCACTGAAACATGCAACCGACCAACACAGCTGCAAATAAGCTGCTGGATTATGGCAAGAATTATAACCAGAGTTACTTTCCTAGACAGAGATTATGGTTAATGACAAGGATTTACTCGCTGATTTTCGATAAACTGCAAAACATGTATTTATTGAACACAAACATGTTAACACTTATGATTCTGAAAACAAGCAACATGTGAAAATAAATGTATTTGAAAATATAAATATCAAAAATAGTATATGCAAAAATTAGTTCAACTTGTCAAGTGGAAAGGCAATCCAAACATGATTTTTCTGTTCTCATTCTAAATCAAAACGCTTTAACCCAGTAATAGCTGTAAAGCATGATTAGGGTAAATTCGTGTTGGGCAAAAAATAGAGTTGAGTGGAACACTGTTAAAGAGTGCGCTTTATTTTCTTACACACTGAATGAAGCTAAGGATTGTTTTTTTCTGAGTCTAAGCTGAGATACCATCGACTAAAATTTCAGGCACTCATCAGCAACCTTATACTGGTGGACAAAGATGGAATCTAACACATAAGCTGACCCTGAATTTTGAGCATAGACAAAAATGTTTTCTTTTTTTTTCATATTAACTTGACAGTTTTCACAATTGCAATAAACCAACTATGCAACAATGCATAGTTGGTTTATGAAATGTGCATTGCATGTTTTAATTTTTGGTACATGGTTGTTAAATTGCTGTCCCATCCACCCAACAAGAGCTTGGTTGAATGAAACAGTAAAATGCTGTTTCAATGAGAGTGTTACAAAGGTTTTAATGTAAAGAAAATTCTCAGCCTTGCAACTGGAAAACATTTGATATTATTCATCGATACGTTATGTGTGCATATCACTAATAAACCTGAAAATGTTCGTTTAAACCTGGATGTTGCCAAATATTTGCATCTTCCTTTATTAGTCAGCAAAAATGCAATGTAAAACTCTGCGGGTGCATTTGAGACCGATACAGCGGCTTGACCTCACCCCAGTGAAGAGTTTTTAGAGAAACACTAATATTAAGCACTAAATGAAATCAACTGAAGCAAGGTACAAAAAATAAATGTTCACAACAGCTTTTCATGATAAAAACTGCTGTCCTGATCAACCAAATTCACTGTCCCATTAACCAAACCCTTCCAGAAAAAAAAACGTTTTTGGACCAGTCCTCCAAAACGTTCGAGCCATTTAAAATGTACCCTCTCATTTGTCACAATCACATAAAATGTATGATGTCAAAGACCTTTTCTTGCAAAAATTACAGAAAAACACATCTTGCAAGTACAATAAATCGAACTAGTGGTTATTAGATAAGATAAGATACACCTTTATTAGTCCCACAGGGGAAAATTCCAGATATTAAAAAAAGGATTCATTAATAAATAAAGATACTAAAAGAAATGCACTAAGAAACTGTGCATAAAAGTTTTTTAAACTTTCACCTAAATGCTCAAGACAGAAATCAAATAACTGAATTTGGAATTTTGCAGGATGATCCTCACCAGAGGATTTTGCCATGAATCAGTCAACCAAGGAAGGTAAAAATGTGATTGACAAAATACCTAAAAATAGCAATGAGGATCATTATTTTAACAACTACTTAGCAAATAAACATTCAATAGAGGTCCATTCACTGAGTAGTATTCTACTCTATATGTTAGGTATTATGTCAAGAAGAAATGGCAGACTTTCACACAAATATAGCTCAAGTACAAGAAACAATAACATTAAATAGTCACATGGGTTTCCTTAGTAAAGCTAAGTTGTCGGGCCCTTTTACATAGCAATTAAATCATTCTAAGAAAAAGACCACAAAAAAGGCATTATTGTTGTCAAAAACAAGTCACGACAGGCAATCAATTACATGTAAGAGGCAACGGCATGCACTGGTTCTTTTCTTTCCTTTTTTCTATGAACCTAAAAGCAATACGACCCTGCCCCAGCAACACAAAACTGCTGTAACACAAACACAACAGGATTATTACATTAAAAAACGACCACAGCATGACATAGCTCCTCAAAACTTACACACAGCGAAATAGAAGCGCTCGCTCCCATGTTTCAAGTCAACGGACCGAGGCAGCTCTCCATTTCCAACTGTTGGGCGTATTTTCCCCTCTTCCAGCACGAGCTGTGCCGTTAAAAACTAACAAAAAGTCCGACAGACAACGAGCAGGCAACGCCATTATCTTCGAATGGCCACAAACAGCTTTCACATGGTTAAAATTATAGTTATTAAGATGGAGGAAGGTTAGCATTTCCCTCCTCACAGCTGCGTTAGCTGCCAGGACGTTTGTTGATGTTGCCAGTCACGTGAAACACTTGTAACCATGGTGATGTGTGGAAGGAGAGGCTCCCGGAAGCAGAAGCGTCGCAACATTTAATATTGTGAGGACATAAACAATCTATGAACAGATAAAAATTCCTTTACCCCTGCCCTAAGCTTTACTTATCTTGCCAATTATCTCAATGTGTTCAGATATGTCTCCTTTTGCTCTTTTGCTTGTTTGTTTTTCGGACCGACGTAGGCCTACCTCAAAAGCGTTCTGGTTGGCCACTGTACAGCACTTCTCATTCTAAACAATGTAGTACGAAGTGCTATAGTTTCAAGACCACAAACAGATAAATGAAGAGACGAAGACCCCCAACCAGGAAGGCCTTTGGTGGTGCGGTGGTTATTAACAGATTCGAAAGGCTCACAAGTGACAGGGGCTCCTAAAAACCAGTAAATTAGAAGAATTGTGTACACATTAATTAACTTTGTGCTATAGCCTATGTCTGTAAATATATCTCGTCTCCTAAGATGTAAAAGATACTGAGCTTTTCTGATCTTTAGATGCTCAAAGTTAAATTCAAGGATCTTGTGTAACATTTAATGTAGGCTATATAGCCTATTTAAGCTGTTTCTGTAACAAAAGCCTATATCAACGTGTTTGGGATTTTAGAAAGAGTAAAGAACAGATGGTAGAGTAAGACAAAGACCTGTATAATCTACTTACGTTTAATCTTTTTTAGGGTTAAAAAACTAGAGATATGAATAAACACTTTAAATGCTCAAAAAGGTCAAATTCCTTAAAGTTCTATGCAAAACATAGTTTAATTCACTTTTCATTTACTGAAGATGAAAAGTGTTTTCTCCACTGTTTTAAGAGTATTTTCTAAACCTTGATTCTATGTTTTTATTTGTGGGTTTGGAAGTCTGTTTCGGTCTGTTTTGACGTGATTATCCTGTAGACTGGGCCTTATTAAGGATTTTACATGTATCATATCTCCATTAAAATAAATTTAGAACATGCTGATGTAAAACATAATTGACAATTAACCATTACCTGCTGTATCATTGTAATTTTAAGACATGGTTGTACAAAAATTCTAAAGGCACACCTTGACTTGTCTCAAGGCACACCAGTGTGCTCTACCACACAATTCAAGGACCACTGATCTAGAAGATACATCTAAATGGCAAAACAGATTTGCTTAAAAAGAGGCAAAATTGTTTGAGAAAAGGTTGTAGCAACAGGAAACTTTCAGTAATGATGTGGAACTACTTGCATAAAAAAGTAAATATATCTTAATGCCCCATTTTCAGCTTTTGCTCTGTAATTTGACTGTTGAACTTTTGTAAAATAAAACAAGCTACATCTCACTCAAGGTAGACATTTTGTACTGAATACATTACAATGGGGAGAAGCATTTCGCCAAAGACAATTGGAGCAGTAATAATAGTCAATACATCACTGGAGCATATGTCATATTACTCAAATATAAAAAGTCTTGTATCAGTGTTTATCACAAACCATGTCACTTACAAGCAATCATCCAAATAACTTTTATTGGCACCTTTTAAATAAAATAAAAGAACAGACAAAACATTTAAATAATATATAATACTGGCACAAAAAGAACAGTGGCCAACAGATGACAGCCCACATATTGCCATTCTAGGTCAGTACTATATGTACTTCATCTTTACCTTGTAAAATAGCCTCTACAAACACAAAAAGCAATAAACCAGCAATAACTCCCTCACACCTGAAAGCAGAACTTTAAAAATACATTTGTAGTGGTCTATTTAACAACATTCAAGTGATTCTAAAAGCCTATTGCAAAGTTTATTACAATTATGATCACAATAATCAACTTAAAGACAACTTTTAACAGCGCTATGGCCGGTTCTGTGCATATAAAAGTCACTAGCACATAGGACTTAACAAACTAGTGCTAATACAAAAGATTATCAAACAATGCACACATACAAACCTGTGCATGTATGCAAACATGCGTGTGCAGACACCTACACACACCACATACAAACAAATACGCACACATCATGATAGAAAAGGACCAGCCTGGTCAAAATGAATGCCACCAGAGGTCATGATTATCATGCCACAAAGAAAAACAACATGCTTTAGGTTGGAAATACAGAGGGACCTCTTCAGTGTTTTACATGGTATGAGCATGATGTATGAAAAGTCTTTGTGCAATTCAGAGAAAGGAGGTATGTGAAACTCAAGCCATTTCTAAAAAAGTATAAACTAAGTCAATGCACTTAAAAACAAAAGCTGTCTATAAAGCAAGGCTTATGTATTGTTCCAACAGGCATATGTGTTGACAGGCATTGACTATCATCGATGCTTTGGTAAGATACATTAGTGGTTTTCATTAAGATACATTGTTGAACCAAAATTGAAAATAAAAATATCAAGATAAAATAACATTTATTAAAAAACCCTCCCTCTTTCGCTATATCCCCATATACTCTGCTCTTGTAAGGTTCCTGGCAGATTTTGTGCATTTGTACAGTGATTTGTGAAACAGTGTCAGTGTTATTGTCACTGTGTAAACACCAAACACATCTGCAGATATTTCTCTCTCCAGAGTAAATAATGTTTGCCTTATTTTTTCAGCGCTACAGTGAGGTAAAAAAGTATTTCTAAAAATGTAATGCAGAGCTGGGGAGTTGAACAGTATCAATAAGTTGGCCTCTTAAAATGAGGCAATAAAAATAACAAAGAAAACTCCAACACAGGCATCATATCAAACCTTGGAACCTGAGAAATGCAGGTAAATCACAGAGAAAAGGCCTGTACTTCAAAACCTCTGGTAAGTGTTTTGGTATATTAGATCCTGGCAGCAGAAACGTGAGGAACCCCCTTATAATGAAAGAAACAAAACTCCCCTTAAAGGTGGTTCTGGCACAGTTTTTCTGCAGACTGCTGCATGGTAATAAGAGATTGAGATTCATGTCCCTGTGCTCAGCGCTCATATTCAAGCTACAGAGGCAACTTTTTCACAGTTGCTGGTGTAGAGGACGTCTGGTCTGTCGTTCTCCGGGTGCTTCTTATTCCAGCAAGGAAGGGTGAGCAGAGTGAGAATGCAAGCTCCGAGCAACACGCAGCTCCCACTGAAGTAGAACGCCAAGTCATATGACTGTGTGAAGTCAAAGAACCACCCTGGAAATTGGTGAGAAAGAGACATTGTGAGAACAGTCAGTGGGGTTTCCTGGCAGATACAGGGTCAGCTTAATAATGACTGGCTGTCTTTTATTGGATGACATGCTCCTGGTCTGCCTGACTGATTCAACAATATGATTTTTGAAATGACTCAGGAAACATGACCTTATAACAGAGTTAAATCTAGACACAAAAACTATACCTTTTCTATTTAAACAATAAATGCCAGTGATAGAAAAAAGACAGATCTACTCACCTACAACAGGTGGTCCCAGCATTATCCCAAATCCCCCGAAGAACATGAGGATGCCATGGGCTTGAGTCAGTCTGTCCAATCCAACAATCTTTGTGGTAATGTAAGAGGTGAGGGACCAGTTCCCGGAGAAAAAACCCATAACAACACAAAGAATCTGAAGTCCAAGATAACTCTTAATAAGGGGGATGAGGAGCAGTGACACTCCTCCTGCATACATGGTGAAGGCATACAGATAGATGCTGTTGATCCACCTGATGTCAACCATGACACCCAGCAGCAGTTTACCCACACAAGTTGCTATAGCTCCTATAGATACCAGAGGAATGACACTAACTTCTTCAATGAGTCCCTGACTTTGAGCCACATCTTCTATAAAGAGCACAGGAGGGAATGCTCCCAGGCTGAAAAGGAAGACAGCAATGCAGAAGGCCACCATGGCTTGGTCCTGCAGGATCTCATACATGGAGTGCATGTACTTAAAGTAAGCCTGCTGCTTCTTCTTGATGACATTCATGATGCCTAATCCAGCAATGAGGCTGCCTTTCTTCTTCTCAGTCTGAATGTCCTTAGAATCGATGGTGATGAGCAACTCTTTTACTGTTAGAGTTTTCTCTGGTGTTTTGGTACCCGCTGTGATTTTAAGGTCATCCAACGGGGGCTTCTCAAAAAGCTGCTCTTCTGTGTTGCGCTCCAGGGCGGCCTTCTGTTTGAGGTAGTACCCAGGCATGTTCAGGGGCCTCATAAAGCCGGCACAGGCTGTAAGATTTAGTGCTACAGCTCCAATGATCAGCAGGCATCCGTCCAGGCCATACAAGACGATCAGCTCGTTCTGAGCAGTGGCGTAGACAAAGGCTCCAACGCTTGTACCTGGGAGGTCAGAGGGAGACAGAAATCTTTGATTAGTGTAAAATAGAACAAATAAAGGCTAATCAAAGCCATGCTGTGTAAGAACCCATTGTATATAAGTGAAGTGATTTGTTGTTCCTAAAATGGCGTGTTTTTTTTTCATAGTCCTCATGATCCTTGAGCTCTAACATCAGTGTGTTCCAAGGCCACACTTTTCAAAGCTGCCACTGGGGGGTGCTAAGTCGGACTCTTCTATGCTATCTGATGTAAAGTATTCGTACATGAGGCTCCTCAAACAACTTAAATGATTAACCACAGGAAAACACCTGACCACACCTGAAATCACTGATTATGCTCACAATAGTGATGTCACAGTGACCTGATACAGTATCTCACTAACCAACACGTCTTCATCACTATTCTTCCCCTGGAGATCAGCATAAACACTTTGCTTTCTTAGATTTATACCACAGGATCTCTCAATAGTTTAAAACTTACGACCAACATGCAAATTTGTCCCATACAGTTCTATCGTCAACCCTCTAAAAAAATGTCCATGGATGTTTTGACTTTCAGCAAAGCCGGAGTTAGTCCTCAGCCCCTTCCTATGAGCCTACTCTGCATCTACAACTCATCAGATGTTTACCTCAGCATCCCAAGGCTCCCAGCTGCTCAAACATGAAAGAAGTGAGCATGGAGAACTGGTGTGCACCCAGTGAGCACAGGGAGGCTCAGAGAGGGGCGGCAGTACCTGTGGTGACAATGCCGAGGGCAAGGCCGCGTCTCTTGTCAAAGTATTGACAGGTGATTGTCAGCGTGGCTGCGTAGACGAGACCACAACCCAGGCCTGTTGGTGAGAGAGAGGACAAGGACAGACAAGAGGAGAATTTCTATTAGCACAGTTGAAAGAAAAAGATTTAAGTTAAAAAATAAACCAGATACAGAACAATGCATCACACATATAACATGAACATGTTTTAAAGCTGGCCTAAGTGTAACAGCTTCTAGAAATATGAAACAAGTACATGTTATTTTGGTAAATGTTCTCTTTAAAACTCTAGAAAGATTAATGGACCGGAACGTTTAGAGGCTGCTTTACATCAGGTTTCCTTAACTAAAGTACCATATGATGAGTAAACAAGCTGCACGTGCAGGTACAGTCGAGCCATCATCTAAGGGCATCTCTAAAAATAAATGACTATCTTCAAATATGCATGGCCTCCCCTCTCCAGCACTGCCTTTGCAAAGAGGCACTGCTGACTGTGAGGGTGCGCACTAGGATTAAGCACGGCTTGGCTGTCACTTAATGCGGCATAACAGGTGGTGCTTGGGCTGTCGCCTGCACACCAGTTAGTGTGCAGAGGCAATAAAGGGTTGCATGGGAACCAGGCTAAAGTACCCCATAAACACAAACAACAATGTCAAACAAATTATGCAATGCTGAGGCGTATATCTTGTCCTGTTGTGATTGTGCGTATCAGTTCAGTAGCTATGGTATTCATTAACCTGCATTTTCGGATATAGTCAGCCTTTGTTGTTGCGTAATGGTTGGACTTAAAGTGCCCCCCTGCCTGTTATAAACGATTATATAATGTGTCATGAGATTCTCATGTTAGAAGGATAAGAAGCTTAGTTAACACCCATGACCAGAGTAACATCCAACATTTTTTCTCTCATTTACGAGAACTAAGCCATTGTCAGAATATCTATCTGATGCTTTAGTGAAGTGAGTCCACAGCTGCTTCAACTCCATGACATGAAGGAAGCTTGAGTTAAGTAATGAAAACACTCACAGGTGTGGATGTCATGAGTGTTTGCTTACCAACCACGATCCCATAGGAGAAGATGAGGAACTGGACATTGGGAGCAAAGGCACTGAGCATCAGGCCGCCTGCCACCATCACACCGCTGAAGACGGTCACAGGTCGAGCCCCAAAGTTGTCCACGCAAGCACTGCAGACAGGACCTGAGAGAAACAGGAGGAACAGAGGGAGAAAAGTCAGGGACAAACGAAAATGACACGTAATTTTGTATAAGAAAGCATCAAGGAAAAAATGAACTCAGCACAGCTGTGTCTGATCATGACCCTGCCACATCGCATTAGGTTCAAACGGACAGCCTGTCAGAGGTGCTGTCATTTCACTTGAGGTTCTTGAGAAGCCTGGTATTGTGATGTTTACGTCAATTTTCTTATTTAAGAAAAATACAATTCATAAAGGGCCAGTTAGGGGTGTCCAAATTATGGTTAAGTACGCAAAGTAAGCATGTGGCTCATATTTAATTGACCTGCACTAGAACATAAGACCTAAGCTTGACTAATAGAAAAAGACAAATGAATTACAGCACAAATTTTCTGCACTCGTCCCACTAACCTGCTCCAATCCACAATATTAGAAATACATTGTGCTAAAAATGGTCAAGCACCAACACCAACTCACCATCAAAGTTTGCTCTTGTTTTGCGTATGATGTGGTGAAAAGTGGCCAGCTGCCCACCCAGCAGCACTGAGTGTCATTCTAATCCTGACCAGAGTGACCATGGCCACTTAAATCTGGTCATCAACTACCCCAAAACCCTAAACCCAGAACAATGGCCATCAAGAAATCAACAGGGAGCTGCGATGCAGAATGTCTCTATTGTTACTTGTCTTCAAACTTGTTCAGTTATTTATCATATTGTAATTTAGGATATTCCCAGGTGTATAATTCAAAATCTATTTTGCAACTTAGATTTAAATTACTAAAACATCCAAACAATGGTCAAACTGGGCCATTTTATTTATCACAGAACCCTAGTGAGAGCTTCAAAGGAACATGAAGCTGGACACAAAGGTGAATATGAATAATGCTAATAGTAATAAGAGTTTGCATCTGTAGCCTTGGAAACTTTAACATCCATGTCTGAATGTGGTCTCTTGGTGATTTAGTCCAGAGATTATGTGTTAGTCTAACCTGCCAAAACTTAACCTTCATGTTTTAAAAATAAAAATAAAAATAAATACTACTAATTCATTAGCCTATTCCACCTGATCATTAGAGGCACAGAGTTACAGAGTTACAGAGTTAGCGAAATAGACTTCTCTACTTATTTTCAGTGCCTGCTGAATATTCCCATGTCTCGAGGTGGGTTGACTCATCCCTCATGCAACGTCAACAGTTTCCTTTTCCTCAACACACAGGAAGACCCGGTTGTGGTGCAGCATAAGCTGCAGTGCTGCAGCTGTCTGACAGCTGGGACACGTGTCCCCGACTCAGCCAGACCCGAGGCTGGATCTGTCCAGTCATGATTTTTCACCACATCCCCTTTGTGGGAGACTGCAGCGGGCTGGTGGGGGAGCTGTGTCTTACATGGAAATGGCATTCAAGACTGCTATCTCTCCTTTACCCTGTTTGCTCTACAGAGTCATGAAGATATATCTTTATAAAAAACATTCAGAAACTACATGACACTAAGCTTTAGAGTTTAAGTTCATCTCTACTTTTTAAATATAGTTTTTAGTTTTCAGCTTCATAGCTGAAAAAACCACACACAGTCTCACAATGGTAGCAGAAGACAGAAGTTAGGAATTTTCTAAATACATCCACACATGAAAAAACCCTGTCTATTTTGTGTATCACTGTGCAAACACAGTGACAAAAAGTATTTATTTCCAACTTATTTTTCCAAACATAAATTATTATCAATATTCCAAACCCCATCCTATCTTAAAACAGACCCAAAAAAACTAAGTGGCAACAAAACCTTATTTCTATCAAGGCTTCAGTCAAGTCACAATTTACAGTTGTGATAAATAAAGACATTATCTGCAGAAGGCCAATAGAAGCCTGTTGTTACACAGCCCAGACTGATCTTTGCACAAATCCAACCTCTGATATGGTACAGTCAATCACAAAATTTTGGGTTGGCACATAGGGTGGTTAATCACAATTCTTTGTCCTCATTTGGCCACACCCCTGTCAGGACATTTCTCCTTGATGGGTGACAAAAAACCTCTTGGAGTTGCGCCCCACTATTTGAGAAACACAGCTTTTTGTAATCTCTACACTGTTAATCATGAGTCAAGCACTTGTAAACTTTACTAACATGTATAAAGCAGTTTGTAGCTGTTGGGCAGTAACTGTGTTTCCTCAAGACCTTTCAGGAGATGTGAAAAAATAGATACTACAGTGCCATAACTAACAATTGGTTTTAATTCTCCACATTGATATTAAAGCACTCATAAACGTAAAGGTTGATCAGCTGCACTTAATAGAGCATTGTTTAACTGTGTTCATAAATAATTCATAGGTCATTAATTCATGTTTTATTAAAGATAATTTAGTATTACTAATGTTAATTTAATGCTTTGTTAATAAACTCATGCTTTATAGGTGTAGTTAATGTAAACTCTTATCCTCATTTACATAGTTTTGCATTAACACCTTATCTCCCCCAGCCTATTTTCAATTAAGTGTATTTCTCTCCAAATCGGTCCCTCCAGCTGTTCTTCTTCCTCCCTCTGTGTGAGATCAAGACTAAGTGCTCCTCTGACATTCATGACATGAATGACTTGCACTTGCTTTGCTTTCCTAGAAAATCAATAACAGCAACTCTGCTCCGGGAGCCACAAAGCACCAGTCTTTGTCATTGTTTTTCCTCTCCATCCTGCTGAATCATGACAATAAGAACAGCTCTTTAGCACCTGTGGCTTGGCATGGGATGGTTACCGATGTTATTTCCTCTTTCTATGCGAGTCAGACTTGATAAATAATGTTGATTGTGTCGGTTTTGTTATCAGCAGCATCCTTTATTGTGATAAATTAGACAAAAATATCAGGTATGCGCAGGTGAAGGTTTAGTGGCCTACTTTAAACACTGGACTGATATAGTATCTCTACCTGAGTCATGTTAGTAGATATGCTGCCTATAGTGGCATTAAGTTCAAAAACAAAAAAACAGTGATAAATTCATGTAATGATTTGAACAACTGAAGAAAAATCCTCAACTGTTATTATTTGCTTTATACAGTAAGTGGCCTAACTTATAGCCTGACGTAGAGTTGTGTCATAATGATGTTTGCTACTCACTGGCAATGAGTCCCACTCCAGCCACGAGTGAGCCCACCCAGGCCGTCATGCCTTTGCCCTCCTGGAAGGCATGCAGCCACTCAGGGTACAGGACGCCCACAGACTGAGGTGATCCATAGGCCAGAAGTTGGGCCATAAAAGAGGCCACCACAATCGCCCATCCCCATCCTCCATCCAGGACTTTTGTAGACTGAGCCATAGTGTTGATGTTAAGGCTGCACTCAGGGATCTGCTACAGCTTCTACAGAGGAGGGGCTCCTGTGGAAGGCAACAAAAAAAACAAAAACACAGCACTTGTGAGTTTCATATCCAAATAATGGAAAAAAGGAATGCTCAGAGCTCTGCATAATTACAGACAATAGATGCATAATTATGCTAGCGCTTCAGAAGCTCCCAAATTATACACTCACGCAAAGCCTTGATGATGTGCAGGCTGCTGCCGCGACCAGCCTGGGAAAACAGGCAGTTCACCTGTGGTCCTTTACACTGACAGACTGACTGGCTGACTGCAACTCACCCATTGCCAACAGCTCCTTTTGTTACTGTCTCTCTAACCACACCTTGAAGGAGGAGAAAGTCAGGAAAAGTGCACTGCTGTGTCTGTGCCCCCCACCCCCACATCCCTGCACCTTTAACCTGCCTCCTCCATGATTCAACTTCGGTCCTGAAGAGACTCAAGGGAAAGTCTGTTCTCCTGTGCTGACCTAAGTTTTTCAGACCTTCTTGATAAATAATTCATGGAGCAGAGCAACTTTATCCATCACTGCGGCAGCTTGAACCCCCCTGGTCACACTTTGTTTACAAGCAGGGCTCTACTAGTGGGGAAATCCTGGGAAAAGCTGCTTAAATGTCTTTCCTTACTAAGGAGCCTAACTGGAAATGTGACAGTGAGGGAGATACTTTCCTATTAGAATCTGAGGGAATAATGCGCACCACAAAATGCCCTTTAACAATGATGTATCAATAAAAACACCCTCTAATTCAGTGTCTCGACCCTCATTTCATATCATTCCCTTAATCCAACACAAACACAGGCACAATAAGCAGTATATTTTGTTGAAAACATGCGGCACTCACCTCAGCATCTATAAAAACAGCAGCAGGGCTCAGCACAGCTGCGCGCTCTGCAAGAACTTTCCATGAAGGATGTCTCCCCGTTGAAAATCCTCTTCTAAAACGTCGCCACTAACAAAACAGCCACATATGAAGACGCAGCTTTATCTGAAAGGGGATCCCGCGACGTCTGTGTGTCGACAGGGCTCTCTGCATCAACAATGCGCATTGTGCATCCGTTTCATACTGCTTTGTAGCCGGCGAGAAAACCGGTTCAAAGCTGTTCTTGCTGGTCCAGCAGCAGCTTGAGCGCAGAGAGAGAGACGGGAGGAAGAGCGCCGCTTCCTCCTGCGCGCCTGGAGCGCTCGGCACACGCAGCAGCCGCACAGGGATGTTGCGCCTGTGGGCAAATGGTCCAAACTCTGTTACTTTACATTTTAGAGGATGAAATTTACGTGTTATTATAAAAGACGTCTCTGAGAGCGTCGACGCACACGCTCGCGAGCACGTGCACGAACTATGAACTGGTTACCTGAGCTCTATTTCCGGGCTGTGATCACACATGGGTAAACAAAAAAAGTGCACACACCAAATTTGTAATAACGCTCAAATAAAAAAGCTGCTTTGTCGGCTCTTGTTACACTTCTGCTTAGTCACGCATAAAGTTGGGGGGTTTGCAGGCAGAGGATGGGGGTTGGGTGGCGGTGAACACTGCTGCTCTTGAGGAACATTGTTAATTTTACCATCAGTCCAGTCTGAACCGGTTGATGGATGGTAATAACAACACCACATGGCACCGGCAGGGCGCACTACCGCCCGGAGTCCTCTCCCCTGGTGAGCTGTCCGTAATACAGCGATAAAGGTCTTAAATTACATCTTTATGGGCCTCCACATCAACAGGAAACAGCCAGCGTTTGGTCAACATGAGGGGATATCTCACAGGTACACAAACAGGCAGCAGTATGTAGACAGTTTGTCATGCTACAGTTAAATATAGCCCGAGGGGGATTCTCACAGGAGGGGACACACATGACTGTAGGATAGTGTTTAGGTACTGTAGAGTGAAATAGCCTACCAGAGATGAAAAATGAGAGAGTGTTTACTCTTCGAGGCGTCAAGATTCAAATGATAAAGCTGAGGAAAGGATGCGGAAATTAGGAGCCAAAAGAGTCTTTTACAATTTACTTAGGCTACTTAGGCCTCATCTCAGGAATTTTTGAGTTGGTTCATTTTTCTGTAGAATTATCGAAACTTGCAAATGGGTAAGAACACTACATGTATACTTGCTCAAAAGTTGAGGAACAAAGGTGAAATTTGATTTTTTTTTTTTGGATCTGCTTCCTGAATGACTAAATCAGCCGTGCCTTATGGATTGGAGTCAAACTGTACTTTGTCCTGGACAGATTCTTGCAGGCCCTGGATGTTTACACAGGGGATTTGAACCACTCTGGTTGATTAGACCAGGAGAGGTTGAGACATGTTAGGGCTATGGTGAAATATGTTAATGTCACCATTTATGAGGACTAATTGAAAAGATAACAGGTAAACAAGTCATCCTAAAGACACAGGTTCAACAAATTTCACAGGGTTGTGAGGCCATCAGTCAAACAAACTCAGCCACATCCATACAACCCTGAGAAAAGGTCTAATCAAGGGCTTTTTTCACCAACACTTGTGTGGGTTACCCATGATGGGTCTACAGCCTTAGAACCCATTACTTACAACAAATAAATCCGAATTGACAAAAAATGTGATCAGTCAAATGTATATGACGTTGAAGTTTTGGTCTCAGTTGAGAAAACAAACATTTGAACAGACATGGTGAAAGTAATACGTATACAAATTGCATCATTAGAAATGTAGTGAGTTTGGAAGCATGCTTTCATTTTATTTTGATCAATTGGCCTTGGTGATATGTACATTTTTTTGTTTGTTTTTTTTAAGTAATTTTACTATTCATCTTAACAAAGAGAACCTTGCTTAGTTGTCATAAAAATTTGATTAATTTTTCCAGATCACAAGAAAAAACATAAATTTACTTATAGCAGGGGAAACCATTACAATATACGGATGCATGTCCACCTTAGACTTCCATACTTACGTATTCTTTTCACAACCAAACAGCTGTGCAATTTATTTTTGAGTCTAAACCCACCAGATGAGATGAGAGCCTCTGCTTTACAGAGCAATATAGTCATGAATTTACTGAACTTTAAAAAATATATTAAGACAGAATAATGTGGCTCTTATTATAAATAAAATTTTATTTTATGTTTCACACATGCTGGGGAAGTAGAGTCAAAGACTGGAATTTATTTGTTTTCTTTATTGTTCCTGTAATAATGTAACTGTTGTAAGACAAATAATATATTTTCCATTGGGCTTTGGGTAGTGAGCTGTCAAAAGGGTTTTTTAATCTTTGCCCTGCTCCTCTCCAGACATGTTAAATCATACATTTGTAAATGCTCTTCTTTATTTTTATAACAACTGTGATCACAGATACCAGAGCAGAAAAATAACTAAATGAAAACTGTCTGTCCCAAGAAATTTGAAAAAAGCTGATAACATTCATCTGACCTCAGGCTTACAGTAAATGACAGCCTATTGTTCACACCCTCTCTGTCTTTCCTGAACCCAAACTGTTGTGTTAGGGCAGAGACAAGAGCTTCTTCACTGCAGCATCATAAAAATTATATCATCACCATGTGATTGCACTCCATTCTCATAACCCCAGGTCGCAAACAGTGTTGATATGGGGGGGGGCAGAAAGAGGAGTGACAGGAAAGGGGAACTGAGAGAGACATTCATAGGAAATGAAAGAACAGGGAGCAGTGCGCTGGTCGGTGGTAGGGATGAAAAGAACAGACCAAAAGGTTAAACAGGTTCCTCAGGACTTTTGAGACTTTTCCCATAGCTGAGGTCTGCTGCCAGAAAGGGTCTTACAGAAAAGATTTAGGCTCCTTAATCCCTTTCTGCCTGAAAAATTTAGAGGAAAAAAAGAACAAGGGAGGCACAGTTAATTGTACTCTATGTTGGAATCGCGCTGACATGTCGTTCCAGACCAGTTTCAACCAGATATAGTGCATGTAGGGGACAGTGTAGGAATCTGAGCGGGGAGAGGGTGGGGGCGGATTACAGTGCCACTATGATACAATCTCAATATTATTGACTCATACACGGATCAATGGTGGTGCCTGGTTTCATTTGCTTGCATAAGTTGTTTAATGTGGCTATTGACATGTTTATTTCTGGCTTATGAACCACAGATTCCTTGGTGCCACATACAATCCATTGTTCTCATGACAGCGGAAAGAAAGATGAATAATCAACCCTCTTTTCACATAGCAGAGAATATGATAAGGTAATTTATATATCGTAAAATCCTTTACAGCTCTGCCTTTATCATAAAGTGTAGTCAAAGGGAACAATATCAAAACCTTATAGCTTAACATATCCAGAAAGAGGATACACAGAGCATGGCAGCATATCTTTAACAGACAGCAGCCTTCATTGTCATATTAATTGTGTTATAACAAAGTCATGTGGTTCCATTCTACATAGATGAAGACGCCCTGATAGTTACTGACCTACATCTCTGCAGTTTAAAATTTCAGACACACCAGTATAATCACAACTCTACGCACTCTTCAAGGTCAATCATGTCCTCTTACCACAGATAAAAGATCAAACCTCAAGTAGAGACTCACAGACAGCCTTACAAGCCTTGACCTTTCTTCTCTGACTGAGGCTTAGTTTATAGAATAATCAAATCAATCAATTATAAGTCAAAAACATTCAAATTATTGGTTACTTTCAGTGATATCACAGGGCAAGGAGCCTGGCGACAAGACATTTTGTCAGAGGGAACTTGAAAAAAGGGGTTGTTATACTGACAGACACAATATATGGAAAAGGTAGCTTGGCCTGAATCTAACCATCTCAAATTATGTGAAATCCCAGTTGCAATTTCAGTGGTTAACTATGAACATTGTACAGACATGCTAAATCTGGTTGAGCAACACGTAGGTAAGCTTACAAGTTCAAACGCCTAATTATTACCCTATTTTCTGTGCTTATGGAGATTAGTTTGCCCCTCTCTCAGACTTAAAGCTAATCTCTTTGTTTTGGTGGTCCCACATTTAGAGTGTCTTTGCCCTGGAACAAAGTTAGGATCATTCTTTGTGTGAATATGTCACCTACAGTCTCTAAATCATTTTTCAGTATGGGAGTCAAAAGGCAAAACAATCCTGTTGACATGCTGTACATATCACTTTCATCTTGTAGTGCCACAGAGCTCAGATTACTCATCCACAGCCCGTTAGCAAACAGACATGCACACAAAGAGCAGTTTAACATGAGATGACCTGGAATTCTGACGCATTTGAGGATCTTTTCTTCTTCCAATGCTCTTTTGTGATACCCAAGAAGTAGAAACCTGCTGTTCTTCTCAGTAAGAGGCTTGGCAGGTGTCAACACATGAGCCTCCCTGCAGTCTGGATGATGTCTTCTGGTTCAGTCATCCACCCCCACAAAGCTGCTGAGGTCTAAGGGCACTTTCACACCTAGCATGGCCACCCTGAGCCTCACATCTAGATTCCTGCTTGGATTAGTTCAGGTTTCTGAATTCAGCAGCGAGAGGAAACACGACAGCACAGTAGAAAAACACAAAATACACGCTAATCGAACAGAACAATATTCTCAAGCCACTTATACAATAGGGGGTGTATTTAGATTGTGATGGGCTTGTGTGAATGGGCAACAGTCACCTGTAGAGACACAAAGGAGGGCAAATATGCAGCAAATGGCGTCATCCTTGACTTGTTCTCCTCCCACTTGCGTTGCTACACCCACAATTTCAAGGCTGACCATGTTAAATGAGCCTGGAAATACTGATGTCTGAAGCCAGTTAGATCCGGTCACATCATGTAGGCCACGATATGAAAGTTGGACCCTGGCACAGAATCAGGAGTCAAAGGAGCTGCTGTGTTGCAGGCTTATCACATGATGTTGTTAAAGGAAAGGTACATTCAAGAAAAGCTGATTCAATAGTTCTGTGTCTGGAGATGAAAGTGAGCTGCAGTGGATATGACAATGTCTTTTTCTGAAATGACAGAAGAAATACTCAACTGATTTCATTCAAACCAGTGCTCCATAACACATTACTTTATTTTAATGTCATACTTTATGCCTGTTATATTTAAGTTCCCCAAAACCATGTTTGGGTTCATGCAATATTTTGATAGTCACTGACACTACTTTAAAGCACTTTGGGGGACTTTTGGGTCACTGTAAAGGGCTTTAGAAATAAACATTGATTGATTGATTGATTGATTGACTACTTTTGCATAAGGGGACTTTCGCCTTGAACTACGGAGGGGATATCCAAACTGTGGCCTTGTGACCACCTGTAGTCTGCTGTCCACTTCACATTGGCCCAAAACATGTTCCAAAATTTATGAAAAATTGTCCCACATTAGATCTTGTGGTTCCGTCCTCACAGAGATGAAAATGATTAAAAAAAAGATTCTGTAAAGACTGCATCGTTTCAAGAAATGTGTCTGTTAGGGCTGGACAGTATATCGATTAAAAATCATTATTCTGATTTTTTTTGCAGGTTTAAAACCTGTTTTTTTTCTTGACTTACACTTACTCTTAATGTAAGTTGTTTCAATGTTTTAAAATACAAATACTGAAGTCTAACAGTTTTCAATGGAGTAGGCCCTGCCATGTTTTGCACAAGCACATATTTTTAGGTTTATATTTGTTTTTTAAATCAGATTAAATACTGATCAGATAATTTCCTGTCAATGTACTGCGAAAATATTTCAGAATTCAGTTTTGATGTAGACAAACCTGTCTATGTTCAAACCACATTTTCAATATTTTATGAGAAAAAAAACAGCGTGCAACTTTACTTTACAAGGGAAACTTGTTAATTTTCAGAATATTTTTATGACAAAAGTAAAACTTGATTCTTGTATTGAAGGGTCACTTGGAGATTTCTTCACTGAACATGAAACAAACTATTAAAAACGTAAATCAACTTTTGTGAATAAAATCAAGGTTTGTAATTGTAGGCCATATTGTCCAGCCCTAGTATCTGTCCCCATGGAAACGAAGAAAATGCTATTATATATGACAGGCTTCTATGTGATGCTGTTATGCTGCCACACAAACACCAAAGCCAGAGAAGAAGACATGGAGCACATGAATGAAACATATCCAACGTAAACTTAAATTAAAACTCAAACTTAGTGATGTGGACAAAGGAGAGACAGGGCCATGATATCACTGTTTCTGCAAATGTGCATAATTGCTGTTCACATGGAAACCCAAGGGCAGCATTTTAGGATATATTCACTCTGGGACTCATTTTTGAAAATATATGTTCCATGTTTCCATGTGGAAAAAATATGGACTAATTAGAGATTTTAAATGCAGCTTGAATCGCCATTGTTAACTTCACTGTTTAAAAGTTAGATTTTTGAGGATTACCTTCTTCTTAACTTCAAGCAAAAAAATAAAAAAAAATAAAAAAAATCATATAGTGAGACCACCCCAAAATCTTTTTTAATGATTGACTGTTTGTCTTGTCAAGCCACTGATGAAAAGCTGTGATGTAGACTTTTTTATTAAGCATTATCAATAATTAGGTCCATCTTCACTTACAGATATACTTTATAATATGCATCTAAGGAGCCTGGACACCCTTAAACTTTGTGTGTGGGAACCTTGGTGGAGAAATTTTGGATATCCTGTTCAAAGAGTCAAATACCTGGACCTATAGGAAATTATGAAATCAAACATATCTCATATCAGAGCTCTTAGGTCAGGTGATCAGGCGTTCTTGGATGTTCCTCGATCTTTCTTAAAAACCAGAGGAGATCGAGTTATTGCACTTGTAGCTCTCCCTCTGTGGAACGTATTACCTTTCACTGTGTGGACTACAAATAGCCATGCCACTTTTAATTCTCTGCTTGAGATGCACTTGCTCACCTTGGGCTTTGGCAGAGTTTAATCCCCTTTAATTGGGTCTTTTATTTGGTACGTTGTTTCTCTGTTGTGTCTCTGCATTGTTGTTTTTATTGTTTCTTGGTGTGTTTACTGCTTTTGTTGTTTGTTTTTATTGTTTTTTTTTTTTTACTGTAAAAGCACTTTGGTAGGCCAATGGTTGTCTAAAATGTGCTGTATAAATAACACTGACATTGACAGATCAACTTCTACTGTATGCTAATTTTGGACCCTTGAGAGGCATGTATTATCACAGAGTGAAAATGCAGTGGTCTCTTGGTCTTTAACCAACCATCTCCCAAATTAATTCAGTTTAATAAGTCAGATGGGTTTTAATGCAATTTTTTTTCAGAATGTCTCAAACAGTCAATGTTTTGACTCTGTCTCCTAAGATCAGTTTTTCAGTATTCAAAGTGAAAAGAAAAGTTTTAGAAAATGTTGTCATAAGCAGGCAGCGACTATGATGCCCAAAAGTCTTGACCTATAACCTCCAGAGCTGTATCAGGTTATCTTCAGTTAGATGTTACAATGCTATTTAGCAGCCACTTTTGTACAGTGAGCAACAAGAGCTAACAATCAACAATGGCTACATTCAGGCAAGATTCCTATATTTCATCATTTTGATGGCAGAAGGAAAACTGGAACATGATAAAGTCACTAAGCCTGTCTGTCATCCCCTTCTTGCTTGGCATGGAGCATTTCCGTAAAGGTTCAAAAGCACAAGCACTAAATATTTAAAAGCTGCTGGCTTGACCGCAGTCTCTCTTCTGTCTCTCCCACACACTTCCCCACTCCAGACCCCTCTCCTGGCCTGGAGCACTTCTGCTGTACTTGGTTTTGCTGCGTTTCTGCTCTTGCAGATGTTTTCTAGGTTTGAGTCGTTTTGGGCTTTGCTTCGTTTCTGACTTGCAGCACATTTCAATGTCAATAATGACACCCAGATTTCTGAGCAATATGTTTGACATTGAGTTTGGGGGCATGTGGTCATTGCATCCAAACTGGACATTGATCTTTGGTTGAATGGAGGGACTGGCTGAAAAAGACAATAACCTTGTTTCGTCTTGAACAGATCAGGTGGGAAAGATAGGAAAAGCTGAGTGTCATCAGCATAGCAGTGGAAAGAGAAGCCATTGGAATGAATCAATCAATCAATCTTTACTTTTATAGCACCAATTCATAACAAGTGTTATCTAAGGACACTTTGTGATAGAGCATAAAGCTCTTCATTTTATGGATATACATATATGCATAGATACATATATACATATAAAGATACACATATACAAATACATACATCAAACACCCAACATGAATCCATATAGCCAATCATGAATCCCTCCATCATGGTGGTAAGAAAAAACCTTCTGTTAAGCAGCAGAAAAACTTGAATGTGGACCCCAGTCTCATGATGAACAGTAAATCCACACAATGCTGTGTTGGGTGCATGGGTAAAGGAAGGGAGGTAAGAGGAGACAAGTGGACTAAGGTAAGAACTAAAGTTAGTAACGGATCCATGAACCATAGACCTGTCATCTGATTTATTAGAGGTTAGCCTCTTGAGATGGTACATCTTGTTTTCAGGAGGGTCCTCATGTCTGAATGGTTGTGGTGATAATTTTATAGAAGTATAATCAATGGTATTCTTACTGAAAACAAGAATTTAAGGAAGTGACGAACTCAACTGCACCAAGTGATTGTGGGGTTTAATGAGAAGAGTAGGGGACCAGGTACTGAAAGGCAGCAGGCAGGTCCAGCAGCATTAAGACTGAGGATTGGCCGGTAACTCTAGCCAGTCGCACTGATTATGTGAGATTTTGTACATAGTTTTACAAGTTGGAATTAACAAACTGAGAATGATCATGAACGTCCTTGATCATTGACCTTGCTAATCCGACCAGGTTATTCTTTAGTAAGAGTTGGCATGAGTGAAAAGTTTGTGCAGAGGTTAAATGAAATCCCTTCAAGTAATTTTAAGATATTGCATAAACAAGCAAAGGCTGGCATAGAGACTTGACCTTGAAATTTGACCCTCTAAATCACTTCATGTTCAGTAAGAGTTGAAGTTTTGTGCAAAATCTGATGGAAACCTATTGAAGTGCTCTTGAGATGTGCTTTTTAAGCAACGACCACATTTAGTTGATCTTGACCAATGCCTTCCAAACGCTGATTCATTCATCTTCGTATAGCAGTAGGCATATGGTCAAAGTAAAAAAAAAAAATCCTTCCAGACTTTCTGAGGTATTGTGTTAAAAAAAGGATAAATGCTCAGTTGTGACTATCCCTACACTCAATATGCAAATGACTCATTGTTCTGCCTCGGCTCAACTATATAGAGCAGTGGACGATAACTGCTATCATGTCACTGAGATTTGCAGCAGTAACCTCTAATCATCACTTTTTCAAGGACTAATCTGAATGTCAGGTTTTCATTTGATCCATCTAATACCATATTGTACATGTCACTGCTGTGGTGTCCTGTGTGTATCCCATCCAGCCATTCCTCCCAACCTTTCACCCACTTAGAGGTTCTAATGATTACTTCTGTCACCATTTTGATTGCTCTTAAGGAAATAATACACCCTGCACCACTGCCTACTGTATCCTCTGCCAACCTATTGTTAAGTCTCTGGCAGTAATCCACACCAGGATATTATGGAAATATGCTGTCACCAAGTTTACAATCACACCTGGCATCAAAAAAAGTCAAAGACATTTGACAATTTCTAAAAATAATGTATGTAAATCCCTGCTCTGTATCTGCTGCCTAAATCTAGTGCCAAGTCATGCTTGTGTGGTCTCCATCCACAGGCTGAAGACTAGGATGGGTTATGGATCATTTGGTACAAACTGAAAGATATTAAGTAATTACTTGCCTTTTTTTAACTTAGGAATTAAACAGGGCGTTAAAAAGAACAGATTCTCTGTCAAAACTTGATACACAGGGCCCCAGTCTTTGTGACAGTTAAGGCAACAGAAAAAGAAAGACCTGAGAGAAACTTCATGTTTAACCTTGTGTTGCCTACTTGCCCAGAAGTCTCATGAGCGTAATGTTAAATATGTTTGACTCTGCACAAAGTTGTGTCTTCAGAGATTTCCAAAGGTACATAGACCTCAGGCTTCAAGCAACTACATGACATGTGGTCAACAAGGATCAAACGTGTAATGTTACTTGTTGCATCACTTCAGCTCAGCTATTGTCTGAAAATAAGACCTTTCCCTTTGCGTTTAGATGTTTGTTCCCTGTGTTACAGGTTTATCAGTGATCATGTCAGCTGGTGGCTTTCAGTTTTAAGCATTACTAAATTTTGCTTTTACAGTAACAACTTAAAACAGAACTGAAGTGAATCATTATGTCAAAATACCCTCACCAGATATGTAATCAAATAAAAACTGAAAGGAAAGGTGATTTAACTGCTTTGAATATGTCATGGTTGTTGGTGCCAGATGGACTATGGGGATTTCAGAAACTCCAGACCTACTGCGTTTTGCACTTCTTTCAAACTTTGGTCTTTTCAATGAATGGCCTGAAAAAGAAAAAAATGTTCAATGAGCGGCAGTTCGTAGGGTTAAAAAGCCTCATGCCAGAGGAGAATCACCAGAGTGGATTAAGATGATAAAAGGCAAGTTACTCAAATAACTACCATTATGGTATGCAGGAGAGTATTTCTAAATGCACAGCATATCAAATCTGAAAGCAGATGAGCTAGAGCAGCACAAGACAGAGGGTCGATCCTGACAGTGATGATAGGAAACTGGCTACAATTTGAATGACCTCAACAAAATTAGACCAAAGAGGGCTGAAAAAATGTTTCCTGGGAGAGTCTCTATGTCTGTTGAGACATTGAGATTTCAGGGTCAGAATTTGGTGTTAAAAATAAGAAAGCATGGATCCATCCTGCCTTGTATCAACAGTTCATGCTAGTTAAAGGGACAGTTCAGTTTTTTTGACGTGGGGTTGTATGAGTTCCATATGGTCACTAAGGACATTAGATACAGTAGAAAGTTCTCTCTTCTCCACCAGAAAGCCACAGTCTGTGACCGTCGGTGACGAAGAAAATATGCCAATGGGAAAGTACCATACCGAATTTAAAGGCTATTTTCTCCGCCTACAAGAACTCAAATCAAAAAATAATACCACAGTTTAAGAGTATGCTACAAATTTTTTTAAGTGCATTAACCTTTCGGAAATATAAAGTTTATCCGGACCTAAGCCAACTCACGACGTGTGTCCCTCTGCTAAATAATAATAAAATGTGCTTTTAATTAGTCTAAAACAGGTGTTTGAAGCCGCTAGCTAGCTACGGCGGAGTGATTTAGCGGACGAGAGAGTTTGTCTGTCTGTCTGTCTGTCTGTCTGTGAACAAAATAACTCAGAGTTATAGATGGATTTTGTTGAAATTTTCAGGAAATGTTCAGCATGAGAAAAGGAAGAAGTGATTCAGTTTTGGTGTTGATCCGGATCACCGTCTGGGAACTGTGCTGCTTGGGGGAGGTCTGCGCTCTCCGAGTGCTTTTCTAGTTGTTTTTTTGACAGTAAGTTCACCGTACTCCAGTTTTCTCCTCAGTCAAGTCAAAGAATTGAAGGTCTGAAGGTAAAAGGAGGTCCAATCCAGAACAAATTAGATGTAACAAATGAAGGACCAGGTTGGTGTCATTTTCTTAATGATGGAATGCAAAGTCTGGTTTTGTGTTTTCTGAACTCTGGTGTCATTTAAGCTATTTCCTTTATGACAGCTAGTCAAACCAAAGACAGTTTTGCCTCCTACATTTGACAGCAAAAGACCATGAAAATGACTCTCTCTTCTTGGGAATAAGGTTTTCCTCAAATCTACAAGATTAATCGGATGGTTTCTTTCTCCCATTTAAATATAAATGACTGTTTAAGGGAAAATATACTGAAATAAGAATATACTGAAAAATATACTGATATAAGTATATTACTGTATAGTTTTGCTGGTTAATCTGCTTGAGATTTTATTCTGAAGAGGGATTTTGCTATGTACCTTTAAATCAGATGCATCAAGAGTAAACTTTCAGATCATGTAAATCATCTAAACTCTGGACATCTTGCAATTAGCCTGTTAAGGAAAAGTGTACATTTTTTTGCTGTGATTTTCTTTTTTTTTCTGAGCTTGATGCAAATGTCGGCTTGTGTGATGAATTGCATAGTGTTTGAATAAGCTGTGTGGTTTCTGCCTCCTGTCTGGCTGTTAGCTTTTCAGTTGACCTAGATTAGCTCTCTGCATACCTCACCTGTTTTTAGTTCTGTAAGGCTTCCAGTGTGTTATGTGTGGATTAGTGAGAAAGTTTTAGTTGGTTTGGAATTTTAAGATTGACAGGTTGGATTTCACTGTTACTTTTGTTGGGTACAATAGTCTGAATTTTATTTTCCAAGTTAGTAACTTAAATTAAATATTTTATACCCTCTTGAGTGATTGGTTTGTTATTGTGTTAATAAATAATAAATAAAAGACAAACCATCAGCATTATCCTGACTGGGTTTGCATTAAACTCCTAAAGACTAAAATTATTAGGGCATCATGTGCACTTCTAAAAACCTGGCAGGGAAAATCATTTGGCACCATGCAGTGTTTGCAAGATTTACTAAAAATAAATTGTGATCCATGAAGGATCTTGAATAAGGGCAAATGTCAAATAAGATACGAGTAAACAATACACTCAAACATTATAGACTGTGTTCAGCATTTTTGTGCTGCTGGTGTTAGCTGGACAAACACAGAGAAAATCCAGTTTATGTCCAGGCTGTCCTTTCTCATCAGCAGCCTTACATTCCCTCCTTGAAAGGCTGAAACCTGAGCTGGCTTATGTGCCCCTTTCCCCCTCACGTTTTCACGTGAGTTTGTTTTTCATGTTACAGAAAATCCTTATTAGTTTTAGTCCAACTTCCTGGTCTAGTTTAGTCAACAAAGACTACAGGGCACTCACATCAAACTTGGAATTCCTCTTAAATTAAGTTAAGATCATAAACTCTGGCAGTCTGTTGGTTAAGTTAATTCTGTAAGCACTTAGTCATCAATAACATGAGCACTGGACAAAGATAATTTCCAGCCTGATGTCTGTGCTGTAAAGGAAAGGCCTGTTGGTCCAGTTCCTCTAAGGACATTTGGAGCTATGGTCAAAGCAAAAAATGAGGGATTGATGTGGTTTTTCTGCATATAAATGTTTACCTGGTGGGAACAAGGTTCAATTTGAAGGTCAAGTTCACAGGACACATCGTTTGGGGAACATGAAGATTATCTGGTCAAATTTTATAGGAATCCTTCTCATTTTTGCTGGTGGTGCATTTTATGTCGCTTGACTTATGTCCATGAGTCTTGACGAGTCCTTTCCTCAGAATAAGTCCACCCCACCAATGACACTTGGAGCAACCTAATGAAACAAAGTGGAAGACAAAAGAAATGTTTCAGGTAGACTTCACCAACAGTCTGAACAAAAACTAGCACTTTTTTCTCCTTTCCCTCTTATTTATTTAATTTAAATTATCTATTTTATCTATTTATTTATTTGTAGAAATGGGGCTCCTGCATGGTTCATGGGGGGTGGGGGGAAAAATAAAGAAAACAATGAGTAGTGCAATATTCTTTTGTTTTCTCCATCTTCTTTGCTTTGTTGGATCATTCATGTATTTTGCAAAGTCAAGAAGATTGGAATGTAAATAGCTGTTAAAATCTGCACTCCTCAATAAAGAAATTAAAACAAAAAAAATGTTTCAGGGGACATGAAATGCCTTACCTCTAAGACCATCATGTGCGGTGATGATGATCCAAATAAAGTCTGCTTCATCCAGACAGCTGTGTGTTTCTATACAAATACACATTGGATTAAACATGAAAAAACACATACCAGAGTTTTGTCTGTCAACTTGATTTGAAAACACCTGAGCATGAAGAGCATCCTGAAGTCTGCTAATTAAATTTCTATCAGCATCAATATTTACAGTTTTAAGTTATGCACAGGGTCCCATGTCCAGTTCCAAGCCATCCTTTTTCTCCCTGAGGTGACCTCCTATTGTGACAAATGCCAAACAAGTGAGGTTTGGAGACAAGCTTTTAAAAACTCTATCACAAATACTACGGACTACTGTAGAATCTAATCCTCCTGAGGCACCACATAAACACTGGTGAGAATGATGCACACTTAACTGTAATAAAATGCTGCACTTATTCCCTCACATCTTTCCTCACCAGGCAGGCAATGCCGCTGAGATGAAGAGAGGCTGCCCCTCCCTCATCAAGTGGCTGAGATATTATGTGCTGCATAGCACTTAGAAAAAGTTTACTGTCAGCAGCAACAACATCTAAAAGGTTTGGGTCCATTCCTATAGGATGTTCGGAATAACCAATAAATCAAAACAAGTACTCTCTATCTCCACACCTACTGTTCTGAGAGTTTTGCATCCATCCAACACACTGCCTCTTATTACTTGCCTTCCCTTTCAATCTTGTAATTTATTTATTATATATGTGTAAATATTTTTTTTCTCTGGAAGACTTTTTTAAATTTAAAAAACATTAAAAAAAAAACAAAAAAAACGTAAAAAGACAGTCCTGAACAGGTTGTTGATGACTCTTAACTTTAAAACTTGAAGTAACACTGAGTTTGTTGGTTAATGACAAATACATATTAACCATAAACAGGCGTCATGCTTGTTTAAAATTAACATGCCCTTTTATGTGTCCTCCATGTGATAGGGCACCTATACAAACAAGACAAAAATTCTCCCCCTCTTTGCAAAGCTAATAGCTACATAAAATGGCAAGTTCCATTTACCCACCTGAGTAGACCTGTCAGTGTGACCTCCTGTTGTTGCAGTCAGTTTAAGCCCATTAGCTGTTAGTAACACGCTTTGTGCAGAAAAACAGATATTAGAATGAATGCAGAGTCATTGACAACATAATGCAGAGCAGCACTGATCTGATCAGTTACCACTAGGGGTGGACGATATGGCAAAAATATATCACGATTTTTTTAAAATAAAATCACGATCACGATTTTATCACAATTCTTTTTTACCTTGATTTTTCTAGACTAATTTGCATGCTTGACCATTTTTTCCCTATGTTTAACATATAAAACATGTAAAACCCTAAAAGAAAAAAAAAAGAAAATAAAAGCCAAAGAAAATTTCTGAACAGGTTTTAATTTAAATAGTGCAGTTTTTATAAAAATGTGCAATAAATGTAAACATAAAAGGTAATGAGCAACAATATCAACATTATCTCTTAAAGTGCAACAATTTAAAAAAAAATGTTATCAAACTGCAGTGTCTATAACCTGAGTGAATAATACAGCTGCTTTAGAACAGATTTTTGTTCAGACATCTTCAAGCTTTTATCTCCTTTTCTCTTTCCATCATGGCTTCACGCTACATAACCAAACAGGAGATCCCACCATGCACTGCGCGTAATGTGCTATGATTGGCTAGTCAGGTGCGCGTCAACGTCTCTCCGCCCACACAGACGATCTCACGATCTTTCTGCTTTATGACATCATCCCTACGTTATAATCCTTAACGATTTAATATCATCATATCGCACACCCCTAGTTACCACCTAACAGGGGACTGGGCCCATAGGTGAAAGAGAGCTTTGAAGGAGTTTAAGGCATATCGAGAATACAGCTGGATCAGGGGCACTGTCAAAGAAAAACATATCCTAGTTATCATTAAAAAAACCATCAAGAAGGAAAAACATGGGCCTTGTAAAATGTGTAATATCCTGAAATGAAATAGGTTTGTGCTTCTTTTTTCAGAGTTTTGTCAAACTCCTGAAAAATAACTAGTTCCAGCTACCCACATAGTGCTGGGAGACTGATTGAGGTCTGTAAACAGTGTGGGTATGTACATTTGGGGTCTGTTTTAAGGTCCATTTTTATCTCCATTACGAAAGTTTGTTGATGTTTGGAATTTTCATTCAAGATCTCAAAGTTAAACTGCTGCTGTTAGAATCACGCTTGTTCATCTTCTGCTCATTGCCACCCTGTCCTGAACAGTTTACAAGCTGTGAAACAGTCCTTCAGACAGGCCACAAACTACTTAGTTTGACTACAGACACGACACATCATCTCGGAGGCTTGAGATGCACCCTAATCTCAACTCACTCATCCTGAGCTAATAATCTAACCATGGTACAAAGAAAACCCGATTATTTATCCATAATCACCTTAAAATATTTAAAATGTGTTGCTTCTAACTAATTTAGCGAAGTAATTCAAAAGCAGAAAACTTTGGAAGGAAGACAGTAAAACACACTTACCCATAACTGCAACAGTCAGAAAGGATCTTTAACAGAGACCTGCAACTATGCACAAAATACTTGGATGTGCTGACTGTATTTTTTTTTTTTTTTTGCCTTGATGGGCCAGGTTTACAGTCTTTAGGATGGACAGCACCTGGCAAGAGAAAACAAGGGAGGAAATACAACCTTGTGGACAACTGAAACCATAAAACAGTGAGTGAGCAACCCAGCTTCTGCAAGGCAGAATGGAAATGAGATGTAAGAAGTTAGCTGCAGTCTTCTGCTCCACAGGGAAGTAAAAGGATTAAGTAAGTGCCCGTACTTAAGTGCATTAAAGCCAGAGGAACCAGTTTAAAGTGAGAAGCAGAAATGTTCCCACTTTTCCACTGCTTCACCCTCATGAAAAAAGAAACATCACAAAGTGCGACAAACAAGGAATCTACTGTTACACAATCAGACACATTTCCTCTTCTTTCCCACATGAGGTGCAAGCTGTATCAGTGAGTAGTGATTTAAGGCTAAAACATTTCCACGGTCTAAGCGTCTAATGTGGAGCTTGTGATTTCCTTGTGAGACAAAATGCACAAAAGCATCATTCTGATTCAACACCAGCATCTGCTTGATCAAATTCAGCCCGAGCATCTCCTGTCAAAGTAATTAGAGGTTGTTCTAAAGCCTACGAAGCAAGCTTATTATCTTCAAACTGTCATGTTACCTAAATGGCAAACAGAATTTACAAAACTGACAAGTAAAATCAGAGGTTGTCATCTCAAGAGCTTTAATCATACATAGAAATTTAATTCAACAGTACCATTCATTTAGAATGTTTTAGCAGTATGTATGTTTAGTGTAAAGAGCATTATGTTTTTTTTTCCTTTTTCTGATGAGGAATATCCACATGGATGATAGAAGCTTTCAGAATTACACCAGAGAGAGAGCGAGAGATAGAGAGAGAGAAGAGCAGAGAAGAGACTGAGTACATGACTAAGTTGTAACACCTCAGACTACATTTTAAACACCTCAAAAGGCGACATTTATCTGTGGTTTATGTACCAGTGTCCATCCTCATCCATCCTTTTTTTTCCTTTTCCTTTAAACTGAGGAGAAGCTGAGCCTTGAGTGCTTTCAGAAAGTAAAATATCTGTGGCGTGAGCTCATTGAGCTTTTTGATCAATGCCCTATAATGGAGATACTCAAAGCAGCGATGCCTCTTGTTGACCCATCAGCGCCCTGTTGAGGCTTGGGTGAACTGCTGACACTGCTTTGGAGACAAAGACGAGGGGGTGCAGGTGGGTGGGAGTGAAGGACATTACTGCAATCGAGTGTCATTTTATAGGCATGAAAAAAATCAACATCCATCTATCAATTCTTTATCCATACATCCATCCATTGATCCAAACATCCAACCTATCAGAAACACCACCATGACACATACTGTATGTGCTGTTTGTGCTATCTCAGAAGCGCCACAACAACGATTCCAACTAGCTAAAGTCCCAAGCAAAGAAAAAAAATATAACATGTACAAGACAGAAGGTGGAAAAGATAATTGGCCTACAAATCCCAAAAGCGATCATCTCTCAGTCCATCCATTTCTTTTTAAGAGTAGTTAAGTAACGCCACGTGTGGATTTGGCAGACAGCGAGCTTCACTGATGATGAGCCGCCGTCTTGTTCCTTTCCCCTTGAAACTTTTGAAGCTGATTCTTTCTTGAAGTTTGGTACAGAGTAAAGAAACTTGTCTTCCAGAGCTGGTAATGATGGAAGCTGCTGTTGCGGTAGCGTCGTGGCATTCAGTGGGCGCACTCACACACGCAGAGACAGAGACCGTGTGTCGCGTTAAGGCTGGGAGGGAGGCTGCTGTGCTGCTGCTGCTGCTGCTGCATGCTGCGACATAGCTGCCGGGGAGGACATGGACTGGACCATGGGTTGGGCTGGTGGGGGGAGCGGAGGCTGAGCCTGCAGGGCCCCTGAGTGCGTGTTGGGGGAGGGAGGGGGCGTTGGACGTTTGAATTTGTCGGGGCTGGTGCTTCTTCTTGGGGAGGGCCTCTGTTCGAAAAAGAGAAAATAAAGCAACAGATCAGAATGTTGTATTAATCCATCAAAACACAGGATTTATAAGCAGTTGTTGTTAAATTGAATGACATTAGTCCTTCCAACACCAGGAGCAAATAATCTCATACAGGTAGTTCTATATGTTTGTCCAGCAAACGTACATTTTTATTTTGACAGTGTATACTGGCTGCGTAAAAGTACAGCGCTCATCACTTTTCATAGTGGCATGCCTGTCATCAAATTAGCACTTTGAGACTGTCAAGCTGGACACAACCTACAAGACAATGAGCTCAAACATTGGTTTGGACCCCTGGTCTTGAGCAAAGTCATCAAAGGGTGTCAAAAAACAAGCCCCCTAAAAATATGCTTTAATGCTTTTTGATACCATGTTTTAAACACAATATTGACAGTTCACTTTAAGTTAGCTGATTGTTTTTTTCCCTCAGGGGTTGGTTGAAGTTGTTAGCTCACCATACTTGTGCAGGTTCACAAACAAACCTTGATGTAAACTTGATACACACAAGGACTGTCCAAATCTGGTCATGTTCCATTTTTACCTGAGCTGTGACTGTTTGGTATTGAGCTCAAGACATACACCACTACAGGATTATTGCGAAGGAGTGAAGCAACAAAGTCTCTTAAAACTATATTTAATTAACTAATTCAATGAATCACTGTACAACTGTAGAGAAAAACTAGATGGGGCCAAATAATTATCTCTATGAGTTTATAAGACTTTATTCATTTACCATGAATTTGTGCAATGCTGAACACTCAAAGTAATAAAGGTGCCCAACATATTAAAATATGTTTTACCAATGAGTTAGAAGAATTTGACAAAATAAATAATTTTGCCAATTAAATGGAGATGCAACCGACATGTTGAATAAATGCACCTGATTTGAAAGCCAGCTATCTCTCGTCCACTAAATTCATTACAATTAGACACATCTTTAAGATGTGAATTAGAGAGGTACATTTTTTATGATTTTCTTTATTGTGCAAACCATTGTAGATATAAAGACAGGTATGGTTAGAGGTTAAAGTTTTGTCTTATGACCTGGAAAGTAGGCCTGGGCAAAATTTCGATAAGATTTAAAAATCAAGTTGGCAAGTCATATCGACTCGTTTTTCCTGAAACTCGAGTTTAATGATTTTTTTTTTTTTTTTAATTCAACCCGTTCATTTCACATTCGCACTTTGAGGCACTCATTACTTTGTACACTTTTAAATTTTTTACAGCAAGAGTTTTCTATTAAGATTCTTATTTTTTTTAACAACAAGCGTTACCACAGGCATTTTGTTATCTTCATAGTTAATTCAAACAAGTGTATAAAACTACAGTGCACAGGCACTTTGTGTCGATTTCACTTTAAATGTATATTTTAAGTATAAATAAATGTATAATTTGGAAATAAATTGACGGTGAGTAGTTATTTCATTTCAAATGGGGCGTGGGCATCAAATCGAACAGTCAATCAACTCCAGTCAGGAAAATGGAGATAGAAATGGAGAAAAAGGAGAGTGGTGTTAGTGGTGTAAAAGTTTTAAAAAATGTTCATTTTCCTCTTGAACCCTCAGACAGGCTGATTGACGAGGCATGGTCCTTTCTAATTACATGTATGAGGAACGCAAGTAGATACACCACATGTGAACAAGCTCAACATAAAGGTAATTTGATTTCCTCTTAATCTGTTAAATCACAACACTGATAATACTGAACCTGATTGGAGATATATCCTTATACAACCACCTGATGATTCAAAATCCATTCAAAAATATTAATTTGTGTTAAACTGTATAATTCTACATTAAGGCTGAATAAACAGCCCTGAATATATTTTCTTTTTTTTTGCAACTAGGGATGCACAGTATTGGAATTTTGCCAGTATCTGATATGCCGATATTTTAGAGCTTTCTCAGACCTAAATATATATATTTTGGAAGAAAACATTTATGTTTTGATATTCTACATCTTTGTCTATTTTTATCACAAGCCTGCACTTCATGACAAAAAATGTGATTCACCATATTATTCATATTTTTTTACGGATATGAATGTAAAGGATCCTTAGTGGCAACATGAACCATTTCTCTCTTATATAAAAACATCTTTCTCCATCTTAAATATGTACCTATTAAAGCAACAATATGTAACTTTAGACCTCAAAATAACCATTTTAAAGCCTGTCTAATAGTGGGGGTCTTGAAACTGAGTGAACGGTGTCCATCCCTCTCTCTCTCTGTGGCCCGTGGATCTGTGACACCACTATGTAACTCTTGGCAGCGCAGTCATCTTGTGAGAAGTGTGTACGACTTTACAGCATGAATGTGACTTCACAGCATTAGGAAAACAAATAGCTGATATGAATGGCAGTTCACCTGTGCTTGTAAATAGATGTGAAAGCAACAACTGTAATTAAAATTGCTTTTCTCCTTCAAGGCACTGATGGTGCTACAATAACAAAAACCAGAGATGAAGTATGTACACCTTTAAAGAGACAAAATAATATTGGTTATACAGAAGGGCTTCAGGAAGGCATTGTTCTAAGAAGGATCCAACATGAACCAGGCCTTCCAATGATCCCAGAAACCTGAGTCTGCATGCTACCAGGTCTCTGATTTGCACTTGGGCCTTTTCTCTATCGAATGCAGTAATTCAGAGTAAGACTCTTGGCAGTTTGATTTTGCACATTAGCAAACACTTAAGTGTTAGCACATTAGATTGAACATGCTACAGATGTGCCCTAAATGCTTATACAGTTTACCTAACTACTGACTGTCTAAGCAACACATTTTCTTCTATTTGTAGTAGTCATTTGATTTTTACAGGCATCTTGTATATTTGCCTGTTTGATCTTTACCTCTGTGAAGTTATTTTAGCCAGACGTTCTGTCAAATCATCTCGAGTAACTTCTATATTTTACCAAACCATAGTGAGAAGGTTAGCAGTTTTATTTTGCTTAATAGCAAACACTAAGACATATACACAAAAACATGGCTTTTTAATCATGTAATATCCAGCATATTTGAACTAAATCGAACATTTCTCCATGCTTCTACCAATAACATACCACAACACACCTATGTACCATTTTCTCCATTGGTTTTCAGTGTGTTTATTTTATTTTTTAGTTACTTCTGATAATCAATGTCCTGCATCACTTTGCTTAAGGAGATCAGAATTGCCTCTTTGGGACATATCAAGGTTTCAAATTGAATTGCGAAGGGATCCATTTTTCTTCTTCACAATGACAGACACCTGAACCTTGAAAGGAGTGAAAATAACTTTAATAATATAAATAAAAATGAGTTACACAACTCAAAATTTGTGGACATTGTACATCATTACAAAATCTTACATTACAAAAACAAAGAAACCTTTGGAGATCTCAGTGAAGATCCAGGACACGCTGGAGAGACTATGTCTCACAGCTGGCCTGGGAACGCCTTGGGATCCCCCGAGAAGAGCTGGACAAAGTAGCCTGGGAGAGGGAAGTCTGGGCTTCCCTGCTCAGGCTTCTGCCCCTGCTACCCAACCAAGGATAAGCGGAAGAAGATGGTACGGTACAGTAGAAAGGTTTCCTCTTGTCAGATGGATTACTCTCTGATCAAAACACTGCTGCTCCCTCACAGCTCACGTCACTCCCCCTGCTGCCTCTTCTTTGACCTCCAAGACTCTCCTTATCCTTTTACTTCTCAGGAGACTGAGTCCTGTATCAAACACTTACACATAAATAAGAGATAGAACAATACACAAATAACAGACATTTTTGTGACATATTTTTTTTCATGACATATATTAGCAAATGTTTTTACTGTCGACACTTAGGTGTTATATGTTCTTAAAGCTCATGAATTATTTGCTACATGTATCTATACACATGATAATCTGAAACTGCTATGATGTCTTGATTTGCTCCGTCATTATGGGCATCACCTTTGTCTAACATTTAACAGCTTTACTGAGAGCATTAAGTCATCCTACCGCAGTCATGTCTCTGAAGGTCCAAACATAAAAACTTATCTCTAGCAGCTTGTAATAAACAAGTTCCTCCAGCATAGCTGTTAGGCAACGCCTAAGAGCTATGATCAAAGTTACAGAATACACATGCAAACATGAAACTAACAACTGACAACTGATGCCTGACAAGCAATATATATATAAAAGAAACATGGTAATACCAAACCTTATCAATTGATGAGGGTTATTGGTTTCCCGTCCTGTTGGCTCCCCTCCACTTCCTCTGTATGTCAACAAATGCACGTTGGTGTGAGACACTTGTTTTTTTGACAGCCCAGTCACACTGGAGCATATCAAGTGGTCACTAGAGAGTACAAAGACTGAGATTTTGCATACACTCCAGATCCAAATTTTTAGACCAGTTAAAAAAAATTGCAAGAACTTGCATTTTGCACTGTTGGATCTGAAGAAGGTTCAGAGTAGAGCTTCAAAATGCAAAAAGAAGAAATGGGAGAGAGAGACAAAACATATTGAACCAACACCTTGTTGAAAACTGCATACAAACTCAAACATGCCTTTGTGAGCTGATCAGAAGTTTCAAACCAAATCTGTGCAATACTTTCGATTTAATCTGATTTTCTGACAGGTATTCACACTGCCATGACCTCCTGATAGCAAAGGTAAAAAAGCTTTCCGTCAGTTTGTTGAGCTGCATAAGCAAGGCCTCTCACAGTGCGCCATTGCTGCTGAAGCTGGACCCAGCAAGACAGTCATTTTAAATTTATTAGAATATCCAAAAGGGTTATGGAACAAAAAAGTTAAATTGTGGACCCCAAATTTGTTGCACCAACTTTCACCAAGGATCCAATTGACTGTCTAGACACAGGACAATCTCAACCCAAATTAAAGCCGTGACAGATGCTGCCTGCAGCCCAATAACCATCAAACAACATCTGCGAGGGAAGGGCTTAGAAAACAAAAACGTCTTCAAAGACCTTGTCTTCTTCAATGCCACAAAACTGTCCGTTTGCACTTTGTAAGGAAAAACAAAACATGAGACACTGGACACTAGGTGGCAGGAAGTTTAAATCACTGACGCTATCTGGGGTGCTTCTCTTTAAATGGAAAAATTGAGCTCTGGGTTGAGTAGGAGCGTCGAACAACAGCTGGCTATGTGGAGATGTTGCAGAGGGCATCCCTCATGACTGTGGATCATTGTCTGTGTTGAAATGACTGAGGACCGTTGTCTGTGTGGAAATGACAGAGGACCATTGTCTGTGTGGTAATAACTGAGAACCATCGTCTGTGTGGTAATGACTGAGGACCATCGTCTGGGTGGAAATGATTGAGGACCATCATCTGTAAGGTAATGACTGAGGACCATCGTCTGGGTGGTCATGACTGAGGACCATCGTCTAGGTGGTAATGACTGAGGACCATCTTCTGGGTGGTCATGACTGAGGACCATGGTCTGTGTGGAAATGACTGAGGACCATCGTCTGTGGTAATGGCGGAGGACCATCGTCTGTAAGGTAATGACTGAGGACCATCGTCTGGGTAGTCGTGACTGAGGACCATCGTCTGTAAGGTAGTGACTGAGGACCATCGTCTGTAAGGTAATGACTGAGGACCATCGTCTGGGTGGTCATGACTGAGGACCATCGTCTGTGTGGAAATGACTGAGGACCATCGTCTGTGTGGAAATGACTGAGGACCATCGTCTGTGTGGAAATGACGGAGGACCATCGTCTGTAAGGTAATGATGGAGGACCATTGTCTGGGTGGTCATGACTGAGGGCCCTGGTCTGTGTGGTAAATACTGAGGACCATTGTCTGTGTGGTAAAAACTGAGGGCCCTGGTCTGTGTGGTAATGACTGGGGGACATGGTCTGTGTGGTAATGACTGAGGGCCATGGTCTGCGTGGTAATGACTGAGATCCATGATCTGTGTGACTGAGGACCATCGTCTGTAATGTAATGACTGAGGACCATCGTCTGTAATGTAATGACTGAGGACCATCGTCTGGGTGGTAATGACTGAGGACCATCGTCTGTGTGATAATGACTGAGGACCATCGTCTGTAAGGTAATGACTGAGTTTTTCAACTGGACAACACTGCAGTTAACAACACACGCCAGACAAAGAACTTCTTCCAGAGGAAAAAATGTTGATCTTTTGACCATCCTGCATATTCCCCTGATTTAAGTTGAATTGAGAACATTTGGCAAGAGGCAAGTGAAATTCACAATAATGGATTCCAGAATCAGTTCCAGAATGTGGATGCCCTCCGTGAAGCCATCTTCACCACTTGGAACAATGTTTGCAGCGGCAAAAAAAACAAATTTTTGAACTGTTCAACAAGAATGGAGGAGCAGTTTATTACCTCTCCTTTTTTTTTTGACACTTTTGTTTCTGTTTTGAGGGGGTTTTCTGTTTAATGTTAGCTCTGTTCTAAGACTTTTGCTCAGCTGATGAAGAACCTATTTCAGTTTAATTATTGCTTTCAGTAAATTGCTTGATTAAATTTTTGGTCTCGCACTCTCATTTCTTCTTTTAGCATTTTCAAGCTCTACTTGAACCTTCTCAAGATCCAACACTGTGAAATGTTAATTATTGTAACTTTTCAACTGGTCTTACAGATTGGAAAAGAGGTATATTGCTGCTTTAATATGATGTAAGTGAATTATGAACGTCAGCATGATGAATGATAACGCAGGACATTTCTATTGATATCGTTTTCCACCTTATTTACTGTGATTAATTACAATATTTGCAATATGCCTGTGCATGATCATATTACAAATATAATAAATATTACATTTTTGCAGCTCCACTCCAAAGCACAACTATATGCAGTAAATAATTGAAACCAACAAAAAAAAAAAAAAAAAAAAAAAAAAACTTTAGCAAAGGTTTGGACACAGGGTCACTTCGCAGGTCATTCCAACCCGTCAGTGAACAGTACCACACAGGCAGTGTTCCCATAAGAGCTAGACTGAGGTATTTTATAACTGTGCTGTAACGAGTGGGCACTGGAAAGCCAGGTCAATAATGACTTGAGTTAATCACCATGTCAAACTGGGTTAAAATCAACGCAAAGCCACCTGTCAGACAGAGCTAAAGCTTTTCCCTTCAAGTGTTAGTATTTATTAATCATGTACAGTTACATAACAGCTGTTGCACAGAGGTATTGCATTGCTTATATTCCCATATCCTAATAAAAATAATTGTGATTGACTTCAAATCTAACTGCCACATTTATCATCGTGAGTGTTACTGTTGAAGACATCAACAATTATATCAGGGCTATTTGACTTCAACTGTAGCAACAATCACCATGTCATGCTCTCCCACTTCAGGATAAAAAGGGTTATTTTAAAGGATTTCCACAAGGAACCTCCCTCATATTAATGTGTTCAACCCTTAATAAGACTTTTTTTGGAATAGCCACAATTTGGAAATCAAGTCAAATCACATTTATTACTGTCTGACATCAACAAAACGCTTAAATGCAGAGGGAAACAGAAAATGAGTTTACTGGTTTAGAGTCAAAGACTCAGACTCCGGAAACATCTGCACGTGTAAGAGGATGTTGTTTTTCTGAGTTCTTCAAAGCCTAACCACAGTGACATAACAATGATGTCCTATTTCCCTGGTTAACAGCTTTGTTTATGACTACCACCAGCTTTGTTTGTATCCACCAGAGCCCTTCCTCTCTGCCTGATTACCCACTGCCCCACTCTCTCTCTCTACATCCATTTAGCTATATATCACTAACTTTTGTACTATCTAATAAATAAAAACTAATATTGTATCATTTAAAGAGACTGTACAAATAAATATTCACATTTGGGCAGCCACATTAACAAGGAATCCTTGTTGCATGGCAATAGGTTTTGTTAATATTAAAAGGGTAGTTCTGCATTTTTAAGTGTCTATAAGTGACCATTAGTCACAGCATTCAGCTCTGCACATGTAAAAAGAGAACTGGCTGTACACTGCTGCTGTTAAGACCAAGATCTCAGCACATATGACTGACTTTTAGTTTAGGTGAAAAAATCTATATAGACTGTGTTAGGGTCATTTTCACTGTAAAGAAAACATTTCAAATGCTGTACTTTTCCGCAAGCAAGCTCCTTAGTTTTGTTACTGCTTCAAGAAAATGCTTGAAGCAGGACACGTAAGCAATGTGGCATGCTGAGGTAGCAGATCTGTGCTAAAGAAATACTGCACTAAATCATCACATCACATTTTTATGGCAACTAATCACATGAAGGTAGCTGTTTAATGCATATCACTCTTGATGCAGATCAAAAAGTGGCAGTAGAAGCCAAACTACATCATGCTGTGGCTGCTCCAAATTTTAAATCCACACTAAGATCTCCAAGAATCTAAAATGTGTCGCAAGTTGTAAGATCCTTTAAACTGTTTTCATGAAGAAAAAAAAGTTGTGAAATGTGCTTAGTCAACGTACATAATTTGTATGTTGACTAAGCGTTGAGGTGGTGTCAAATACAGACACTCACCAACAGAAAAGTAAAGCTTTGTGAGTAAATGCAGAACCATCAGTTCAGTGCATTATTTTAGTACACCACTTTATTAGGTAAACCTATTACACTGCTCACTCACAGCTTATCAGTCTTCACATGGCAGCAATTCAGTGCATTTAGGCATGCAGTGGACATGCACTGCATGCGTGGACAACATGACTTCCTGAAGTTCAAACGGATCATCAGAATAGAAAAAGAAGGTGATTCAGGGGCGTTTGAATGTGGCATGGTTGTTGGTGCCAGATGGGCTTTTTCAGAGACTGCTGGTCTACTCCAAACACAAACATCTCTGGAGTTTATAGAGAATGGTTCAGCAATTATGGTTCTCTGGGTCAAAATGGCTTTTTGATGCCAGAGATCATGGGAGAATGGCCCGAGTGGTTGGAGATGAAAGAAAGGAAACAGTAAATCAGGTCACCACTTGGTACAACCGAGATATGTAGAAGAGTACTTTTTAACACACAGCACACTGAATCTTGAAACAGAAGGTCCACAGCAGCATAACCCCCAAATTCCACAGCACGTGAAAGCGCCACGCAGCGGTCTTGCTCCGACAGACAAACCCCACTGAAAGCGGCGCGCGGAGAAGTGCCGCGGCGCACAGCCCCATGGGGGAGGGCTGATACCCGGAGAGCCACAGGCTCCCATGAGAATAGCAATGTCACACGCTCATTTAACGTGTTATAGACTGAGAAAAGAAATACACAACACCTCACTTTGCTTCTCTAAAGTCCCTTTGCTGGTCCCAACCACACAGTTTCATGATTTATTCAACTTCTATCCGCCTAAATCCATGTAGAAAAGAAGTTTGGTATCATGTATATAATGTAATTTTATTGTATTTCTGTACCTCTACGATTCACATTTCTTCGTCCATGGTGTCGTGTTACCTCTGGGACCCTCTGACCGACTGCTGTACTGATGCTTGTGCCTCCGGCTTTGACGTAATGACAAACAACTGAGGAAATTTACGTGCAAGAGTCTGTGCATTGTGTTTTATTTTGAAACTTCCGGATATTCCACACGGTGAATTCCTGTCTGGTGCTTTCTTAATGACAGTGAATTTACGAGGTTTGGAAGCGGCCGCGCAGAAAATAGACTTGAAGCGTATTTCTCACGCCTTGGCGCGCCAGCACTTCAGCAACGCGCCGCAGCGCATGCAGTGGAATTTGCCAGATAGACTACAATGGGAGCAAAGTGCTCTGCAGTACGTTTCAAGGCCGCAGCGCTTTCGCGTCCAGTGGAATTTGGGGGTAAGACATTACGATGGGCCTCTCCTCTTAGCTAAAAACAGCAAACTGAGACTACAATGTACACTGACTTACTTAAAGCTATGGTCTACGATTTGGAAGCTTTGTACATATTAATAACACTGTTTATAAGGCTGTTATGGTCCTATGGTCCTATCTACACAGTATAAAGACCAAAAAGAATGAAAATAATCCATTCAGTATATCTGCTGAAAAGCTGCATACTAGCTGACCAATCAATCCTAAGAACCTGCGACTATTAATTGGTCCGTGAGTTGGTCCGTGAGTCCATCCAATCCCGTCTCTCTCACTACGCATCGTCATGCGATGCATAGTGCGTCATGGTCCCGTCTCCTCCCCTCCACCTCCGGTGAGCAGCTAGCAGCGTTAGCTACTGAACTATCATGGAGCCGGAAAAGCCTAGCGCCGAGACCGAAGCCGCCTCCCCCTCCCGCAGGGCCCAACAGAGCTCTGCCCGCGGGTTGAGGCCTGTTAGCGGGCTAACGGCTAACGGCTAACGGCTAACGAATAGCCTCAGCCAGCCGTCAGACCTTCAGCATCGACCGTTTCGCCCCTGGTTGATCAGGTAATGGCTTTGTTTACTACAGTGGGAGATGTCTGCTGAATAACTCTGGTTAGTTTGTGCCTGCACGGGCTAATAACTTGCAGGGGAGCGGGTTAGCCTGTTAGCCGCTAATCGTTTGCACTGTAAGCTGAGCTGGGGAGGACAGGCTGAGAAAGATAAATCCTCCCCCACACTCGGCTCCGCTCTGGCGGCGCCAGACCCGCATTGCCGCCGGTCCAATTGAAATGGCTACTGCTGTGTGTTACAAGGGAGATGTCTGTCGTGTTTGATACTTTCAGTTGTGCTGAGCTGTTTTTGTTTGAGTTTGCTGTTGGTATATGGTGCTAGTCGCTCGTAGCTCTGTCGAGGGCTTGATAAGAGGCGAGGCGACACGAGCTGGGGGCGGGATCTTGGAACACGGGGGGGGGGGAGGTGAGGGAAGGGGGGGCAGGCTGCGGTTTCAAATCGTAGACCACAGCTTTAAGGCCGACCAAGACTGGAAAATGTTAACTTGTTCGGTAAGATCAATTTCTGTTGCAAAATTCAGCTGGTTAAGAAGATATTTTCATGTGTGTGTGTTTGTCCTTGGCTTGCTCAAACAAATATGTCATAAAAATGCTTCCAAACATTCAATACTTGTAGTTAACTGTGCAATATAACTAAATAATATTTAACAGCTCGGGGTTCACCAAGACCACGTGTAAACTAGTTTTTGCAAAAAAGAAGAGTAAGAAGGTTTTCTTCCTGATCTTATTAATTAGTGAATTGATAAATAAATTGTTAGTCACAGGGTTGGAGTAGTTTGACCTGCTTTAGTTCACCAAAAAACTTAATAGAGAGGAATTTTGCCCCTGTGCCACATATTCAGTGAGCCCCTCACACTAACACCACCTGAGCCCGAGGTCTGCGTGAGTGCAAGGGTCTGCTTGCAGATCTGGTTGATATTGCTCTCTGTAATCTAGACAAACATGGTTCTTTTTCCCGTGGGACTTATCATGATCATAGATAAGAGGTGCTTATAATCTACTATAACAGTCACATTTTTTAACTCTGTGGCGTCACTGTGGGATCAACAAAGCAACATATTTACCTTCCAGACATGAGTTTCATAGGACAGCAAACAACAGACAGCTCGCTAAGATGTCCCCAGTAACCACAAGGTCGCTAACCATGAAAACATTTACATGTATAAGCAAACACAGCCAAGATACCAGCTCCATTTAAACTCTCCTTTGAAACTGGCACCCTCAGTAATACTACCAGAATATTTGGCTCATAAGTATGATATAAATCAAATAAATCTTTCTTTACGTACCGTAGTAACAATATTTCAAGAAAGTCTACAAAGGCGACAAACAACAGCTCAATCAGATAAGCAGACACACTTAAGTTGTTCTCTGTTAAATATTACCTTATATAACCAGGACTGTTGATGCTGCCAGTTGTGCCATGTATATCGGAGAGCCCAGCAGGCAGACTTAGATGGACCCTGACACGGCCGTATAAATACTCATAAAGATCTTAAAGATAGTAATTAGGAAATCAATGCTGGCAGTGAGGTGTGCTGTCTCTGTTATTTCTTTGTTAGTGGAGAGATAAATGCTCTGCCAACTGAACCTTGAGACATTTATAAGCCATTCTACGTTCTCCTAGATTTGATATGAGTGACAGGTCACTTTCTGTGATGTAACAACAATATCTGTGTCAAGATCAAGTCTGTTAATCTTGCTAGGTTTGAGGTCTGCAGATGATAAGAGCTACGCTAGGAGACTTGTGAACAGTAATTACCTCGATCTGTTTACTGAAGCGGAACAACTCCTTTAAAACATGAAGAGCAAATATTAGGCTAACACGTGCAAAAAGTCATAATGTTCCTCTTTAATTTGCCTGACGTCGGGACTGACGGTTGTCTTTTGGTTGTATCAGAACTAAAACCTGAAGCTCTTCTCATGTTGTCATGTTTTTGAGACACAGCAGGAAACAAAATCAAATCAATGTACATCAGATATTAGCTTAAAAAGTGGACTACCAGTGATGGTGTATGAATTTTTGTATTTACAGGCAGTATATTTGCCTAACATGTTGGAAAAATGTATGAATGTGTCATGATGCTTCACATTAGAGGATGAAGCATTAAGTTTGTAAAATTCTGAGCTGAACCGACAGACCTCACTCAGATGAAGTCCCCACACACACGCTTTCACCCTCTCTATTGAATTTTGCAGTAAGGCTGCTCAACCATAGAACAAATAAAAGGGAAAAATTATTTTGAGACTACAATGAGACCACAGGTATTTATCAAGCACAATCCTCTTCGATATTAAAACACCTTAAAACACCTTTGGAGATCTTAAAAACACTCACAGTTGACCAGACGTCTGGATACGAAGGTGTGAGGAAGTGGCACTTACCGCTACGGCGTGAGAGGAGCTTCCGTGAACGTGCAGGGCGGGGGTGTTGTAGTGGGAGATGGCAGCTCTGGACAGCGTCGCTGGAGGAGTGAAGCCAACTGTGTGGCTGCCATATGAGAGACCTGGAACAAAGACATGGGCAGGAAGTTACTCACACTGGGTCAACTTATGTTACAAGTATTTATATTTCAACCAGAGATGTTTATTCCAGGCAGAGTGGTAGTACAGAAAACCAAAGCTGTGGCATGAGGTTCACACAAAATTGATTTTATGTTAAGGCTTAATCTCAGTTTGTGCAGAATCACACCAAATATGACTGAGTGGGCAGGAAAAGGCTCCAATTTTCCTCTTTGTTGTTTTCACCATTAGGACTCTATAAAGATGCACAGGGGCAAGACAAAACAGTCCGTTAAGTAGGGCTGAGCAGCTCAAAATCGCAACTTCAGGCAACGCAATCATGTGAACACTAAAGCTGCAATATTTTGCAGCACTCCTGACTGACCCAGGATCTGTGGTGTCAACTATTTTACACATTTGCAGACAATTTGTATTCACAGAAGTGCTGGTTAGCAGGTCACAATACAAAGGCTCTGTTTAAGAGGAGAAGTTGAGTATCCCTTAAATAATGAACAGATTATTTATCATCAATATTAGATGATGAATAATTTATCATGTGCTTTTGATCATTGATTTCCTTACTGCTGTCTACACTGTAAATATAGTGAATATTGCACTGGTGCTTGATTATGAGAAAATAATTAATCAAATTGAAATTGCAACAACTGCCAGAAAAAAAATGCAATTACATCTTTGGCAAAAATTGGTCAGCCCTACTGTTGAAACAGTACAGTTTTCATGCCCTCTAATGCAATCCCACAAAGAAAATAATAATAATAATAATAATAATAATAATAATGCACTTTTTATATTTTTTAAGTAATACCCTTTTTTAACCTTGCAGAGCAGACAAACCTGTCTGATTCATTGTGTGAAATCCTGCAGTACCATCTTGCAAAAATCCATTGTCCAAAGACTTCACCAGCTAAATGCTTAACAGCCCAATCAGGGGAAAGAGGTGGGAGCTGAAGACGTGGCGCCAGTGGGAAGTGACTGCATGTTTGAAAAGAATGGCGGCTTCTGAAGCGGTCCATTGTTGTGGCAATATCTGCAGTTTTATCAGAAATGGACTCTTTTTCTTCTTCAAAACAGGACCAGGGAATTTCACGTAATCCTCTCCAGTAAAATCTTGTTTCGCTTTTCTCCCGTTCGAGGATCATTGCTGGGGAACTGGGAGATACTGTGAAAATCCTCTGTGAACGATGTCCTGGTTAGTCCATGATAGTCATGGTTACCAAACGATACCAGGCGAATTATACTCTCCTCAGAAGTTTACTGCAAGAACTTGGTGGGGATTGTCGTTGATGAGGTTTGTGTCACAAATAAGTGTTAAATAATATATTGGTGTGCTATGATTTAATTTAAGGCGATAGTTTAAGGACTGAAACATAGTTTAAGCTAACGGCTAACAACATGATTGAAATGCTACGTCATACTGTTGCTTTATGTGGATTGGTCTGGAATGAGTATGACGAGCAGAACAATTGTCCAATCACCAGCTGCGATTGTTTTTGAAGGTTCTGCCCTCTGAAAACGAACAGCTCTCTCCCAGATGGACCAGTGAAATATTGCCATGGCGAATAAACAAAAGTGTCCACCTGGCGTGGTTACTTTTTTTGGATCTCTATGCGCCACTCCAAGACACATGCACATTTGCTGAAAAGTCTCAATCACTTAATCCATTATACACTGGCTATGTTGCAAATCTGCAACAACTCATTACTGAAACAAAAACAACATCAGGGCAGAAAATATTCTTATGCTTCTTTACTTTCTACAGTTTCTTCAAACCAAAATAGCTATGAAATGTTATTTATGAAGGCATGTTTCTGTAAATTTGCATCTGACTTCAATTATAAAAACCTTTTGGTCCTCATGTGTATCTGATGAACACTGAAAGAACTAAACCATTTTTAATTTCACTGCCCTATTCACTGAAAGAATAAATAATATGATTGTTCCACATTTCAAACAAGATGGAGCTGCTCTTCTGGCAACAAGTCAGATAAATTGACGTCAAAGGGGTTTGTCAAAGTTGTTTTTTATTAGTCCTGTTTTAAAACTGTGTATCCACAACAGTTGACAAACATATTTGCACATACCAGGTGATATGGGTCGGCTGGAGCTAGGGGAGGGGGTGTAAGGGATGGGACTAGACACGGTCCGTGCTCGCAGGCCCTGTGCAGACATCTCATTGAAGTACCTGAGAGAAAAAAACGAACACGAAAATTAGCCCAAAAATAGATTGAGTTATTCCATCATAGAACAGCCTGAGACTGGAGCACAGAAGCTTTCATGCCATGTCACACACTTGCTGAACACACTCCTGGCAGGTTAGAAACATTTACTTCCACTTCAAATGACAGCAAACCTGATGACCTGGCCACCCGTATGTTTGAACCTGTTATTGGTTGTTTGGGGAATTTTTCACACAAAATTATTTTTTAATTGGATGCAATAACTGCTGAGGAGACGGTTTAGATAAGTGTTCTTGAGGACAGAGAGTAGCAAAGAGCGGATTAATTAATGCCATCTGTTTGTGGGTCAGAAAAGACAGTAGTGCAAAACAAACGTCTAATCCTGCCATAAATACTGTTATCTAAATCAGAATACTAATGCCTAGCCTTAAATTCATTTACTGCCCCACAATGTTGACTGTGACCACTAGATTATCAAAATAAAACATTAACAAGATGTTAGTTTATTAGCTCGAGTTTACCCTTTGATGGCAAAGAGTTCTTGTTGTTCACTTCCTGAACAGCATCATTACTGACCCAAACACAACAAAGACACAAAAAGCTGTAACTACCTTTGTAGACTTTCAGCTTGCAGGCAATTAATAGAAGTAGAGTAATAGAGTCCTGGTTGCTGTTTAAAGGTCCACAGAGCCTAAAACTTAAAGTTAACCTGAGAATTTGTTCTCCTGCAGTTCTGCATCATGGGACGTGAACATGCATCTTTTTGAAGAGATGAAAATTAAAAAAACTTGTGTTGCTGCGCCACACTGTGGTGTGATATATAATGGTAGGAGGCTAATTCTTTGCCCATGAGAATTCCATGTTGGTAAAGTAACTGAAACTTGTCAACTGGTGAAAAAAGAAACTCAGTTGCTATTTTAAGTACATGTCAAGTAAATGCCTACAATACAGGTTACAGTCTGGTATGAGAGGCACATGTGAAAAGAATTTGTGTTGCTGGTCATCATATGAAATGATTCTGCCTGAAACAGCTGATTTTAGCTTTAGGGGAACATTATTCTCAAACAAGGTGAGCAGAAGAAAATTGTTTATAAAAACATAATTAAGGAAGGAAGGAAGGAAGGACGAAAGGATGGATGGATAGATAAATACTAGACCAGATGCTTAATTCATTTTATTTTTTCTTCTAAAGAAAATCAACTATTATACGTCCTGTCCACGAGATACTGTATCTGAGATGACCAGGCTAAATCTGACATTTAAATACTTCTTATGATTTTATGATATCCGACCAACATACTGAACTCTTTTTCTTGATAAAAGTGTAGTCTGTTTTTCATGTAATTCTTTATGAAAATGTTGAAACTGAGCATGTGGTTGTTGATGCAAGTGTTTCCCTGGCGTAAAAATATAGTTTATTCATTGCCTTGACCAAATGGTGACAAATCATTTTAAAACACCACTTGGCTTAAAGATACCACAGTATATTATATTTTTTATTTTTTTAGTTCATTAGTCTCAGCCCTGCTTTCTCAAACAGGTTATGTTTATGCTCCAATAATTTTTTTATTGTCTTTTTTTTAAACAAATGTTACAGTGATATCTGCTGTTAGTTGTATCAACAGTTGTAAACATCTATAAAAATGCAGGGTACTGTAAAAACACAAATGCCTATCAAAATGTGATTAACAGGTGTCAAATGGATGTAGTAGTGCCAACACAATAAGCACCATAAAGATAAACTGATTCAATGTTTGAAATTCTGTGCCTTAATAGGTGACTGTTAAAACACAAAAATTTAGTACTCTGTTCTGCCACAGAGCACAAAAAAAAATCCTCATCTGATCAGCTGCAGGTGCCTGTGCTCATGAAGTAAAGGTGTCAACAGCAGTGAGCAAACATTGCATTGGCAGAAAATGCTGTTTGTCTTGAAAAGTCCTGATAGCTTGGGCATTTTCAGTTACATCAACCAAAACAGTTTTGCTGAAAGAACATGCTGCCAAAGATTTCTGATGTTTCCTTTTGCAGGCGTTGCTGTCTGGAACGATCGCAGAGGTTGTTAATCAATTAAAAATTAACTTTAATAAAGAACCTCTTAGTGGAGACGAGGTTATTACCTTGCTAATCACAATAAAAGCCAAGACCTCAAGGCCCCTTTCATCAGATTGAAGTGAAAGTACGATGAATATCAGAGAGAACATTTCCTAAACCATGGCAGGAGTGTGAATCTAACAATAGGTTACAAACTGATTAGGATTCTGGGGATCACGATTCAACTCAGAATTGATTTTTCATTCAACCAATTTATCATTCATAACACATTCTCTGCTCATACAGAGGTGTCTATTTCAGGAGCTGCTTCTGCCTGCTGTTCACTGCAGTAACAATACATAAATGATTAAAAATGCAAAACAAAAAGTTAGGATTTAAAACTCATGTATTAGTAATGTTTGTATCAACTTATTACAATTAGATAGCGACACTGCAGCATAGAATTTAAAACTTATTCAAATGGAGGTATTTAATCAATCAATTCTGAATTTTTGCTTTTTAAGTAGTTTTATTTGAATGAACATTTTTTGGACATATCTAAGAGGACAATCAGCCCAAACTTTGACTTTGCTCATTTTGACCTCACAATGTGTGAATGAATTTTTTGTTGTTTTCAAGATCTTCACTCATCTATTGTCAACCTTGAGAAAAAGGGTCTGTTTCCATGAAAACAAGTCAAAAGTAACTATTACACTGAAAGATAATAAAACCTGCACACATATCTGCCCTTTTTTTGGTTAATAATTCACTTTTTATCTTTTTTGTTAAACACTCTAATTGTTTTGTGATATGTTTTGTTTTATCACAGTCCCAACAGCAACATTTTTGATACAAGTAAGGTTTTTTTTTTTTTTAAAGATTTGATTTACTATATCTAATGTAGGAGATGATGGTGGATCCCAAGGACAAACCAGTTGAGGACCACTGTCTTTTACTTTGCAGTTTATTGCCTGAAACATGTTGATTTATTATTTAGTGCAAAGTTATGACTTCTCTTAAATCTGTTTCAGCCTCTACCTTTCATCGTCCATCTCCAGACTGGATTCGCTCTCTGACAGCTGTCTGCACAGGGCCTCCCTGCGCTCCATTTCTCTCTGAAGCTTTCTCTGCAGCCGAATGTTCTCCTCCCTCATATGTCGCTCTTCCTCTATGTACTGGGCACGTTTCTCTGTGTCTGCAAGGAGAAACCCAAAACACATGACATTAGATAAACCACTTTTTAAGTTCACATCCTGAAAATGTTTATCAAGATAGCTGATAGGCATGTCTCACACGCCGAGAACAACATGCCAAAATAAAATTACTTCATTTAAAGACTTCTATTCTTAAGATGGCAGTTTTTGTTTTTGCTGACCTTTTTGTAAAATTCTTAAAAAAGTGAAAAAGCAATTCTAATCTCTGAAAGCAGGTCCTTAAATATCATGCAAAGTCAGGGAAATTTTTTCCTTATAAGCAGAACTGGTGAGCTGTTTGACTTCTCAGCTTCAGGTTTATAAGGTAGGCTGACAGCTCCCTCTAGTGGTCAAATAGAAGCACGGGAAGGTTGATATGAGCAGCTTGCTAAGACAATAACATGAAATAAAAAGGATATTCTAAACAATGCACTGGATTTGGTTGATTCTAAGTGTCTTATTTGCTTTAATTTAACCCTTAATTATAAAAATCTGTTCAAAATATGCAGTGGCACCAATAGCTCAATCGTGGTTAGCCAGTGTGCTCATGTACTGAACTCACAGGTTCTCCCCCTCACTCCCTTGTCCACTGTCTCTCTCATTTGACCGACAAAGGCAGAGAAGTCCTAAAATAACACTCAAAATGAGCAGGACAGTTAAAAAGCTGAACCTTAACACAGACATCCCCCTCTGATGTCACATGCACTCCCAGCCTTTTTCTTCTCTTCAAGATTTACTTAAAGGTGAAATAAGTGGCAACACTGTTCAATGGCGTTATCAAATGGATTTACCGAACAGAGAAGTCAAACCCTGAACTAAATGTAATGATCCATGGAGTACTGAATTATCATTAAGCAGGAGGCAGGGTACATCCTGGACTGGTCACCTACCAATCACACAGAAATCATTCACACACACACAATCATACCTAGGGGCAATTTAGTCATCAGTTCAACTAACTAGTACATTTTTGATCTGTGGGAGGAAACCTGAGTTCCCAGAGAAAACTGGGCATGCACAGGTAGACCATGAAAACTCCACTCAAGGCCCTGTCTGACTGGGGAGTCATATCAGCAACCTTATTGTTGTTGTCCAGCAGTGCAGCCCTGAATTTAAAATTAACCAGTATAAAGCATGTACTTAGTAATTAGTTAAGGAATTGCACAGGTTGAATCAAGAGAACACTTGGAAGCTGGTAAGCTGTGGTTACCTCATTCTGACATTTGTGCATCTAAATTAAACCAACTGAAATTTTTTATGTGTTTTTTGGGGCATTTTGTGCCTTTACTGATAGGAGATAGTGACAGTGGATAGGCTTGTGAAAGGGGTGAGAGAGTAGGAGAAGATTCTCTGCAAACTGGCCACAGGCTGGATTCAAACCCGGGCCAGCAGAAGTATGTAAATGGGACGTGACTGATTGCCAGCCACCCAGCCAACTCAGCACCCCAAACCAACTGATTTTTAAAGAAGTACCTTTTTTAACAACAATATAAAGAAATTGAAAGAACTCTTACAGCTCATCTGCAATGTGTAACACAGAAAGGACAAAAGGTGGGGTGGAGTCATTCTGCCTCTATTCCACTGTCAGAGTAACGTAGAAGCGATATGGGAGGACAGAGCCAATGTTTTACATCAGAGCAAACAAGATAGGGGAGCACTTTGCATAAAGTTCCCAGGATATTTTTACTGAGCATATCTCTCGTGCTTCTACGAGGCTGTAGAGCAATGTGTAACATCTTTATAAACACACAGAGGCATGATGTCTGTGAAACTTTGTCATTGTATTGATGTAAACATGCAGTAAGTGAAGGGCTCATGCTGGAACAGTTTCACAACAACAAACCAACAAAGGATTAAATGAGTGTATTCTATAAAAGTGACTTTGAATCTTTTAAACCAAATTTAACTTCTTTAGCACCGTATTGTTGGCAGCTGTCCCCCGGTTTAACAAACCTGAATGTGTCTTTGTTTCTTTTCAGAGAAGCAACTGGACCAGTGTGCAGTAATGAGGCTGCAAATTGTGTCAGACATGGCCTGCATGTATCCTGTTCTGTCTGCTCTACAGAAATCAACCCATGCCTCTGTGGAAAGTGAATGCAACCCTCATAAATAATCAGCAATCACTTTTAGTAATCACATCCCCCAGTCGACACTTGAAGGCAGGTGCCTCGTCAGAGCTCGCACACACACTCGCTGGGATAATGTAGCTGGTGGAGAGGACACTTACGCTGCAGCTCAGTGGTGCGCAGGCTTTTCTTGAGCCTCTCCACCTCGTTCTTCAGGAAACGGATATGCCGCATCATGTTCTCTGGTGAGTCTATCTCCATGGAAACGTCCCTTGGAGAGGGGGGAGCTGATACGGGCTGGTCCAACTTCTCTTGAAGGATTCTGGTTCAGGAAACCAAACAAACACATTTCAGAAATGAGCAAAAGAAGGAAAGAGTCAAGTGGTAAGAAGTTTTTTTAAGAGGCCCTTGGTTTTATATGAGACAAAAGAAAGGCCTTGAGATGAAAAACTATTCAAAAAAATTCTAAAAATCATTTTTTAACGTGTTCAGATGAAAAGGGCTGCTTTTAATTGACTGAAAAATGTTGTAATCACACCTCCCACAGGGTAATTCTTCTGCATAATGTAAGTGAATCTTATAAAAACATTAAGTCAAAGATGAATTATTGAAACCAAAAGCTGCTGTGAGTCCATCATTTGTCATTTTACTGTGCATCAGAAATGAAGCTGAGTCATTTAACTTTGTGCCAAGAGAGAATTTCATGAGCACATGTCAACCAAACACACAGTTAAGAGGAATAGAATATCAAACCATGAATGTGTGTTCATAAAAACCAATATGAAAAATATATACAATGCACAATGACAGTATATTCATCAAGATAAAGAGCCTGAGTGTGACGCTATAGGTTGGACTGTATATTATGAATAAATCAAGTTTCAAACATCTAACAGCTGCTGCTTATAATAGTCATGATACAGGTTTATCCATTTAAGGGTGTTTCAGTAAAAAAAGCCTTTCTATGTTTAAATGTCCATACTTCTAAACTTTCATTACATCAAATATTTAATTTCTCTTCATAAATGGGGCAGAATAAAAGCAGAAGTGCAATCATTTGAATGCAGGTTTGGAAACATGGTGTCCCAACATTCTTATGACAAAGGAGAATGAACATACAAAAAGGTAAGAGGGTAATATTTTGGGTGTGTTAACAGCCTCTGACAGGCCAACTGCTCTTAAAAAAATGGATTTTAGTATATTCTTATATTTCATGCTGTGTCAGATTATATAAAAATGTGACACTGAGCCAACTGTGGGCCAAAAAGGACAAATAATACAACGTGTGCAAAAGGTTGCAATTTTCAGTTGTGTATGTAATTTCCCACTTTATTTTACACTTTGAATGCATCTTTCCTGTCATGTCCTATGCTGATGTGGGCCTTGAACACCTCATTGCCTGCACATGCGGTCAGACATTGACAGGGATGATCGTTCAAGAGTGTGCGTCCATAAGACTGTAAGTTATGCTGTTTCAAGTGAAATTCCTTACTGTTGATGTTTATCTTAGGGTGTATTTCAGAAAACTCTGCAATAGTTCGCCAATATTGTTAATGCATATAGCACGTTTATTCACTAGCAACATACATAGCCATTATATGAATGCCGTGTTGTTAATGAATGCTAGCCTTTGAGTTGGGTCTGATATAGAATGTTGGTTATATCTGTCAGACATGTTTAAGTTAATTATACTCCTAATCAGGTTCACTTTTTTTTATTTATTCCAGAAACCACACACAGATACACAACAACAAATGCAAAAACCGTTCATGTACAAAGAAAGAGAACGATAAACAGGCAGACCATCAGCCTTGACTCCGCCTCTTTCTCATACCTCCCTAAACATCAAATAGTGTCCTGACCTGAGACTCTGAAGTGATTGCTGCCCCCTAAGATCCACTCATACAGTCTAGCATACACAACGGTTAATTTTTCTTTCACTGACACTGCATCAAATATACCACCAAGTTCAGTCCTCCTCACAAATCAAATTATTTATATAATTATTCAGAGCAGTTATGTACATTATATCCACGTCGATAAAAACTATTTTTGCTACCATGAACGGCTCACAAATTAACCGATGTAATGACTTAACGGTCAGCCATTTTTATTAATATAGTTCAGAATATGTCTACGCTCATGAAATATATTGACTTTGATACATTTTTACTTTACAATTTTAATCTAACTTCCCAGAAAGAAAGAAGGACCATCTGCTGGAAAAAAAAAAACTACAACTCAGACACTTTACCTTTAAATAAAGGCATATCCTAAGACATTGCATGTTTCTTTGCAGTAAGGACCATATGATCAAAACTGTAACAGTAACAGAGCGTTTAATTGAGGCAATGTCAGCCCTACTTTTAGGGCTTCCTTTTTTTCAATCTACTGCTGTAGAGACAGAATCTATGACAACATGCAATCAAACTTCAATATGTATCCGATCATCGCCCTCCCTATGGCCGTTTTGGCATGACTATTTTGCTTACAAGGAGTGCTATAGGTTTATCTAACAGACTGAGTCCAAATTTTATATGCTGTTAAACCACACATTTCTGCCAGATTACATGCTATACAGATTATTAATTGGAAAATTACCTTCTTATCATGTCCCTAAAAGAGAGCTATAAAACCAGCACTTTAACACTTCAAAAAGCATTCTTTCATCTTGAGTATTCAGTAAAGGTACTAACATAAACAAGAGCAAATCTCCACAAAGAAGAATCTAAAATGTCTAGTTTGAAAGAAACTAAAATGGTTCACACATTTTCTAAAATCATCCCACACCTTTTCTCAGCCTCCAGCTTGTCCATCCGCTTCCACAGTCTGTTTACCAAGGCTTCTTGTTCCTGCTCTAATGTGTTCTCAAGGTCGATCTTCTCCCGCCTCAACTGCAGAATAGAAAGGGAGCGGAGAATGACGTTTAGAGGCACAAAAACCATGACGTTGAAAGGCATTCACAAGCCTGCACACAAGTATACTGAGCTGCAAACTCAAGGTCTCTGCACAGATAAGGGTGACTGTCATAAAGCTGCAGCACCCAGAGGAGGAAAAATGAAGGATAATATAATGAAATTCCTTCTGTTTGTGCTGCACATAGGGAGTATGAGTGAAGAGAAGTCAGATTTGAGTTATCGTGACATTCTGCTGTATCCAGGCATCAAAATGACACGTGTGGACACACCCATGAATAAGAGGTAATAATGAATGCATGCATGTCTGCAGAGAAATCCTGACATCAGGGGATGGAAGCATCAAAAATAGGCAAAAACAGGTTGGACCCAGCAACAAACCCAAATGTTCTTTCCAGCCATCATTCACTGGGAAGTATTACAGATGGTTAGAGCTGGGTGATTTGATCTAAAATGTTTTTCATTTTGCCTGCTGCAGTATTAGTTTTATATAGCAGCATTGTAAAATTAAAAAGGAACCAAAGACGCCTATATCAGTGACAAAATAGGTCAGGGTATACAGGTCTGCACTATTTAAGGTCAATTTTTCGGTTTCAATACCAAGCTCCAATAACAAGACAGTTCAGGGACATGTTGTTGCACACTGGTTACTACCATCATCTTCCCCTACCACAGGAAGCATACCTGTTCCAGGGTTAGCTGCTTTGAGATGGTCTCATTCTCCATCTTCTTGATCTTTTTCATGAGCTTGTTAACCTGGAACTCCTGCTCCTGCTCCAAGTGCTGCTCCAGCTCTGCCTTCTCGTGCTGGAGCTGCATGGGGAAAAAAATAGGGAGGACAGTGTATGGACAGAAGAAAAGGGAGGAGGTGGATGGGAAAGAAGGGAGAAGACCAAGAATGATGGTGAGTCACATAAAAACTATTTGATGACCACAGTGACCAAACACACTGGTCTCAAAATCATCATTCAGCTTGCACACGGAGAACACAGAAAAACAGGAAAACCTGGGTCACAGTTCTACTGGATTCATGGTTAAAGTTCCCAGAAGAAACAACTGAGTGAAATAATGATTTGGCAACCAAAGTAGCCACCTTTGGCAGCTCACCAACACAAAGAAAGGGTGCGGCTCAGCCCTGATCTAAATGGGAGGATTGTGTGATGAATTATATAAGTGATTACTTATTACAGGGAAAAAGATGCTAATTCATTCATAGGAAAGACTTGGGAGGAAAAAAATAACCCTTTCCATTATGATCTTTTAAACAAAAACAACTTGAACACAAGCTTGTGTGACTGCACTGCATTTTAACATAGAAAGGTGCTGTACAGTCTCCTGGATGAGTGAACTGAGACAAGTTTCACCACACCCTGACAAGCCATTTCTCGTTTAATTAAGACATCAGCAAGTTTGATGCATTGTTTTGATGAAATTTGGCTTCCTTTTGCCAGATCACCAAACACATCTTGCATTAAAGGCCTCCACCCAACTACGCTGTGCTGTGAGGCCAAACTCCACCTCAGGTCTGCAGGAAAAACTTGTGTTAGCTTACAGTCTAGTGGATATAATGACAAGACATTTATACTCCTGTCATGGAGACATTCCTGAAAAAAAATGTTTTGTGGTTCAATGTTACACTTCATTATCTTCAGACTTCTAAGACAAACCAGTTAGCTATCTCTAATTTGGGGATGAAAAGGCTAATTAGATTTGAAATTCCTGTCTTATTCAAAATGCATGTTCAATAACAATATCATTTCCAGTTTTAAAAAGTTTTTTTATACTATCTGTTTTCTAGTTTTGTGACAGGTGGTCTAACATTTTAAGAACTACATGTATACATGCCCCCTTGAGGATTTTGTCTGGACTTAATTTTTTTAAATTGTTAACTTACTGAGTCATTTGCTTGGCCCCATCTAAGGCTCAAACAGAAACGTTTTTTTCTCAATAACTGAAGCGGTTACATTTTTTGAGAAAAAATTCTGGTCACAATTTCTCATCAAGGCTGTGGTAGAGGGTCCTGAAGCGAGGCCAGTTGGGAACAACACAGTTGCCAGTTTTTTGGGAAACAAAACTGATGAATTGCTCATAGTTTTGCTGCTGTGGCATCAAAAAAGATCTGACACCGTTATTTCTAAATGTATGTAAGCTCAAAGTTCTGGTATTTCAACAACCCTGAGAGGCAATGCTGATTCAAATACCTGCAGAGAGAACAGAATCGTTTTGCTGAATCTGGTTTAAATGACTCAAAAAAAGAGGCTCATCAAAAGTAATGGTGGGGAAAAACAGCTGAGACAAAACTGTTTACAAAACGCACACAAAACACATTTACACACACAGGAAAACTAATTTACTCTAATCTACCTCTGTCACTACAGGAGGAGGATACATGACTATATACAAGTGCAAGAACACACTAAAAAGGACATTTCCAGAGTATCAAACATGCATGAAGGGCCACATACGGTTCTGTTTTACTGTGAGAAAAAAGACCACAAAAGCCCAAACAAGCTCACCAGTATGACCTGACCCGTAGTCTGCTCTGACATCTACAATTGTCCCTTACAGTTACACTCTCCCTACACCCCAACAGACCCGTTAGTCATCCAACAGCTACCTACCAAAAAGTGTGCCTGTGTGTTCTGAGCAGTAGGGGGATAAGATGTGGAAAACAGACTGAACCAAATAACCGGCAGACGGGAGGAGAGTAATTTGAGAGTCATTAAGAGAAGCTTGGAGGCTCACTGAAGTCATCCTGAGCCTTTCTGGCTTCAGGCAAGCACCTACACAGCTGATGATAACGGAGCAGCGTCTGCACCCTCTTTGAGTTGTGTGCATAGACAGACACACTCCCTGTTACACCGAACTGAACATGTTATAAAGATGCTGCCGCAAGATTTGCATAATGGAGCACTTAGCAAACATGTCTTCCCCAGAGTGTCTTTATCAGTATGACAGGTCAAACTGATGTCAGGCTTGAGCAACGCCCACAAGGATCCTACCCACTATGGCTGTCGCAATAATCACAAATATGAAGTATTACAATATCAAAATGTAATGTACTCACACAGAAGTACTGGTATATCCTGCCTGATAAATATAATTTATAAAAGGTGCTCAAGTGGAAGAAGACACTGTAGTAAGATTTAGAAATATCAAAATGCACAGAACCGATACCGCTTTCACAATAAAATTTGCAGGTCATCACAGGTTTTTTCAACGTGGGTTAAGCTGGTAACAATCGGCAAGTGACCCCTTTCCTTTAATCAGCAACAGACAAGCTGTGTGGCTTGATGTCATCATGTTGATGACATCATCAGCGCGCCGAAACACGGCCATGTGATTAATAGAAAGGAGCATAGAGGCCGAGGACATATTGGTTTTATGTACTACTCTGTTCAGAAGTTAAAGTATCCCTAAACTAATGGTAACAGATTATTCATTGTCAATACTAGATGACAATGTGTTATGCGCTTCTGATCACTGATTTTCTTACTGTTGTCTACACTGTAAACACTGTGAATATTGTGCTGAAGCTTGATTTGAAGAAATGGGGAATTAAAATTGAAATTGCAATATCTGCCAGAAAAATCGTCATTAGATAATTTCCTAAAATCATTCAACTCTAGACCACCCTGTCGTCCACATGTAAAGTTCTATGAAACATCTTCACCTCAAAGAAATCCATCAATGTACTGATGAATGAAGCTAAAGGTATGCAATGATGCCCCTAAAAACCCAGGGCAAATCTCAGTTACTTAAAGAAACTTGGTGATTCTTCCACCAACTCTAAAGTCCGACCACTGTTACAGTTTAAATGGTGACGATGTTAACTGGTGCTGGCAGGCTTTCTTGACAAGTGTTTATTTTGTTTAGTTTTCATTCCAAGACATCTAATTAACTAGGAGCTTGGATTTTTTTTGGGACTCTTAAAAAGTCTTGTTAGTTTAAACATCTGTTGCCACTACAGCAACTACAGACTCCGATGGCAGTGGGTCACCAGTAAACACGGTCAGTCCTAACACAGCAGCATGGGGCGACTTCAATAGGTTAGAGGGGTTTGCAACATGGTAGTGTTGTATGAAGCAGTGATATGGTGGGAGAGGAACTGTGCCAGTTTACATGTTAATACTCCAGTGACATCTCGAAAATCTTCACTAAGCCAGGTCTTGTCCAAGATGTGAGTGTCTAGCAACTTAAATTGTTGCTGTGTGTGTAGCAAGGGCAAAATCCACAGGAAACCAATGTTTTTAATCCATGCCTACATGTGGCCACTGAATTACTCTGACTGTGCCCCATTAATAATTCTCCAAACAATACATTTAAAGAGTTGTACATTTCCCATAAATCACTCACTTGCATGAGCTTCCTTGACAGTTCATTGGTGAGAAATTCCTCTTCCTTTTCATAGTTGACCGCCAAGGTCTCCTTCTCCTTTTGAAGGGCCTGGATCTTCTTAAACAAAGTGTTGCTGATAAATTCTTCCTCTTGCTCTGCTCTTGCTTGCTGTAAGACAAAGACGTATGTGAGACAGTGGCAGGGCTAAACATTAGTGAAATTCAATCTTAGATAATCAAACAGATGGACTTTCATATTTACAGCCTGTTACAGTCTGATTAAAATGTAACCACCAGCGATGCATGCATATACACTGCACCACAGTAAAGCACGCACGCACACACACACACACACACACACACACACACACACACACACACACACACACACACACCAATCAGCCAAAGTCTGCTGCAGTGAGGTCTGTAAGCCAAAGAGGAAGCAGACTTTTCCCTAATGACTCAAGAGATATTGCTGTAATGGATGACTTACATTGAAGGGAAGAGTGAGACATTGCAATGTGCTGGGACAGCTAAAGCGACTAGCATTTCAGTGTGAGGAGGATATGACTGTCCTTGTGAGCACCAGCGTCAATTTCTATATCCTCATTCCTCACTGACCTTAACTCTGTTTTGCAGGCTGGGAGGATTTGTCAATAGTTTAGAAACAATGCAAATGACAATAGGGAGCAAACAGCTAGTCAAGCTGTACACGTTAACAGGGAGGGGGGGCTGCACTGTGTGAGGCTGACTTGCCAAAACATGAGCCTGGCATTTTACTAGCTTGCTAAGTTTGGCCTACATACTTCCCCATCAGATCGCTTTCACTTTTTTTTATGAAGCTGGAGTTGATTAACCGAGCATGCAGAGACATTTGACACATTGGCTAATGCCAAAGCTGCGAGTGGGTGCAATACCATCAAGCTGCAGCCCTGGAGCACAAGCCCCCGGCGTGACGGAAGTGATGCAATAATACGAAAGCTGCAAAACATATTAAGTAACGCAGTGGCAGTCCTTGGACCCTGACTACCTCAGCACTTTTCAGCCCCTTCCTTCCTGATATTAGGGTTTGAGAGTCATGGCCATCAGGTTAAAGCCAATGACTGATGATATTCATGCTTTCATTGAAGACAATTTGAAGTCCTAAGATCTAACTCATTGCATGTCTGTACACAAGAGCTGCGTTTCCACTGAGTGGTCCGGTTTAGTTCAGTTTGGTTTGGAGTGGTAAAAATCGATCTTGCTTGTGTTTCCACTGCCAGCTGTACCATCACCTCGTCAGGGAGGTTGTTAGCTGGAAGATGAGGGTCATGTCAGCTACATCCAACTCCTTTTGCACTTTCTTCTCTACAATAATGGTTCCGTGTGGGCATTCTTTACAAGCACACTTGGATGCACAGTTGATCTAAACATAGAATGTTATTTTTGTTGAAACTGCTGTTGGATGGGTAAGTGACGATTCTTGCAACCAATAAAATGTTTACAGCAATTTTAGTTCCACCTTTAGGGGTGGGCTCTGTACATTTGGCACTCAAGCAGAATGGTGCCAAAAAGTGGCATGGCACTGATCGGTTATTTGTGTAGCCTTCCCCATATTTGACAGTGAAAACACGTACAATTGTTTACTGTACTGAGCTGAGCTGAACAACTTGGTGGAAATGCAGAAAATGTAATGCCACCTATGTAGTTCTCCCTCCAACACCTGATATCCGTTTTCTAGTGAGGAGTAAGATACCCTGTGAGTTTTCAGAATCAGACATAGAAATACTTTATTGATCCCCAAGGGGAAATGTGCTCATTTTTAATTCATCCCAAAAAACTGTGTTCAAGGTAAGACTGATAAGATACCACTGTGGATACTGGTTCTGCTTACTGATCTAGGTCTTCATATATTCTTTCCGATTTCTTTCGAAAAGTATGATTTCTATGTCACCACTCTTAACTGCATGGCACTTCTGACTTTCAACACCTTGCTGTGTTGACAAATGTTTCAACAGATTGCTATAGTTTCTACCTTTGCTTGCATCACAGCGCAACAGGAATTGGACGTGTCACTGTTGACATATGTAAAATTAAACCTAATTTTAGATTGAATCAGTCCTGTCTGCCATGGTCACTCCTCTGTAGTTGTCTATGCTGACCAACTGCAGGAGGCATGCATGTTCATATTTCAGCTGGTGTGTTCTCAAGTCTGAACTTTAGACTTCTTCTGCTTAAAATCTTGAGGAGGAATACCTAATTTAATTCAGCCCCATGTGTATTGTGGCTAAAATGAACAGGAAAACATAAAACAGAGCACCATTATTAACCTTATTTCTGAGGATATGCAAGTCTACATTGGTAGAACATGTCAGACAAAATAGAGACAGTTACATTAAACCTCTTATTTGTACCAAGTTAAAACTCAGTCTGCTTTTCTGGAGTAATTAATTTTTCAGAAAAATTTTGGTCAGAAGCTATTCTGGGTCAGTTTCTTAACAAACCAGGTCTTTTTGTTGTGAATCAAATACTACTCTGTATTAACTTTCAAAATAACTCATTATAGAGTTAACTAATAAATGAGAAGTAAGCATTCCCCGATAGTCTTTGCTGCTCTACGAAGCTGGCACATACATCAGCCACACACCTTCAGTGTGTCTGAACCTTGCTTCTTGTGGCATCATTATTTTATGAGGCACGTGGATATAAAGAGAATTTGTAAGGAAATCTTTAACCCTCAGTGCAAACCCTTATTCCTCGAACTACTAATTTCCCCATAGTTTTGAAGTAAGATCTGAAGTTATGAAAAATGTGTTGTGTAATGCTGCAGCAACAAATAACGCATAAGCATATTAACATTTCTAGTACAGTGATATGGTTGGCATAGTCCCAGGGTTGCCATCCTGAAGATTCTGATCTACTGGTACTTCTATTTACATTTCAAATTGAACTGTAATGTCATATGAGAAATGCTTTATCTGACACACACCCACTTATCACACATATGTGTGTGTGTGTGTGTATATATAGATATATATATATATAGATATATATCTGTTGATGTTTTCTTATATGTATGCCTTCTCTTTATCACACTGATAAAATGAACAGAGTATCTGGCTTAAACGTAGGTAAAACTACATAATGGTAACTGAAAGTTGTCATTAGCCGAGGTTTCAATGTGAACTGGGTGGGTAGATCTAGACTTTTCTATTAGCATGACAATAATTAAGCTGAAAAGGTCCACTGACGTAGTCTAAAGCTGTTTTTCAACCAAACTGCACGGCTTATGACACAAATATGTATCGTAGGTATTGAACAATGCTGCTATGACAAGACATGTTTACCACAAGTCAGCTCACACACGCAGATCCAAACCGTACACACGCCCATAAATTAAAGCAACCCAACGCCATTAAACACATAACTCTACGATAATTAACAACAAATGACACCACAACTCATTTCAGATAATGTTCTGTATTCTTCGTCAACGCCCCTGGAATATTTAAGTATTGTCAATTTATCCTTTACCATTATTTTGTTTAACATTCAACGATGTGACACAGTGGAGTCTCATTTCCCCCCAAAAAGTCACAAACGTCACTTCTGTCACGTCAGGGGCTTTGTCATACCAGAGGCTTTGTCATGCCAGGGGCTCGTGCTTTGGGGCTGCAGCTGGATGCTACCCGCTGGTTTAACCATTGCTGACTTGTTACAGCATCTAAGTTGATCATAACGTCGTGACAATGTACCACAGAGAGTAACAAGCTGGCCAGAGAGCTGTTAGCAGTCTGCTTACTTGCATCGTGCTGTGCCCACTTCTGTTTAACGCCCTGTAAGTTCTGTTAGCCGCTGAGCTAACGTTAGCATCGATTAGCAACCCCAAGCAAAACAAAGCAAACCACTGGCTATCACTGCCCAGCTAACTAACAGCCCTTAGCCTGCTGGCTAAATTAGCAATATATCATCCAGCTAATGTTCACGCAGCTAACACAACAAAGGACTGTTGTCTTCAAACTAGAATAGCATGTCCAGTTAACATATCAAACAGACTAACAATGACCATTTATCAACAAACAGCCAGAGCTAGCCATAGCTAACTAACTGACAAATGCACTATAATAGGTGGCGTGGGGACAGGCTGTAGCTAGCTAGTTAGCCGGCTAACATTACTCACAATGGTGACGCTAGCTTTGCGGAGGTCCCGATTCTCCTCCTGCAGCGCTTTGCACTTGAGTTTGAACGTTTCCAGCTCAATTTTAAGAACTTTATTCTCCTGTTGTAGCGAGGCCAGGCGGTTTGTCAACTCCTCCAAGCGAAACTGTGAGATGACTATGCTCGGTTTGCCAGAATTCGAGGCGGAGGACGACATCGGGGTGGCCGAGCTGCTCCCCGCTCCGTCGGTGTCGCTCTCGCTTGCGCTGTCCGCCATGGCTGTGCGACAGTGTGGGGCAGCAGGCGGGGAGAGGACGGCAGCTGCAGCGTTTGAGGAGCGCAGGCAGCAGAATGGTACACAGTGTGACCTTGCACACGCTTGTCGGCATAGCACCACCACCAGGCTGTCTCCAGTACCGCCCAATGCATCATTCACACAGTACATGAAACAGGGGCTTTCATTTCTCCTTTATCATCTCTACTCCACCCAAAAAAATGGATTTCCATTTAAGTACTGTACAGCTCAGGACCCTGAATGGTGAGGCAGAGACGACTGGAGGCAGCTATGCATTTGTTTGACATTTCCCCATAACTTGCAGACAGTCTGAGATACCTAATCTTTTACAGTATTATCTGAAACATAGCCCAGGGATCATCAACCACACATGTACAAGGGACAGTTATTTAGACTAACACCATGGGGGCTGGGCTTTAAAAGTAATAAAGATAATCTAAGAACAATTTGGTTTAATTAAATTATAATTCATCGGTTTTTCTGAATTATTACTTCATTATTAGCATTTAAAATCAGTCCCTATCACATACCGGTTTACTCCCTTCGGCCACTTGGAGCCTTTGTGATGTCTTTGCTCCCATCTGGTGCTGTCTGCTAGTCTTAACTTGACACATCAGGTGGATTGTTTCACATATACATGGGATATATTTCACATCCATCTAAGGAAACATCCCATATACCATGACAGGGAGGGCAAGACTATTCCAAACAGACTGTTTTTTTCTGGAAAATTCATTTTAAACTAGTCAGACCTGAGGTTGCTTCTCACTCTTTAAAAAAAACTAAACCAGGTTTGTACTACTGCCTTTTTGTTTTTGTTTAACCAGGCACAATGTTTCAGATTGAATCTTTGAAAGGTGGATCTGTCCGATGACACACATGGAATCTGGTGAATCAAGCTGTTAATGTTGTCAGGGGGTTTGACTCTCCTTTGCATTTTCTGAATTTCATTATATTTTTGGGGGCTGCTTGCCACCGGTTGATGATCATTGATAAAGGCTGTAAATGTAGTAAATGAGGCTTTTCACTTGGTACAAACTTGTGTGAACAAGACTATTTTAATTGATTCAATGTCCCAAATATGACTCAAGACTTTGATTTACGACCAGGTTAGTTGGATCCTGGTTCCTAAATGGGGAGGAAGGGCATACTGGGGTCAGCTTTTCCATATTTTCCCCTCATAACCAATAAATGTTTTGAACTATTTAAATATCTACCAGTAATATTAAAAACATAAAAGCCATGGCACCACTATCAACTTACATAAAGATAAGGCTTTCTTGACTGATCTAATGATTCAGTTATGATGCCATACTTGGATTTCCAACTAAGTGAGAGGCAAACATCAGGACCCCAAGGTACAAAACCCAAAACCAGTGAAGTTGGCACGTTGTGTAAATAAAAACGGAATACAATGATTTGAAAATCCCTTTCAACCTATATTCAATTGAATACACAGCAAAGACAAGATACTTATCGTTCAAACTGGTAAACTTTGTTTTTTGCAAATATTAGCTCATTTGGAATTTGATGCCTGCAACATGTTCCAAAAAAGCTGGCACAAGTGGCAAAAAAGACTGAGAAAGTTGAGGAATGCTCATCAAACACTTATTTGGAACATCCCACAGGTGAACAGGCTAATTGGGAACAGGTGGGTGCCATGATTGGGTATAAAAGCAGCTTCCCTGAAATGCTCAGTCATTCACAAACAAGGATGGGGCGAGGGTCACCACTTTGTGAACAAATGCGTGAGCAAATTGTCCAACAGTTGAAGAACAACATTTTCTCAATGAGCTATTGTAAGGAATTTAGGGATTTCATCATCTACAGTCTGTAATATCATCAAAAGGTTAAGAGAATCTGGAGAAATTACTGCACGTAAGCGGCAAGGCCGAAAACCAACATTGAATGCCCGTGACCTTCGATCCCTCAGGCGGTACTGCATCAAAAACCGGCATCACTGTGTAAAGGATATCACCACATGGGCTCAGGAACACTTCAGAAAACCACTGTCAGTGACTACAGTTCATCGCTACATCTGTAAGTGCAAGTTAAAACTCTACTATGCAAAGCCAAAGCCATTTATCAACAACACCCAGAAACACCGCCGGCTTCGCTGGGCCTGAGCTCATCTAAGATGGACTGATGCAAAGTGGAAAAGTGTTCTGTGGTCTGACGAGTCCACATTTCAAATTGTTTTTGGAAACTGTGGTCGTCGTGCCCTCCGGACCAAAGAGGAAAAGAACCATCCGGACTGTTATAGGCGCAAAGTTCAAAAGCCAGCATCTGTGATGGTGTGGGGGTGTATTATGCCCAAGGCATGGGTAACTTGCACATCTGTGAAGGCACCATTAATGCTGAAAGGTACATACAGGTTTTGGAGCAACATATGTTGCCATCCAAGCAACGTCTTTTTCATGGACGCCCCTGCTTATTTCAGCAAGACAATGACAAGCCACATTCTGCACGTGTTACAACAGCGTGGCTTCGTAGTAAAAGAGTGCGGGTACTAGACTGAGTGTTGTTAAAAGAAAAGGCGATGTAACACAGTGGTAAAAATGCCCCTGTGCCGACTTTTTTGCAGTGTGTTGCTGCCATTAAATTCTAAGTTGATGATTATTTGCAAAAGAAAATAAAGTTTCTCAGTTCGAACATTTAATATCTTGTCTTTGCAGTGTATTCAATTGAATATAAGTTGAAAAGAATTTGCAAATCATTGTGTTCTGTTTTTATTTACGATTTACACAACGTGCCAACTTCACTGGCTTTGGGTTTTGTATTTTGAGGGAAATTGTTTCCTTATTCTGAGCATGTCAACTGTTGCATTCATGGTTTTCCTTAATTTTCATCAAAAATAGGTGGGCCACAGGGCTAGACAAAAGGAAGCATAATCTTACCTCAGTAATTTCTTTTTTAGCAAAGTGTTGATCGGAAAGGCAAGTTTATTGTGTAGCACCATTCTACAATGAGGCAACTGAAAGTGCTTCACACAAAACACCAGAACACAATGAGGAAGGAAAAAAACAACACTTCAGAAAAAACATTATTAAAACGAAGAAATCTAAACAAAGATGAAAAAGAGACACGGTGAATTCAAACAAAAGCTTCAATGCTGAAGAAGTATTTTTGATTGAAACTCAAAACTGAAAATCACATAATTGAAAGGTCAATGAGGAGGGGGTTTTAAACCCTGTATGTAGTGACCTCCATGTTAGCCCCCTGGGACTCAAGCTCTTATTTGTGGTGCAGTTTCAATGCACACCTGTGTGAAGTGAGAAGTTTTTTGTTTAATGTCCTAATATGAGGACACATGGTTAATATCACTGTATGAAATCACTGTTCCAGCTTTTCTGATGGTGGTCTCTCTTGGAAAAATGGGGCACATATCTCAAACAAAGAGGTGGTGACCTGTTTAGATTCGATAAACTTTGGTCAGTGTAAACAATGAAGTATCGTCTAATTCAATTAAAACTGTTTGTGCACCCAGTCACTGTTTTAACTATGCTCTGTCAGAGCTAGATCAGTGTTTGATTTGTCTTTGATTTTTCTGCACTTTTGTTGCAGTAAAATTAATTACATTCATCACTATTTTTATATATGTTTAATGTATTGCACATTGAATATATGAAGAAATGAAAAACCAAGTATAACCTAAAATAGTATCAGACAGTGAGGTATTGGGCCAGTCAGTAATACAGGTAAAAGTTAAGTAATACACTAACAGTCCCAGTGTCCTCATACAAGAATTATGTTTTAAACAGGTTTTTGTTGTTTGCTTTGCTCAGATAATTTGCCTAGCTTCCACGCCTGGTCAAGTCTTGTGCTGGCAACCATCTTGAATTTACACTTACTAGTGTAGTTAAGTTTTGCGAGCATAGTGGTCTGTAAATAAGGTCAATGTGGACACTGGCTTTGCACTTTCACAATGGCTTTACTTTGGCAGTTGTGTATTATACACTGACTGGTACCTTCATTTGGTACATCAATTTAACTGCTTGTTAATGCAAATGACTTATCAGAAATCTAGTCACAATTCTGTGTACTTATGTTTGTAGACATGTTCAAGATGATCTGTTGACGTTCAAACCAAGCATCAGAATGGAGAACATGAATGACTAAAGTGACTTTGAATGTGATATGGTTGTTGTTGCCAAACAGGCTGGTTTGAGTATTTCAGAAACTGTTGATTCATTGGAATTTTCACACACAACCAAATCTACTTTATGGTGAAGGGTCCAAAACAGAGAATTTTCTGAGTCAAAATGCCCTATTGAAGTCAGAGAGTAATGGCCAAAATGGTTCCAGATTATTGGAGGCAATTGTGACTCAAACAACCCCTTATTAATGCCAAGGTATGAAATGGACCATTTCTGAATGCACAATTTGTCAAATCTTGAAGCAGATGGGCCACCGCAGCAGAGGACAACACCAGATGCAATACCTGGTGAGAACAGGAAACTGATGGCAGTTTTCATGGGCTTACCAATATTGGACAACAGAATATTGACAAATTTTTGCCTATGCTGATGATCTGCAGCAGCATTTCAATGGTATGTTCAGGATTTGGCATAAACATATAAAGCATGGCTCCACCCTGCCTTGTATCAATGGTTCAGGATGCTGGTAGTGGTGGAATGGATTGGGGGATATTTTCTTGACACAGTTCTTAGTATCAGGTGAACATTGTTTTAAAGGGACTGTGAGGAGAATCTATTACCGGCGACACAACGACTCTGCTACCCATGAGCACGTGCGGCGACTGTCGTAATGCTTCGTTCCAGTAACCTCGGAACTGGGAGTGACATCATCTCCGACTTATCAGCGTTCCAGTTGAAGTCGGAAAAAAACATGCCAATCTACCAGGCTATTGTTAGCTGTTGTTAGCACACCCTGCGCTGTTGTTCACAAATATCACATGAAGAATGTGATTATCACTATGGCAGCATTTTTGTAAATATAAGTCTAACAATACTATGTATACAGCTGATCTAGAGCAACACACCCCAGTCAGAAGTGCAAATAAATTGATTATTACAGGAGCTAAATAACTGTTCAAACTGGGGGCATCCATCTTCGATTGTCAACTCGAGGGTGGTTCCCAGTAGGAAATTCAGACTTCGGGGGACATTCCAGCTGCAGTTTCCTACTCGGAACTCAGAAATTCCTACTTCTGACTACAACTGGAATGCACCACAAGACGTTACCGTAGCCAAAGCGTGTGTTTGTTGTGATGCAGCTCGGACCTTCCTCAGAACTCTGCATTGCTTTACAACTTCCTTTTTCAACAATTTACAGGATGCGAAGCGACGAGGTAATGTATCTCTTTCTAGTTACGTAGCGGTAGTTTTTGATGTGTGACAAGCAATTTTTGGAAAACTTAGTATCGTAGCTTTGTAGCCGGCTATATATCAGCCCAGTGCCCTAAGACGTGTTTGAATAATATAAATTTACTCTAGTTTCAATTGTCTTGTTCCCGAAGTTGAGTATCCAGGCCAGTCCAGCCCTGTCCGACCTAACCGGAAGGCTAAGGAATAGCATTTATAGATAACCTATTGTGATGTTATAAAACTCATCATAAAGTGTGTATTTCGATCATGCATATATCTAAAAGTTAGACTTTTTTGCAATTACTTAGAAACTCCTCACAGTCCCTTTAAGGTCACACCCTACTTGAGAACTGTTGATGACCATGACCATGGTGTACCCATCTTTAGTTCACTACTTCCAGTGGGATAACCTGCAATGTCACAAAGCTCAAACCAGCTCAAACTGGTTTCTTGAACTTGACAGTGGATTCACTCCAGTGGCCTCCGCTGGCACCATAGAGCGCCTTTGAGATGTGGTGAAACAGGACACTGACATTGTGGAGGTGCAGATTACAAATGTGCAGCAACCCTCACGTCAATATGAGCCAAACTGTTGGAGGAATGTTTCCAGCACCTGTTGAATCCATGCCATGAAGAATTAAGGCCATTCTGAAGGCATCAGGAGGTCTGACCCAGTGCTAGCAATGTTAAGTGGCTGTTGGGCATGTAAGTGGTTCATTAATTGCTTTTCTAAGTTATCAGTTATACTGATTCTGGGAACTTATGTTCTTTGGCCTCATAGCACGTGATCTGTTTTTTTTTTATAATCCACAGCTGTAAACTAAAGCTTGTAGATACTCTAGTACAGAAGAAGCATGAGCTGTGCCTCTCATGACATATCTATAAAGCTGCAACTATATCACAACATTAAGAGAAGAAAATGAAGCACACAAAGACAAGAGCAAACACATTTATATTGCAAAATCAATGCATTTTTTATTTTTTTTTTAGTTTTAGGTTGATTTTTGTAAAGACGTCTGAAACATTTGTGGTGGCATCATTGCTGCTATAGCCTCTAAAAGACCTCGAATAACCAAAGTGCTAGAATAGTTACATTTCAATGGCTTCACTCAGTTAGTAAGAATTGTACATCAAAAAATCTGCTCAGGTGAAAACACATATCAAACAAAATTGACAAAAAATTGATAGTTCAACCATATCAAAGGATCCTCTACCCCCTGATTGACATAGTAGTATAAGGGGATGTGGTACAGCACCCTACCTGACTGCCTTTAAACCCCCCTACCCCCTTCAAAAAGAAAAAAAAATACATAGTTGTCATGTCCACAGCATAGACATCAGCATACTGAGTCATTGCACCAGTAGAACACCACACTTGAACTACATGGGCATCTAATGAAAACCAATACAAAGATAATCCCTAATGCAATGTGAAGTAGGATTTTTTGCAGATGATCTAGTGAAAAACAAGTCTATTCGACACTGCATATACGGACTCTCAAGCCTAAAAAGATCACACAGTTTCAGAGTTAAACACAATTTATTTAATGCTTAAATAATTGTTGTTGACCATCCAGTGTTTTTGTAGTACAATATGCTATTTAGAGCTACAATCAAATAATGTCTTTATGTGTCCTTAATGTGAGTAGGTTTTTAAATTAAGGAAATAGTTCACCCAAAAATAAGGAAAATAAATGAAATGCCCCAGTTTTCCTTAAATATCACAGCAGCCATTAGAGAAACCAAATTGACACACTGCTAAAATGATTACAAACAGTCTAACAGTGCACAGAGACTCCTACACCTTATAGCCAATACGCACAATACAGTTATAATTTTACAGCGAGCCAGCCTACTAGCATTTACATTCAGATTAGATCGTTCTCGTAGCAGAAGCTGCCCTCCTGGTTTCACATAGACAGACAAAGACATCACACCCTCAAGAAGCTATAGAACTTTTTTCATCCTCACCCCAACATGATAAATGTAGTAATGGTAGCCTCTTATTCAACTTTGAATATAAAATTGGTGACAAATGTAAGGGCTATATGTGTACACAGATAAAGGGTTTTTATTTGTTGTTTGAGTACAGTGTTTGCAAACTTGTAAAAATTGTACTTAAAATAATGTGAAACAGCATGCATGAAAATATGAGAACTCTGAAAGGCTGCTTTTTGTAGGATTAGATCCAACACTGAAGGTTGATTTTCTGGAAAGTTCTCTCTATTAAAATCAAACCAGCGTTTTTTTCTTTTTGTTTTTCATGTACAAACATTATACCTGCTCTAGTAATTAATTATACAAGAAGCTGTGAAGTTACACTCAAATCTTTAAAAGTGGAACCCCTTTCAATAAATTTCAAAAGCACTTGAAAAGTTAACTCTCCTCAGTGCTTTCTCGACCAAGAACATAACCCCCTTTTTAAAGAATTATACACATTGTAGTTTTATATACAGAAAAAAGCTTTAGTGTTAGTTCAGTTTTAAAAAGGAAGGAAAAAAACAAAACAATTTACATCTTGACAAAAATGGGTTCAAGAAAAAACTATAAGGCGAGTGTTGAAGTTGTATCAGAAGTGTTCTGTTTTTGTGTTATTGTGTCTTCTTCCACCCTCTGTGTGGATCGAGCTCTTGTGCCATCTTTGGTCACAGTTGCACCTGTGTGGTTGTCTGTAAGGGGAGTCTGTTTTGTTTTGTCTTCACAGCAAACAATGCTCCTTTTAAAAAAGCTCTCACAGCACCGGCAGACCGATGGCATGTGTTATTTCACACAAAAACAGGAAGCAGAACCACTGTCCATGGGTCCACCACCACAGTCAGAAAGTGAGACCCCACCCCCTCCCCTCGGTCCACTGATTGACAGGAGGGTGAGTTTGTCATGCTCATGCATTTGGTCAGAAGGGTCAACTCCTCTCGTGTTTGTTTGAAGCAGATTGTTGCAGACTGGAGCGTGCCTGAAGTCCTCACTCTTGAACCCTTCAGCCCTTTGAATACTAACAGGAACCGTTCAGCCTGGTCTCTGCATGTCTGTAAGACACAAACAGAAGCAGAACTCATGTGTTACACTTACAGACTCTTCATGAAAACATGACAAACAAGGGTTTAACTACATCACTGTGTCATCAGGCATGTAAAAGACAGGGGTAATTCTTTATGATTGTTAACTAGCATGGACAAAACCAGAGTAAAATGACTTAATTTGCATGTATTAGGAGGGCAATGTGCAATCAATTTCAAGTCAATTTTAGATATCAAAACTAGAAGTGGTCCAAGTGCACAATCCTGCACAAAGGCATTTTTGACAGTATTATTGTCAAAAAATGGGAAAACTTCCCTGACGCAATGTTAAAGGTTTCTACAGCTTTCACATTGTTTATAGAATGAAGAAGAACACTATACTCACCCAGAAGGCTTTCCTGATCAAAACAGTGCTTCGGGAGATATTTAGATCCAAAATCGAGCGGTGGACATCCGTATAATGGTAGCACATAGGGCATGTATAGCGCCGCTCTTAAAATTGCATTAATCGTCCAAAAACTCATTAGTTTCACCAATATTTCAACATGGTCCGCTCGGGCTACTCCTCCATTACAGTCTGTGTCGCTCCAGACATGTTTTGTGGCTGTGCTGACCTCTGAACTAAAGAAGAAGAACGCTTGCCTCCGCGCATGCGCAGTACTCTCTGGAGAGCTGTTCTTCTCTTTGCCTCCGTGTCTTCCTTTCGATGAGCTCCTCATCTGTAAACTCTGGCTCGAAACTGTAAGGACACCCATCACATTCAAAGTTCTCCTCCACAACATCTTCATCCGATAGATATTCGTCCATTTTGCACAAAACTGGAAGAAGAAAATCGTTGTGTAGTCGGCTGTCTTCCCCTGAAACAATGAGCCGTACTGCGCATGCACGGAGGCAAGCGTTCTTCTTCTTTAGTTCAGAGGTCAGCACAGCCACAAAAACATGTCTGGAGTGACACAGACTGTAGTGGAGGAGTAGCCCGAGCGGACCATGATGGTGAAACTAATGAGTTTTTGGACGATTAATGCAGTTTTAGGAGCGGCGCTGTATGCCCTATGTGCTACCATTATACGGATGTCCGCCGCTTGATTTTGGATCTAAATTTCTCCCGAAGCACTGTTTGGATCAGGAAAGCCTTCTGGGTGAGTATATTGTTCTACTTCATTCCATAAACAATGTGAAAGCTGTAGAAACCGAACTCATCCTATAGGAAGTCCTTAAAAATACCAGGATCCACGTCCCAATTACCAGCAAAATCAAATCAGTTCTCCGTTGTCCTATTACCAGAAGTCATTGAATTTGTCATCAAAATCTGTGAAAACTACACCAATCTGATTTTGTTGCTTTTCTTTGTTTGCTTGCTAGACGTCTGATTTTGAGACACTGGAAATCCTAATGTCCACCATCACATTCATTGTGGATTAGGGACTGATGTTCTTAAAACTTAAAAAGATTGGACACTTAAATAGATGTTCTGTGTCTAAATTCGAAGAAGTGTGGCAGCCATTCCTCCAGTATGTTGACGGCCTTGACATACAACCTCAAGACACTTCCTAAGCTCTCTGTGCATGTGCAATAGTTTTGTGGCCTATGACTATGAAATTCCTCATGTGACTGCCCTGGAATTTATTTTGTTTATATATCTGAGATCCCTTTACTTTTTTTTTCAAACTAACTGTTATAATTTAAATTGAAATTTTTATTTTATATGTGTGTGTGTGTGTATGTATATCTATGTATTCTGCTCTTGTTAATTCTGCTCATGGCTGTATTTTTGTATTTTATTGTCTATGTAGAAAACTTTCTATGTCTATGAGAAAACTTTCAATAAATATACCATGAACAAAAAAATAAAACTGTGAAAACTTCTCTGGTTATCAGTGACAATGTGAAAAATGAAAATGTCCCTGAAAATATCATCGAAGTCCCTAATTTGTTTTTGAGATACCCTTTTAATAAACAAAAAACTGACAAATAGCTGCAATACCAGAACTTTCTTGATCAAGTTTAAAAAATGTTAATACTGAGAGGATCATGACAACATTTTTAAACCTGAGTTCTCAATAAAATACATATAATTACAGCACCATATAAACAGACCTAAAGCATTAGAGCAGTGCTTTCAAAAATATGGGCTGCGGCCCCTTGGTGGACGCCACAGGTAATGATAGTGGGCTTCCAGAGGTCACTTACAAAACATCAAAACCAGGAACATATTTATAGTGACATTTATCAGTAAATCTATCCACTATTATAATGCTTTGTCCCTTTCAGGGTCACAGAGGTTTGATTCTAAACCATCTCACACTGGTCAAGAGGCAGGACACACCCTGGACGGGTCACCAGTCAATCACTAGGCTGGTACTTATAGAGAGACAAACAGTCAAGTTTTTGGGGAATTTAAAGTCACCAGTTGAGCTGTGAGACAACAGCACTGGCTGCTGCTTCATTTTGCAGCACAATGATATTTTTAATGATTTAAAATACAAAGAATAAATTCAGTCAACAGACAGAAAATCAAAGTTAAATTTTTTTGTTCGTCAAAACAATATAACAGTTTAACTGGTGTTAACTTGATTGGTGTCACTCTGTTGAATATCTTTTAAAGACCTTAATATAGCAGAAAATAGGATTTGAGTATCAATGAGAACATCGCAAAAGCATATATCAGTGCAAAACTACCAATAAGCGTTTACATTCAAATTGTTCAAGAGGAAGATGAAATAGGTCTGATACTAGTTTGAGTCTCATGTCATGTTCTTATATGAGGGTCTTGATGGGAAGTAGATGATTTTTAATTTTCAAAATAGGGCATGTTTGTAACAGTGTTGCCCTCTGGCAGTAAACCATAATTCGGCCCACTTAGCTTCCAAAGCTGCCCATTCTTGTTTTTCTGAAAACGTTGATATTAAATTCATAAATCGTCCCTCGACATTTAAAGCTCACTTGAGGAATGTTCTATTTGTGTTGATTTTGGCGCCCCCTGTAGACAAAGCAGTATCTTTAGTCTAATTCTGATTTTGTTCTGTATATACACTATGTGCAAATGCTCTCAATCTCAGTCTTTAATTGTGGAGCCTCAAAGCAAAACAAATGTTATATCGAGACAACTAGCAATAGATTAGGTAAGTGCCATACTCTTCTTTTATTGATATATAAATAGGTTTAATTGATTTTTATTTTATTGTTATAATTTTTTTTCCAAACCAAACGTGAATCCACTGTGAGCACAGCACCTTGTCACAATTGGCAACAATTATGGCGGCAAGAAAAAAAATATTGTTGAGTAAGCTGGAAATCTTGGGTAGAACCAGACTCATGTTGAACAGCCATCCACTGAAGCCGTTTTGGGGGTGAGGAAGGAGAAAAGGGCAGAGACAAAGGGACTGAAAAGAAACTCATGATAGTCTGCATTCAAATACACAGTGTATCATTAATTGTAAATGCTGGGCTTTGGGGCAGGGGCACTGGAGGGTTTGTCTGGAGGGGAGCGAGGCTCTGTCAGCTTCAAAGCTGTCAACATTTTGTGAACACATCATTTTATGTCAAAACAGAGAGCATACTTTCTCTTAAAGTCTTTGAACAAAAATGTGTGTAAGCTCCTTTTTTCTTGATTTTAGTCATGAAAACTATAAACACTGACGTTAATGCTGTAAAGCAATGTATCACATTTTCCGTGTGGGTGGGGTTGGGGGCAAGACTTTGCTTGGGGTCTACTCAGGGGGCTCAGAGAAAATTGGTTAGGTACCACTGACCTACTCTTTCACTTTGTCATCAAGCCATCAAAAATAACTACACAGAAATCACAAATCTGTCCCTTATGACCTTGTCTCTACTTGTAGCTGATGATACTCTGTTCTTATTTCAGTCTGTTTCGTAACCAATTCAAAAAAATCCCAGAATCTTAAAGAAACTAATCAAATTAACTACATTCAAATCATTATGAGGAGAACACTAATCCTAATTTGGATATCAAATTCATCTCAAACAGTCGGACCTCTCTCGCTCTTTAAAGAAGTGTTTTTATAACAGTGAAAGCTCTCTTTAAGGCACACAAAATCATCACGATTCTTTCGTATGACAACCTGACAAAATGCTGTGCGTGGGTTTTATATGGTGACCTCCATCACTATGGTAACTCTCTGTCAGACCTCACAGTGGTGTCATATCATTTCTGAGTCAGTTTTTGTGCAGATGGAGTGATTCAGTGCAAACAGGACATAAGGGGCAGACAGCAGCAGGGATTAACAGTCTGGCCGGTGGGATAACAAATTCTTTTTGGGTGCAACAATGCTTTTGTGAGTGGAGGATTTAGATGACAAAAACAGGCATGGAGGGTATCAGCGGGGCAATATAATGCTGAGGTGTTTAGCACCCACAACTCTATCCTCGGCACAAACATTCAGTGGACAAAGACGGCAGTAAAGTCGCCAGAGGGTATCAGTCAGCTTTTTGTCCCTGTTTATGGGCGATTATTTAAAAAGGGGGTAAATTAAAGGAACATTTTCAAAATAAACTTTGTCTGTCTTAACTAGATAAACATAAGAAAATCCATATAGCTACCCTACTGTTGGATAGATATGACACAGAGCTGAACACAGAAAGTCATCAGCTATAATTAAGACTGAAAGCAAATAAACAGCACTTTTTAAGATGGAACACCAAGTACTGGACAATTTTAATTTCATGGTACTCAAACTGAGTGTCAAAAGTTGCAGACAAACTCCCACACTCCGTCTAAATAATAGGAGGTGTAAACAAGGCTCATTTCACCCACTTTTCCAGTGGTTGCCAATGTCTTGTTGCAATTTAGATTGTTTTCAGGAATTACCCTGCAATTTTTGACAATTAAAACAATAAATTACCAAGCGTTGAGTGATTAAGACTTACTTTAATTGCTGTGGTATAAATCACATACTTAAATCATAGGAAATCATTGAGGGGAGAGTTGGATGGAGTAATGATGATGTAAAATACTAGGTTCCTCCAAGGACAAAGGATGAGGGTTAGATTTTAAAAAGACAATGTCTGACAAGATTATACCAATTTCTGGTGCTGGTTTAGTGAAGTGGTTAGCAACCAGGCACCCCATGTACTTGCTTCTGCCGGTCTGGGGTTCGAATCCCGCCTGTGACCAGTTTGCAGAGTGTCTTCCCCTACTCTCTCATCCCCTTTCACAAGCCTATCCACTGTCTCTCTCCTATCAATAAAGGCACAATATGTCAAAAAAATATACATAAAAAAAGATTATACCGATTTCTGTGCAAATTTTTGCATCCTAAAGATAGGAATGTGCCAGCTTTGTGTCTGACTATTTATATTTTAAGATCCATTCAGACATTTAAAATATGTAAATTTTATTCCTGGGGTAAATTTTGTTGTATTAAATGCAGGCTGATGTATGCAAAGCAGAGATGTTTGCCAATGTCGATGTAACGCATGGGTAGCACACTTGTCTTAGGTGAACTTTGGCCAGCTTGGCACTGCTCAACATTGTATGAACGCATGGCAACATTACTCAACAAACGCCACATAAAGCCGATGTAAATGCCATCCATCACATGCAGCTGCAGCTGATCTCAGTGCCCTGACATCATGCCTAGAGAATAAAAGATGGCTGTCCCAAAAAGGGCACCTCAAAGTGGAGACAACAGGAGCCTAGTGCTGAGGAGGAAGTGGCTGAAGCTGACAAAGATGAACAGAAAGGCAAGCAGGGTCACCTCTTGATGGCATGAACAAGTGTGTTGCATCACAAGTCAAGGAGTACTGAGCATGTGTAAAACTTTTTACCATAATCAGCATCTATTCATTGGCTTTTTTTTAAACAAAGAGAATCCTGGGTGTGAAAATGACAGTTGTTCAAGGTGGAAAATAGGATAGACACCTGCGTTGCATGCCTTAACACTTTGTGCTTGGTTTACAATACAGCTCATTGCCTTGTTTCACATATTGATTTAAAATATACTGACAAACCTTAAAAACTCTAATTATCAGTTTATAAACTCAGACAATTGGAGGTCTGACAGCAGAAAAGTGGCACCTTCTTGATAAACCTTCTTGACAAATTGATTCCAGATGAAACAAGGCAGTAAAATGAAACATCAGGTTAGAGAAAAAGGGTGAAGACACATAATATCAAATTAAAGAAGGAGATGTACTCATTAAGAAAACCCTTTTCAAGAAGTAAAGTACAAATCTAGAAAGTTGGACATCTTCAACAAAGAGGTAACTGAAGTGGTGTTACAGAGAAAGATGATAAATGTCTGTACCTGGTAGAGCACAACCGTCCCTATGAGTGAAGCTTTTTATCCCCTGATCTTCTGTCACCGTTTCGCCTGCTGTTCCTCGAGGATTCTCCTTGCTGGAAAACACAACAGACACCCATTATTACTGAGATGAGATTTTCTGATCCCCGAGTTTAAAGGAAGGACAACAAGTTGCAACTCAAGGAACAAACCCTGACATACAGGAAAAAACACCACTCACTGTAACTGCAAAAGCAATCTGAAATAGGTAAGGGTTAGTAGGAGCTCAGTGTTAGGAATGTGATTAACACTCAAATCACAAACCAACCAGACACCTGGAAACAGAAAACCATCAGTTGCTATGAGAGGAGTTAGCAACAAAAGATACAGATTGTGTTTTCACAGCACAATCACGACACTCATTAGTCACAGTGTTGACTAATCGGTCAAACACTTAAAAAGACCGGTAAAAAATCACACAGTCAGGAGCACAGTCAGCTCTCTCTTTGTTATGCAATACAATAGACAGCAGACTGTGTCAAAACAAAACATGCAAGCAGGCACTTCAAATGAGTTTTTTTTTTTATTTCTGCCCAAAAGAGACATAATGGGGACATTTTTTAATCCAGCTAAATAAAAAAAAAAAAATCACCCACATCCCTTGAGGAGAATGTATTCAAATTAAATAGATATCCTCATAACAGTTTGACTTAAAGCTGTGAGGAGAAATTAAGCACTAAAAACAACAAAACATTGTATTTAGTAGACTATTTCTTTCTTGTGACAATGCTTCTCCAGAATAAATATCATAGCAAAAGCAAGATCCTTGTCTTTTCAGACTTAAATCATCTTGTCCACCAAACAAGATCATACAAGAGTCAATAGCAGGATAAGCTGTCTGGCACCGGCTGAGAGGATTTGGCAAAATTTTATGGGTGTAACCCACATACTCAACTCTGCTGCTCATCCCATAAATATATGTTCCTTATAAAGCAGCACCATTCAAGATGGTAATGAAGAGGCTTTCCTGCAGTATAAGATTTAATTCCAAGAAGCATTTGTACAACAAAGAAATAATCTACCAAATCCTAATTTCTTATTTTTGGTGATACCTTTACATACCAGAGTAATACCTTAATAATGATACCTAAAATCCAGTGTAAAACAGAACTTTTAAGACTTTTTCATCTAAAGAGCTGCCTAATATACTGAGGCAATTTCAGCCTCTTGGTATTAAAAGATCTATTTTGGGGCCTTTTTTGGTCTTTATTGATGGTGGAAAGATGACAGAAAGACTTGGATGGGGGGGCAGAGACCAGGAGAAGATGCTGCAAATGGGCCTAAGATCAGATTCAAACCAAGAACATGGATGCTGACATATTGCCAAACCAGCATCCCATTTCATTTTTTTTAAAACATACTACAGATCTTTGTAAAATGTTGACAAGTTGTAGTGTGGAGGTGAGGAAAAAAAGCTTTTTCCTGTTTTCCCACTTCGCCATTAAAGAAAAATAATCACAGTTTTTCCCAGCCAGTCTTTCCCATTGCAGCTCTAAGTTTAACATTTGGCCTAGCTTCTTACTTCTAACCTCTACAAATGATTTTCTCCTCACCTCTTATGCCCTTTTGTCACAGTGTAGATCACTGTCTAAAAGCACTTGGCACAATGCAGTTTGGAGGTGTGTCCATCTACATTTTGATTGCACACAATCCCAGCATAAAGCTAGGCAGTAGTTTCAGAGTGGATGGATGAGCTTGGATTATAAATAGGTGTGTTTTTGGCATAACATGCATTCAATCAATCAAAGTGTCTGCTGTTGCTGACTTTAAAAAGGGAGTTGACACTGTATTTACACAGCAGGTATCTTTGTTTGGTTTATCTTTTGATGATGCATTTAATTACTTCAAATGTGCAACTAAACACAAAGGATCACTGAATGAAGAATGCTGATTCTCAGAATTGGTGTTGTTTTTGCCTAAAAATTTCCACAAAGTCAGGAATTATCAAAAAGAAGTACTGTAATAGCATTGATCCTTGAAATTTAAAACCATGCCAACAGGACTAGACATGAACTATCTGGGAAATCTTCTGTGAGGAAACTTTAAATAAAGCTGGGCATTTTTTCCACTTGTTTGAATTTATTTACTTGAACCTATAGCTGTATCTCTTTTGTGTGCGTAAAAGACACAGCTCCATCTGTACTTAAAAAAATGGTCACTGTCATATTTATGTATGAAATATTACAAATCCAACCCTGTTTTACATCCAGAAGCCATTTAAATGTGTTTTATTTACTCTCACAAATAAAACAAGGCTCACTGCTGTCAGTCTTCTGTCACATCCAACAATCAATCTGAATTAGTGTGCTGTTGTGCATGTATAAGAAACAAGCTAAGCAGCGGAAGTATGTTTTGATTTGCTGCTGTGTCTCCATCTTTGTAATTTGCCATTTAATACCAGGATCATGCTGTGTAACAGACTTTAGACTTAAAACCTGGCGTTAGGGGGTGCTGGTTTGGCGAAGTGGTTAGCAACCATGCATGGCCCATATATATACTTCTGCCGGCCTGGGTTCGAATTCAGCCTGTGACCAGTTTGCAGAGTGTCTTCCCCTACTTTCTCACCCCCTTTCACAAGCCTATCCACTGTCTCTCTCCTATCAATGAAGGAACAAATGCTCAAAAGTACATTAAAAAAATATATATCTGGTTTTAGGTGGTTGAAGGTGCAGTCATCAAGTGCTTCTTACAGACAGGATTGCACCAGCTTTGTGCCTGACCACTCCTCATGTTAAGCCAAATGCTCCTCAACAGGAGCTCAAGTTTGCTTTTCAATCATGATGTGTACATAGTGTAAAAATTACAACTGCATCAGATGGAAAATAGGAAAGGAATCTGTGCTGCACATCAAGATAAAGTGCAAAGACTGTGAGATAAGGCCCTGGCTGTTAACAGAGAATGTTTAATATAGGTTAGACTTATATAACTCAAGGACAAGGTTACAGGGGGATCACTCTGCAGACCTCTGAGCCATCCTCCTGTTGAATGGGACTGTGCTGAAGGTCTCGGGGCCATGTGCCCATCCGCTGGTTGTCTGGTGTGGGAGAGGTCACCCGTCGGATAACCTTCCTGATTACCTGCACCATGTAAAGAGGTGGTAAGAAAGAAACTAAAGGTCTGAAAATGTCTGCTTTTATATAAACACAAGCTCCTTGAAATACATTTGAGTGCAGTGCTGTGGAGGAAAAATTAAGTTATACTTTACTTTTCTACTGACGAGGTTACCATCTCGGTCCATGTAGTGCTCCTCTGTCATTGTCTCTCCAGGGATATTCTTTGCTTCTTCTCCCTGCAAGTGTTTGCAGTTATCACACAAATAAAGGTGCAGGAATGGCTAACTAAAACTTAACAATAAACCCACACCATCACCACTGCAAAGCATCTCTGTGAAGGAAAAAAATCCCATGTGAGACAGAGGCATTGCAATAACTATGTTAGTCTTCAACAAGCTAACAGCACCATGACACCATAAACAGGATCAAAAGTCATGAACAGGTCTATGAGCACAAAGAGAGAAGAAGCATCAGAACCACTTCAATGCACACAAGACTCGATACTATGCCAAACCAACCCAAGCCAAGGCGAAATCCAGCGTCTGCACAGGGTACCTTTAGAATGAGACGGCGTCTGAAGATTCTGGTTGTCACGGTCTGTTCTTCCTCTGAACCGGAATCTACACTAACTCGCTGCTGAAGAAGGTATCATAAAAACACCAAGTATAACCAAGAAGGGATAAGGTACATAAATGGGAAGAAAAGAAGTAAGTTAAACATTTATTGGCATCCTGCTTGACAGTAACAGAAAAAGACCTGTGAATAAACAATTAAAATTTCATTTTTTCACTGTGAAAATGCATCATAATTCAAAAAAGGATGAGTAGTGACATATCAAACAGAATGCTTTCTGAGAAACAGCTTAAATGCACCAACTTCTGAGTCAAACCTGTACCAAAAAGGACTTAAGGAAGGCAAAGATGAACAAAAGTTTAAAGGGAGTAAGATTTCCTTGTTTTGCAAAAATATAAAAAAAATATATACAAAATAGTTTTAATATGACTTCAAGAAAAATATTTTTTACTGTATTACAACTGTTAAATTCAATAAAGTCTTTTTCTCCAAGTTATTCATAATATGTCACCTTTATTCTTGACATCCTGATTTTTTTTTTCCTCAAAGTGAATAAAAAAATCCCTTTTCTGTTTTTCTAACTGTCCCTCACACAATCTTTAAATCAGATGCTGTCCAGGTAATGCAGACTTGTAATGCACTGTATTTACTGATGAGCTCTGTGACCCAACACTTTTGTTCTTTTCCATTGTGCAGAGGGTTTGTTTTTTCTGTTCTGAAACAGGCTTTCTGCTGTCGGCTGATGGAGTTGCCTTGAAATAATGATTCAAACACTCCCGTCATATCATTTCAGTGTTACCCAATATAAAGTATTACAGGTCTTTTCATCTTCCTTGTAATTGTTAGCATTTCTCGTATTACCTGGACTTTTTTCTCCGACACCAGCGCTCCTTCTTCCTTTTTGCCGTTAGATGATTCTGATGAGCCGCCCTGAGGTGAGTGCTTTGAGTTGTCACCGTTATGTCGGGATCTCCCTGATTCGCCTCTAGACGAGGAAGTGATGGAGTCACTGGAGTTTTCTTGGCTGTTGGATAAAAAATGAAAAATCAAAATAATTAAAAATTTAAAAAATAATCAGAATTGATTAACAGACTTGAGCTTTGTCAGTCTTTGTGGTTCGGGGACACAAGACCATATCATAATCTTAACCAAATAACAAAAAAAAGCTAACCAATTTAAAAAAATGTTGGAGACTAAACATAAAAGGTTTTTAAACTCAATACACACAAGATAATTCAAGCATGCAATGAGAGCACACATTTAAGAACAGACACGAGTTCCCACAGAAACTCAAGTAGCGGGGACGCCAACTTTTATTTTACAGTTGGACCACATTTGATTAAAGAACAGATTTAGAAATTGATTTTACAGTTCATTTATGTCTCTCTGCCCTTCTTTTGTCTTGTTGGGGTTGGTAGAAAAAAAACAGAGTGTAATATTTTTCTTTATTTTTTTTATTTGATGTTTTTCAACCATACACTTCATAATGGTATCTTGACTATTCACAACCTCAAATGGGATTTGCCTTGATTTCTGCTTTACCTAAAAACACATACAGCATTTATAGCAGCTTTAGACTTGCTTTTATAGTAGGTAGCATATTTTTGGTCATACCCTTTGGTCTGCACTCTACCATTGGCTTTTGCAAGTATTACACTGTAGGCAGCAACATTAAGATGTAAATATCAAACGGTCTGAGACAGTAGTGGAAGTGAATAGTTGGATTGACAACACATTTATTTGCATAAACTGTCAGTTAGTACAAGCCTGAAACAAGAGTAGCCCTGTTGATTATTGGGAGGGGCAAAAAGTGGCAAAAGTCTGGCATAAAATCATCAAGCATGACTGATAAAGTTATTCGTAATGTATTTTTATAACACTCTCACCTTTCTCGCCTGTCGAGAAGGTCTGAGCTGACACTGCGGCCTGGCGTTGGTGGCTCCACGTTGACGCTGGATGAATCACTGTGCCAACCTGAAAGTGAACACACATCTTTTTCTGCCTGTTCGACCTGAGCAAGAGTCTCCTCAACACTGGCCTTGATCACCTCTTCATCCTCCTCCTTTTCCTCTGAGCCTTCTTCCTTCTTCACCTCCATGTCCAGACATCCCATTGCTTCTTCAATGATTGCTTTGTCCCTCTCGTCATCCTCCTCCTCACTGGATCCAGAATCTCTTGGTTGAAGTTCCTGGAGTGCCTCCACCCAGGCCTGAGGGGACGGGGGGCATAGCGCTTTGTCCTTGGCTGCTCTGTCTCTTGTTAGTGCTTCCCAATTCTGTCTTTCACCACCACACAATTCTTCTTCACCTTTAAACTGAACATCTCCACCTGCGTCATGTCTTCTGTCCTCCTCGGGTGTTTCATTAACACACTCTTTGCAAGTTTCTACCTCTACGTCACCTTTTTCCACATCGTGCACACTTTCTATCGCATTATTCTGCTCTTCTGACGCATTCTGCGCATTTCTTATCTCACAGTGCTCTTCCTTATTCTCAACTTGCTGCTCATTTATCACATCTGCCACTTCCCTTTGTTCCACCAAAATGATATTTTCCTTCTCCATACTAAGCCTATCTTTCGTTACCATTTCACATTTCCTATCCACATTTTCAATCAGGTCCTGCTCCACCCACTTCTCCACAAAGTCCTTTCCCTCGGCTAATTCTGCAGCAACTATCTTTGCAACCTTCTCTATTTCTTCACTCACTTTCTTGTCACCTCCTTTCAAATCTACCTTCTCCTGAACCCCATTAGGGGCACCCAACTGCACTCTGGTGATTCTCAGCTGCATTCTTTCAGGTGATGAAGGGGTTATGGATGATATGGATGAGAGTGAAGGGGAGGATGTGGAAAAAGCCATGTCGATGTCTGAGTCAAACATAGCAGGAAAAGAGCGTGACCGTGGCCTGTGGCTCAGCTCCATTTCTTGGTAAGATTTGTCCTCCTCCTCGCTCAGGAGCAGCTGGTCGTTCAGAGCTATGTGAGGCTTCCTGACAGCAGAAGGAGCAGGATCTGGGAGTTCAAACGCGGGGACGGACAGGGTGAGCTCACAGGGTCTGGGAGGGCTCCTGGGGGGGCTGTCAGGTTCCCCGCTACCAGTCTCTATTTCTGGGCTCCAGGGAAGGGGCTGAGGCTGCTGGGATTCAGCCAGCAAAGGGGTGTCTGGTTCTGGGTAATGGTGGTGCGGCTGGTGGTGGGGGTCAAGGGAGGGGTTTGGGGTGACAGGGAGTTCAGGCTCCAGGAAGTGGGGACTGGAGTGCAGTGCAGCAGGGGACTGCAGCTCCGCTAGAATGCTCTGATAATCTGTAGGCGACAGGATGAGAAATGTAGAGACGTACACACACCAAAGCATGCTATTAAAGAGCAGACCACCCCATAAACACACAAACACAGACACCCTGACATAGACACTGCATGACATGGACAATGGCACAAAGGCTACAGTGTGAAGCATGTATCCAGACAACCAGATTGCATTTATGATGATGATGTCAACAGAAACTAAATGCTTTCAGTTTGACAAATAAATATCAAACAAATGCATTAAAATCAAAGAATACAGCAAAATGCATTAACATTCATTCACTTTCAATCATATCCAAAGTGAACAAAAACTGACAGTTAATGGCTTTGAGTTGCACCAGCTACATGTAAGGTCAAACTGAGCCTTGTTTAAAAAGAGAGAGTTTAACTTTAAAAATGTTTAAGGTGTTGTACCAGCTGAGATAATCCCCACACAGGCTTAGGTAATTGTTTATTTAGGCAAAGTCCCTCTGCAAAATGCACCTGTAATGGTATGTCAATTTGAAAGGTGGGATATCTCAGAGGATTTGTAGAAACAGAGTATTTTCCGTAATAATTACTCTTTAAATCAAGGGAGTCCATCTTTTGAATTATGATTGTGCATGTTGGCTATACCTCACAATTAGTTTGATAATAAAGTTAATCCAAAGTTAAGATATGTGTGCAATGAATTGGTTTAGTGTAGCAAACCATGGTCAAAGAATTTAGTTTGAACTGAACCTCCCTGATCAGGATGACAGAGATGCTCTGTGCAGCAGGGGTGAGATTAAACTGGTCTCTACGTCCACATGAAAAACATGAACAAATACACAAACCTGGCATACTGATGAATGTTGGTGCCTGAAGGTGATAACCACATCTTGTTTAGTGACTCAAACTTGAGATGGATAAGAAAGAGGAGCAAATAAAATTCTATTTGCTCTAGCTGGCTTTGTTAATCAGACAATCACAAGCCTAATATTCTAATGTAGACCATACTGTATTTTACTTTACTTTTAACTTAACCCCATAAGCTGGGGTAAAGCTTACATATACCTGGTGCAACAAGCCAGACATAGGTAGATATATGTTTATAATGTTTAGTAAAGAGTTGCCATGAGGTGAGGTATGAAGAAGTGGACACATTTGTGATGTAAGGCCTTGTTAATCAAGTAGTGTAGGATGTGATGAGTGCACAATGTTAATATTTTGCTGAGGTGTCCTGTTACATGCTCACATGAAAAAGTTGACGGATGAGAGATGTTAAGAGAAATTGATAAAGGGGGACAGAGTGCTAGATTAGTATTTCCATTGTGGAGGGATCCACGCGGGAAGAGTTGGCAGGTGGAGCGACAGAGGGAGCACAGGTACACTGACAGGCAGGACAAGGGGACAGAGAGCGAAGAGGCGGGGAGGAAGGTGTTGGGCTGGTGCAGCGGGACCCAGAGGGTGAGGCCGGGGGAAAGGGGGACAGAGAGAGAGGGGAAACAGGGCGGCACTCTTTGCTTTGGGAAGTGGCGACTGAAGGCGAGACTCGGCCTGAAGGACAGCCAATGGGTGACAAAGGTGAGGTGATGGAGTCAGATTGGTTGGGGACTCTAGAGGAGGGGGAGGCAAGGGTGAGGTTGGTGGGTGTGGCAGCAGAGTCAGAAGGGGAGGAAGTATGCAGGGGGGAGGTGGATTCAGATAATGTCTGAGAGGAGGTGCTTGGTTCAGTCTCAGATGGGTTTGGAGTTGGTGTGGTGAATCTGGGGGAAGAGGGGCCCGGGGAAGGAATGGGCGGCGGGGTGTTAGCAACAGGCGAAGTGATGAGAGGGATCGGGGAGGAAGGGTGAGGCGAGAAAGGGAGGGCAGGGGATTGGCTAGTGGGGGAGCGAGGCCTAAGGCTTTGGGAAGAAGGGGAGAGGAAGTTGAACTGTGAGGGCTCAAACTGAGCTGGAGGAGCCAAGTCTTTAAGAGAGATGGAGGAGTTGTAACTCGGAGAGCGGCGTGAGGACAGGGGGCGGTAATGTTGAGCTGTGGTGGGAGTTAGGGGAGTGGGTGGGGGGGTGGGCGTTGGCGTAGCAAAGTAGGAGGATGGCATGATGTAGGGAGACTGAGTGCACCCAGGAGTTAAAGGGATGATTATGCAAACTATGAATGAGGAATACAGCAAGATATAGAAAGAAAGGAAAAAAAGAAACATAAAAGACTGTGAATCATGCTCAACAAAACAATGAAGAATATGACTGAGGGGTTTATGGAGGAGAGGACACGAGGGGAGTGGATGACTTGGGGGCAACACATGACTCTCATTTGTTAAGAGCAGTTATGTGCTGTTATCAGCTGAGGATGCTGCTGAGGAGAGGTGATGGGAAGCAGGAGAAGGAGTAGGAGTAGGAGGAGGCTGTCTGGTTTCAAGGAGGAAGAGTTTCTCTCATCTATCCAAGGAAGGCTCAGAGGAACTGGAGGAGAACTAGGAGAGCTTAGCTAAATCAAGAGAAGTAAGCAGATTCTATAGGGTTAAATCAACTCTACCGAAGTCAGACATTATAAATTAATTATTAAAGGTAATGCTAGTATGTGACATGCATAAAATGGGATTTTAAAAGCAGTTAATGCTCATTTGTGACAACTGGATACCTAAGTTTTAACAAAGCTGAGTTTTCAAGACAGCTTTTAAAGCTCCTGTCATGAATTTTGATTTGATTTTGTCACCCCGCATGGAGTCATGCCGAACTGTCCGCTGGTAAACCTTGAGACAAAAAATTTAGGAGATTGTCTTCCCTTCAAAACCAAATGTATCACATTTGACTTATTTTTGTGTCAGGGTTTTAATCACTTTCAAACACAGAATTCATGACTGCTTGAGACCTTTTTTAAGAACTAAACTGAGAAAAATCTATTTGGTTGGTACTGCATCACAAATGGTAAATGAAACAGGTGCACTGAACTTATTTTTGAAATTATGTGCTGATACCAATTTGGTTAAAGGGGATAGTTGCCGATATTTTACGATAATGTAAGGAGCTATGGTGTCACATGTAATTTAACAGAATGTTTAAGCTGCATTTCCATTAAGTTTTATGGTTTAGAGAAGTTAGCCCTGATCTTGCTTGCCTTTCCACTGCCAGGTGTATTAGGGTGGGGATATAAGCAAGAAGATCAAGCCATCTATATCCAACTAACTCTGCACTTCTCTTATCCAACAATGTCAAGTAAGGTTGGCACATCCAAAGTACTCCATGCAGTATTTCTCCACGTGGATATTCTTTGCAGCAAAAGCAGTGGATCCACGAGTGACTTTAACATCGCAATTTGTATGTTATTTTCATTTCAGCTGCTCTTGCACAGGAAGTGAATCTTGCAACACATTAACAGGCTGAATCAAGGTCTTCTTGGCTTCCTTGATCAGCAGGATCCCATCTAATTGTGAATCTTTGCTGGGTAAAAAAATATCATGATTACATTTCTGTAGCACACTTTTCATTACTTTGATACCGCAACAAAGTTTTCAACCACTGAAAATAACTATAAAGCCTGAGCAAAGACAGCCAAGTGGCTATGTCCACATGCTACAGAGGCTGCTGTCCCCACTGAAAGCCGTCCGGGTTCAAATCAGAGTTCTGAGGCTTTTCTTAGGTGTCATTAACCCTTTAACTCCCAGCTCAACTGTTTGTTAGGGGTCATTAAATTCGGGAATATTCAATGTTTTAAACATAACATGTCATTGTTTGTTTCTGTCAGTGTTTTATGATACAGACAAACTGCAAACAAACCAAAAGAACTGATATTTTGTTTGTGGGATTTAAAGGTTTGAAAAGCATAAAGCTACTATTATTTTTACCATCATTATTTTAGATTAACCATTTACTGATATGATGATATACATGTACATATAAAGTGTGATATTTATGAAAAATATATTTTTTTATTTGTCAAACTCAATGTAATCTATTTTAAGTTATTTTTGCATTGTTTACAGACATTTCTGCCTTTTCTAATTGATTTTGTTCCAAATTTATTTGGGTTTTTATGGCATCACACAATCACCTGTTGGCTTTTAAAACCTTTCAATCCCACAAGAAAATATTTATTTTTTGGTTTGAGGTTTTCTTTGTTCCCTGAAGTTTTTATGGAGTGAAACAATGATTTGATTTGTTCCATTTCTTAAAACATTACACATCTCTGAATTTAATGATGACCTCTGCCAAACAGTTGAGCTGGTAGTTAAAGGGTTAAGGATGGGTACCAAAATCTGGTGCCAACATGGTGACATCGTCAACAGATCTAACAGCTAACAAACTGATTAACAACATAGATTGATTATTAATTCTGGTAACATAAACTGAATATCAGAGCCAAAGATGGTGAACTTCCTCTGTCTTTTTTCGTATAGCAGGCTATCCAATATTACCATGTGGCTTAATCTAAAACTTACAGTAGACAGGAGCATCATAACCTGGACTGGGACATTAGTAAGCATTATCAGGGCCTATTTTTCATCCTATGGTAATGATTCAATCAGGCACTGGTACATTTTTAAGCATTATTATTATTGTGCCGGTAATATCAAATTAAACTATCATTCGCCACCAAAAATTCCCCCTTTCAATATCAATCCACTGTACCATTTTCTTAATTAAATACAGAAAAGTCATATCATAAATCTCAACAAAAAGAAAGTAGCCACGTGGCCATGAGTAATCTTAAGAATGGTTGAGAAGGGCTCATTTGCTTCTTCTCATTAGCATTAGTTTAGTCTCACAATCACTTCAATGGTTACACACAAGAGCTTTAAAAAAAGTGGTAAATTGAAAACTAATCCATTTGGAGAATCTGAAGTTGCATTAACGTGTTGTTTAAGATCCAATATAAGCTGTTTTTCAATTGATAAGAGAGGATAATTGCTGCTTATGCAGACATTCATAATTCATATACTTGTAAGTGGATTTTAGGGGCAGGATCCAGTTGTCCCAAAAGAAATCCAAATGAGACTCTACATTCATCTCTAAAAAGTTTTATACTATATTCATAGTACAGGTATAATTCATGCATTGGCACAACAAAACAAGGTAGCAGGGAGAGGTAAGAGGTCAGCTAGACAGAGCTAAACTTTACCATCAGCCTGATCCCGGAAAACAGCGTTATCATCGGCAAAACATCTCGTGCCTGAAATGTTACCATAGTCAAATATTGGGCCCTCCAGTAAAGTCACAATATCCATCCGATTGACTTTGGTCAGCACTGCAGATAAGGCATCCGCTGAGAGACAAGACGGAGGACATAATTAGTAATCATATCCTTGTATCAAGAGCAGAAAAAGTAAGAGATGAAGAAAAGGTTCAACGAGAGAAGAAACAGAGACAGAAAGGTTTTAAAAATAGTCTTACTTGTGGCATTTTTTCCTTCCCGACTGACCCATTTCTTTAGTAGCATGAAACTCTGTGCTGTCAGAGAGTTGGGATTCTCCAATCTGATGTGGTTGATCTCATCCACAGTAAAGTTCATCTCACGGGCCAGCTCTGTGATGAGAGAGGACATATACATTTTATTATGGAGTTTTTCATGTTGTCCATAGGAAACACACAGATACAAAAAAACACAACTACCTGGCTTTAAAATAATTGTACTACTGTAATATATCTGTTGTCACAATTTAGTGACAACTGACCTAACTGACTTAGTTTATAAAAAAAGTTTGAAAGCTTTTTAAACATAAATGAATTAAGAATGCTATGAGTAAATTGAAAGCCCATGAGACAGCATAGTAATGAATCTTTAAAAACTTAAGAATCTAGTTTGGGAAATAAAGGCAGACAACCCCCAGTTGGTTGGTCGATTAGTAAGTCCCTATCCAACAGCAATCTAACTTGCTTTGATACTTTGATAGTAAAATAACTGACAATTTCATCATAAATAAAGTTTTATAACAAAATGTGAGATAGTTGGTTACATCTATAATGTCTTACAAAGAGAATCTCAACATAAATTCTTCCTGACTTGCTCAGTCTGTGGGATTCAGTGATAGCACATGACAGATTGGGTCAACATTTGTACTTGTAGAGCATGAAGAGAAAAAAAAGAAGACAAAGATGTGCTCAAGCCCTCTAATGCACCTTTTGGCACCAGGCCTTGTCACACAAGTTTTTACAGACAACAGGAGTACACTGTGTAAGGGCTCTGTCTCACACTCAGCACACATCGGCCCAAAAGTCACAGAGCTGCCACAAAACTGCTGCTTCATCCCTGTGGAGGACAAACACACCTGCTCTTGACCCCAGTGGTCCAAATAAGTGTGTACTGATGCATACTAGTGTAATTCCATGTACGTTATCACAACTTAGTCACGTTTAAACAAAAAAACCTTCAATGAATGAGGTCACACAAAACTATGAGTGTGACTAAAAACACATTTTTCAGCGTATTCAAAGCAGTACTGGGGAACTTATAGCTGAGTGGTTAGCCTTTGCACCCCACATACAGAAAACGTCATCGATAAAAAGCTCAGGCTCCTTGCTGTGTCGAGACCCACCCTCGTCCTCTTTCTTAAATTTTATATTATTCCTTATTGTTACAAATAAAGGCAGAAAAAAACAAACAACCAAAAAAAGGATACATTTTTTTTAAAAACAGAGTCAGTTATCTCCTGTGTGCCGTAACGGCTATCTTATTTTCTTCCTGTGTCAGCAGATATTAACTTCAATCAATCAATCAATCAATCAAACTTCATGTTTATTTACTTTTCATACAAAATTTTTAGCACAAAGTGCTTCACACAGAAATAAAGAAAGAAAACAAATTAAAATACTAAAAGGTAGCAAATTTAATACAAATGAAAAATACAACCCACTCCTGCATCACCCCCCACCCTCGCAATTTCACATACAGCACATGCACTCACTTTCACACACAATAACAAAGAAATTAAGAAGAGATTCTACCAGAAAACAGAATAAGAAGACTGAGGAAACAAATGGGGGGACACTGGAGCTAAGACTAACATAACAATGAAAAATCCTGATAAGAAACTGAATTGAAATAAATAAAGAATACAATAAAACATGCAATAAAAAATAGGTCAATAAAATGCAATCTGAAATAATAATATGGTAAAACTAGATCAAATGTACTGAGAAAGATAGTGGAAAAAAATCAATGAACAGATAATAAAATTTCAAACAATAAATAACAAAAAAGTACATACAAAATAAAAACATATTTAGGGGGTTTAAAATAAATATATAAATACAATTAAATAATAATAGAAAATATAATCAGCTAAAAGCTAGACTTAGAAGGCAGATCTTGAGTTTGCTTTTAAAAAATTGAACAGTAGGTGCTGCTCTTGGGTCTTCAGACTGATCCACAGACGGGAGCCATAATGTTGAAATGATGCTTCACCGTATGTTTTAGTTCTAACTTTGGGCACTATCAAAAGGCCACCTGAAGACCTGAGGGCTCTACTGATCAGAGGATAAAAGCAGACTGGATGAATAAAAAGAAGCAAGAACATTCAGGGACTTAAAAACTAGGAGAAGAACCTTAAATCAATCCTAATAGAGCTTGTTCATAAAATTATATTTCCAATTTATTTTATGGAATGCAAAGAAAAAACAGGGTGCTTTCTAAAGAACTATTTTAGGTCACACTCATTATTTCATTGTCACTGCTGTGGCTGGTAAGTGTTGTTACACTCAGTTTCCAAAGTTTCAAAGTAACAAGTTAATTTAAGGTAGAATAAACACATTTATTTTTCTTTTGTTGTGTGCTTTATTGCTATAGACTGCAGGTTAATAGGGCTTTTTTCCAGAATTTACTTTTATGTCAAGAATGCTAGAGCTCTGCCACTTTGTTTTGTTTTCTTTGACAATCAACTTGTCCATTTGTCTGAGCTATTTTTTCAACCAAGTATTTCAATGGTCAACTATGGTCCAACAAACTACATTCCAAATTGAATTTGATGTCAGAAAAACTTCTAGAAAATGTAACAGTGAGACACAGTCTTTTGAAAGTAAAGATGAAATTTTCATGATCAAATTCCCGACTTACCCTCTCCACTATGACACTTTAAACTGTGAGGTGTTCCAAATTTTTTTACAGACAATTTTACAGACTTTTGTTGCCTCCTATTTCACATTATTCAACCAGGCTGTATCATAAAAGGCATGCAATTTGTTCTGCAAAAACAACTAAAATTTTCAGTTTAAGAAGCTATTGGTGGCTTTGTGGTATTTTTATTCAAATCCTGGACAACAGTGTTTGGAAAAGAACACACTATTTTAATGTACGTTTTACAAAGTGTCCTGGCTGTTTTCCATGGGGTTGTAAAACAATATTTTCATAAGCTATTTTGGTGTCCAGAAGAGGGCAGTAAATAACCAAGTTTGAGAAGGAGAATAGCAGTGCAGGCATGGATTAAAGGAAAAGCAACAGAGAAATGCTGAATGTTCCTTACCTGTCCAACTAAGTCCCAGGTGATCTGCAACGATGGCCATACGCAAATCTGTTCTTTCACATGGACTTTGGGGACCTGAGGAGATAAAAGACAATCATGCATCAATAACACTTCCATTCTCTTTCTCATATTTAATAATGTGAGAAATAATAAGCACATGTATTTCCTTTTCTGGCCACATATGAATTAGATAAACAACATTTTTTTTACGTTGACTTATCTATACTGAAACTGAAAGCATATCAGTGCATTAAAGCTTCATTATGTGGATTAAGAAAAATTCCCCATGTTGGCAAGAAAAGGGTATGTCACATCAGAGACATAATGAGCAACTTATATGTTTATAGAATAAGTGGTGCTCTGTGACTGTTTGTGGTATGTATCCTCTAGGCAGGCAGTAACTGTCATGAGAACCACACAAAACAAAGCATAACACGACTCTCAACAACAGACTCTTAGTTCTACACAACTAGGGTGAAGGAGTCTATGTTAGAATCTAACATGTTATCATGCGAGGCTTTTGTGTTGTTCTCCAACACTTGTTAGTCTAAATGACAGTTAATACATGGAAGAATCTGTAGGAACAAACTACTAGGATAACTTTGTTGCCACCCTGCACAGACGGACAGACAGACAGACCAGGGAGTTGTCAAAAGAGGGACTGGTTGTGCCAGTGGACCAGTCACTACTACTGGCATGCTCTCTCTACTATACAGAGGTTAAGAAGGGTTGGCAGAGGGGAACAGAGGAAAGAGAATCTTGCAACAAGGACAATACAGTACACAGTACATCAATGACAAAAAATAAATTTAAATGACAGCTACTGTTCTGAAGAGAATATGTAAACACGCCACAGGCATTCCAGTCAATCCATTAAACGATCACATCGATGTCATGCAACTAAAAGTGAAAGATATAAATATAGAGATGTATTTTAAACATAGTGTGAAAGTTTTACAAACTAGGCTTGATCTCCGCGATGGGAGGCGTTCGAGACCCTGTGAGTCCCTGACTGCCCTCCTTCCCACCAGTCCGCCTACTCCTTCTGCTCCTCTCACTGCCGGAGGCCCTGTCCGTCGTCGCCACCTTTGCCCTTACGGACGCGGCCCCGGCCTCAGCCCTCGAACCTCTACCAGACCTGGATGAGCGGGAGGGCTGGGAGGGCTGGGAGGGCTGGGAAGGCTGGGAGGCGTCCGACAGAGAGGTGCTCCGGGAGGTGCTGTCTTCCTCCGACTGCTCTGTCTGCGTCTTTTTCTCCTCGTCTGACAGGCGGTCCACCAACTTTAGCGTCTCCCCGCTTATGTCTTTAAAGTACTCAATGGTGCGCTTACAAACCTCACTTGGGTTCTCCTGTCTGTCCTGTCTACCTGTGACACTGCTGACCTGGTGCCGGTCCTTAAGTGTTGGCCTTGATGGTAACTGAATGGCTGCTCTGTCTCTGTCCAATGCTCTTGTTGGGTGTGAGGTGACACGAACTGAAACAACTGGACTAGCTGTGGCTGAAGGACTGCCCTTTTTAACATCCTTGATTGGTATTCTCGACCTAGGTTCTACTTTGGCTATGGCTGGCTCTTTTCTCCGTACCTCTGCTGTCACTGCTTGTTTGGGTTTTTGTTTGCCTATGGCTGTTCCCTGTGTGTGGAATGACCACCCTGACGCCTTTACTGGAAGCCTTGACTTTGGCTGCTTCACTTCACTTTCCTTTACAGTTTCACTTCTCTGCTCTTGCACTTGATTGCTCCTGTGAACTTCGACTCTCTCTTCTAAATCTCTACAGCACAATGTTTCTATCCTGCTAGCTTTCTGAAGAGTGGGCTCAGAGGAGGACTGCAAATTAAACACAACACTACCACACTGAATATAGTTGGCCTGGACACTGGAGGACTCAAGGTTATTGTTGTTGTTGCAGTTTTCAGAAGGGTAATCTCTTCTCTCTAACTTGTGCTCAGAGTGTCTGGTGGACTGGCTCTCTGTACACTGACTCTCTAAACTGATATATTCTGGCACCATCTGACCCTCTGACATCTCAGCTTTACAATCCACGAGATCCCCTGAGTCTTTTTTCACAGTAATAGAAGCAGCTATGCCCATCTTAATCGGAGTGCGCAATTTGGGATCAACCTTAGAGGCTGTGATTGTGCATGAGGAGGCGGTCTCAGCTATGGCTTCACAGGTGGGAGCATCGGAGCCAGTATGGCCAGTGTCACTGCCGGGCTGTGCAGGGCTGCATTTTGCTGATGTTGCTGCTGGTGTTGCTGGTGTAGTGCTGCTGTTTGTGGTTGTATCTATAACCTTCACCATCCCTTCTACAGTGGCCCCTGTTTTTGACTGAGAGGTTATTACCCCCAGGATCTTGCCCCCTCTCCCCTTTTCCCCCGTTTTTGGGTCAGAGGAATGCTCACCAATCTGGAAAAACTGAAGCCTCTCTTCAACAAAGTCCCGCTTGCTCATGTCAATAGCACCACTGCGGGTCATCTCAAACATCTTCCCCTCATGGAAAGGGAAGGGGTTAGGCTCGCTAGTCGGTGTACTCTCATCAGTCGGAGTTCTAGCAGGGGTTGTGTCAGGAGTTGTTGCTTGGGATTTGTCCTCCACCGATAAACCAAAGGGCTTTGGGTCCTCGTCTTTTCCTTTGGACTCAAAAACTCCATCATTTTCAGCCCCTTTGGTGGACCAAGGGTCAAAGTCCAAGCCTTTGGTGGCAACAGTTTTGAAGGTTGAATTCAACTCTTCTTCCAGTTGGTAGCCAAAGTAATTTTCTCCAAAGCCCAGCCTGTCTGGATGTCTTCCTTCGAGGGTGTAATCCTTCTCCTCTCCGCTGCTTTTTGCTGAAGATGTGCTTGTTTTATTCTTTCCATTCTCCCCTCCTTCCTCACATTTTTCTTCCTCTATCACTTCAAGCTTTGATTGACTAAATGAGCGGTCAGCTGTTTTTCCATCATTGGACAAACTTGATGTTTTAGGGTCCTCACTCAGTCCATCATCCTCATCCTGTAGGTCATACCCATCCAAAGAGTCTATTTCAGTTGCGTCTGTGTCATGAGAAAACTCAGCAGTGGTTGCAATGGAGCAGTCAGTGATTGACTGATCATTGCCATTTTGTTCTAAGTCAGCATCCTCCCCCTTCATGACACCATTGAGCCCAGATTCTTTGTTCGTGTTTTTGTCTGATCGTTTTTGCTTTGGCCGTTTTTCTCCCTCCTCCTTCATTTTGAAAGTGTATTTCTTGATTGGGATGGGATGGAAAACAGACTCATCATCACTAGAGTCACTATTTTCAGCTCCTGGGGGGATAGGGGATGGAGGCTGCACCCTGATGATTGGCTCGGCTAGGAGATGCCTGTCATGCTCTTCCTGAAGGTTCACCTCCATCATCTCCGTCTCTGCCTCAGAGGAAGCACAAGAACCCTTTTTTTCAGGGTCAGACTGCTCTGTCTCTAGAGGGGGTGGGGGTGGAAACTCTATGTAGGCCACTCTTTTCTCCTTTGACTTTGGTCTCTGCGCATCCTGTTTTTTACTGTGATTTCCAGAGGGGGTTGGCTTGGGTTTTTCTTTTGGGGGCTCCTTGTAGATGAAGGTTTTCCCGTCCTCCTCCTCGGACTCCTCTGGGATAGGGCTCGGCATGCCAGGCATGAAGCCTATCACAGATTCCGGTGTTCTTGAGGTTAGACTCAGCTCCTCTGAGCTCGGGGTCTCTGGGGTGACAGGACTTTTCCCAGAACTGTCCATGAAAGTCACTTGCTCTAGTGTGTCATCTTCTGGACTTCCTTGAGGCGATGGCGACTGTTTCTGCTTGACGGTGTAAAAAGCACCCCTTGTCTCATGCACTGTCCTACTCTCGTGACTCACTATCTTTTTGTAAGTCCCAAGTTGCCCAGATGCTGTTTCTTTCTCATACTGTTTTCCTACTTGGATGCTAACATAAACAGGCAAAGGCTTAATATCTTTGAAACCCTCAGTGACAACAACAGGAGTTACCTCTTCCAAATACTCTACCTGGTCACTATCAACACCATTGCACACTACATTTGACACACTACCATCTGATGAGTCTGAGGACCTTCCCGCTGATGATCCACGAGTGGACTTGTTGGAATCAGAGCTACTGTGTAAGCGAGTTCTAGCTAAAGTAGGTATATGAGACCCCGTCCTCTCACATGGTTCAGCAGAGGCGTCTAGTTTTAGAGTGGTGTATTTCTGACTTTCAGAGAAATTAGATGGCTTTCTTACAGGAATTTGCGATTCCGAGTTTTTTTTTAGACTATCATTGCTATTTGGACTTTCCCGGACAACAAATTCTGTGTAGATGATTTTCTTGGTAGTTTCTTGTCTTTGGGTTTCACTATTATTGCCATCACTAATTAGGGATCGTGATAGTTTGGGTGATTGGGGTTTATAGTTCCCATATTCTTGCCCCTCCCATGCTTTAAACAACTTTTTTTCTTCCTGATCTTTATGACTGGTTTCATGTTTTGGCGAAGACTTATTGGATTGGCTATCCACGCACCTCCTCTGGTTTCCTGGACTGTCTGGTGTTTTTGGAAGATTTGAACCAGCAAATACCTGATACACAGGTAGCTTACTTTCCTGAAGTTTTCTAATTGGAGGGTTTGAATTTTGGCCTGCCTGAGGACTCCTATCTTGCCTTTGAGCTTCTTGCTCAAATTTTAGCCTCACTGCGCTTACTTTAGAGGAAGACATTTGAAAAGGCCTAGGGCCTTCCCCTGCACTTCCTTTTGATTTACTATCTTGCTGTCCTCTGTCTGCATCAGTGTATTGCAGCAATACTCTCCTTTCTGGACTGCTGGGTAAGCTTGCACATTTCCTATCACTTGAGCTGAACCTGTCTCGTAGCCTTTCTCTACTCCACTCCTCACCACTACCCCCGCTGCGGTAAGCTGACCTCTCTGGACTGCTGTGTGTAGAACTGGGCCCTGATCGTGATTCCCTAAAGTCTGGTCTGCGAGATTTCTTCTCTGGAGATGACAGCTCATCATTGAGTTGTTCCGTTTTATCCCGAAAGAATTGAGACACCTCGCTGAGCTTTTCCTCTGCCTCCTTCACTGTCTTGTCCACCCTGTCCTCGTACACGATCTGTCCTCTATCCTTATGCTGCGCATCATCTGACACACGCATCCAGACTGACTGCTTTGGGCTACCAGGCTCAGAGGAGTACTGCAACAGTGTTAGTTTGTCAAAGTTATCATCAACATTAGCCATTCTTCCAGATTTGTCAAATACATTTCTTGATGACCTAAAAACATACTCTGTCCTTGGGCCCCCTGATCTGCCTTCACTGTAACTACTCCTATCTGGTGAGTGGAAGCGAGACCTATCCCTTAAGTATTCCTCTGTGTCAGAATGAGACTGGTCCAATTTCTCAGAGAGTAACATTTTCTCTGCAAAATTGTAAGATTCTCCCCTAAGCTCTGATGACTCATCCTCATTGTACTCTACAGATTGCTGGCTTAGTAGCTTTAATGTTTTGTAGGAATCATCTGCCATGAGTTGGGCTGAACTAGGGCGGCTGTCTTCCTCCTGTGACATGGGTGTGTTCACTCTGGGAGAGTCAAGGTAGACTGGAAGTGATTCCTCAGGCTCTTCCTCTTCCTGTCTACTCCCTGGGTAGTAATACATTTCCTTCTCAGCGTGGTTTTTTGTCTCTCTGATGATAACCTCTGTTGGTTCTGCTTTGTTGCCTTTTTCAATATGAACCTCGATTATTCGTTCAACTTTAGGTTTCGAGTTTATGTCTTCAAGGACTCTTTGTGACGTCTCCTCATTGCCAGACTTGTGTTCAAACAGTCCTGCAAGTTCTCTAGAGGGGTCCTTCCCTGACTGAAAAGCTTTCATAATGTCATGTACGGACATTGTCTCCTCACACCTCTCTGATGCAGCTTCCTTGCCTGGGGGTTTGTGGTAGACCATCCTGGTGGTGGTGGTGATGTGTGTCTCCTCCTTTACCCTCATCCCTTTTCCCATTGGATCATCATCAGGACTGACTTTCATCGAGTAGCATTTATTTTGATCTATAGTTGATGGAGTCTGATTCAGATGCCCTTTGGATTCTGAATCAATATATCTGACAGGGTGTGCATCTTCCATCGCGGGTTGTTTATTATCCTCAGAGGGCTCATAACTCCTGATAACATGAACAACTTCAGTCCTAGTTTCAGTGATTACTGGGGGCACTGGGATATCCTGAAAAAGGGCCTTCGGGCCCATGCCTTCTGCACTTTGAGGGGCAGAGGGTGTCCTTTCACTTCTGGTCTCAAAACCACTGTCTGAAAGGGGACTTTTATCCTGCTCATGTGAGATATCATCAGGAGATTCTAGCACAGTGTCCGCTGAAAAAAGTGCCTCTGCTACTTTACTTATTTCTTTGTCTGAAGCTGAGGAACGCATTGTTGTTGGGGGCATTTTGAGCTTGTGCTCTTGAACTGCCATTGTGGGTTTCAGAACACGTTTCTGCTTCTCCTTGCCCTCTCCTTCTCGCTTGCCCTCATCTGCTTTAGGCTTTGTGTCATGCATTTTGGAAAAAGAGTTACTGCCCACATCATTGACCAGGTAGTCAACAACTTTTGAAAGATTGAAATCTCTATCTGGTATTGTTTTTGATTTTACTTGAGGAACCACAGTCTCATATCTTGGAGGGTAACTCCAGTTGCTTGGCGGTTGTTCTACTTGAACTTTTGAGAAATGTATGTCATCTAAAGAACCTTTAGCCAAGGAAACTCTACCATCCTTCGAGGCATCTTTTGCAAGTATTTCACTCACTTTCACCAAATCTTGCTTTACTTTCTCAACAATCCTATAAGGTTCCTCATCCTCTATTTTAGCCTCCTTAGGAGAATCTGACTGAAATCCTTTGTTGGCCGTTGAGTTTGGGTCTGTCTGCAAAATGGCTGACATGCGTATTAAGTCCTCCTTCATCTCAGCTACATCCTTTAGGATCTCTTGGCTGGATGACAGAGGTGATGTGTTTGATTTCATACCAGCAGGAAATAGGGGGGTTTTGATTGGGGAAAGAGTTTTGGCGAAAGACGACTGCAACTGGGCATTCACCTCAGCGGGAACAGTCTTCCTTGGGGAAAGAAGGGCAGCAGCTGACTTAGACACCTCTGGTAGCTTTTTAAACTGGGGCTCTGGCAGCACATTAATAACAGAGTACACCGGGACAGTCATTGTACTGGATGTTATTGCAGTGGTGGCATTAGGAGGGGATCTGAGAGAGGGGTAAAGGGAGTTGGATGCTGATGATCTGATAGACTGATACGAGGAAGATGCTGAAGAGGACATGGACTTCAAGGTGCCATAGCCTGCAGAACACGAGTTAAAAGTTTTCTCAACCTCATCAAATGCTGCATTGACACTTGTAGTTGCAGCATTAGTGGTTGCCTGTATTCTCTCTTGCAGACTGCTTGTGAGAAGAGATGTTGGGGAGGCAGAGCGGTACTGTGAAGGAGAGACAGTTCCATTGATCAATGCAGCAGCACTTGGAGCGTTGTTGGACTTAAGTGGGGATGAAAGAGAGGAGAAGAGGTTTCGTGCAGGGCCAGTGACTTCAGAGGCAAAGGAACGCACAGCGGAGAGACCAGGGACTGTTTTTATGGGAGAGGAGGAAGATGCAGGGCTGCCAGATCCCCCCACAACGGTTTTGTATGGCAAAGGGGAACTGAACATACTCAGAGAGGATTTGGGAGAGGATGGAGGGGTCATGCCTATGGATGCTCTTTCAAGAAGCGTACTTCCCCCTCCAGAGACAGTTATAGGAGAGGTCCTAGCAGACAATCCTGCCAGGCCTTTCATAGACACAGAATCTGGAGCACTTTTGCCTGGTGAGGCCAGGGGACTGGGGGGGACCTGTCCTGGGTACTGTGATTGGTGAACTACAGTTTTTATAGGAGAAGAGATAGTTCTGTAAGTTCGGATTGGAGACGCCATGTCACTAACTGACTTTACAGAAGAGGCAGGTGATCCAGGGATGTTGGTCTTGATAGGGGAGGCAGAGTTGATGGACCAGACAGATTTTAATGGAGAGGCAGAGGGCGTGTTGGATGACGAACTGGAGAGGGAGCCAAACCCAGACTTGGCTTGACCAGTGATGGAGACAGGAACAGACGACCACGCCTGATAAGATCTCGTTGAAAAGACAGGTTTGTGAGGGTAGCCAGAAGGCTGTGTTCTCGGCGAGCTTCGATCAGTTGTTTCTTCAACAATAATTTGAACCAAAAGCAATAAGGAAGGGAACATAAAATGTAACAAAAAATAATTTGAAATAAATCATAAAAACCAGAAAGAGAAATTTGAGTCAGTCAGAAACAGAATAATTACTACTACAAGACATGTCTTCTTTTACAATCAATTCAAAGGTTCCTACTCAAATATCCAGGGTGAAATGGTAGATGAGGGTCTGGATCAGTGGCTTATGACAAAATACACCAAAAAAGCATAGGTCATGTACCATGTACAAAAATGCTTGACATATGAGTTGACAAAAATGACATGACAACCAAAATTATACAATTCCATTGACTTTTGATGTGCTTTATCTATTTGCCATTTTGCAACAGTGCCTTTTACAGTACATGTTTGATTGACATGTGCTTATCTTTTCATTTTTTCAATGCCAGAGATGACCCCACAAGTGTGTAACATTAGTAAAAAAAAAACTCTACTTGTTTGGTCATGACTTGAAATAAAAATATGAGGTTGCACTTTACAAAAAAGTGACAACAAATCAACCACTCAAGTTGAGAGTGATGTGCACAATGTAGCCCTGAAAATGTGAAGACTGAATTGTGTGAAACTTTTCTATAACTGCAAATTATACAACTGAATTCTGCCAAATGCTATTTCCATTGAGTGAAAATCCAGTTCATGTAAAGTGCAACCTGTTACAACATTAATTTACACAGCCGCACACAATCAGAAAGCCAATAAGAGTGAAATGGCCACTAAAAAGAATGAGAACAATTCAAAGGAATATTTTTATTCAACATGAATAATAACATTTTTGTGAAAACATAAATGAACAGACAGACATTGATTTCCAGTGTTTCCACAGATGTAAAATAATGTAACAGTTGAAACAGAGACTTTTGTAGACATGGGGTGGGTAAGCAAAGCGAAACACACAATAAACCATGCAAATGTTTCATGAATCACAGATGATAAAAAGTGAATAGGATAGATGATTGATAATATGTTGATGGGAAGATGTCTTTCTAGTTTTTTTGTAAATGAAAAATATGAACACTGTATCAAGGGACATTTTTTTGAATGAGACCAGTAAGAATAACACTGAACTCAATTAACAGATTTAATGTAAGGAGAAATGTGAAACTCACTCGCTGCTGGGTCGGTCAAATAGCTGTAGCGCTTACGCAAAGCTAAGGAGGCAAAGGTATGACGTCGTTCTGGCTTTTCATTCTGAAACAAGCAAAAAAGAACAAAAAAATGCTTTAACATAAAAATATGGTGAGATTTAAATGGTTTCACCATATGAAATGAAGTCTTGATACTGTTGGCTCTTTTAAGTTAATCTGTTATGCAAAAACACGGCCCTGGTTTAGTAGATTAGTACATGATATTAGTACTTGCAGAGGAAGCTACAGTAGCTATAATAAAGTGTCACACTTGTGAGTAAAGGATGGTTACCCTTCTACCCTTCACCTTTTACATTTCTGAATTTCTTTCCAAATTACACTAAAAGTAGATAGGATATCTTTCAGAACCATGGCAAAACTTCAAGTTTAGTACAAATGTATTGTCATTGTTTCAGAAAGGACTCTCCTCAGATTAAAACTGGATTTCTCCAAATGGTAGGTCACTTTTAAATCAAATATTAAAGTTGACAGTTCAATGTCAATCTAAGAAAATGTGTCAAAAAATATTCAACCAAGTCTCCAGGTTTCTACTTGGCAGGCTGCATCACTACTGTACCCTGTTTGTAGAAATTAAGGATGTGAACATTCACCTCACAAGTGTGGACCTAATGTATTGGTCTTTCACTCTAGTGACAGGTGTTTTGCGTCCTTACTTGTAATGTTCATCATGACTTCTTTTTCATTGTACTTTTTCAGCGTGGCTTTCTTTATTTTGGCTTTTTTATGACTTTAATTTTAAGCACGATCATGAGAGTAGCTGAGGGAAAAACTGTAGGCAAATACCTTTGACTGGCTAATAGGCTACACAGGAGTCACTTTAACACTGGGGCCATTGATCACTTTAGCACAATCTCCCCCTGTAGCGAGTGCCCTGCTCGCCTGCACTCACATTTGTCCTGCTGCGTCCTGAATTGTGTTTCAGCACGCTTATGTCACTCAGACTACATTACACACACTCACAACTGGCGCAACACAGTGTAACACTGAGACATGGAAAAATCTTCAATCATTTTGACTGAAAAAAAATCAAACACAAAGTAACAAAGAAAGGTATCTGCTGATCTCCTCTAGTAAATTCACTTAAAGTAAAAATTAGAGCCTTTACAGCTGTCATATTCATAGTTGTCTACAGTTGGCGCTGTTGGAGTTGTACATCTCTCTCTCTGGTTTTGAATGACTGTATTTTTACACATCAACAATAATCCTCATCCACATGCAGATCAGTTGTTGATGTGATCACTGAATATTAAGAGACACACATCTCAAAACCACAGTTGGACTATATTAAGAATTTTAAAAATAAAGAAATATAGTATAAATAAGACAGTCTGACTTGGGGAAACTGCAGCAGCAGCTGGACGTGGAGTAGAGAACAATGTATGTAAAAATGAACAAATGGGATATCATTTGTGGAGAAACTCTTCTAAAAGTTGGAGAAAAATTTTTAAATCGCCAGTAAATGGAGGGACATCTGTTTCCATCCCAAACTCAAATGCTCCCATGGTTTTTTGCAAAATGGAGCAAAAAGGCATACAGACTGTCAAAAAGGGAAAAAAACTCACCATTGTGAATAGTAGAGGTCACTTAGGGACTATATTACTTTTGTCAGAGGACTTCTGTGTGAGTTAAAGAAATGTTTTTTTTTGTCCTGGATTTATTTTATCTTCATATAATTTAGACAAAGTCCAGTCACACAGAATTAAAAAAACATGTATCCTCTTGAACAAATGATCAGAGGTCAACTGCTGAGCTGTCACTGCGAGGTCTGAGTGGGCATACACCTACAAGGGTGCAACGCTGAAGCCCACGTCCTCTGAGTGTGGTGGGGCCAGGGAAACAAACTGCACTGTAGCATGGCACGGACCACTCACTATTCAAACAATCCAGACTTTAGGGGGGAATTGCACTTGAGTATGACTGGTTAGAGTGAGTGATGCCTAAAAATATCTCATCTTGTTGTGTTACATGCTGTTAAAATAAAAGCAGTGATAGGAATGACTCCAAGCTGAAGTCCAGCTAGTCTGCTCCCAGTTCATCAGTGTTACATTTTTTTAAATAAAAATCTTGACCCTGTACAGGAATCGACCTCACTTTCTCAGTGACATCTGTGTTACCTCCCTGCATTGTCAAGGATAATGAGCCAAAAACAAGACAGCTAGCACTGGCTAATGTGCCTGGAAGATTGTTTTCCTCAAGCTAAGTACTGCCCGCTAAAAACCATTACATTATTTATGAACCTGAATATGGTCCATATTATGTGAGAACTAAAGGCGAATTGATTGAACAAGTAACTGATGAAATACTATTAAAACCTTATTTGACAATTTCAAGACAGGGGTATTGCTTGACACTGTGCCTTCCTCTTTTTAAACACAATGGCCACGGTTACATGACATTTTTTAATTCAGAATTAAGTATCGGGGCGGATGTCACATAGTGACGTATATATGTCTACTGGAAGAAAGCAAACTCCAGTTCAGTGTCTCCAGGGTCACGGTCAGGGAAACCTCATCCAACTTGGATGCTAAAAGTTTAAAAAGGTTTTATTATACCATACATTTAAGCCTTAGTTGTCATAGTATTTTATCTTTTGGTATTTAATCTCATATCATTTTTAAATCAATCATAGGGGAGTATTGGTGAACTGCGTTTAAGTGTTTTAATATCTTATTCTGCTTTTAAACTTTATGTTGGTCAAATATTTTTCTCTTTCCTCAGTTTTTATGCAGTTATATATGCATTTATTATTTAAGTATCTAAGTTTTATCAATTTATTTTATCCTCAGTGTTTGCATATTCTTCTTTTCTCAAGCTTTTCTTCATTATGGAATCATGACAGCATTTCCTTGCTCTCTTAATTCCTGTTTCATTGATTCTTTTCGTTCAGTTTTTTGTCATTTTTGTTGATAATTAAATTTGTTGCTGTGGCTTTAAACCTATACACAAGTCAGAGTTTGACTGTTTCCACATTCATTTTCTGTTCATGTAAAGCACTTTGTGCTACATTAAGTTGCATGAAAAATTCAAAAGAGAAAGTCTGATTGATTGATACTGATGCATTGTATCACAATTCTCTGTATTTCCTTGCTTACTGTATCTGTCACTGACACATAAACCAAAATAATAAAATCTAATAAAGGAAAAGGCCTTAAAACAAAATTGCTGCAACAGATTCCATTAATTTAGTTTCCCTGAACTATGAGCCTAGTTGCCCAATATCAACACGAATACTGGAGACTTGGCTAATAGATATTAAAGTGGCAAAATATCTGACAAACTGGCTATGCAAAATGTACATACTGACACAAAACAACCTCTTTTTTGATTAAACTTTTCTTTGAAGGTTTTAGCATGCAGCATTAAGTTAGTACTCTGTTAGACAGGCCACGGGACAAGGATGAAGAAGATAAAGCTTTGTCTTCAACAGAATGATGACTTTGTAGACAGATGGCAAAGGTAAAGTTTATCTGACGCTGACAAAGTATACTGTAGTCCTGTGTGAACCTTTTTATGAGTTCATATTAAGGATGGGGACATGGTGAATTCCTGTTGAAATGTATGAAAAGAGGACAGAAATTAAAAACAAGCTGACGGTGGGACAGCAGCTGGCTCCACTGGACTTTGGGATGAGGACAACAATAAAGAAATCCCCTGCCATTTCCACTCATGCACTCCCACACTGGGTCACTTTAGCAGCGACGTAGCAGCATAAAAAAACGTGCAGTCAGAGGCAACTCTCACACAAAGGTACAGTACATCGACCAAATATTTGTGACAAGCATGTTTGGGACAGCGTCTGTACTGCAGTAAAGCCAACAAAAAAGGACGACAAAGAAGAAGCAGTTCCATGTGATGATGAAGAATCACTTTTACCTCATCATCAGGATCAGACTCCATATCCTGTGGTTTTCCAAGATGCATTGCAGGAGAGGAGAGAGATGACACAATGGAGAGCAGGGGCGTTATAGTGAGCGGGGAGGTGGAAAGAAAAATTCAGGGGATGAAAATGGAGCAGCAAAAACAACAAAAGGCATCATAAAAAATCTATGGGATTAATCAAAAGTAACAGCAAAGTAAAGAAAAGCAAAAGCAAAATAATTTCAGTTTCTTGTGATCAATCAACACCACAACAAACAAAACAATAATTCTTTATTTTGGCATAAATTCTGTACCCGCAGTGAGCCAGGCAGTAAAGAAAGCACAGTGTGCATGTGTGGCTGCATGTGTACGTTGTGGGGTCTTATGACTGGCACAGGCTTTAACACTAATAAAAGACACAAGCAGCAGGCACTCACTTCTGACCAAATGAAACTTCAGTGGCTCCGATAGATGTCAGGACAACACTGCTCTCTGTATTTCGCTTTCATTTACATGTAGATGATATGATATGGCCTGAAAAAAAGGATGAACTGTCGAACCGTGGCGTTCCTACCTTCTTGTGTGTTGGCAGTGTGATATTCAAATTGCATATGGCAGTCTGTGGAAGGCCTTTGCTGCTTTTTGGCTCTTTCAGGAAGGAGAGGCGGCCACATGGCTCCTGGCCCATATCTCTGATCTGCAGGAGACAGCAAAAAAATACATTAGGAGCGTACAGTAATGAATAATTTCAGGAATGGAGTTGCAAGGGAAGGAATGTTGGGGAACAGGTTTTTAGTCTAACAGTCTATATATAAGCTCATGTTGTTCTTCAGCACATTAAACTGTCCTTTAAGTTGACCCCTCATTATCATTCTAGGAATCTCAGATGATGTAAAATTAAACAAAGCTGACTATTACTCCATTTTTTTCCTCACATCCTAAAAAAACAGCTTCTGACGTGTTGTAAAAGAAACTGACCCCCTTTGATAAACAAATGTCTTAACAAACATACAAAAACACTAAATGAAAGAAAATAGTTTTTTGTTTCTTTAATTTCTTTAATTTAATTCAGAGTTTCTCTGTTAGTTTTGCACAGAGTTAGAAGATGGAAGTTTTTTACAGGGTTACAGCAGTACAAATGTTCTGTGATTATATTCTAATCCCCCCATCCAACCGAACAAGAATGCCTCCATTTCCAAACAAGGGACTCATACAAAAGTACAGGAATTCTTTGAAATACAAGAAAATAAAACAGATAATTCCTCGTTTACACTAGACATTTTAAGTGGGTGATTATGTGGTCATTGGACACATCACTGTGGTTCTTTCAGTAAAAAAAATCAGTACGGGGAAGTAGGGGGAAGTCCGAAGCAGCATCATTTAACATTTATTTTGATCCAAATACACACATATATATTACTATTTCTGTACCTTGTCACATTTGAAAATCATGTATATCAAAAACCTCAGTTCACACAGTGAGGCTGTTTCTAAACTTTTTCTGAAAAAAAAAATGTTATTGTACTTCTATTCACTTACACAGGGAACTAACTGAATTAAATATAACACTAATGTGGATAAATCATATTTTGCAGCTTAGTTCCCCATTTACACAACATCTTTTCATGCAATTTCTAGCCCCATCCTATCTCAAGGATCACCAGAGTATATCTCTTACTTTGAGGCACAAGTGTGAACTAGCTTGTCAAAAAGATGGAATTCATTTGGATATTTTCAGAGGTGTTTGTGTGAAAAGACTGATCACATAATAAATGACATAATTAAGAGAAGGATAGTTACAAGTCCACCAGCAAGTATAATGAAAGAGAAGAGGATTAAATTATAAAGATCATTTAGTTTTTTACCTTAACATTGAAAGGAAGTCTGTTTTCCTTGAAAGAGAAGAAGTTAAAAACCAGCTGCTGCCCACTTTTGGTGAGAGGAGACAAGTTGCCATAGCAGTCCACATGGATAGGCTTGCCCTCCAAAACCTGCATAGAAAATTATAATAAACCTGTGTATCTTTTGAATTGGCAAACAATCTTTGAAATCAGAATTTCTTATTTCACTCAAGCCCACCTCAATGTCTTTGCTGCGGGCCACTTCCTCAAAGTTCTCCTGCTGTTCCAGGGTCTTGTCCACTTTGTCATCCGTCATGCAGAAGCAGCGCAGCCGAGCCTCGATGGGGTCGTTCATCTTGGCGAAAACCACAAACTTGGCCAGGTACGGCACGCAGATCAGCTCCCGGTATAACTGAGACGCTAGACTCACCGTCTCAGGAATCTGGTGACAGTCTGCGAGCCAGAACCTGTGGGGTGACAGATCAGGGGAAGAGATGAAAGAGATGAAATGAAAAAGACCATTGGCAAAAGTGACATATGTTTAAGTCAGATGAGCTTTTTGAAGTTACAGCACACTAAGCTATTCATTTTACACAAATTGATACGAAGGAAAGTGGCCATCAGAAGCAATGAATCAAACACGGTGGGTTATGTTCTGAAAGTTTAACACCGACATGTGACAGTAATGTCATGTGTAATGCACAGTAATGTGATTACAAAGCCATCACTGGGTGCTCTGTTACTGTCCGGCTACACTTTCACCACATGATTTCCTATCCAGTTAGGACAGGAAAACATGACACCGGGTTCAGTGGGACAGAAGTTTACAGGCAAAGGTCTGTTTAGAAAAGCCATGACAATGGTTTACTTTGTCCCACTCATAAAGTTAAAGGTTTCCTGCATTAGAGACAACACCTCCCACTAGAACCAACATTTAAAGTAGGGGTGGGATATGGCAAAAATATCATATCACGATTTTTTTTTATAAAACATGTAAAACCCTACAAGAAAAAATTAAAGCCAAAGAAACTTTCTGAACAGGTTTTAATTTAAATAGTGCAGTTTCTATAAAAATTTGCAATACATGTAAACATAAAAGGTAATGAACAACAATATCAACAAAGTCCAACAATTTAGAACAAATGTTATCTAACTGCAATGTCTATAACCTGAGTGAATAATACAGCTGCTTTAGAACAGATTTTTGTTCAAACATCTTCAAGCTTTTATCTCCTTTTTTCTTTCCGCCATGGCTTCACGCTACATAACCAAACAGGAGATCCCACCATGCACTGCGCATAATGTGCTACGATTGGCTAGTCAGGTGTGCGTCAAAGTCTCTGTGCCCACACAGACGATCTGACGATCTTTCTGTTTTATGAGATCATCCTCACGTCATAATCCTTAACGATTTAATATCGTCATATCGCACACCCCTAATTTAAAGCATTTAATAAGAAGGTTAAGTCAGCCAATAGCACGTTCACAAAGAAAGGACTGGAGTTGTCTCGCCCCGTGAGCCATGTGAAAGACGAAGGTTCTTAAAAAGTTCTGTTAATGCACAAGTTTGAGTTGTTTTTATAGAAAAGACTTTGATATCAAAGGCTGTAGCTGTGTGTCTTTATGGTGTGGTATGGGTTGCAATGTAAAAATAAGCAAAAATAAAATAACCAAGAATAGAGATGGATAAAAACAAAAGTAAACAACCTACAAAATTTTAATTCTTACAGTTCTGCATGCAAGACTTTCAAAAACTTGTAAATACGTTGTTTAAATTGAACATTTGAAGTGAAATTAATTCCTGAGCTACAGTTTATTTTGAGCAGTTATGGGAAAGTTATTTCATAATCTACTTTCCTCTTCATGTTTTTGTCATCTGAATTGTCCTCTGTGTATATGACATGTGTTCGAGAGCATGTGCTGTGCGTCTTTGTGCCTCACCTGGCCGACACATTTGTGGTGAAGGAGACGCAGTCGGTTACAAAGGAGAGCGGTGTGGTCCCTGTGATGTCCTCCCACTGAGCAGGAGACGTCCCTCCTGCAGGACACAGAGGTGACAGATGAGATCGTTGCCTCTCTAGCCCCTCTAGCTTTAATAATGCTCATCCTTTTATCTTCTAAGCTCTTCATCTTACAATATTGAACAGTGACTTTTGATATAAAGTAAAATAGGATCATATGTGACAGGGCTATTCAATTTACATTCACTATGTGTGCTTCATGCTTTGAAAAGATGGATGAAAAGCTAGGCCTGTCACAAGTAACATTTATCAGCCTCTTAAAGTTAACCGCTGTCACTCTTTGTTTGTCCAAATGTTAAGTTTAAGCCAAATGTAAGACAAGTCCAGCAGAGGTAATTTGAATGAAACTGTTTCTTCATATTGCTGCATACAGCTTCTAGCCGTGCTCCATTTATTGATTGGTGTGCTTGCCTGTGATGCTGCAGAGCAGACGTAGGCAGGGGGCAGAGTCTCCTCGGTGTCCCTCTGCCGATCTTGGAGGGACAGGGATGGTCATGGTGATGGGCTTGTGGAACTTCCGCCTCCTGGGCTCGACGGTGACGATGGGGCTGAAGGTGGCTCTGTTACCAAGCACCGCTCTGGCCAGGTCATCCGGCACAGGCTGGGCCTAAAGGTAAACACAAAGACAGATTGAAAGACTGTTTATTGGTTTGAACTCACAGGACTATTAAGTGAAACTTTTTCATAAAACTTGAAGGGTTGTGTGAAGGAGGATTAAATATTCAACCAAAAAGTAGGACAGGGATAAATTAATAACAGGTCAGTGTACAGTATCTGCAACAGAAAAGCTGAGTAAGGACTTGGATTTAATTTGAGCTGATCCAATGAGTCCTGCTGTACCTGCAGGCCGACACGGATCCTCTTGGTGAGCGCTCCCTGTGGAAATGAGGCCTGAACCATGTGCACGGTGCTGCTGGACAGGACGCCTCCGTCAGGGCCCACGTGATTCGACTCCTGCTTGATCCGAGACACCACAGCAAAATACTGAGGGAAGTCTCTGGTGACGATGCGGCAGATGCGTTTCTTCTCTAATTCGGCGGGACTGTCCAGCTCTGAGAGAGGAAATGTTTCTCTTACTAGAGTGATATTTTTGAGTTGTGTTACTGTGAAAGTACCTCAAAAATGTAATTTTATAACAGAATTTTAAAATCGGGCTCTTCAGAGGCTAAACAATGAGGTCAGTGTCACTATAAAAAGGTCACTGATGAGACTACACATCATGAATAGTAAAGAAAACAAACTAGTTCTGAAGTAAATTCACATAATTTTTGATCAGTGCTTCTCAAACCGGGGAATTGGAACCCTAAACTGTTCTCATGGGGAAGCTTCGGGCCAGTGGTGTTCAACACAATTACAGAAGGGGTCAAAATGTAAAATACAGAGCAAGGTGCAGGCCAAACAGGATCAGCTGTTTCTGAATAGTCTAAAATGGACTATGTTTTCATCAGACATATGAAATTTAGCAGCATGTTTATTTCAGGCAAGCTTAAGTCACTGTAAAAGTACTGACCAATGCATTCATCCTCTGACCACAGATTAGAGTGATATTAAACCAATGGGCAGAGGGGTTGGTGCAAAGGTCCTGTAACGTAGCCATTGTAGAGCATTGTGGGATTTGTAGAATGAATAGTGAAGGGCTATTTAATGGAGGGTTATGGACTAATGTAATTGTCTTGTGGGTCACATCTATTTATATCCAACAGCCAGATTTGGCCTTGGGGCCTTGGGTTTGACATGCCTGCACCAGGCCATGTGATGTCTTATTTAACTTAAGCTATCATTTAAAAACATCAGTTTTTCACAGTTCTCACATAATTGGAACATTTTACAGGAACATTTGTTTTCCATTGTATTACACAGTATGTATCAGGGCTGCATGCCCATGATTTTGATTAATGTTGAGACATCAATATTAAATACATATCAACTGATTTTACATCTGCATCACAACCATTTATTAAAAGTGAATTCATTTGACAGTAGACTGCTCAAAGCTGTGGATTACAGGTAGCAAATATAAACAAATGAGCAGAAAAGTGAAAATACCTAAACTGAAGAATGTAGCAAGGAAAGCAATCAAGATTTATGTTCTTGTTTTCTTGATCATAAGCAGCCAAAACAATACATTAAATTCAAATAGGATGAATTACCCATCACTAAAATAAAAAAACCTTAGCCATCTTTGTGTTAGCAAGAGGACAGTTTTAACATTTACTGACAGTCAGAAGTGGGCCAATTAATTTGTGATGGAAGTAAAGAACAAGGAGGATAATATATCTTCAAATACTCAGCTTACCACTTTTTTTGTTTGCAGCAAGAAAGAAGCCTGAAGCTTAATTAATTCGGTACACCCAATTAACTTTTGTCCCTATGTGCAAAGTTGTTTGATATATTGTTTGAATCAGGCACGCCATTGTACCTTTATAAAAGTTTTTTTCATACATAAGTTACCTGTTGTAGTTGTGGGGTACTGTTGATATAAAAAACAATTGCAAAGTATAATAATTATAAAAATATTTTCAAAAGAACACTTTCAGGCCACAGACTGGCACAAATCTATGTACTATGTGGTACAGCTGCTTTCTGACTGCCTAAGTTCATCATGACTCATTTACTTTTTCTGCAGAGTAGAAACTATTCAATCTGACTTTTCCCTACAAGCGAGTCCAAGCTGAATATGTTCTCTATATACCTTCATCCATTCCTACAAGCAGATCAGTGAGGTCCTCAGGTCTTGTTTCAGTCTGGTGCTCCTTCCACGTGTCCCCATTTTCACTCCTCAACACAATCAGCTCCCTCTCTTTCCCCCGCATGGACCCAAAATGAGGGATCTCTACAATCACAGGACTGGAGGAAAAAAAAAGGGTACATTTTGGACCAGCTTGGAAGATTTGCGGTCAAGGCTGCCCTAAGTCTCGACATCTATATGAAGCAAAACTCTAAAGATAGTCTCATCTACCAGCTTACCCAAGGAACTGAGCCCCCGCTGGTCCGACCTCCACTAACCGGCTCACTAGCCCCTCTCCCTCCACCATGGGTGGCGGGTAGGCCAGTTTGTGCCTTTTTGCCAAGCGGCAGGTGATGCGTGTGGGCGCCGTGCACTTCCTGGGAGGGATGATGATGCGCATGCCATTGTGGCGGCTGCCTCTCATGGAACCACCGCGGGCATCCACCATGAAGCTAACCAAGAACCTGCAACAAGGAAACAACGTAAGCGACATAAAACAGGGAGGAAAGACAGAATTATGGATAAAAGCTAAAACACAGACACAAGTGAGGAGGGCGATTCCCATGCTGTGATCACCGTACACCCAAAAGAAAACAGAGGAGAGAAAAAAAACAAAACAAGAAAAGAGAAGAGACAAAACAGTGTAAGAAAAAATAATGATGCTTCGAGTTCTGAAAATTGGAAGCCATGGTCTTCTCATCCCTTCGTATGACAAATTCCTCAAAACTAAAACAAAACATCAAAATGGTCAAATTAGTTATTATAATATCTTTGCTGATGTTTTAATATGTAAGGCCACACACCAGACAGTTTCAAAACTGATTTTTGTAGAGAGATTTGTCCCTCTCAGTGAATGGGAGGCATAATTGGAAAACAATTTGTCCAAATAACAGCTTTATTTACTGTCGGTTAATCTGAAATGAAAAAAGAAAATATTACATTCTTATTTTTAATCACAAAAAGAGAAACATAAGATGGAACAGAAAAACAAGAATGCAATCTATTGCTGATTTATAATATGTGGATCAAATGTGGTAAATTCTACTTTGGTACCCTGACTGCTGACGTTCTTCCGTTTAATTTCTTGCATCTGTCACTGTGTGTGGTCTTATTGTTTTGCTAATTTAATATGCATAGCATTTTTTTTTGTGGGGGGGGGGGGGGGGGGGGTCTTTAAAATTACGTAAATCATCCTTTTGTCTGTGGTTTTCCCAGGTTAAAGTAAGTTAGGAAAAAAAATGTCTTGTGTGTTACCAGCTTAAGTTGCATTTTTAACAAAAACCTTCAATTTGCATCTTCTCTGAAGAATCTTTGCCATCAACATGTTTAAAAAATTCGGATTCAGGAGTGTATCGTTGATCACGTTCTCTGACACTTTCCCTGTAGCAGCACAGGCTGACAACGGGCTATCTTTTCCTCACAGGAGCTTTACAGAGATTTTTCTAGATTTTTAACAGGAGTTTAATGAGGCTCTTGTCAATAGTACATCCAATAGCCATAATAATGTCTATCAGCTGTGCTTCTGTAAGGAGAGAACACAGGTCACACCAACATTACTGCAGAATGGGCCAACGGTACCACATAATATAACTTTTAAGTGAAACAAGCTAAAAAAAAAAGTGTAGAGTAATCGTACATTGTGTATGGGACATATTCACAATGCTTTGCTTTACACTATAAGCCAGTTGGTACAACTCCCAAAACAACCTCTGGGAAGAAGGACACAAGGCTGGAGTACTACCAAAACAAAGATAACTGCTAGCACAAAAATCCAGTGTTATGAATTTGTCAATACAGTGTATAATTACTCCTCTTGGTTTAGGAAATATTCACTAAATTATGTGGAGCACTTGGCCCATTATGCAGTAACCTACAGAATAGTGCCAGTTCTACTCTTATACGGCTGATCGCCATAATCATCACTAATGTGCTCACTATTGACAAGTACCTCATACAACTGCACTTAAAAATACTGAACTATACCCTTAGGTTGTAGAAGGTTTCCTTTTAGTTCTGAGGCAGAAGGGGAGACTTATCCCAAAGTTTCAGTTCCTCTAAAGCAACATTAAGTGATAATATATCAAACACCTGCACAGATGTTTCACCAAGAGAGGGTTAATGTGATTTCAATGTGATGTGTCATTATATAATTCAAAAACATGTGTTTGCAAACCCATTGCAATAATCAGTGAAACCAGAAAAGAGTGAGAAATGAGGAGGGTGTTTACACAGAAAAATATGTCGACTATGCTGATATAAAGAGTATGATATGTTCTACTTTACTGGTTTTCTCTTCATTCTGCAAAGCTGATTTAAAAATATATATATTTGTAATGTGCACTGTGAGAGAGAGGAGAAGATGGCACATCACTGAGAGGCTTTCAAACACGTCGACTGCACACTTCTAAAATCTACGCAATGCAAATGAAACACCAGACCACACACATGAGATGAGGACAAACTGGAGGAGTAGAAATATAAGTAAAGGAGAGAGGGAGAGAGTGAGCGGGATGAGTGGGAAACAAAGGGGGAGGAGTGAGTGGTATCACTGCGGCATCATGGGTGGGAGCAGCGAACTCAGTCATCACCTGGAGTCATACTGAGGGAGCGGGGAGGAGAGGCTGCAAAAATAAACACATGGAGGCAATGCAGGAGGCAAACCCCCAGGACCTAGTTTTAGTATCAGTGTTTCACAGTCAACTTTTGGGATCTGTTCTAACTACTGAGGAATGAATGAAAGATTAAACATGAGAGGAGGAAATCAAGGGAGAAAAAACAGACACGACACAACGAGGACAAACAAAATAATGTACAAATAAAAGAGCAGCACTAAAACAATGAGACAAAAACAGGAAAAAAGAGCTGACTCTAGACATGACAGATCCCCATGTTTAATTCCTGAACATGTCACCAGAGAAACCATGCATAATGATTTGTTTTATAGCTATTTACAACATCATGTATTCAAAGTATGACAGGAGCACGAGAGCAGAAACTGATCAGCTTATTCAAATTAAACACAAGCCATGACTTAGAGCCTTGTTTGATGCGATGGTAGAAAGAGCACCTGAAAAACATGATTGGACTTGGACAAGAGAGCTTTAGAGCAGTGGTTCTTAACTGTGGGGTTGAGACCCAAACAGAGGCTGGGGAACTGGTAGGACTGTAATGTGTACCTGAAGTTTGGCAGAAAGACTGTTACGCACAGAAGCGTTGATGACATACACCTGTATGCTGAATTATTTAGTCTTTTCTGCGATGACAAGTACATTTTGATTTGTTTTGGCTTTTTTTTTTAAAGTTTTTGACTAAGTTGTTTCATCAACTTTGTAAATCAAAGCTATCTTCACGCAATAATGTGTTTATTTCTCATTGATCTCAGAAAACAAGCCACATTTACATGTTCACAGGCAAATGAGTAAAATAAAATGTAATTACGCATGTCTTCCCATGGTCTTAATAATGATGCTATATAAATACATTTGTTTTGTCTTGTCTGTTTGTTTAACCAGTTACTTTATGTCTTTATTTAGTTAATTCACTTTTCGAAAGTCACAGTGGAGAACTGTTGTGAAACACAACCCTGTGTTGTTTACTGAACTTTAAAGATTGGATAACCATCTGAACAAAAAGCAATCCCAAATAAGCAAACAGAGGTACCACCCTCACTACATAATTTGAACTAGAAGTGTTCAGAGAGTGCAGGGGTGCTGGTTCTGCAGAGTGGTTAGCAACCAGGCACCCCATGTATTTGCTTCTGCCGGTCCAGGTTCGAATCCCGCCTGTGACCAGTTTGCAGAGTGTCATCCCCTACTCTCTCACCCCCTTTCACAAGCCTATCCACTGTCTCTCTCCTATCAATAAAGGCACAAAATGTCCAAAAAATATATAAAAAAAAGAAGTGTTCAGAGAGTGCAAACCTCTGCCGTGGCATTACCAACATCAAGAACAGAATATTGTCTAAATGTAGAAAACTACTCCATCTACCACAGTAACCTAATCATTGAAAAAAGCCTGGGTCCACATCAGGCTTCAGATCATCATAATCTAACACATTTTTTCTTGTGCGATGACCAGCATTTTTTTGAAAACCCAAATTCGTTCCTTCCTTTATGAATAAACAAACAAACAAACTTAACCTCCTTGGCAGATGTAATAAAAAGATCAAACTGATCGAAATACCATGTGTTCCATCAATAAACTAACACTTTCTGACAACTCAGCAACTTCTATTCTCTGTGTCACACATTTCATATAAATATAATATAAACAGGTGTTGCACTATTTTGATAAAACAGCTTTTAATTTAGGACGTAATCAGTTAATGCCAAAACACTGGTGTTGATAGTTTTCAACTAAGCTGTAAAATAAGTTGCTTCAGACAATATAAAACATAAAATATAAGTATAAGACAATAAAAAAACAAACAAAAAAACAGTTTTTGCCAAAATACTACCCAAGATTATTTTAATGGCAGCCTATATCAAAATGGCTTATTACATGGAAACACAACAAAGGTAAAAACAAATGTTCAAACAGACAATGTCATCGTAAATAAACCCTGTCTGAAAACTGAATGATCTTACCCATTAATTTTGTAGTCAGATTTTTGGTTCAAGGTTTCCACATGCTTTTATAAAAACAGACCTTGAACAGCCAGAACCAAGAAAAAATGAAACATTTCTTGTACTTCAGAGCCACTACCAAGCAAGAAAGGTGGGGTCTGTTAAACATCTTTGACATAGCGTACTGAAAATGTGATTTTTTTAGAATGAGGTCAAAGTAGGGTGCTACATATTAGGCTAGTTTTGTTATAAAGTTGCATTGCACTTCCAAATAAGGGAAGCCCTTAAATTGAGTAAAATAGTTTTGAAATATGTTCTTGGTTAAGTGCCATCTAAAGCTTAAGACAAGGATCCACAGCAACTGTGTTGGTCATTGCATGATGTCCTGAAAGCATATTTTTTCATATTCCATACATTATAATTATCATAATTCTAATTTGCTATCATTATTATTATCATTATTAGAGATAGAAGTGTTGTTACCAGAAGGATAATTTATTGAAACAAAACTATCTTCATCTTAAGCTACCACTTATTCTATTTCTCTTTCTAGTAATAAAACTGTTCAATCATGTAGTTATTTTATCATGAACTGAGGATATCTTACAAGATATTTCACACCCATAAAACTCTGTTTTTTCAATTTAAGGTCCAAACTACAATCATGTAATTAAACAAATCTGAGTGGGTAAAAATATTGTGAAATTTATTTTGCACTATCTTATCTAAAAGATGGTGTTAAATCCTGGGGTCAGACCAGTTGAGAACCACTACTTTAGAGGATAGAGTTTCTTCATAGCTGTTATTTCATGTGTGCAGTAACAGCACTGCAGAAATCCCACAGCCCTGCACATTGTCTGCATCACTGCTGCAGGTTTTGCTGAATGTCGACTCTTTGAGGGAGAACAAAGACGATACAACAGTTTTATGCAGTAAGCACAAAGAAGGTGTGATTCTGCAATAGTTATGTTGATGCAAATGCTGTTTATGTGTCTGTATATACACATTATTGTGTGTTGCGTGGTGTATAAAGTACATCTGTTCTCACCCAGAATGAATGGGACTGGAGACAGTGTTGTGGCTGTGGTCCATGGTGTCCGGAGTCCAGCTGTAGCGCCGCATACACTCTGTACTGTAGTCTCTGGTCACAGCCAGGTGCTGGGTGGGTGTTATCGTGGGAAAGAAAGATGGAAATGGCAAAAAGACAACAAAGAAGAATAGGAGAGAGAGAAAAAGAGAGTTGAATGATATTTTATGGGGGAAAATGTTCACCAACATGACAACAGAAAGCTAATGATTCGTCACGTTATGGTTATGACATATGAAAGATAATATCCTGTAGTCATGCACGGTATGGGTATTAATGGTATGTTCCATTTAATCTCAGATGTGATTGACTGGGATGTGATATAACTCCCACTTCCGAGGTTAATAGAACGCACCATGACGATTCTTGACTTGCGTCTCACCATCACTGCCACTATTACCCACAGTTCCATATGATGATAAAAATACCAAACAGTAAATAGCACATCAAAACCTCCAATCCCCTCCATGCCTTTACATCAAATCATGCAAAATGAATAACACTTTGAAAGCTAATTCTGGAAAACAGCTTTTATAGATCGTCATGTTAACACAGAATAATGTGAACTCAAAATGATATGAGAACAGTCACCAAACACAGACCAGCACCAATGAATGAGACATGAACCCCACAGGTCCAAAAAAAAACAAATAAAAAAGAATATGATTAAAAATAACAAAACCAAAGAATAAGTTGGACATCTATGATCACTTTGTACCTTATTGAGGGGGTCAACCAAGTAGGAAATGTCTTTACAGACACTCTGAAGCTTAAAGGAGAAGAGATGCAGTTCAGAGGTTTGCACTGGTGACCATCTTTGGTCATTATTAGCTCTGTATGTTGATCAGTCAGAACTTCATGGCCATCTTTGTGATCCAATGCAAACCAATTCAACAACTTCTTTTTAAACCTCTACCTTACATAGCTTCTACAATTAGATTTTCTGTCGACATGGACAGAAAGGTGGTTAGCTTTCTTAAAATGTTACTGTAGTTATAGTGGATGGTTGCGGTGTAATACATTGTTTCATACTTAACTGTTCATAATATTTTGAGTAAATCATTGACATTCACAAGGGAAACTTAACATAAGGAACGCATTTTAATCAAATTCACTCCAGTCCAGCAACACTATAAACTATGACTTCAATTGTGTTTAAATATTTTCCTTTTTGATAATATCTACAAAAAATTAAAACAAAACATAGAGGTGAAATTTGTGGTGGATCTACTGAACTGGATGAGACTGATCAAAGTGTCATGGCATACTGCTTCAGCTGTGTTTCTCTAAATCCAATTTCCAATTAACTGTGTGTTTGTGCTCCATCTCAAGGGGAGGATGCTACAGTTTGAACTTAAATTACAAAATTAAAGCAAATGACATAACTAAACCAAAGAAACCTTATTCAGACTGTTTTGTGCTAGCTTTGGTGCTTGTGTGTCAAAGTTACATACTTTAATACATGGGATTCCTCAAGGAAGCTTTCTTAGACCCATATTATTTTCACAATATAAGCTGAACTTAAAAAAATATTTTCAAGAAGCATATGACACACAATTTTACATACAGTATCTTAGTAAATAAATAAAATGTACATATATTTCGTATCACTCATACATCTGACATCAAGATATGGATTGGAAAGAACTTTTTAAAGTTTAATAAGGACAAAAGTTATTTTAATTGCAACCAAAGATGTCAGAGAGGAACACTTTGTTATGGTTTCAGCAATCATATTAAAACACAAGTCAAAAGATTTGGAAGCTGCTTTAAATTTGATTCCAATATTGATCCAAATTTTAGTGTAAGTTCATCATTTTGTCATCTTGAAACATTGATGTATTGTCTTTTTCACTCAGAGAAAACTTTAAGTTTATTAATGTTCTTATCACCAATCATGTAGATTACTGCAACCTGCCACTTGTCTGCCATGACTATTGTTCTTTAACAAAATTCAACTGGAGAACTGGATTCAATTTCCGTCCCAAGTGAAGAAACGTGTTCTACAAATAAAACTGCAACCTGTCTTTCATTTTATGTCCTAGCCAGCTCATGTAGGTCCATAAATGCATCACTTTTGAATGTCCCACACCAAGTTTTCCACACAAGCACCAAAATTATGGCACCCACTGCCCTCAGATACTGTATTAAGATGGTAAAGTCCCAACATGATTCCAACAGTTTATCAAGAACCTACTTTTCAAACTTAGCTGTTAATTTGAATCATTTCTATTTTTTGGTAATATTTCGTTTTCAGGTGAGATTAACAAACAGTGTGACTTTACATTTACTTTTGTAAACATTTTTAAATTTCTCTTTTGTGTTTTATTGTTTTAACTGAACTGATTTCATTTATTTTGTTTTTGGTCCAATCATTTGAACCATTTTCAACAATTTTAGCTGCTCTTGTCCTCTTTCTTTTAAAGTCTCCAATAATTTTTGATACTGATTTTGTTTTCCATCTGTTGTTCTTACAGCTGCATGCTTTAATGCATGATTGAGACATCAAGAAGACCTGATTTGTAACTTCAAATTATACATTGCATAATATATTCTTTGTGTGCAGAGGTTGATATCCAAGGGTAAGAACAGTCATTTACTTTGTTGTGTCTAAAATTAGGTATTAGTATTACACACAAGGAAAAGAAAAGATACAGATAGGTGTAGTTTTTGTCATGTATTGTTTAGCTTCTTTATAGATGTCGTCGCTGCCGTGTCGGTAATAATTCTCATATTGTTTATAAAAGTAGAGGTTACAGCCACCACAACAAGTGTCGCACTGGCCAGACAAGCTCTGCAGAGCCCTGCTTTATTTCAATGAGGGAGCACAGAGGGGCCTCCTAGATCCCTAGAGTTTGAATAAACTCTTCTGCAAGGTGCTATATACTCCCCTCAGCACTTTGGCAGAGACAAGCATGACATCAGCACTGTTTCTGCTGTGACCTTAGTGCAAGACAAGTTCGGCTTCCCTGCAACCCTGTTTAAACTCAACCACACTTGTGTTTTCACCAAGGCACTGACAGCTATGGCAAGTAATGAAAAGGGAAAGGAAATAAAGGGAAGAAAAAGGGGGAGGTAGAGAGAGAGAGAGATCTTACCGTGTCCTTTGTGGGGGCCAGAATCTCCTCGATCATCATACTGTCCCGCGCGAAGGAGCTTCGGTTAAGAGTGTTGGACCTATCCGAACTGAAGGAGCGGAGGCTACATGTTACCACGCAACCCAGTGCCGCAGGCGACAACAAGTCACGGGCAGGGGAACACAACATAAAACAAAAAGCAAGGGACACATTACAACATGCAACCTCCAGGGAACTGTGTCTTTAGAGTTTGGACAGAGAGAGTCCAAATGGAAAGAAGTGGGAAATAGGAAGAGACAGAGGAGTCTGCAGATAACGCAGCAGGTTATTCAGAGATGGAAATGAGAGGGAGGTCAGTTTGTTTGCATTTAGATAGAGATAGGGCAGGAGGAAAAAGAAGGGCGGTCTTGTGATCACTCTATGAGGGCTAGTGTGTGTCACGAACACAGATGTAACTAAGTGTCTAAGAGATGAAAAATGACAAAGTAATCGACTAAATATACGAGTCCAAGGGTTAGAAATTGTCCCCATGCAGATCTACTAAATATCCTAAAATAAAGGGATTTATGAGGCTATATCCGTCTCCAGCTCAAAGACTGACATCTCTTTATTCTAAGATTAGCAGCTGACCCAGACCTGTTTCAGAGCAGCGTTACACAAAAAAGAATCTGCTCTTCTTTATCTGCCTTACTGCAGTCTGCTTTATGGCTGTGTGCAGTGACGTGGGCCTAATTCTGCAGGCTCTCAGGCTCGATGCAGCTCTGTCGATTCTTTTCAGGTCTTTTATCTTTTATATGCTTTCTTCTGCTGTTTTTTTTGGGATTTGATCATAAATAAGGTTGACATTAAATTTGGTGTGAAAAGGTGCGAAAATAACACTTGATACCTAGATAATAACTGACTGGAATGAAAGGGTAACCCAGTGATAACTCTCTGTATTATTTTGTCTACTGTATATGCCCATCCCATGAGTGAGTGCAGGGGGGAGCGAGCGAGGGTTGAGGAGAAAATGCAGAGCTCAGCGTGTTGAAGTGGGCACACTATTCAGCACAGAGAGAAGCCCTTTATTCAGCACAGCCTGCCTACCCCACCATCGAAGTTACCAAGCAACTCTGAACGGCCTGAATGGACCCGCTGGAATGGTAGTGCCGCACCCCCCAATCCCCATCGCACCCACCCAGACAGTATTTGTTTTTCACAGCTTCCTCTTCTTTCACATTCTGTACATTGTTCTCTGCTTTACAAACATCATCCATATCCTCTTTGCTTCACTCCATCTTGCACATTCTCTTGCTCATTCCAGACAATGCAACATTTACTCAATCCTAACAAATCAAATTATATCAATCTGTCCGCCTGCTGTTATTTACACCACTACTAATTCAAACTCTCTCTAGACCCCATGTGAATGTTATTTCTCTTTTGATCAATTTATCTTTTCTTAAATTGATCCTTCTGTCACTTTATTCAGACTTTATTTGTTGGTTGGTCCAGTATTTCTAGAATGTCCTGCTTTATATTTTTAGCCTTTTGCATTCTGTGCTCCTACAACTTAAATACTAACAACCGAAAGCCCCTTGAGGGATTAACAAAGTGGTTGTAATAAAACTTGCTAAAAAAAACTTAAATTTTTAATGAAGAACTTTGGCACAAGGTTTTAAGCTATTTTGCTTTTAAATCTGGATACTGTGCCAGAATTTTGAAAACCAAAATACCTAATAAATCAATTATACTAAAAATAATTAAATTTCCATGATTTTGTAGATCAACACAACCAAAAACTCTGAGGTAGATTTACTTATGAATCAAAAGAATACAGCACCGCAGGCTACATCAAGGGTTTCCAAATTGTGGAAAAAGACCCCTCAACTGAAAGAACAAAACTGCTGCAACAACCCCACTCATGCAAAGAGAATTTCAAAAGTAACCTATGTCATTTATTTTTGTAAATATATGTCCCATCCACCTGAAATGAATTTCAACATTTCTGATTAATATATAGCTCAAACTCATTTGTCCTATCTTTTCATTATTTCTTTAAGCTTTGAAATCAAACGAATATTGTTACATCTTTTAAAGAAATATATTTTTTTACAATTTGTCTGCAGTACTTTTTTTTTTTTACCTGGATGCCATTTCTGATCAACTTTCTTGAAGGACTTAACATTAAACTAAAATAAAAACAACCTTTAAAAATGACCATTATAAGTCAAATGTTGTGAAACCTATCTTAGCAGTTAAACTAAAGTCATGTTATGTTTTTAAAGGGTTTAAAGTTTTTGGATGCACGTTCAAAAAACAAATACTACTGCTTGCTTAACCCACAGCCCTATTCATGTCATTATTTCACCATTATTATCAAAAAACAAATCACTTCTGCTTCTAGTAAAAAAAAATGCTGCCAATATTTACGTATTTTATACCTTCTTCTAATTCTTTGTGGGAACAGTGACTCTCTATTCTCTGTGACTACAATTTATTTAACTTCCAACCAAAAAAATTCTTAAGCTTTTGCCACTAAACTCTGGCTTGGCTCATCTTTGGGTCTAATGACCCTGCAGCTGCTTCATCCTTTGGACGAAAGTCCATCTTAAAACATTCTTGGCCTGGTCTCCTCTCTCTGCAGTAACCACAATTCTGTCAACATTTCCCCCATATTACAGAATGAGCCAAGCAGATCACTTTCTGATTTATATTCTCAGGAAGCAGCACCCCTGACATCCCCTTGCACCTCCCAGGAGAAGCCATCTTTGTACTTTGGAAACAGTGAATGGTCAATAGTATCCCAAACTCGGGGGCTTTCCCAGTTATACTTAACTCATCATAAAAGAAAGAGCCCTGTACTAATTACATTAGCATCCTTGCAACATTTCACTGATTGAGGGGGTATGCTGTCATTTTTGTTCATTAGAAAGGGCTCCTAAAAGTTTAATCTTTGCATTTGTGGTATACAACAGGGAGGAGTTTGACATAAACTTGAACTGTGTAAGTAATCTGACAACATGGTTCAGGTGCTTCTGCATGTACTCCTGCTTATATGTTTGAGTTTCTGCCCTTGATTGAAATAAGAGACATTAGTACTGCGGACCAAATTCATGGGTAGTCTCAAGTGGCAATGTTTCCATCTCTGTAAACCAAGATCAAACATCCAGTGTTATCCTTTGAGATGCTGGGACAACATCTTGGGTATAAAAGGGGGCTAGATCAGCAATAAATGGATGTAAGTGATCCCTGGAAGTTACACTCAGAGGCACATGAAAAACAAAAACAAAGTGCCACTGGGTTAAAAAAGCCACATCATAAAGTTAGAGATTAATCCACACAACTCAAACTAGTAAGAATCTCAAACGAAACAAAAAAGACGCTTCTTAAAATTCCTAATTTCCAGCAAGATTGCCTTTTGTCCAGACCTGCACAACAAAGAAAATAACTTTCCATTTTGCAGATATGATGACGTGATTAGATGAATGACAAAAAATGAACGTTTGATATCTATTAAGGAGGAGTAAACAAGTACAACAAGTGACACAGTCCACCACAATCACAGAAACAGCAACACTTGATGACGACGATGTAGGATGGATGACTCATGGTTCGGGTTAGTGATCTAATGGATGTAATGTCGGAGTCACACAGCAGTTTGGGAGCCACAGGGGGGAGGACACCATTCAGAGCTATTGTTACCACTACTACTACAACTACTACTCTGTTCTTACCTGATTCTAGGGCTAGAATGAGGGACAGGGCAGGGGCAGGAAAACAAGGAAGAGGACAAAATAGAAAAGTGAAAAGCGAAGCATTTTGAGAACATTCAAGCATGACATGGCTTTCTTTTTAGTTCATGTGTCACTGATGGTCTTTTGCAGTTTTACACTACAAACAGATTTTTTAGGATTTTGAGTGTTTGCTTATGTGTGAGTGCAGAAGGTTAAACGAGTAAACCATGCAATGTTGATGTAATACACAGAGAGGCAAAGCAAAGAAAAGAACTCAATCAGCATTACGAAGTCATAAAAATGAAATGCAGAATTTCAAAGCATTACATAAGAAACCTGCAAAAAAAGACATATCAAAAACTTGTACATATTCTAGCAATAAATAAGCTTGAACAAGCTGTAGAACACAAGAGTACATTTTGAGGCTTCTATCATAGCTCTGCACTGTGAAACCTCAAACTACAGCAGAACTATTTGTCTACTTTTTAGGCACGTATATCTGATAAACTTGTATAAGGTAAACTAACGTGATTTAAAAAGCACAAACTCAGGCCTGCATTGCTTTTAAAGGTTGCAAAACTAGGCAAAGCTCATGTTACATGAAGACACTTAACCAGAAGATGATTTTTTAACTGATTTTAAGCAGAATCAGACTCATTTTTACACTTCAGATTCCCTGAACTTCTTTATAGTATAAGAAGTATGGGTAACAAGACATTTTTGACAGTAGAGGAGACATTAATGATTCAGTTCTTATGAGCGTTTTGATTTGGATGTTGAAGTAGGATGTTGCAGCCTGGTTGTTTTACAGGTTGCTTTAAAACATGTGCTAGTCAGATGGGAGGCAGACTGTGAAATACATCAATAAGAACAGAGAAATACGGAGTTAAAACTCGCCGTGTTTGCGGCAAGTGTTCTCACATAATTGTATATGATCGCCTTTGCAGCCAAGGGATCATAAGTCTCCTATTTTGGCTCATTTGAATGCTTTCTCTTGGATAGTGCATTTCTTTCATTAATATTTTCACTCATAAGTATCTAGCAGCAGAACACAAGCAGCAGAACAAACTCTACAGTAAAGACTGTATGTTTTTGTGACATGTGCCACTCTGGACTGCATTTCTCAGATCTGACGTTGTGCTTTTTTGCACAAAATGTGTATTTTCTTTGATTCCCTTGATGCTGTGATACATTTGTTGTTGGGAAATAAGTCCGATGTGTTGGATTTTACGCTCCTATCATGGAGCACCTTCCCACATAGCACACCGTAAAGAGTCTCTAAAGGTTTTGGTAAGGAGGGATTTATGAAATCTTAATAATATTCCTTCAGCGTTTTAGAGATTGCAATGTCGATGCAGAGCTGTGGACGCTGCCATACTGTACATGCCATCTCAACCAAACTTTAGATCAACCTACTAACTGACTGAGAGGCCACATTTAGGCGAGGCTTAGGCCATCTGACCAATAGAGACTCTGTCATGACTTGTAGACATGCTAATTATGCCCCTAATATCTAAAAATAAAAGTCCTAAAAGATGTGTTTTATATATTAAGAATGACGCTGTTTTTTTTTTTTTTAACTACACTGTGACTATATTTATTTAGGCGTTATTTTCAGTCCTAGAGGGGAAGTTGCCTGTTGGTTATGACCCAAAATTTTGAAAAAGCTGTTAAAAGCCAGATTGATCATTACATTTCCTGAAGGTTTTGCTGCATGCAGGGGTGATTTCGACAACACTTTGCACTTGAGACTGAGGATTGAGTTTTTTTTTTTTTTTAATCTTTCTTTGCTACTGTTTCTAAGTCAACTTCTTACATATTTTTAACAATTTGTCACGAGTGTCAGGGCTCAAAAGTATCTCATGTTTTTCCAAAACTGAGCAGTTGGCATAATCCCATAATTAAACATATTAAAAAGCTATTTCCATTATTCTATTCAGACACACTTGTTTACATGGAATCCTCAGTTTAATTCAGGTCTCTTTCCCTTGTTTGCGTCCGCCTGCTGATGTGAGCAGCTTCCTGTCACAGTTGGCCTTGTTGTTTTTATCAATCCGACCATCACAGTGCATGTGCCATCTGTTAGTGAGGCTACAATTCACTCTGGATCCGCACAACACTTGTTCTGTGTGCCTGCTGATGTGTTTTCACTGGAGCCTGCCCAGTTTCCAAAACATACTCCATCCACTGTTTGAAACTGTATAGGCCTCATGTGCTTAATCCTGATGTGCAGCTGTCCGCTCAGGGGTATCAGAGATATCGGAGTTCAAAGATGCAGCTCATGACTGCTACACTAGGGGACATTTGTAATCTTTACATAGGTTTGAATGAGGCCACACGCAAAATGCTGAATCATTTTGTCAGGTTGAATCATTAGATGGCAACTTTCCAGCTGCTTTCTCTGGCTATTTCCATTCTTCTGTTATTATGAGTGTGTCTGTGTCATAAAGGACGATACATCCTTAAATCAGACCTCTGAGGTATCAAGCAAAAACACAACGGCAGCATGACAAACTAAACAGCATCATTGACAATAATGATGTCACGCATTAGGCTGAGCACAGTCTGAGCATACTTTACGAGGACAACTTGGAGCAAAGAGTTGACATCACTGCACCAGCTTACATCAGTGAGGCTAACGTAATAAAAGTGTGCCTACCTGGCTGATCGTGCTCCTATGCTGAAACCCATGTACCCCTCCTGAGGGAGAGAGTCGTCCCCCAGCTCCTTGAGGTCCTGAGGCCGCAGGTATTTGTCTGTGTCCCCGGTCATTGCATCCTCACCTGACGGAGGGTGAAATCATTAAAATCCTCCTGTCAACTTTAGAGAGACTTAAAGGAGAAAGCTAATGTAGCACATCAGGAAGAAAAACAAGCCCTGACCACTATGTGATTATGGCACTAAAATGAAGCAGGCCATGGATCATTCATCAACACCACTCTGCCTGTAAACCCAGCATCCCTCTCTGCAACTGCATAGCCCCCCTGCAACTTTTTTCTTCATGTCTGGTAGGATGGCTGTGATCGAGCAACAACATGCAGCAGAAAACACAGAGTAGCGTCGACTTTTTAGAGCTAAATATAGAGGAAAATGTCATCAGAGGAAGCAGCAGAGCCACTTTGCAGTATATCTGGAGCTCCCCAGTAAAATCAAACGCAGCTCCATTCACATCCCTCATAGACACAGAGCAGCAGAGGCTTCAGCAGCGACCAAACACCCGAGCACAGACAGCAGACAAGAAGCAGAAAGTGAACAACCGCATCGCACCTCGATCGGCGGACCGGTGGACGATGACTCGCCGGTCAACGAAGCCGGCGGAGCGGCTGCTGTGTTTCCCCTTCTCCCTCATGTCCGGCTCTGTCCTGCCTGCAACACTCCGCTCCTTCACCGCAGCCCCTCCCCCTACCTTCAATACTGCCGCACTCCGATCGCACACAGCACCACCGTCAAGCCGCACAGCGCTACGAGACGGTGCTTCCGGTGTCACATTTCAAAATAAGATATGGCAGGTAGGGTGAACAGTTTCCTCAGAAAGAAAAAAAGCCAATTTTCCACCATGATAAAGCCACCTTCAACTAAATTAGCTTTGCACTAAAATGTGATTAATATGGTAGTTTCATTCTATACACCTCATCCCAAAGTTGGAGGCAGTATGGCCATAATTTGTTGCTTAAAACCAGAGTAAGGGATCTGGACATGTATTTTTTATATTGGCTGGACATTCTAAATGGGCTATCATAAAATGAGTCTCGTCTGGGGTTGATGTTTGCAGAATCTTTTCCAATAAAAGTGTAACAGGCTATTATTCTTATGAGTCCTGCTCACCTGTAACCCAGGGGCTGAGCAATAGGATGCAGATACTCGTGGATTAGCCCAAACCAAAAATGTTCCTGGTGCACAATTCCCTTGACAAATTGTACCAATAATATAGCCAATGTTCCAGATTTTTTTCAAAACTTTAGACTACTACAAGAGCTAAGACAGCACAAACCTCCGCCAAGGCATTACAAACATTTTTGGGTGAGTTATAGGAAAAAAAAGAAGTTGAAATCTACCCTGTCTCAAAGGTTATCCCCTAGAAGATTCTTGGATCCACATCCAGATTCCACCAAAATCGTATCACTTTGTCCTCGTGGAACAACATCACAGCAGACATCATTGAACATGTCACACAAATCCATTGAAAACTTTTTGAGTTATACGAGAAAATGTGGAAAACTGCCCTATCTCACACTGCCCACAAGAAATCCTTTACAAAAATCCTGGATCCACATCCAGATTTCGATCACCATCAAACTCTGATCACTTCTACCTTGTGCCATGACTATAATTAACTGGAAACAAAGTCTGTCCAAAACTTTCTTTGAGTTATCACAGATATTGCACATAAACATCTACAAATGAATAAAAGTTAGTTTTCCTGGTGGTGCAGAGGAGTCGTACACCAGTACAATAGGAGTTTTACTAGTAGGAAGGATGGACTGTAACTGTCATCAAGACTGTACTGATGTCTTAAGATTACCTGTGTGGATGAAAAGCTCTGTTCTTTATTCCTGGGGTTAAAATCGCTATACGTTTTTTATCTATGGACTGAAAAACATTTCAAATGCAAGTCAAAGCAGAAGTACAAATGAAATATTTTTTATGGGGTTAATCAATTATTACTTTTCAGATATTGAATGGTAAGAGGACAAGACAGTAGGGGGTTGAGCTATTTTACTATCAATATTGTTTTTACATACTCTGTGTGTGGGTAAAAGTTGTTCTACTTTATTCATGTTTTTTTGTTTAACTGTCTCATTGAGAGTCTGCATATCACTTCTGTTGTTCTTGTTGACTAGATATATTTAAATTATTGAGAAAACTAATCAAACCCTATTTGAAAAACTAACAAAAAGAACAGGCAAGAGTTTGGCAATTATCGTAATTAAGTTTTGCTTTCCACATTAACCACTAACATGATATACAAATCTTTTAACCTCTGAATGTATCCCAGAATGTTTTAAACTGACATTTTCTTTATTAATAAATTACTAAGTCGACGCTGAATCAATAGAAATTGTAACAAAGTCTCCTACAGATCACAACGCTATAATTTAAGATGTGCTTTTATTCTGATGGCGATGGAGATGACCTAACTTCCGGTGTGTTTCTGCTTGTGCGTGTCTGAATTGACGTAACAGGTAAACAACCGGCTCTCCTCTACTGTCATGATGTGCTGCCGTCCCATTCAAGCAGAGGTACCCAACAACACAATCACTTAAACGCATACGCACACGGACACACGTCACACTGTGAACATGGCCCATCTTCTGGAGTGTTAAGTCTTCACAACGACAAGACAAATGTGCGCACTGCTGGACACAAACGTCAGAAAAACCAATTAATGCTTTTAAACCCAAACCCGACCTTTTCCGTCGAGCTAAAGCAGACTAAAGTTTGGAGACAAAATCGGTGAAAAATGTGGTCAAACGGCCGATAGTTTTTACATCCCACAAACTCCCAACAGTAGCTCCTTAATCTCCCTCCCGCGCTCTTGTATCATCTTACCTTTGACAGACGCAGCCATGTTGATCCCCACTCTTCTTGTAGTTCCCTGAGTTATTTACCGTCCCTCCAAACTTGAGCACAACAAAAAGTAACTCCAAGGAGAGGTGACGAACAAGCAGTCCATTCAGTGCTTGTGTTGCTGATGGAAAAAGTTGCCCTCCTCTCACCCCACTCACTTAACTCCACTCAGACTGATCTGCGCATTTGTCTCCAGTGCGCACATCTCCACCCGCTGGCACAGACTCCGAGAAAACTCTACACCTTTTGCTCATTTATTACTCCAATATTGTGCAATACTGCTGGGTCAAGAATATCCAAGGTCCGAGCCCTCTGACATGCGCGGTCACACGGGGGTTAATTCTCCAGCGGGCGGGTCAAAAAAAGCTCATCTCATTGGATTTAAAAGAGAGAAAGTCTCGGTGCGTCTCTGGATCAGCTGCATCCATGACACACTCTCTCTCAGAGTGTTTACTGCTCTGTGGAGGGAGCTCGGTCAGCTGACAGGTCGTTCAGCTAATGTCTCACAGAGGGAAACCTCAGAGGAGGAAGACAGTGACGGAGAGGAGAAGGAGAAAACTCTCAATGACTAATCCCTTTGCTGCTTTTATTTTTCCTCTATGGTACAAGTCTGGCTGCTTGACAGGGCCAGGCCAGAGCAGAAATGGGGCTGGGCAATTTGGGAAAAAAAATCTACTACTTTTGTGTCTTTACAGGCTGATATTGTACTATAATAATAAACTCTGATCCTGGTAAAATCACCTGTTTGATATCACAACAATGGGAGATAAAAGTCCTAAACAAGCTCATTTTATTCCTACAGTCGAAAAAGTAATCTCTACATAGTTGTGAATTACATTTTATCATACACATACACACTCTCTGAACTGTACAAAATCATTACCAGCTTTTCTGTTTATTAGCTTTGTATCCACTAGACCAGGGGTGGGCAACTGGCGGCCCAGACAAACTGGAAAAATGGAAAAATAAACAACAGATGCTATGATTCATCATGAGTAACCAGTACCATGTAAAGCATACATTTGGATAGGTGATTAAATATTTTCACTAACCTTAGAGTGTTGGTACGTGCTTTGTTTTTTTACAAGTCATTAAAGTTCTCTCTTAGCTATGATTGTGTCTCTAAAAATATTTCATGATGCATTAAAATATAACTTACATCATTGGTAAAAACTATATTTGGAAACAATGGTAATGGTAATATATTTGAGCTTTAAAAACTGGTAAACATTTGTTTTTTATTGCATTAAAAAGAAGCTTAAATTAGCATTAAATATGTGTCATGTTCATTTAGATAATTTTTAATTTTAAATTGTGTTTGAGTTAGAATATTTAAGTGTTGGTATAATCCTTGGTTAAGCTTTATCTTTGTAATTTTTTATTTATATATATATTTTTTCCTTGTTGACAGTGCCAACAACATGTAACAATGCGGCCCTCAGGCATTTAAGAAAAATTAATGTGGCCCTTTGGTATTGATAGTTGCCCACCCCTGCACTAGACCAATTTTTCTACATTGAATAGCTCCATGTTTCAAAATAATAAAATCTACACTACCTTATTGATCAGTGTTATCAAATTAGAAATGCACCTTTTGAGCTTCAGATGTACTTTAAGCAAAAACAAACAAACCTTTTTTATTGCACAAATATGTTGCATCTGTAGAAGTGGGTTTAACTTGTGAGTAAAAGCCCACTTTTCTACATGTGTGCAGGAGTTTATCTGTTAACTCCACATACTGAAAATGAGAAATAACCTCATTTTAGGTTGACGTGAATTTTTGTAGCAGTGAAATCAAACAGGCATCAACTATATGTTACAAATAATAATATGCTAATTTACATTCGTAAAATGAAATAATTGTAATGATACTTCCTCATGTAGACTAGAAGCTATAAATAGGTTATCTTGCGAGTGGTAAGCATTTTCCTGGTGGTTCTTACTGTGAACATATTTTTAATTTTGCATAAGGCCTGACATTTATCTTTTCATTGAATCAACATCATCTTAAACTATATCAATATTCGCTTAACCTATATCTCATTTGAAAAATGAATGTATCGTAACTTATTATATTGCCCTGCCCTGTGCTCAAAATGATGAAATAACTGCAGCAGGCATCAGTTTGACATTTTAAAACATCTTGAGCAACTGTTCTCATCCTTCTTCCTTCCTTATGTTGCATTCGATGACTAAAGCTTGCACAAGAGAAAGGCCATTTAAACCACCATGCCATTTTGCTCAATGGTCATAAAGCCAACTATAATATTATACCTCTAATGTAAGATCGATTTGGAGTACATAGTTATCACAGAACAGAAACAACAAGGTGAACATCTGCACTCTCAGCACGGCACAATTAGAAGCGACATTAGAGAACAGGAAGCATCAGATCACAACACACACTTCAGCAGTGAACCTGTCACAGTCAAACCTACAACCTAATAGGATTGGCTTTCCCCATATAGGATTAAAGGGAGATGTGGACACTCTTTACCTCCTCTAACTCCTCCTCTTACCCACACACATCCAGACATAAACACACAGCAAGTATTCAAACAGAAAAAAGAAGTGTACACCCGAACACAACACCACTGCTGCAAAAAGTGAGGCAAGAAATAGTAAGTTTTGGATGAGTAGTAATATACAAAATATATCCCAATCTTTTTTTACTGGAGATAAATAAGACAAAACAGGAATTATTTACTGAAATGTTCCAAAAGACCAATACTGATACCTTTATTATACTTCATTAAAAACAAAAAAGTTAATAATTAGTTTATATCATAAAAACTGCATATTAACTTCCAAACTCACTTTAAACATTTACATAAATCAAGGTTGTCAGAACTTTATGTACCCCTATCTTTAGTCCTAATTTTAACCAGAGGAGAGAGAGCATTGCCTAATTTAGAAACACATTTTTTAATCATAAAATATTATAAATTGGAGGCAGTTTGCCTTAGTTTTTCCACAATATTTACAAAAATCCCACATTTTTAATCGTAAACAATTATAAATTGGAGACAGTATGCCTTAGTTTTTCCACAAAATTTACAAAAAAAATTTAATCATTAAAAATTATTAATTGGAGACAGTATGACTTAGTTTTTCACAGTTGTAACTAAAAAAACATTAATTAATCTATTGATTAAATATTTAGTAGCATTAACAAACTAATGTTAGATTATTATTCACTGATGTTTTCATAATGAAGAATTCCTCATTTAGAAACTATTGATCCCATCAGAAATACCTGGAACCATCCACATTTCTTTGGATTTTTATCCTGGCAGTGGTGTAAGGGGAAGTATTCTCCCATATTACCACGTCTAAACACACCTAAAGTGATTTTCCAGCAAAGACTGCTGATTTGAGTGAGATCAATTGTGGTGTACCACACTGGGGTTCAAGGAGGTGAAAGCACACAGTTCATATTAATGTCTCTGTTTTACTGTAGATTCATAGGACATAAATGTGTCTTTTTGTAAAGATGAAAATCACAAAGTCTGTGCTACAGCTCCATTTAGAGTACAAGGCTAGCTGACACTCATTTTTAGATATGATTTAAAGCTTTCAGTGCATTTAGATTCAGTTTTGAGATAAATAACCACAAATAATGAAGTCAGCTTGCTTGATTACTGACATATATTATTCTACAGAAAATGTATGTGTTTCCAGGCATTATTCTATCAATTTGGAACATTAGTATTTTCAAAATAATAGCTATAAATACTCCATGATGGGTTTCATTTTTTGACCTACTAGGCACACTGTTCAGTCAGAAGGTTTATTTTTTTTTATCATGAGTAAGAGACAATTACGAGCACTATAAAGCACTTAATCTGAAATACAAGCACTCTTAAAACCTGCGACCTTGAGAAAATGTTACCTTTTCAAGAGTTTCAAACATCCTCGAAAACCCCATGAAATAATATTTTCTTACCCCTAGCTTAGTTATCAATGGAATTTGAAAACTTCTCATGTTACTCAGCCCTAGCTGCAAGAGTGCAGTGTGGATGAATAATGAATGCAGAATAAACAGTTTATATTGAGGCTTGGATCCTCCTATTTATACTCCTGTTGGCTAAGAACAACACGTTTGATCATGGATATAACAATGAGACTCTTACAGAGCAAACTCATTCGTTTTCGCTTGATCTGTCTGCGTATGTAACTTGTTGAGTCTGGCTATATCACCTGACAGAGAAACTCCACACCCCTCCTCCCCTGACTGTCCCCAAAGCAACAGCCCATGAACAAGCTCATCAATTTTACAGGCCCGCTGGCTCTGTGCTTCCAAAAACAAAGGACAGAAGACTGAAGAGGGCGGCCTGCAACATTGTGACTTGTACCATAAACTTGGCAGTGATATTTGGCTCTGAAGCACCACAGCAGCTAACTATGCTATTATGTAACTGATCAGGGTTTTTTTTTTTTTTTTTTTTTTACAGCATAACGAGATGATTCCATTGACCTTGTTCTCATTTTCTCAGAACACCTCCAGTAAAGACATCACACAGATGAAGAGTGTCTTTGTAAAGGGAATCATGCGGTATGATGGAGACTTTATGCTGCTAAGAGTGGTTAAAAATAACGTCTTTTGAGTTGCAGCGAAAAGAGCAGCAGCAGTATCAGTTTGTGAAGAGGAGCAGGGCCCTGAAACCAAGACCAGATTCAAGGCTGAAACTGCTCAATAATTTAATGTTTGCTGACGTATGTCTTGGTCAAAACAGGGACAGTTGACTCTCTAGATATTGACTGCTGATGTAAGATGTATAATTACAGTAGAGTAAACAAATTAGACTCAATAAAAATGCCATGTCTGCTCTGTATGGCCCTCTCATTGTTTTCTTTTGGAATGAGGCAGTTTGTCTTTATAAAGTTAGAGTATTGCTGTCAAATCTATAGTTTTGGCCGGGAAACTGCTGTATTTTACCCCTCTTTCCCGCCACCCTCCCGTATTAGTATTAACCCATAAATCTCCCCATATTATAATATAATAATAAAAAAAATCCTCTGCCTCTCCAAACTGAATTCTGTCTCATGAAAATGGGGCGGTAAATGCACCAAAATGATGGATGCCATAAACTCAAAAAGAAGAAAAAGTCTCGCGAGAACTGTCCCCTGCAGTCATCTGGGTGGCAGCTGTCACAAGGTTAGCACCAATAGTGGGAACAAGCCAAGAAAAGCAAACCGGTAATTTCAGATTTCTTTTACGCCTGTCTTAAAATGTAAGGGATACTGGAGCTTGGTTGGGTGGTGGGATGGGATGGGATAGGGTGTAAAAAAAAGAAACCTTGAAAAATGATTTAAAACTGACACAAATTAAGGATGTGCATTTTTAAAAAAAATGTCTTTAAAAGTCACTGGCAATTATTTGAAGAAAACGTATGCCAAAAAATAGTCTGGACTTAGATCTGCTATTGTGAGCTTGATGCTAACACACAATGGAAATTACTAGTATTGGGTTGACAGATTTAGCATTGGTCTGTGCTCATTTTAACTTAGAACCTAAAGCTAAAATATATTACATTGGTGATGGTAATGGCGGGTTTCAGTCAACATGGTACACTGAATGAGGTCACACCCAAGTTGTCAATGTCTCTAATTACTAGCTGGTAGACTCAGGGTATCCAAAGATCCTCAGACTTTGATGCAAGAAGGTATTTGGTGATATATTCAACTTGGATCTCAGATTTTCCCACTTCAGAGATGAAATGGAAAACAGCACAAGTTTAAAGAAGCAAAGTAGGCTTCTCTTTCTTGTTCTTTTGTTATCTAAAAGTAGTAAACAACCGACTTGTAAGATGTTCTGCAGTCTCCATAAAGTACCACTTTACAAAAACATTGCATCATTGTGCCTCTATAATATCAAGGATAGTAATGTTTTGAATTATGATTACACACTCTGCCTTTTTACAAAAGCCCTGCAAGAGCCAGATGTTGCCAATTTGCAAGCACTCGAAGCTTTGGGACACTTGCACAGAATGATTTTCTCAGGTTTCCTGTATATCACATCACTTCAGTACAAATAAAACAGTAACAACAGAGTAGGGCAATTTTCAACAGGAGAAAAACGTGGTCAACAAAAGTCCCACCAACAAATTACCTGATCAACTGGTTGGGGGGGGGGTGTTATTGACAGACATTATTGCGTATACCATCTGGACATGACTACACAAAAAGTACAGCTTACCTGAATTTTGCAGCAATAGACCATAAATATGTACAACAATGACTAAACACAGCTATGTCACTAAAAAATATCAAGTCAATTAAATTATAAACTTAACTACAACAAACTCACAATATATCTCAGCCCTAACACTATATTTAATGTGCAAGCATTTGTTTACAGGTTTATGGTCTAAGATAGAAAAAACAGCTTTTAAAATGAAGTCTGAACTTGAATTGATTTGAGAAAAAAATGCAGCACTTTTTTTTCCACCAGCAGGGTGTGCTATCTAAATTTAGTTTCTGGTTTGATGCTAGCTTAGAGGACAGGTTCAAATACATGATGAAGAGGAAAAAGATTTGAGGTTGAAAATACATTTTCTTAAATGGTTCTGGTTTGGTGGAGTGCTAAGCAACCACGCACAACCCATATACATGCTTCTGCCGGCCCGGGTTCAAATCCAGCCTGTAGCCAGTTTGCAGGGTGTCTTTTCCTACTCTCTCACTCCCTTTCACAAGCCTATTCACTGCCTCTCTCTTCTATCAGTAAAGGCACAACTTGCCCAAAAAATAACCTTAAAAAAAAAAAAATCTTCTCCTAAAGCAAGACAGATGATGAGAAAGGTAGGTAACGATTAAGTGAAGACAGTCTTAAAACTTCAACAAGGCAAACATTATTCATCACCTGAATCCAAATTAATGTCTTTCAAATTGTAAAAGTTAAATGCGCAACAAATTATCATGGGTATTGTATTATGAGTGTTCTGCTACATCACTGTCTATGGTATCCTCTCATTAACCAGATCCCACAGTTTTCTTTTCTAATGTGACTCACTCATCATGTCTACAGCTAACTAAGTCCAATCTACAGAAACGGAGAGCAAAGCTAAGCAGTAGTGAAGCAGAAGTTTACAGGTGAGCTCTTTAGTAAGGCAGCTAGTTTCTGTTCATGTTAAAGGAAAACAAACCACCACACAGCAGAGACAGAGGAGAAGAGGCAAACCAATAACAAGTACCTTCATCACCATCTGAAAAAGACTCCTCATTGAGGGATTCCGGCACATTGGCCAGGACTGTGTGATTTAGACACACACACAGTGAGACATGCTCATGTTAATGAATAATGACATCACATCGCACATGAAATCATGCAGTGTCTAACCATTACGTCAATTTAATAAAATCAAGTCAGAGTTAACAAGAAGAAATTAATATAAGAAAATCACCATTTAATAAAAGAAAAGAAAGAATTATATCATTTGTTTGACATACCTTCATCGTCTGACATGTCCAGGAACTCGTTCATGGTCTCTGGGACGTTGATTTTGTGTTTCTCTGATGCACTCTGTTAATGAGAATGATAGAGAGAAAACCAAGCAATTAGAATTTTCCTAACACCTATTTTTCAAAGAACAATTTTTGTAGTAAAGATAGAAGTTGTTTCTTTCACAAAGCTGCAAAAATGAAAAAATGTACAAGGAAACTCAAGACTTAAACTTATGTATTCATCTATCTATTTATTGGGGCCATTTACAATACAAATATATATGCAAATACATATACAGATATAGATAGATAGATAGATAGATAGATAGATAGATAGATAGATAGATAGATAGATAGATAGATAGATAGATAGATAGATAGATAGATAGATAGATAGATAGATAGATAGATAGATAGATAGATAGATAGAAAACAATAACTTTAGCTGGCAGTACTTCAAATACCTTAAGACATGTGCAATTTTTTGTTGCTCTGTTTCTGAAAAAACTATGCTCCCTGAAACTGTAACCGCATCGAGTAATTCTAGAAATACCAGAATTTCCTACCAGCTCACTGTTAATGTTTCCATACCTTGGGCACTTTCACTTTGAAGCTGACTTAAAAAGGCAGAGTGGAAGTTTGAGCACATTGAAATGATAATATTTATCTTAAGTATTTAATCATTTTCAGGATTTAGTCTGTGCCAGTCTGATTAAAGGATGTCACAGTTTTAATGCAGACAAACACGTCTAATTATTTCTTAAACAACAAATGGAGGGGAGCTACATAGTTATTGAAAGGGCAAGTATAAATCACATGATTTTGACATATTTTGAGTTTTCCACCAACAAACATTACAAAATGATTAACAAATAAAAGTGAAAAGTGAAAAATCAACCCATTTAAAAATGTCTAAAGAGACCGAGTAGTTTAGAAAACATATGTACAGTCTGATCCTAACGTTAATTTCCTATTTTGGAGGTTTAAGTGAATCTTTGACTAAGGCAGACGACATGACACAAGAGGCCACCACTGACCAGCAGAGGTCCCACAGCCTGTAGGGGCTTCATTGAGACATTAAACAGCAGAAAGCTCCTCACAGTGAATAATAGTTCAATCACACAAAGGTGTGCTGAGGCGACCTTGATCTTTTGGTTTCTTCACTGCTCACAGAGACAGTAATGACTAATCGGCTGTGCTGCTGATTGTGCAGGATCCTCTGTGACCTCTCTGTCCGTCTCTTCACTCACTGTCCCTCCACACACTGCTGTCAACTCTTCATCATCACACTGACACTTTTTTCATTCCAGCTTTCACACCTTTATGCACTCTGCTCCTCCACCTCTCAGACACGTGTGTGGATCTATTTGAGGAGGAAGCTTAAGCTCTGATCTGAGCCCTCACTCTGGCTCTTAATCAGGATAACCTCACATGGGACACAGTGAGTCGCACTGACTTTGCACTTGACGGCTGATTTTTCAGGATTCACACACTGACTCCGCTCACAGTGCCACTCTGGATGAATGCCCAAGTTTTGGTTTGACATTTTAAGTTTGAGGACACAATGATAGTTTAAAATGTTTCCGATCAAAAGCTTCAATTACTGCTGAGCAGTTTCTTCAGAATAATCACAAGAGTTTTATGGAAGAAGCCTTTTTAATGTAACAAGTTAAGGTGCATTTTTGTGCTGAAGCCATAGATTGTTAGACATTCCGGTATTTCTCTGAGAGGCTTCTTGAGGCACTAAAAGAGAACGTTCAGTATTAAACCTATACATGCAACTCTGTGGAAAAATTCCACTGCAGTAAAAATACAGCGAGAGATGAAAGGCTCAGGGCAATCACTGTTTTTTCAGCCTACTTTCAAATGCATTTTCATTCATAATAGATAAAGAACAAAACTATGTCTACCTGAAATGTAAGAATTAAGTAAAAGAAAATACAGCGATGAAAATTTTGCCACTCGAGAACTCTTAAATTTGGGTCACGGTTGAAATCTTTAAAGAATTCTTCTTGAGCACAGGCATATACATTCAGTTAGGATGATCATTTTATCTGGATCCACTGAGCTAAATCATTTTAATGTATTGTAATATCAAATAAAAGCATATGTTTTTTGTCTAAAACTTTCATTTAAAGGTTTTAACAGGGCACAATAAAAAAACTGAAGCTGATACTGATAACTCTTAACGATCTACAAAGTTAAAAAGATCATCAGTGAGAAAACAGGATCTTTACTAACTGCTTTTACTAAGGAAACAATTCTGCTGTAGGGTAGGTGTCAAATAAAGTGATTTACAGCATGCAGCTGTGACTGACTTAAAAAAAAATCTCTCTCCAAGACTGCTGTCCATTCTGTAAATTTCCCAAGAGGAGCTGGAGTGAACACAGCAGGAAATAAGCAGGAAAATACAAAGAAAGGGGCTACAGTGGTGATGTTAATATCCTAAGACGACTGCGCGACCATAGACTGTATCATAAATAAACAGAGTGATCTCTGGGGGTGTTATGAAAGCAGCTTTGTATTTTCTGTTTGCCAGTCTGTGCTCTTTTGTTGGTGGCATGAATTAAAATGAACTAACACAGAAATTATATAAAGGCAAATACTTCTGTATGCTCTTGCTTCATCAGTCACTTCTGCGTAATTTTCTATGATATTCAGAGAGTATTGAAACAATGTTCCTTCAGTCTGACAGCAATAGTAACAGTCAGCAAGCAAGTTGAGATTTCAGGAGAAGCTTGCTGGAACCTTTCAGGGGTTTATACGTACATTTGTTTGTGATGTTGAGGTCAGACTACACTTTTTGTCTGTTACGATGGAGTCAGATCAGGCAATCACATAAAATCAAGCGGTGACTTGGCTGATAGGCATAACAGACTGTTTAATGTCACTAAATGTCATGACTAATTTGATGATAGTGGAAGACTGATAGACAGGCAGTTTTTGGGGTATTTAACATTTTTACTTTTTAATTAAGTTTGCAATGCTTGTTAAAGTATAACAGAAACAATGACAGCTCATGTCTACTGGAAATATTGCTATATGTAATGTTTTCCTGTTGGTCGTTGCCATGTTTCCCCTGTATATATTTTCTCCATATATAAAAATTGACTGGTGGGTCACATTTATGTGGTCTCCAGGCTGCCAGTTGCCCACCCCTGTGATAAGTCAAGGAGAAACTTCCAGCAGTTTGTGCTAACACAGGCAGCTGATCCTTAAAAAAGTTTGTGCATGCACAGGAAGCATCCATTTGGCTTTGAGTAATTTGTAGTTTCCCAGTTCTGTGATGCACACTGTGTGTATTGAGTCACAGAGACGAGATGACAGAAGGACAGCGTCTCACCATGGTGGTCAGATTTTCGTCCGTCACAGGCCTCAGAGTGTCCACCACAGAGATGTACCCGAGACGGCAGGCGATGGACAGGGCAGTGTTCCCATTCTGTCCGGCAGCAGACCAACAGGAAGTTATTCACGGTCGGGAGGCAAACAGAAAAAACACACACAAAAGAGCATTCAGTATGTCATTAAGCTTCTGCTCTGCTGGAGTGTGAATGTGTGTGTTTGTGTCTGTGCCAGTGTGTTTGTGCGCTGACCACAGTGAGCTCGTTGGCCGAGGCCCCGTGCTGAAGCAGCAGGTTGATGATGTGGGTGTGGCCCTGCTGAGCCGCCTGGTGTAGAGGAGTGTACCCGTTCTAGACAGACAGTTAGAGAAAGAGCGGAAACAATCAGTTTGTGCGTCTAAAGTTTCAGGTTTAGGAAGATCTGATGAAAAACAATGAACAGACTGGCAGGTGGGTGAACAGATTTTGTTTTACCCTTGTTTTGCTGTTTATCCTGGCATGGTTCTGCAGCAGGAAGTTTGCCATCTTTGCGTTACCATAGTGACAGGCCACATGCAGCGGTGTGTAGCCCATCTACATTGAAAAGTTGACAAAGAAGTGGGAATAGACATAAAGGGAAGGGGGAAGGAGGAAGATTAAATTAAGAAGGAAATAGAACAACTCCAGCCATCAAAAGCACTCAATTTTCATCAGCTTATTTCAAGCAACAGAACTTTCAATCACAGATGAGATGACTGATGAAGTTTGGTGGTTGATCCTTGATTGACAGTAGCTTTGACTACATGTTTAGAATTGCATCATTTTGCACTTCAAATCAATGTTTTAAAGCCTTTGTTGCAGTTGTTACACAATTTTTAGCACTGTATCAACGTGTGAACCAGATGAATGTAAAGGATTTTACTTCACTGAGTATGATAACTAAAAAAGTTCTCAACAAATATTGATGAACTCTTCTGGTTATGTAGGTCATGTCACAATTAGGAAATGATTATATTCTACTGGTGATCAGAATCTGAATGGTATTTAAAATTGCGAGAAAGGGCTGTTTTCCACATTTTTGATAATAACTAGTATTACCAGAGAGGTCTGTGTGCAAGTAAGTTGCTTTATGTGTACGTTACCCATTTCTGTTTAACCAATTTTGATCTGACTAAATTTCCTTTGGATACATACGATTCAGTTCGACGCCCCCGCCCCATTTAAAATGAAATAACTACTCACTGTAAATTTATTTCCGAAATATACATTTATTTATACTTAAAATATACATTAAAAGTGCCTTCAGGTCAAAAAATCGACACAGAAATCGACACAAAGTGCCTGTGCACCGTAGTTCTACACACTTGTTTGAATTAAATAGGAAGATAACAAAATGCCTGAGGTAATGCTTGTTGTAAAAAAATAAAAATCTCAATAGAAAACTCAACTCTTGTTGTAAAAAATGTAAAAGTGTACAAAGTAATGAGACAAGAGCCTCAAAGTGCGATTGTGAAATTAACAGGTTGAATAGAAAAAAAAAAGTTACACTCGAGTTTCAGGAAGAACGAATCGATTTGACTTGACAACTCATTTTTTAAATCTTATCGATTTTTTGCCCCGGCCTATTTTCAATGTCAAAATCTAGATTTGTTGAATCTACACATATACATTTTTATCCAAAGACAGTTGCTTGAATACTAACTACCTTTTCTTTTTAGCATGCTATTTGTAGTTGTAAATATCTTTTCGATGCTGTTGAATTATGAACACAGAGCATGATGGTAATGGATTAGATCAGCAAGAGTATAACCTATTCCCTGTAAACAACTGTCCTGTCAGCACAAATACACACACATACACACTCACTACATAACCTTGTGTTAGTCCAACCTTCAGCTGCAGCACCTCTGTCCCAGTGAACGTGAGCAGCCTGCTATGAGGCCTTAAGAGTGTTTGAATAGAACTGACAGAGTGTGACTCAATATGTACATGCTCAAAGATGCATGTTTGTGTATCTGCTGCGGTGTGTGCTGCATCTTTTAAGAAATGAACATCTTATCCTCAAATAATTCGTAATTCATGCAGCAAGTGAGATGCTACAAAAAAAATGTTACCAAGGGCGTGAGTATGAGAGTATGTGTCCAATGACACAGCAAGGGAGCACTTGTTTATGTAGAGAAAACTCATGAAAATATATAATCTGTGTTTTTATGTTGGTGTGTGTTTGTCTGTGTATGCTGTATGTGAAGCGTTACCTTTGTTTGTGGGTTGACATCAGCCCCGTGGTTTAGAAGGACTTCTGCAACATTGATTTTGTCCTCCTGTGCTGCTAAGTGAAGGGGTGTAAGTCCGCTCTGTAAATGCAGGAAGGACAAACACAAACCCATGAGAACACAAAATGCACCCATTAAAAACACTGAAACAAGCTTTTAATATGAAAAGGGATGCTTGAAAGGAATCTGTATGGCTCAAGGCAATTTTGATCAATAACTAGAACTTAGTTGAAAAAAAAACAGTTTTAAATTGACATCCATTCATAGTCCTAGACTTTGTACACTGCAGAGTGTGGAGTACAATAAACAGATTAAAACTGGTGATTTATAAGAACATTTTTTGCCTCACCTTATTGCACACATTGACGTTAGCGTTCTTGGTCAGCAGCAGTGACACCAGGTCAACGCTGCCCTCCTGTGCTGCCAGGTGAATGGGGCTGATGCCTTGCCGCGTCACAGCATTTGTGTCGGCACCGTACTCCAGCAGTGTGGTCCCAATGTCCATTTGGTTCTTTTTGGCAGCGATGTGGAGTGGTGTGTAGCCATTCTGAGACAGGACAAAGATACGCAAGGTTAGGGAGTTTGAGCTCTCTAATGATGCTTTTCAGTCTATTATGCTTTCATCACCGGCTGTCTCCTTCTCTTAGCATGTTAAAATTTAATTTAGAGCAAATAAGGGTATGTTTTGATGAAAAAAAAAACAGTTTTTTTCCCCATCTGTCTATCTTTCTACCTGTCTATTAATTTATCTTGCAGTCCCAAGATCACAGGTTCAATTCATTGAGGCCTTAAAAAACAACCAAACAACAACAACATAATTTAACAACAGCCAAACTGAGTAAAATAGAACACATGGATGAATGTCGTCTTGTACATCAATACTTTTAGTACAATTTGTTTTTCAGGAGACTCACTAATACCGCTCTGCAGCCCACTTTAAGGACCAGCCTCAATAAAACCTATTCTATATAATGAATTACAAGAATTTACTGTTCACATCATCATTAAAGCAGAGCAGTGTAAGTGTTTTCACATAGATGTAAACAAGTCCAACATTTCGCATTAAAACAACATCAAAACGGACAAGTCCTGCTGTAATGTGGTCCAGTGTCAAAATGGTTTTAGATCTCAAGGGCTGGACTTTTAAACATGTAAAACTTAAATTGTGATGTTTTACCCACTAAATAGTTTAACAATTACCATTAAAAGGGAGGGAACTCTCCTCCAAAAGCCTCAGAATGAACATCCTAAAACCTCAGAGTTTCCTTTGCTGGCTGAACACATAAACATCTCCTGGTGGACGTCCTGACATCCTTCACTTTGGTTACCATGGAGCTGACATGAGAGTAAACTTAAGACTAAATTCAAATACATTTCCCTTTTAGGAACCTCACTGTTGTTATAGTGAGCTGCAAGTGGGCTTTAAGACTTTCTGGGCAGCCTGGAGGTCCACAAAAGGGGCTACTGTTTTTTTTTTTTCCTTCAAGGATCAGAGGAAGCTGAAGCCACGGTCCTTAAACTGTGAACCAGTGTAGGCACAACAAATCTAGGGCAACATCTTGTGACTTTATTTCTGATTCATAAAAGCATGTATCCTTTTTTATTTCTCATGTTTTTGATCATACATTTTTCACCTTATAGTTGAATCAGGGTAAACCACATGGTCTCTCTGTCCTTATTTGTACCGACTCATCCCTCACCAAAAGTGCCAAAATGAGGTCAAGCGCCAAACCAATAAAAACAACTATTAAAGCAAGAGAAACAGAAAGAAAGAAGAGGAGCCAGGGAGGGAGGACTTAGTGGGAGAGAGGGAGGCTGGAGTAGTAAAGGGTGAGAAGAGAAGAGGACTGAATTTGCTTGACAAGCTTTGGTTCCCTCGGACGTCTGTCTTGAATGTCACTCATTAAAGAAACAGGCACTTCCTGTCTTGTTATGTCTGCAAGTTCTGCGTTTCTGCTCAAAGTAAGTCTGTGGATTTCACACTCCTCCAAAATGTAGTAGGAGTCTGACCACTTCACAATATTTCCCTGATGGTATGTGTATGTGGGTGTCAAACTCTTCAGCAAGTCCAACAACTCGAGTATCTTCCTTTTTGCTCCTCTTAGATCGGAACACAAATCATTACCATCTCCTGAGCGGATGTTTAATGTGTCTGGTTTGGAGCAGTGTTCCTGCTATGGAAGCCTAATTATCCCACAAAAATAAACTTTAAAAAACCATTTAAAAATTGAAATTGAAAAGAATTAATTATAATAGATGTCATTTATTAAGTTATAAGTCAAAAGCAGCAGATAGAAATCCAAACTGTGAAGAACAAAAGTTGAAGTTGGGAATTTAATAAGAACATTTAAGTTACGAGGATATAAGCTTCAACTCCGACTGTTGTGTGAAGATTTCACATAATGACATCCACCAAGGACCTTGTGTTTTTACCAGCATTTGTCAGTTAGTTTATTTGTTATGTTGTTAATAGGATGACTAATAAAGTTAGAAAGGGATTTTTTTAAATAAAATGTTCAGGGAATGTTGGTCATGGCATAAAGAAACAGAAATTACATTTTTTGGAGACCCAGGAATGTTTTTAAAGATTTGTTAACAGTGTGAGGTAGGAGAGCTTTGAACATATTTTACAATGACTTCATGCTGACACTACCATAACTTTTTATTTAACAACTTGTCTTTAAATCTTATAATATAATTGTTTTCACATTAATGCCAGGTTTTATTTGTCTTTAAACTTTCTGTTGAAAATGGGACACCATACACTGACATATTTTACACACTTTATAACAAAATAACAAGCACATACACATGCTTTATATCTTTCATGACAAGTTACAAAAGGCAGCAGCAGATACAAAGTGAGAAGGAATAAAACACCTTTAAGTTAAGTGAGAGCTTAATCAGACAAAAAAGCTGCACAGTAACTCTAAACATCAAAAACAACTCCTGATGTAAAGGGAGTAAATGGGTGAAAATTAGATCTTGAACAGATGTAAATTACATACAGATTATTGTCAATGATTTGGAAGATGACACAAAGCCAGGTGAATTTATCATGTACACTTGTGTTTGTGTGGATACCTTGGCGGCAGCGTGCGGGGAAGCTCCCTGATCCAGCAGCAGCAGAGCCACCCTCTGATTATCGTAGTGAGCGGCTACATGCAGTGGAGTTAGCCCGCTCTGAAACACCCACACCAACCATCAAACATGTACACAAACAGACACACAAGCATGCAACACATCACCAGGTTAGAAAGTCACACGCAAAAGCCCAATCCCACAGATCAGAGGAATGAAAGAAAAAGTCCAATGCAAAGACATGATGGCAAATGTGCATTAAACTGACAGAAGCTAGTTAGTACAAGAAACAGTTTAGAGCAGCAGTTCCATGCTGTAATATCGGAGTAGAGACAAGGGAACAATGAAGTTAGGTTGTGTAATTAAAATAGTACATTCCTGTTACATAATATATCCTTCAATTCCTCCAAAGGGAAATTAGCATTTGGTAAAAGTGCAAAACAAATGCACAGCTCAGTGTAAGTTGATGCACCATAATAACAATCAAGCCCAACAAAATTATCAACCATGAAATTAAACTCAGTCCAGCAGAAAAGGCAAACTGAACCAGAATTTAGGAATGAGATTCTTAAATATGCAATAAAAAAGATAAAGAACTAAACAGGGCAAAACTAGGTAAAAAGAAAATAACACAAAAAAGTTCAATAACTGCCTTATTGATATATCATGTTTCTTTCTTGACAAGACACAATACATAAATTACCCATAATGCAACTGTTCTGCTGACAGTTTGTTACCTCAGTAGTGTATGACTTGCTAAGGATTCTGCAATATTTGTTTTGAAGGTAATCTTAGATTACCTCCCAGCCAACATGAAATGCCTTCATTACCCACCATGTAACTGTGCTGTAGCTAATGTAGCAAGATTATTTTTTCACCCATGCAGAAATTATACCATAAACAGCAAAAAGAACTGGACAAAGCCAGAGTGACCTCAGCCATTTGATTATTAAAGCAGGCTTTGAGCCCAGCCTATGGTAGCAGCTACACTGTAAATACCCTCTCACATTAACTTTAGATCAACCTACCTACAGATAAAGCGGCTGTGCTAAAACAGAGCTTATTGTTGTCTGAAAAACAGTGACACTGCACAGGCATGCAGTCATTATAGTCCCTGATTGTGCATAACTGGAAATCTTTAAGCAACACTCACCACGCCCCATACAGTACGAGGACAACAATAAATCGGCTACTCAGACAAAGCCGTTTGTTGAACCAGGCTGCAAAAAGCCATTTAATCTGTAAAACACATCCTCTCCCCATAAACAATCATGTGACTGAACAGCTATTATCCATCAAGTATCTGCAGCCAATACATTACGAACTGCGTCATTTTACCTTATTCTTTCTTCTACAAATTCAACCATTTACTACTGCTTGTCTTGTTTGTATTTTTCATTTTTGCACCTTATGTGTTAAATATTACCTTACTCAGAGAGCTTTTTTCCACATACTTCCTTCTGGTGTCACAAAATGGCTTTCACCACAATGCTTTGCTTAAGCATAACAGCTTTGAGACACTTCTGTGTCTCAATCAATACTTTGTGCTTTTGGGGGCTTTATAGTGTCTGTCTTCATTTGAAAGGCAAGATTGTGGATATAGTATGAAATGTGTAAGAGAGAGCGGGGAGTAACAGGACGATAAGGAGCCATAGGCTGAATCTGACCCTGAAGCCTCTGTGTGCGGAGCACTTCATAACATAACTGCAGAGGCTACCAGTGCCCCAGATTTCTCTCAATTTATGATTTTACTTGAATAATGTAAATTGTACTTATGTACTCACAAAATGGAAATATATGAAATGTATCAACAAAAGATTTAGAAATACATTTTAGTTTTTAGTAACAAAAATTAGGAAGCTCTGTAGTTATTAACCAATACCTTGTGGCGAAGGAGTACAAATTATAAGTTTGTATTCCACACTTCCCTTCTCATGTTTAATAAATTGTCAAATAATTTATGACAATAATTTGCTGTAACCTTTTCAGGGTGGTTAATTATTATTGTTATTATATTTTTCTTAGTTTTCTTAATTCATGTGCACTTTTTCTCAGGAAAAGTCAGTTTATCTATTCAAAAGCTGGTAAATCAATGGTGCAAAAATGAACCCCAACAATTACAATAAATAAGTACTCTCTTTTCAGCACTGGTATAAAAATGCAAGCAACAGCAGCAACAGCAACATGTAGTGGTTTTTATTCTGGTTAAAAGTTCCTCTAAAGACTGACAAGAAGGACTGAGTCATTGACAGGCCACTGGAATTTCCCACGCATTAAACAAACACTTTCATTTAGTCAGAAAAACAGAGCTGAGTACTTCATGAAAATCCCATGAGCTGTTTCAATACTTTGCAACAACTGACCAAAACATTATCTTAGGTTTGAAAACTTTTGGTCAGAATGTTAAGAAACTAAATTAGTCTTTTTTAAAAACCTCATCTGTAAAAACAATTAGTGTGATTCAGCTGCAATAAACGTCTTAGCTTAACTTAACTAGCTTTTTGTTCAGTCTCAAACAATTGAACATACTTTTGCACAACACAACCAAACAGTAATAATTATCATACCTGACTGCCATTATGTTAAACACTCTCAGATGGCGACACAAACACAGCTAGCAAACACTACAATCAGTGCCAGTAGGCCCGTAAATGTATGAGTATTGTCTAAATGTGCACGCAAAAAGGGAGAATGAGCACTTATCATTAATGGAGATAAATACAGACAGAGCAGAAGGCTTTTATCCCAGCACAAACATCCGTCTGCTGTGTTGTCCTGGTCTCAGTCCTAAACCTATCACTCCCCCACAAAACCACCTCCAACACCCCCGTATCCAGCTGTAGCTTGGAAAGTATAACTCTAAAAGTGTCCTGTTTACTCTCTAGGAGACAGCCTGGATAAGGCCAAGAGACAGAAAGTGCTACAGGATGATTAATGATCACACAGTCTGCACAGCTTTAATTCATTTGTTAAAGAGATTTTACAAAGAAAGGTGGCTTCAATCTGAAACAGAAAGAGCTTGAAATATCTCATTAGATCTATGTTATTTTCTCCAGAGGCTTTGTCCTGCAATAGAATATTATATTTAACATAGTATGTCTTATTATTATGTTTGCTAGGGTTCACACCTTTGATTACCTTTCATATTATCTAGACTTTCTCAGAGTTGTACAAAACTACAGCTCTGATCTTTTCTTATCTCAAATTGGCTATATTCAGAAGTAAATCCAACAGTTGGTGTCATCCAAACTATGATTGGCTATTCAGCATTTCATCTTAAATATATTTAGTTTTCAGGTCTTTTTTGCTTATTGCAATTCTCTTTATTTCTATTAATCTTGTATTTTTAGATATAATTATAATACCAATGTCATTTTTCTGTCTTTTAATGCTCATAATACAAAATTATTTACAATGACTCAAGCGCAGTACTCCAAGCCAGACATCTCACCTTCCCAGCAGCATCCGGTGAAGCCCTTTTCTGCAGGAGGAGACTGGCAACCTCCATCTTGCCGTACTTTGCTGCCACATGTAGGGGGCTGAACCCTTTCTGCTAAAAACACACAAAGAAAAAGGCAGTTGGAAGATAGTGAGGATGGAAAAGAGGTTGGTATTCCAACAGGAAGAGAATAGTTAAGATGTTTAAGGTCCATCATTCCGGTCTGGGGAAGAATTCCTCTCCATCACAAAATGGTTTCTCGAATTCTTGGGATAAATACATCACAATACATTTAACAGAAAAAAAGAAAATTCTTTCAATATTATAACTTTCTATTAGATATATACGCTTATCATACACTGTAAAGCGGTGTTATCATACACTGTAAAACTTTTTCAACTAGTTACTTCCACCAAGGAGGTTTGTTTATGTCGGTGTTTGTCCGTCTGGTTGCCTGTTCGCAAGACAACTCCGAAAATTAGATCAGATTCTGCAGAAATGTTCAAGGTCATTGTTGGTTAAGGTTTGGATGGATATCTGTGTCTGAAGGTTAATCCAAAATGGTTTCAGAAGGACTTGTTATTAACACTGTGAGATAGGGCAGATTTCAACATGTTTGCTGGTAATTTGGCCACAAATGTCAAAAATCAATGCTGAGGAGGAAAATAAGATGAACGAAAAAGTTTTTGATTCACTACAGGTACATCTCAAAAAATTAGAATATCATGAAAAAGTTCAATATTTTTCATCACTCATTTCAGAATTTGAAACCCATATATTATATAGATTCATTACAGATAGTGAAACATTTCAAACATTTATTGCTTGAAATTTTGGTAATTCTGAAATGAGTGATAAAAAATATTGAACTTTTTCATGATATTCTAATTTTTTGAGATGTATCTGTAATTAATGTAGGTTCTAACCTTCACCGTTGGTCGTGAGCTTTGGGTAAATGGTCAAATGGACTCGAGCTTGACTGATCTGAAGCTGTCTGTCTCCTCAAAGTTACACTACAGGTCACAACTACCCATCCACTCGCAGTCACACACTGAAGGTGGTACTTTCTAGTTAGTTGTCTGTCTGTGTTGAGTGGCTTGGCTCAGCCTCAGATTCAGGGTGAGGGTCCAGACATCCAGAAGGAAGTCAGAGTAGGGTCTCTGCTCCTTCACAGTGAAGGTAACCGGTTGTGGTGGTTCAGGCATCTGATCAGGATGACCCCTGGTTGTCTCCCTTTGGAGATCTCCTGAAGCAAGTTTGACAAGGAAGTGTGACCCTAGAGAAGATCCACATCTCCCTGGAGGGACTTTTTATACTACTGAGCCTGGGAACCCCTTAAGTACCCCCCAGGGGGAGCACAACATTGCTGGAGAGAGGGAAATATGGGTCCAGCTGCGTTATTAGCTGCAACGAAGACACAGACCCATTTAAGAGGAAAAAACAGATACTGAGGTCTTGACATACTGTACAGATTTCCCGCCTTTTGGACACAGCTTCATCAGTTCTTAAAATAAAGTGTCATAAAACTGACCAGCAAATAAGTGGTGTATCTGGCAAAATGTTTACCTTAATAGCTGCAACAAAAAAATCAACAGGCTGAATGTTTTTTTAAAGAAATTTTCTTTGGAAAAAAAATATGTTTTGGTTTAAAATGAAGTTCCTCATCAAATCAAAATAGCTTGTACCATGAACAACATTCACTGAATATGTTATAAAAAAATCCACTGAGACCACATTGAATTATCAGCAAAAATGTGGAAATTTGTTGTATCTCACAATGTTAAGAAACATTTAAAAATTCCTATTTCTGAATGTGGATAACTATCACCACCAAAATCTCATGACTTCTTCCTTGAGTCATGACCAACATTGCCAGAAAATTTCCCTAAGATGTTCTTAACTTTTTGATTATCCTTTTTACAAACAAACACCAATAAAACATAACCTCTCTGCAGTTTTAAACCCTGATAGTCTAAAGGCTCTTCTTTCCTCATTAATGGCACATCTATGTTGAAACAGTATTGCTGTGTGATTGGGTGAATCTCTGCTTCCTTCCTGTGTGTGTGTGAAGATATTTTGAGACATGAGGTCATATTTTCCAGAGGAATGTGGGACTCCCACAGACATCCATTCTACGCTCTGAAACACATGACCTCAATTATGTGATTGGTTACAGTTTTCACACAGCTTAGATGATCATTCAAATAACAGAGGTTAATTATTCAGGGGTAGATTTGACATGTTTTAAAAATAGACATACTTGAATGTCAAAATATCTCCTTTATCAGCACATATCAGGACACAATGGATTTGTATCGGGTTATTGTCTGTCTCTTGATAGGGTTGACATCATATCATTGGACAGCTGACTGAGGTGACGTCCCAAAAGATGCAGCATGGGTGTATGTGCAAGCTAATAGGTTAAAGAGGACGTCAGCAATGGCACCATGGGGTTTACCCTTCATTAATCTGCTCCTCTGAGAGAGGGTCACCTTCATAGAAAACCCCCACCAGCAACACAGCACACACGTGTTCAATCTTACTCCACAAAGACTGCCTCATACCTTTTTTTGAACCGGCAGTAAGCGAGAAGTTAGCCATATCCGAGATCAGTATTGCTACAAATTGCCATTAGCCATGACCTTGGGTAAGTAGAAATCCTTGAACAAGTAGGCCACCGCTGTAATTTGAATGTGAACTCACATAAAGGATGTCACTGCACGTGTGAACGCACTTCATATGATTAAACCACAGAAGAAGGATACAATAAAAACCTCACTATCATGTGTCAACATCAACACTCACTGATTGAAAAAGATGACATAACATCTCCATAGAGGTTATTCTATATGGGGAACAGTGCCCACTAGTGGATCAAAATTGTATTGAAGTATGACTGTTTGTTTGGATGTCATTATTTGAGATTTAGTGAATGTGAGACGGATCCTAACTTCATACACTTTTCACTTCAGGAACACAATTCTATACAGGCTATGCATCAGTAAGCATAAATAAATGAATTATTTCACGTTATACCCTTTATTTCAGTCCACTGATACTTTGACTTGAAACATAAAAACACTGAAACCATTTCACTACATGATAATGTAAATGAAGATGAAATAAAAATCCACCTTAATAGTTTTGAGCAGTGATGTAGCTGCTGGATATATAGTGAACATACATTTTTTTTGCAACCAGCAAAGTATGGGACTAATATTTTCAAAATAAGTAAAATCACAATAGTTACAAATCATAGTAATGCTCTGTTGCCATCATAATGATTTGATGAGCAATGACTGGCTAATAAGTCCAATATAGCATTAAAATAAGAGGGAAAAAGCGAGCTTTACTTTTAACAACTGAAAGTGTTGTCTTTATTTTAGTTTTTGGCAAAGACCATTACATCTATGGTAAATATTACTCTAAATGTGTTGTCAATCCCATTTTATAAGGAAAAGGAATGAGCAGCTTAAATGAAAGTTAATACTTGCATATTTAATTAATAACAAGTTATTTAATTATTTTCAAAATAATGTTGAATAATGCAATTAACTGAAACTTTAAAATAATATACTGCTATAAATGGTGCTTCTCCATAAGATGCTATGAAGCACTGGATATATAGAATACAGACAGAGAAAATAGGAACACTTTAATAAAACCATAATTAAGTTCAAACATTGTTTTTACAGCAAGAACCTCTGGCTCTCTCTCATAACAAAAATATTTAATTGTACAATGATTTCAACCATTCTCTAAATAAGTGGTTCTCAGCTGGTGGGTTATGACCCCAAATGGGTCACTAAAACAAGATTCTAACTTATTTGCAGGTGTGTGCCTGAAATGAAAAATGTGTGGCAACTAACCCTTTTTGGCTTCTGATTGGCTCACATTAAGAACCAGAGAGCCCCTTCTCAAAACAGCTTTTGCACGGCTGCTCAAGTCAGACAACATTTTTGTTGACAGAGTCTATTTTAGTGCATTGTGGTAAAATTGCTCTCTTGATTTTGCAACTTCAACATCAAAAATTACAACAAAAAAAAACACACACTTAAAGGTAAGACATTTTCACACTGACAATATTTAATGTCCTGGGATGATTTAGCTGAAACAATAAAATATTTTGCTGCTGTGTGAACAGCTAGTGTTGGAAAATCACAGCACTCGAGTCGTCCATGAGTGTTATTTTTAGGATAATTTAATGGACTCATAAAGATTTTTGATTTTTTTATGACCCCCTTTTGTAGTTCAGTCTTTATCTTTATACCTAGGCCAAATAAAAATAGAATTCAGTAAATCACATCTTAATTTTAGACTGTCAAAAAGTGAGCTATCTACATTTGTCAAATGGGAGACAGGCCAGAGAGTTTGTCTAACCTAGTGACAGTTACCAAGGAGGGTGGGGCCTCACAATGGATCACTCCTGTAAAGGGTAGGACTTGACAAAGGGTCAGTTGTCTACATTGTTATACATCCGTATTGAAACTTGCAGAGTCTTACAGCTTCTATCTATTGCCTGCTCACACAGAGACACCTTGTCAAAAAAGCACTGTCAGCTAAGCCATGGTTTTCCTATGATGTAACATTCTTGATGTTGTTTCTCTATGTTAGTGTGCAACAACATTTCTGGTGGCTTTACGACGGTAATTATGAGTAATCGACTCATTAGCCTACTCCATATTTGTTCTGAATTGTATTTTTTGTTATTTTATTTTGTTCAGTTGTTGCTTGGAATCATAAAGTTAGAATAAAAAAATGTTTTTCTCATGCTGAAATTAAGTATGAGGTTCTCTGTAACAAACCCCTATTAGGAGTGCATGACTTCTCTTACTGTGCTGTTTCCTTTTTAAAATGTCTTGTGCCCAAACCAAAACTTTTCATAAAAATTTCTCCCTCTCCCTAAATTTATTTATTTTCTGCAACAAACACCAAGCCACCATCCAGAGGTGCTACAAGGCTGCTGTTTTTTGTTCAATAATTCTATGTGACGGGGTGCTTTTATTGCACATTTTTCATTGTTCCAGCCTGCAGCAAAAAGCTGTTGACTGAGTGCACTTAAAAAAAAAAATTTCACTCTCATGCAGCTGTATTCTGTTTGCAAACTATATGAACTGATAGAAATGATTTTTTGTTTAATACATTTAAGCTGTTGACTATTTTCACAAACTATGGGTCCATAATTGTCATTAAAGAGGTGGGGCTTGACGAATTACAAGCATTGCTCGGACTTTAACATCTTCTGATTAAAAAAGATCTCCTACCTTTGTGGAGGACGACAGTGAGGCTCCATTCTCCAGCAACATGGCAGCAACATCCTGGTGTCCTTCCCGGGCAGCAAGGTGTAGGGGAGTGTAGCCTGAGGTGGTGGCAGCGTTGGCAGAGGCGCCGCACTGCAGCAGCTGTTGTACAATGTCGACTTTACCCAGCCGACTGGAGATGTGCAACGCCGTCTGGTCATCCTGTAGAGAGACAGAGTGTGACTTTTGGCCCAGTATTTCATCATCTTCCTCCCTGCAACACAATGATTTATGAAAGGTTCAGCTTAGTGTTCTAACCTTGGACTTCGTCTCCACCTTGGCTCCATTCTTGAGCAGGTATCGGACTACGTCGGCCTGGCCCGCCCTCGCTGCCATGTGAAGAGCAGTCTCACCTCGCTGGGAGTCACAGAGATGGTCATTAGTGGGAGATTTTCATTCAAGATTTAACAGAGGGACGTACGTTTGGAAAACCATCTTGAATAATAAACTATCCACTTACTACGTTGGTGGTGTTAGGAGATGCTCCGTGGTGCATGAGTGCATGAACAATGTTTTCATGGCCCATAAAAGCTGCCACGTGGATAGGGGTCAGACCAGACTGTAGGGAAACAAACACAACCCTTATCAAAATCCAAAAACAGCAGAAAGGCTTAAAAATCCTAAACCATAGGCTTGTACAAAGACCAGCACATTTTAAAAGTCACAATGTGTTTAATGGTGCAGTTCAAAGTAGTTTAATTCAGCACAATGAAAAAATCTACTTCTGGTGTCGAGTGCTGGGAGTCATTTCGAAATGCTGGACATGGCTGAGTGTGACACTGTACCTCAGTGACAGCCTGGATAGATGCTCCATGTTTTAGGAGCAGCTCCATCACTTTCGCTCTGTTCTTCTTGCAGGCGATGTGAAGTGGAGTGAAACCGTTCTGCTCAAAGGAAGACAGTTCAAAAAAGATCAGTGCAGAAAGTCACTACACTACCACACATCTTTGCTGACAGGCAGTAGAAGATGGAATTCATGCAACCATGTGTGTCTTTGCTGAAGAGGCTGATAGATCTGTAAAGAAAATGTATTGGGGTGTTCAGAAAATGTCCGATGTACTTCTCTAAGATGAAAAGACCTTTTGGTACTCCTTATTCCCCGTCATTTTTACTTTTGATCCACTGAAAGTACCTTTTCTTTACTGTATTTTAAATCTGAAGTCTGAAAAAATCCACTCCAGGTACCTCTCCTGAAAGCTTTCTGTTTTTTTCTGCCACATATATCAGTGTTTAAACCTTGTCTGAGTGTTTTGTATCTCTTTAATGATTCAGCCTGATCCAATTTTAAAAATACTGTGGCCCAAAATGATGCATGAAAGTCTTCAGGGGCCACCAATACTATTTTAACAATAATATGAGACTTAAAATTTGTATTAATCTAATAACATTGGGATTCTTAGGTAACTGTGTATTTTTGCTTGTGCAAAGGAAATGAGTGAAAAAAGGCAAATAATTCATTATAAAGCTAATATCCTGGATGCAAGGCATAAGAGTACGATGTAACAGGAGTGCTAAAGTCATGCACCAAAACGTGGAGGAGCAATTCATAAGAAGGAACATTTAAAGCAATGTAAACAAAAAACAAACATGTACTGTATATATTTAATACTCTTATTATCCATCAAAGCAGATTTGTTACAAAAAATGCTTTGCAACCCTTGAGGCATTTAATGGAATGAATGTGCTCAGGCTCCTGTCCTGAAGTAATGCATCTAGTCTTGTCTTTGTATGAATACACACAGAGGACTTAAAAAGACTAAAATGATCTCAAGCATTATATGAAATCTAAATTTGTGTAAATTATTTTAATAAGTTTGATTTATCATAAATGCCCTCACCCAACCTGCATTATCTCTGGAGCCCACCAGGGGGCTGTGGCCTACACTATGAGATTCACTGATTCAAAGCATTAAAACAAACTACTGCTAAGGCCATTCCGTTGATTGATTGATATGTAAAGTTATGTATTATCATTTTTGGGAGAGAAAAAATGTCATATGGACCACAGAAACATGACAAAATCCATAAAGGCACAAAAAATGATTTATAATACGAGAGAAAGTCATTGGGAAAAATAATGTCAGAATTTGTCTGACTTTTGTGATAATCTTTATTACATTTGTTGACTTTTAAATATTATCTTTTCTACTTTTGTGTTGATATGTAACTTCTAACTTCTAATGTTTATGATGAAAGCAACAAAATGGAACATTTGTCCCTGAAAATGGTATTTACAAAGAAAATGTGTAAATTAACTTTACAGTTATTTTCCTGGTGTGAAGTCACTAAGTGATGGTAATACATTTGTTTAAATAAGAGTTGTGCTGTTGCAAAATTTGCAATTTTTTTCAGATTTAATGTACTTAATTGGACTGCTAACATCCTTACATATACACAGATTCGCAGTTTCTCTCAAACTATGGTTCTGTTTCATTAACTGTCCTTTCCCAACTTCAATCCACAACATTTATCTGTTTTGATTTGTTCCTGTCAAAGCAACATCTACTAATTGTTCAGCATTGTTATTTCTTTACCAGTGCCTTGGCGTTAGGGTTGGCCTTCTTGTCCACAATGAGCTTCGCCACTTTGTAGTGACCACAGTGAGCAGCGACATGAAGTGCCGTCAGGTAGTCATTTGTGACGTCGTCCACTGGGACATCATGCTGGAGCAGAAGCTGGACGCAGTTCAGATGGTCCCCCTGAGTGGCCATGTGGAGTGGAGACAGACCGTTCTATGGTGGGAGGGAGAGAGGGAAAGAAAGAGAGACAGAGAAAGAGAGAGAGACAAACACACACGCAGACGGACACATAGACAGATGGACAGACAGACACAGTAAGTTAGGGTGTGGCCGTGCGCTGCACAGACAGACTGTGAAGGAAGTTGTTGAGAACGTTACAGGAGCATTGTTATAACGAGGTCATTACAACAATGTCTATTTTGTTACACTGGTCGTCCTGCGCGGTCAAACTGAAGGGCTACGCAGCGGAGAGAGACAGGCTGTTCTGGAGAGGTCGCACACACGTCATGGAGACAATGCGACAACACTACTGCAACAACAACAAGCCTGCTATCTGGTTGGTTAACAGATTTTAAGAAGCTATGGGGTGTTAGTCAAGCTAATTTATACAAAAAAACTGTAAACAATATCAAAACTACTGTGTTTCCTGCTTTGAAGGAAGTGTGATCCATTTTGTTTTGCTTGTAAAAGCTGTTTTAAAAAAATATGAAACGTGACATGTGTTAGTGACTTCTCCTACTCTGAACTAAATTGTTTGCCCTAAAATGATTGTCCCAGTAGCTACCTTGGTCTTGGACAGGAAAGGAGCTCCTCGGTCTAGTAGGATTTCTACCACCTGCTCGTGCCCACTCCTTGCCCCACAGTGAAGAGGCGTCAAGCCATCCTAAAAAAGGCAAAAGACCAGAGAGGGTATGAGTAAAAGTTTTTTAAAAAGTCATTATTCATTTTGAACCTGTTTTAACATTTGCTTTAGGAAGCAACATTAGAGCCAAAAGCAGCTTTGTTGTCAGTTTTGTGGTTTGTTCTTGAAAAACACACAAAAAAAATTTGTAGCCAGCCGATGGTGCAGACAAACAGCATAACATGCAAAAAATGTGTATATGAAATATCAACAATTGATGAATTGAACGAAAGCATCAGTAACTTGGTTTACGTCATTGCATCTTTACTCATATGAGAGGAGTATCATTATCTCATGTAAAAATATGCAAAACATAATGATATTAACTTCTGTTGATGTTAGTTGCCTTGTAGAATCAACTGATCTATTTGATTATGTTATAAGTTAAAAAAGTAAATCTCTATTTCAGGATATGTGGGATTTCTTGAACAAAACATTTGACAAAAGTACCTTTACAACTCAAAATACAGTTCTTCAACACCATGAAGACCCGTAATAGCTTTACTGTAAAGTAAGGGCTATATCTTGTCCCTTTTGTGCACTCATCAATTGTATGAGCCACTGATAACGCTGCAACTTAATTTAGACCTGAGATGTTTCTTAGAGGGCAAGATATTTAGACTTCAGAATGGTATCAAGTTTTCAGATGTCTTTTTCAGCTGATGCATTTATATGTTTGCTTTTACAAGTTTATTGCCCACCTGGCAGAATAAAACCACACCAATTGTATCAAATATAATTACTATTAGAAGTTATAATTCAGTGGAAAAGAACATTTCTTGATTTTTATGTTATGCTGATAAAAAAAGCTCTAAAGAAAATTCTGTTAAAGTGTCTGACTTGCAAGGAAGTATTCATTTGTGAAGTTTCTGTGCTGGATCAACATTTTGATTCTAGAGGGTCTAGAATAAATCTGTTTGCTACCACAAAGTACAAAATACAATACAAAACTAACAAAATGTAGAAGTATGACATTACAGAAGAAATAACTAAGGGCTACCCAAATAATTTCTAAGGCACTGTTTTCCAAATACTGTACTGATCTGAGAGCACACTGAGGAGTTGGGACTGTTTTGCAGATTGATTACGTGCCTTAGCTATTAATGTCTGTTTACATCCAGTGAAGCAATGATTACAAAAGTGGATATATCAGCACCACTGAGAACATTTAGAAAGATCTACTGTATTCCTGGTTTTGTGTAAAGACCATCTGAACTCTTACCTTGGTCTTTGCATCAATTTTGGACCCTCTGTCCAGCAGCAACTTAACCATGTTGCTGTTACCCCGTTTCGATGCCACATGAAGCGGTGTGATGTCATTCTGTTCAACCAAAAGAGGAGACATATTTTTAAATCATAAACCACATCAGATGATTTTTATGTAACAAAAGCCAGCATGCATACCCCGAAGAAATTTCATAGTAAAACAGAGTTGACATCTTAAAGATTTAAATCACTGACTGTTAACTGATTGTAATGTTTGTATTTTTAGATGCTTAATAAAAACCATTCACCCTCCTTATTAAGATGAACAGATTTTTGTTATTGAGTTGTAAAACATCTTCATTGTTAAATGCCTATCCTACAGCCATAGCTTGACTCTAAGGATCTAACCTGTAATCAGTGTCAACAAGCAGCACAAACACTCCTCCACACTCAGTGATTTAATTACAGGCCTTTGATGACTCTTAATAGCTCATGTCTGAGGTATAAAACAAACATGACCTACTATACCAACATTGCATTTACATGAATATGCACACCAATAAGGAGCAGTCCTACTTGTCACATGTGATACATTTCTTTGTGAAAGCGTATTCTTGAAGTCATGTGTAATAACAAAAAGTCATATCAGTTAATATGACAATCAAACGGCGTGATCCTTTTAACTCTGTTCTGGGGCACAATGTCTAAATTAGCTTTAACATCTATGAACGCTTATTTAAACCCTTTAAAGAGGCTAAAGCCAAAATTGTTTATCTCAATGAATAAACAATCTCATTGAATTTTAGTGAATCACACAACAATGTAGGTCACATGCCTCCAAAAACAGAGATTATCATTCAGAGCTGATACTGTATAAGCTCTTAAAGTAGTAACTCACAAATTTTGCAATTGGTCTAAAAGGGTTAAAATGATCAATCCTTGAAACAAAGCTTGGTCCTCTAAAACATTAGTGGACATGCACCCTACCTCTTGTTTACATTTTAACACATGTAGTCCCCCTCCTAAACAGCAGAGGGCAGAGTAAACTCACCCGAGCCATGAAGTCCACGGCAGCCCCTCTGTTCAGCAGTAGTGTGGCCACGTTTATGTTGCCATAGTGAGCGGCGATGTGGAGGGGAGTGAAACCACTCTGAAGATGAGAGAGAGCCGGGTACACAAAGAAACACACATTTCATTATAAAAGCAGAATAAAACACGGACAGCTGAGAAATCAGGAGATGTACAGCACTCCAAAAGAGGCTATGCTTGACAATCTATCAGACAAGAAGACACATAACTACACACTGATACACCAACAATTGAGTCTTCCCACAGTGGAAGAGGAAGTCCTTTTTAATGTAGCATCAAAAATGGACCAACAATGTGCAGACAACTACACAGCTCATGACCCAGACCTTTGATATGCTTTTGTGTCTCATACATAAAACTGCATGGTTTTACACGTGGTTGAAAAACTAAATCATGACTGGACGTTTTCATGCTGATAGTCAATACAATCTTCCTGAAAACATCCTGATGAATTTAGTGTGGAAATGTTGTCCCGCAAATGAATCTTGTTGTTTGCCAAAATCTTAAAATAGTAATTAAAGTAATTTCCTGGCCAAACCTGTGGCTTACAGAGCAGCAGCTGTGAAAGCAACAGTGAAGCTTATTAGCTGGTCCAATTATTAGAATCCCAAATTCAAACAACCAATAATCCAGCAGAGAGCAAGTGTTTCTGACAAACACCGCAGACACACGGTATCACAATGTAAAGCCTGAAGTGTAAATATTATTAAAAAGAATAATTTTACAGTTTTACATCTGATACAAAGCCTGCATATTAAGCTAAACATGTGTACTATACTGCTGCATCCAAAAAAAGAGAACCATGGCACCCAGTGAGCTGTAATTTATTGTTGTATTAATTCATCTAAAACTTAAATACAAGTAGGATATCCAATATAATGAGCTAAACACTGAATTCAAGACATATTCAGTTTTTCTTGTTTATCAAAGTATATTTTACTTTTTTTTTTTATGTCTATGAATGCATTAAAGTAAGTTTAGAGGAACAAATAAAACCAATTACAGCTCTATGTTTCTTTGAAGTATTTCTGTTTTGTCAGGATCTTTCTATGTGCATGCATTTTTTTTTAATATTTTGAACAAGCTGGTTGCCAGAGGTAGTAGAATGGTTGTCTAACCTTGTTGGGATAAATGCAAAGCATCACCTGATAAATATAATTTATTACTTGATTGCTACTTGTTTTTGTGTGTGCACTGAGCATGAACGTGATATGTTTTATATCAAAAAGCTAGGCAAAAGAATCCAGTTAACAAAACTACATTTTGTTTGAGTTTTCACATAAAACTTTGTTGACATCTGTCTACACTTTGCGCTGATTTCTCTTGTGTGATTAGAGCACTCGGGACATGTTTGACCAACAGTTTATTGGTCTTCATTGTTACTGTTGTTTTTGTATTGTCTTTTCAAAGTCAGGTACAAACATGCAGCTTATGTGCAGTATACAACTTGCTATTGGTATCATTCTCTCAGTTTCAAATGCAAATCTTGTGTACCACGATGCAGGCCTCGGATCAACAGAGCCATTTTAATGAATCATAGAGGATAACCAGCTAGCCTGCCAAAGCCAGAAATATTGCCAACCAAAACAGACACACAGAGTGTAGCCGTCTGGCTTTGGTGTGACGAAGGGCTCCTTGTTAACACAGAAGCAGTGCTCATGTTGCTTGTAGTACTTGGTCCCATGCGAAATGCTTAAAGTGCCACGGTTAATAATTACAGCTTCAGAAACTACAAATCTACAAGTCTACAAAAGGGAAACTAAAATACTATTGTCAATTTAGCTGGGAGGCTGGGTTCCTTCACAAGTTTAAGGGGAATTGGTTGCCATGCAGGTTGTTGACAAACCATAGCTAATCTGTAAATGATAACCACATTTCATGCTAACACAGGTTATCATGTTAATCAGTTTCATGGACAGTCTTTGTCAGTTAAAGGCGACATTTTGTAAACAGTCACAAAGAGTTTGCCAAAAAGCACAGCTTAAGTTTAACATTTGGACACCATGAAACTATTAGAGCCAAGCAGAAACTTCAGTACCCCAGCCTCCAGCGGTAATGATTTCCTGAATCAGTATTAGTGGAACATGCGCTTCTCTAACCTCCACTATGACTACAGATAATGAATGAAGCAATGCAGAGTAAGATGAGAGTTAAAATGGAATAAGGGAAGTGACAAAGGGCTGCAGAGACACTACCGCATCAAGTCAAAGGGAACTGTTTGTTGTTGTTTTTCAGAGTTTGTATGACTTGCAATGGAGAGACTACGTAATGTACAGAAGTAGAGGTGTACCTCTGTTGTTCTATTCACCATCATCTATAGAGACAGCCAAGAAAGGAGAGAATGGGCAGTTGGTAAGCAAAAAAAAGAAAAAAAGGAAAAAAGATTAAAAAAGAAAGAGTCTTCACTGACAGAGTGGAGGAGCAGAGAGAGGGGAGGAAGAGCTCAGTACATGATCATTTCAAGTCGATAAAAAGATTTCAGAGACTTTCAGATCAGAGCAAAAATCAGTATTGTGAGATGCTTGAGTCATAGATATTGTTTTGGTAGTCCCTATTTTTAATACAACACCAACGCTGTCTGAAAAAAGTTGAACTTTTGGAACACCACTATGTTCCTCACTGTCATTTTTACCTTACAGATCAGTAAAATCAAGAACAGACACATCCTTTGAATCCAGCTTAATCAAAAACAAAAGCAAGCACTAAAAGTGCATCGTCTTGTCTTTTCGGGTTACAATTTGCAGCTCTAGAGCCGCTGCTATTGCCAGGACACCATTACTTTAAACACCAAGCAAGGGCTGCCCTTATGCCATTATGCCACAGCCTGCTTTTACCATTGTGTGAGTAAACAAATGGCATTCAATTTGCATTTGGGGATGCTAGTTGGCAAGCTTACGTACCAACAAAACAAGTTGCAGCTTCACTTGGTGCAGCAAGGAGGTCAAATGCCTCATTAAATATTTGAAAGATGATATTTGTCACATGACTTGGGATATATAAGAAAACAAACCTCTGGGCATAAAGGAAGGGACTTTAAACATTTGCCTGAATAGAAAAAATCTGACACTATGGAAAAGTAAAGACTAGCTTTGTAGCAGAAGAGTAAAATGTGGGAAAAGGATGCAGTCTCCTGTTTAAACAAGCTGGACAAAATTCTGGGAAATTAACTTTTTGAAAGGGTCAGTGTTTGTCCAGTCAAATGATGTTCAGTTCTCAGAGACAGTGAGTAATGCTAGCCCATCATTATCTTTAAGCAACAGTGAATGGTGTCAGAGCAGCAGAGACCTGATGTGAAAATCAGTGGTAACTCAAGTTGTCTGATAGCCCTATTACTATTACTGCTGCTGCTGTTACCTCTACCACCACTGCAGTGTGATTAGTCACCCATTAGCCTGTTGTGCTGTTATCTCCCGGTTGATCCTGTCCTCACTGCCAACTAACAGTTCCAGGATCCAATTGAGAGCAAACTGAGACCACCTCAATGGATGACCTCTGCTTGGTTGTTCAGCTCACATAAGTCAGAACAATAGGGCATGCCCAGTTGTTTATGAACAACTTCTTAAAATGGTTTGAATGTAAGAGTACCCTAAAACTCAGAAAACACTTTCTGTCAATATATTCCCACAATGTACTTATGCTCTGTTCCCCTCTTTGTCAAGGAATCAAAGAAAATTTTAACCAAGAAAGAGGAAGAAAAAAAAAAAGCAAATAACAAAAAGTGGCATCAACAATCAAACTAATAATCAAACGATCACAGAATCAGTGAGAATTGAAAAGAAAACATAAAAGTAATCATCCGATGATCCAGCACCAGCATCAGAGACTGCATTTGTTCCGTCTCTCACCTTGGACTCAACGTCAGCGTTGTGGTCGTTCTGTAGGAGCAGGGCCGCGGCCTTGGTGTCGTCCTTGCGGGCAGCGATGTGCAGGGCAGGTAAGCGTACCTTGCCCTTTGTATCGTTTTCCAATAGCAGGGAGACCACCTGGTCATGGCCCTGCTGGAGTGCCACCGCCAGAGGAGTGAAGCCATCCTGCAGGTGAGGAAGGAGAAAGAGGGGTTCACTGGGGATGCATGGATGCTGTAGTGCATGCGAAAGGATAGACCTGACTTGGGATGACCTGTGGGACCGGACGGATTGTATGATTAATTTAAGAGCAGGCCATTGCATTGAGGGGCTCTGATTTTGATGAATTATCTTTTTATAAAGGAGAGAGGAGAGTGATGAAGACCCTCAGTCCTACAGAAGTTTTGAAAAACTTGGACAAGTCTGTAAATTTAAAGGCGTTTCCTTTCGTTTTAAAGGAAAACTTCTTTTTGGTCTACATGCACTTTTGCCTTAGATGATAAAGGTATGAAAGGCGGACAGTATTTTCTTAATCCCAGGATGCTGACTTTCAGCTCTTTGTCACAGGCCACCTGTGAGGAAAATCACACATGTATCCTTAGCAGTAACACTTCATATGAAGGCTCTTGTAACAAGGAAAAATCTGTAAGCCACTTTTGAGATACCTAATACGTTTATTTTAAATATGTATAGGATAATATATAAACGGACTAACAAAATAAAATGTGCTCTTTTTTAGTCCCTTAAATACATTTGAGGGAGCATATTGGATAATGCTTTACTTCTTTAAAATTAAACATGGAAATGCATTTTAGAACAATAGCCATGCATTTAAAAAATCAGTGCTTGTTTGCAGCTGCAGGATCTAAAACTAGAAGTTATTTTATTAGGATTGATGAATCTAATAACGTGTTTATCCCAGTTCAGTATAAAGTCACCATAAACTAGTTTCTTATCAGGACTCAGATTTGTGTTAAGACCGCCTTATTTAACCAAAAGGTTAATTTGTTATTATATAAGTTACATAAGTTATTGCATCCTAAAAGACCAAATACATTAAAACAAACAGCAGTCAAGGAAAACAATATTAAACAGTACTCTGACAGAGATACTCATTGGCATGTTGGCATCCTCCTGTGGCCTCTCCAGGTAATGCATTCATCCATTATCTATACTATTTGTACCCTATATGAGGCCTATCAAAGCTGTCATTGCTTGAGACAGGGTATGCTCATGACCGGACACCAGTTTAGCTAAGGGCAGAAATAAAGTGCATAAAGCCTAAATACTTATTATCTGCAATGAATACACAGTTAAAACAATCACAAATTCAAACTAGACAGAAAAATTACAAAATTGAAGAAAAAGGTCCTCCAAGACTAAATATTACATTACACGTTAAGTCTAAATTCCCTAACACAACAATAAAAACAGCATTTTTCTTTTTAAGTGACAACTATCAAGTTACAACAGCCTTATGGAAGAGGGAAGGAAAGATTGTTTTCCAGACAGATGCTTTAAAGCAGTTAACTACTAATTGGTAGCATTCTGGCAGCATATTCATCATTAATACTTACTATTTGTACATCATTTTACATGATCATATGCTGTAGCTTGGTGGCTGTCAAATAAGCATTTACTCCTAATACCCTCTAGGTACTTCCTGACAGTAAGATTAGATATTATTCTACATTAAATATGAAGCTAACTAGCCCATGTAGTAAAACCCTTTTAAGAGGGCGGCACAACAAGGAAAGTTAGTCTTTCTTTCTTTTCTTTTGTTCTATAAAAAAAACAGCCTCCATTCAACTGGTTAGCATGCTATTCTGCGGGTAGTTTATGGTGAAAATGTGGATTTAAAATTAAAGCATTTCGTTAGTACTCTAAATGAACACTGACAAAAACTTTTTTAGTCAAAAGCATCTCATTAAGTCTGAGTTATTGCAAGAACCTTAATGCAAAGAGTTACCTCGGATCTCTGTCTTGTTTGTTTTAAGCATTTCTTTAGAAGAACTTGTTAAAAAATTATCAGGTACTAAAAAATGTTTCAAAATCTTGCTTAGGCTGTCTGTTTTTTCTTGTTCCGTCTGTCTGGTAAATCCTAACTGAACAGCCATTTGTCAAACAGATGTTGGTGCTTCTGCACAGCTCCCTCGCAATACAGGACACTAATGTAAGTTATATAATATGAGAAGAGGATGTAAAAGCTAATGTCTTTCTCCCACACATACCACAGATATGATGCATTATTCAACTAAGAGCTTCCTCTGCGTCCTTTAAGTTTAAATATGTTTGGACAAAGAGAAATTGGCATCCAAGTACTCATAGAGCTTCTTTTAATGAGGATGTCTTCTGTGTGTACTGTGCATAAACTCCATGTTAAAACTCTGAATGGCATGTATCTTGCAAAAGTGTAGCCAAAAGATGTGAAACAAGCAGACTGTAGGTTGCTTGGGGTGTTCCGTTCGCCCCGTCAGCTCTTCGTCTCCATGTGTGTGCGTGCCTGCCAGTGTGTGTACGTGTGGTGACTCCTAATTGTGTGTGAACAACGTAAATCAGAGCAGCAGCAGCAGCAGCCGTGGAGGAGAGGCAGCGAACGGAGAGGACCTCATCTGTGACCCGCTCAAGGTCACTCTGCCTCCTCCACCACCGTACACTACCAATCAATGAAGCTCTGCCTAGTCCCTCATGAAGAGATGGGGTGGGAGGGTAAGGGGAGGGGATGGGGCAGGCGGAGGACAATGATGAGAAGATGGAGCGAGAATGTGAGACAGAGAGGATGAGAAACAGCCACCAAGACGGGGAAAGGGAACAGACAGAGATGGGGAGGGGGGGCGAAAGGGGGGAAGGAGACAGAGGAGGAAAGGAGATGAAGGTGGTTAGTATAACAGATGTAAAGACCAAACATGACTGTGGCAGAGAAAATGCATAAAGAGATACATAAGGGTAGACTACAGAGAGGTGAACACACACAGATACATGAGTACACAATGAAAGGCTCTAACACAGTACCTCAGTGGCCATACTCTGGCTGGCTCCGTTCTCCAGAAGGAACCGTACCACCTCGAGGTGGTTCTCCTGAGCTGCCATGTACAGAGGAGTAAATCCGTTCTGAAAACAAGTGAACAGATATACGAGTTAAAAAAACAATCAAGACCCATGCAGCACAAACTGCTGCATGTTTGAAGAGGAATTATATCTCATCATGTGCCATTCATGTTTGCACACTAAACCTGCAACTTTCGTCTGTCACTACTCATTTATTCTTTTTTAACAAGGCCACTCAGAGCAGTGGCTTCAAAATTTGTGCTCATAGCCACATAAAGCAAGGAAAGACTGACATTTTAAAGAAGCTTTCTCCCTTTCCTAACAAGTTTTTCAAAACATGACACAGTGCTGTAATGCATTAGCCTGAAGCATCTAAACAGTGCTGTAAGGAAAGGATGGGCTGAGAGTTTTTTTTTTATTTGGAGTGAAACAACCACTAAATCATCTCTGTTGCTTGATTGCTTCATGACTTGTTTGCAAAAAATGTTACTGATTAAAAAATTAAACACATCAGAGTTTCTGTACAAGGTTAGTGACTGAGGCATGTTCTATCTGATTACAGATCCAAAAGAAGGCATCAGAAAAAAAGGACTTTGTGTAAGTCTCTTAGGAGAGACAGTTCTCTCTGGTTCATATCATCTACTTTTAATTTCTACTCTTCTTAATTCATTTTCTATGGCCAAGGCAGCTAAACGAGTGCTGGAGTATTACATCATATCCAATCAGTATGCATCAAATCATACCCTCATATCCTATTACATCCTATAACACTGTTGTGGGCTTCTGCTGTGTTTTAACTTAAATAATTTTCATTTTCAAAAAACTGTAAAGAAATAAAAAAAAAAATGAATTGAATGCACTGATCATCAATAGGACAACCCCAGGTTTACATTCTACAGAGCCCCATTTCAGATGGAAATTCTCGTGAGGTGCAGATAGTGGATCAGTGCTGTCAGTCCATGCCACCATGGGATGCCCTGTGGTTGGGGTCGTTTACAATAGACTATAGCCTCAAGGAGAATCTTCCTGCTTTGTCATAAATTTTGATTTTACTTGATAAAACAATGACTGCCTTTAAACTAACATTACTGCCCATAACAGTGTCTAATCAAGCTTTTACACTACATGCTACTGGCTCAACTCTTCTGATTACATGACATGGAGACATGGAGACAATGCTGACCTTTGAAATAGTCAGAGTATGGGTCACCTCCTTGTCGCCTCTGTATGCTGTATGACTTTGCAACATCACCTCAGCTATTTAAAACACATGTTGATTTGATGCTTGTAGCCATCGACTATAGCCCCTTTACTGACAGAAAAAGCCACAAACCCAGGAGTGGCCGCACGATCTCTTCTACTTCCTCCTTTTTTGTTGTGAAGAATAAAAGTAGCTTTGCAGCGTAATGCTATGGTGACCCTGTTTATATTAAAAAAGGTACAATTTAAATACTCTGTATAGTGTAATGTAAAATGAAGCGTGGAGTACCCAAACTGTACAAAGTTAAGGCAAGTTGGGCAGACACCACAAATAGTAAGCCACATAGACATTTCAGCTGGAGTGATTCTGATACATCATTAAATAACATTAATCAGCTAATGTTAGCTTCATTCGTAATGTTCAGCTTTTATCCTGTTGGTGATCAAAATAAATCTTATTTAAAAAACTGAAGTAGAAACTTTAATACATATCAGTTTAAGGGGTTGGAAAGAGCAAAAGGAAATATCCGTGCTTGAATTTTTTCCTGTCACCTTGATCTGAGAGTGTTAAATGTAAAATGCAAGGACAGCAGCTTCCTGGAGACGCTGAGGCCCAGTTGGCTTAAAGCCAGACTGAGTCAAAGAGAATACTTCCTCTGATTCCCTTAATGTGATGCAGTATCATCCAAACTATTGTGTGCATCTCAGCTGTTGTCAACATGCTGAAGATGTGTCAATTCTTAAATTTACTGTAAATCCTCAAAGACCTAATCACCATTTCATGTGTGTGTGTAAAGAAATGTGTGTTCATGCCAAGTGTATCTCACCTGTGATTGTGCGTTGACATTGGCTCCATTATTGACCAGCTCTTTGACGACTTCCGTTTGGCCGGCAAGTGAGGCTATGTGCAGAGCAGTGTTTCCTTTCTGGATTACATGAAACAAGCAGAGGAATGTGTGTTAAGCTCCGTTCCACCTGTCCCACTGTGTCATTGTGTGTGTTTGAGTGTATGCTGTACATATCCATGTCAGTATCAGTGTGCCCCAGTGAAACCCCTCACGTCAAACGCACTCCTGGCGTTCCCACTCTGGCATCCCCCTTGCCTGCTCTGCCAAGTATGTGTCACTTCCGATAGGCCGAGCCGTACACATAAATGAGCCCCTGCTGAGCCTGAGCTGTAAATAAATCTACAGGAGGCTTTTTATGAACCTGAGCAGGTCCTTGTGCGGGCAGAGTCATCTTCAGGTTTTTCTCCTGGCTGTTTGATATGGGGCTTCTCTGATGTTCACAAGAAAGACTGTAGCACAATACTGATGATGGTTGAATGTAAACGGAGGCTGAGATATCAAATAAGGATTCTTATTAAGACACAGGGAGGATTCAATTAGAAGACGAAACCTACTAAATTAAGACCTTTGAGTAATGCTAGACCACAGCTTGATACATCAGTTAAGCCCCGTTTCCACCAAGTGGTCCGGTATGGATTGGCACGGTTTGGCTCAGGCCAGATCGCTTAAGCCTGATCTTGTTTGCATTTCCATGTACCTGGCTATTAAATACAACGAAGAAGAAAACGCGACACAGTAAACAAAGAGCAACGATGGAAGACATCCAGCAGTTCTATTTTCTGATCAGCATGTGGCTTTTTGTTATGAAGTGTAACCAAGCTTTGTTTCAGAGAAGGCTGTGTGCTGTGAGAGAGTTATCTCCACGGAGAGGAGTGGAGATTTAAACATGGCGGGGTTATGTGTTGTTCCGCTGTCGCACGGGAAGTGATGTCTCCTTCGACCAATCAACGGACTGCAGTGTCTCTAGCTCCACCTTCTGGGGTCAGATCGGTATACTTGACACCCCAACAGAAGGGCCCCAAAAAGTGGGACGGTACGGTTCACTTATACCTCTCCTGGTTTTAGACTATGGAAACGCCGCAAAAAGGGAGCCGTATTGAGATGAACCGATCTGAACCCTCTGGTGGAAACAGGCTTTAGAGTCGGGTTAATGTTAAGTTGTACTTTAACATGTCACCAGGACTGGAGCTAGATGGAAATCTTGGGGGGGCTTAGCCAAACCAAGAATACTGGTGCATGCTTCCCAATTTTTTATTAAACATTTTTTAAGTATTAGTTCAAGTTCGGTCAGGCAGTCACATGCTCCTTTTCTTCTCATTCTAAAACACAAATTTGTATTTTAAATGTAAAAAGATCAAATGCCATAATGTAGCTGTCAAATTATTCTCCAATCCAATAATGTTAATGCTGTGAGGACATAATATTTATGACAATCCAAAAAGTGATATGGCTTTTGGAAGTGGAGGAGAGTTTGACACAAAAGGCACAAACATACAGTGCTGCTATCCCCCACTGAGTCTTCCTGTGAGTCCATCTCACTATTATTATTCCACTTACACAGCCTCTTGAGACAGAGTTACTGGGGAGGGCAAAATATACAAAAATATGGCAAAAACAGCCCAAATGATTCCATTAAAGACATAGTGAACACCTCAGTAAGTGTGTTTCTCTAAATGACTGCAAACTGACCATTGAGTCTTGAATAAGAATCTCTCTGTAAGGCCAAACATTGGAGTGATGTTGCTCACAAGTGCTGAAAGGCTACTGATCTGATAAACAATTTAAGCAGTTAACACAAAAACAGTGTTGTATATGCAGGTATCTTCTATAACACAGCCAGCCTTATCCTCTTCATCAGCAGCTTAAAGAAGCAGTTTCCAGCTTTGGCAAACAGGCAGTGGATTCCCAAGCTCTCAAACTAATCCCAAAACATCCTTGAGGTCACAAAAGAGAGACACTTTAATTGGGAAGATTTACTCCTTGATGTTGAATATTTCATCGTACTCCGTGTTTATAATGACAGTGGGCTTGTGGCCTGTGGCACAGAAGCTGAATCAGAAGACTAAATGGGAGTGAACGCCTTCCGGGCTCAAATCTGAATAATGTTTTCATTGGCTTTACTTTAATCTCCCAACACTTGGCTTTTCCCTTGAAGATGCTACAAAGAAACATACACTCACCTGATATAAAGTAAAAATGCATAAAAATGTATCTCAACTCCAGCTTCTGACTTGACTGACCTTGTTTTTTCTTAACAACAAAATCCTCTCCAGTAATTAAGCTGAACTCCTCTCCCTTTTCCCTGACACACATCTCGTTTTTCTGTCTGTTTTACCAGCAGCAGTCCCCACAGCCATCATTAAATATTGATCCAATAACAAGCTCCAACAAAGGCTGCAGATTTGCAGCAGTGCTACTGTAGCTGCATGCTGTTTAATCCTACAGTGCAGCCATGTTTTTATGCTGGATCCAAATATAGTCCAGCTGAGCCTGAGCTGTGATAGGTGACAGGAGGCGGGTCTTACCTTCGTGGCTGCATCCACAGCAGCTTCAAGCTTCAGCAGCTCAGCAACAACCTCTACATGTCCCTCCTTGGAGGCTAGATGGAGAGCATTTAGGCCATTCTGAGGAAACAGACATGATGGAGTTATTATATCAAATGCAGTAGGACATACTGTGGGTTAATATTTCATATTTTTTATATAGTTAAATGAAGCTGCTAAATATTCTTAATTTTCAGTGGGGAGTTGTGGCTTTTCCAGTCTAGCCTCAAGACATGCCTTCTTAATGAGAAATGCAACGCTTTGTCTATTAAATAATGTTGTACATTTTGGTTTCAGAAATTAAGACAGTGATCCTGAAATATAAAGTTTATTTTAATTAAATCAAATAATCAAATAATCTTCTACAGCTTAACTTGTTCCTTTAACACAAAAATCCAAACAGTCCGTTCAATTCACAGTTAAATATCAGTGCAGTTACTGATGAATACAAAATAGTTTTTTAACAGGCCACTGTTAGCCTTCAGACATCCCAACTGTGCTGTCCACAGCATGCATATCATATCCAGAAACAGGCAGAAACAGATGCACATTTAAAAGCTTGTATACACAGTAAGTTAATTCTTTATCAATTTAAAGTAATATTTAGTTCCAAAAACAATAGTGTCCTCGTCCATCAAAAACAGAGTTTTTTAGAGTAAAAAGGATTCCAGTGGAGAGACTGAGTACACTAGTGTTTCCAACCTATTTTAATGTGATGTTGAGCAAACAGAGCATTCATACACATACACCTGTTTGACCCTGTAAGTGTGATCTGGAGATTTCAATTAATTAATCTGACTACCAAAGGCCAAACACTGAGAGCTGCCATTCAGCTGGCACCGATTGAAATGGGATGAGAGCTGTCATGACTGGTATGATCCATGTTCTGCTGCACATCACAGTCTATTTTTGTGTCAACAGTGTGTCCTTGTGTCCATGTGCATGGTTTATGTTTTGATGTGCTGCGGATGTTTTCTTGTTGTTACAAATAGTGAAAACTAATATCTCTTAGGAACAGTAAAGGCTATCCATCTTGTTATCAGTTATACCAGTAACATCCCATAATCCATCCTCTCTGCACTCTGTGCCTGGCTTTGCACTGGGATTGTATATTGTCTAGGGAAACATATTTTATTGACCAGTATGCCCCAGATGACTACTGTATATTTTTAGAAAACACGCTTCCTGTTGTCAAAATAGAGCCTATAATGTTTAGAGACCAATTCTTGACCAAAAACAACACTCACATAAAGAAAATAAGAGCATCAGAAACATACCTGATTGCAAATGTTGATCTCAACCCCAGACTTGAGGTAGTCGAGGACCTTTTCAAGGTTTCCTGCCCGGGCAGCTCGTAGGTAACTGGCATTGCTGTCAGACTGGAGAGGAGAGAAAAAACAGAGATAGAGGAAGGGTAAGTTTTTTTTAAGCCTGGTAAGATGCTTATGAGTGATAAAGTCTGAAACTATTATTTTTTGGTACACAGGAGAGAAAAAGGACATGCTAATGCTAAAATGTCACATCACCAGGTAGAACTCTGTCATTATTCCTCAGAAATCCTCAAACATCCTGACAGGAGGGAAAACAAAGCCAACATCCTCATACAGGAGATCCATAATCCAGTTAGGACAATTAGACAGTCCAACACAGCTTAACATCTCCATGAGTGAATCCATGAGAAAGCTAGCACCGCAGAGTATCACCCAACAATTCACGTCATCATTCGTCATCCTTCCAGATCCCCAAAGACCCCTACTCCAGTTATTGTTACATCCAAACGTCTCTAATTCCCAAATGCATGAAGTTGAGTGACCGGGTGGTCCACAGCCGCAGCAGAGAGCTCCTCTTCTGCTAAAACATCTCCTCTGAATACAACAGTCTGTGTAGCTGTGCTCTGAGGAGCAGAGCATTCTCTATTCTGCTCTGCTGTCCTTTACATCACTACAGAAATAGGGCTTTGCACACCCAAAAAAAAAAATGATGAGGCAAGCATGTTTGTTGCCCCATAATAAATGCAGTGTGTGTGTGAGAGGACAGAGGAAGAAAAACAGAAGGAGGGAGGGTTAGAAAGACGGATGAGACAAAGAAAAAAACAATTGAAGATGAGTTTCTTCAGTGAATTCATGTAGGCTCCGAGGACATTTGGCTTGACAGAAAATGACACAAAGCTAACTCTGCACATTTTGTTTTTGCTTCTTCGCGGTACAGCGTTTTGTAAAATCAGCACCAGAGCAGCTGAGAGCGGGAAGCTGTGATTCGCTGCTTGGCAATAGCAGCTCAAAAACTAAATTCCCCTGAATTACCAAAAGCCCAGACCTGCTATTTTTAGCCCCATGTCCGGAGACTCTTAGGATAAACTCAGCAGGGCAAAAACCAGTACGAGCACTTATCTAACATTGTCCTCTACACCTCCCCCCCTCACCGTGTTTTTCCAGAAATAACTCTGACGAACATGGAGGCATCTGACCCACAGCCAAAATGTGAGACATCCAGAATCAGATTGTTCCTCTGATAAACTAAGAGAGGAAAACGTTTGTGTCTGTGTGTGCTCATAAAACATGTTCAGTCAAACAAAGCAGAGGCAGATTAAGCTGTGTTTGCTGAAAATCAAGTCATTTCCTGAGTACAAGGGACCACTAAGCTGAAGATCATACCTCTGCATCCAATCAGGACACATTTAGAAAAGTCATCCTCCTATCGCAATTCAAACTAACTCCCAGAAGGCAGTTTGACAGCACTCCGCTGCTAATGACATTTCTGCTCTTATGGCCTCAAGATACAAAAAAGTGTATCACTGGGACATGGCCTGAACCTACACATACATGAGCCACAATAAGAAAAAGTAATATAAAACAGCTACCTTTACAGGTGCATTCGAAGCACGGTCAAACATTTAAGAGAGATGCCATAAAAGTTTACGATAATTCACTGAAGTCTGTTGAAAGGAATCAGTGGAGAAGCAGCTGCCAAAGAATCCATCAGTGCCCTTCACTATGAGTTAAAGTACTGACTGTGCAACTTAGACTCGTCTAATGTTCTGAATCCAGACAACAAAATGTCTGCGTATCAAGTGTGGGAAACTATATAAACTTTTCAACTTAACACATGTCAGAATGGTTGACAACAGCTGTTAGGGGTGTTTCTCTCTATAATTATGTTGATTTAAAGAGATGGGAACCAATAAACAATTCCAATTGAGAAATGATAACAAATAATGAAGGGAATCAACATAAAATGAGTTTTGCTTAACAATTTTCTTATTAATTATCTTTAGTTAGTGCTGGATGCATTGTAAATCAAAAATGTCATGCTCTTACCAGAGGCAGCGGTGATCATGGCAGACAGAAGACAGAAGCAGTTTCATGTGCAGCTTTATTTAACCCAGTATGATACTAATGTCACAAAGTTAAATGTTTTTGTCTGTCTGTTTCAAATAAAGCTGGACTTATTAAAGCATTTGCCCATGCAGAAGAGCAGTAGATATTCGGAGTGTCGTGTTTTGGATGTTGTTGACCCTGAAAATGTGTAGGCTTACTTTTTTCCACACAGGAAACAGAAAGGTGTTTTGATGCTTTAAGTTTGGATTTTGAACATTATTTCACAAAAAAACAAAGCCCTCAGGGTCTGGGGAAAAATAAGAAGAGGGAAAATTTTAAAGGGACTGTTAGGAGAATCTGTTTCTGGCGACATTGAGACTCTGCTACCCATGTGCATGCGCGGCGACTGTCGTAATGCTGCGTTCCAGTAACCTCGGAACTGAGAGTGACATCATCTCAAACTTATCGGCGTTCCAGTTAAAGTCGGAAAAAAACATGCCGATCTACCAGGCTATTTATTGTTAGCTGTTGTTAGCACGCCCTGTGTTGTTGTATGAAGAATGTGATTATCACTATGGCAGCATTTTTGTAAATAGAAGTCTAACAATACGATGTATACAGCTGATATAGAGTGACACACCCCAGTCAGAAGTGCAAATAAATTGATTATTACAGGAGCTAAATAACTGTTCACACTGGGGGCATCCATCTTCGATAGTCAATTCAGGGGTGGCGAGGTTCCACCGAGTTCCCAGTAGGAAATTCCGACTTACGTACCATTAGCAAAACGTACCATTAGCAATTGGTTTCATAATGATATCTATTTTAGTTCAGCATTTATTCACGAAAATCGCATTTTTCGCCATGGCGGATCCAGATGGTGATCCGGATCAACACCAAAATTGAATCAGTTCCTCCTTTTCCCATGCTGAACATTACCTGAAAATTTCATCAAAATCCATCCATAACTTTTTGAGTTATTTTGTTCACAGACAAAATAATAATAAGAGTAGTCATCATACACTGTATTAATAATGGCATGTCATTTGGAACAGATTTGCATGCAGATCTACCAGGCTATTGTTAGCTGTTGTTAGCACGCCCTGTGTTGTTGTATGAAGAATGTGATTATCACTATGGCAGCATTTTTGTAAATAGCAGTCTAACAATACTATGTATACAGCTGATCTAGAGCAACACACCCCAGTCAGAAGTGCAAATAAATTGATTATTACAGGAGCTAAATAACTGTTCACACTGAAAGGCATCCATCTTCAATTGACAATTCAGGGGTGGCGAGGTTTCACCGAGCTCCCAGTAGGAAATTCTGACTTTGGGGAACATTCCAGTTGCAGTTTCCTACTCGGAACTCGGAAATTCCTACTTCTGACTACAACTGGAATGCACCACAAGCCAAAGCATGTGTTTGTTGATGCTAATAAAAATGCAGCTCAGACCTTCCTCAGAACTCTGCATTGCTTTACAACTTTTTTTTTCAACAACTTACAGGATGCAAAGCGACGAGGTAATGTATCTCTTTCTAGTTACGTAGCTGTAGTTTTTGATGTGTGACAACAAGCAATTTTTGGAAAACTTAGTATTGTAGTTTTGTAGCCGGCTATATATCGCTACTTACAGCCCAGTGCTCTAAGACGTGTCTGAATAATATAAATTTGCTCTAGTTTAAATCGTCTTGTTCCCGAAGTTGAGTATCCAGGCCAGTCCAGCCTTGTCCGACCCGACCGGAAGGCTAAGGAATAGCATTTGTAGATAACCTATTTTGATGCTATAAAACTCATCAATGAGTGTGTATTTGGACCAGGTATATATCTAAAAGTGAGACTTTTTTGTAATTTTTTTAGAAACTCCTCACAGTCTCTTTAAAAAGACGAAGGAAATGTGCTGAAAGAAGCTGTTGTTTAATTAGTTGCATACTTAACAAGAATGGATGATAGTCACATCCATGTTTCCCAACCTAGCAAACTAATAGCTAAAGTTAAATAATAAACTTCAACTGTATTTTTCATTCTGGCTGCATTGCAAGAGGCACAAGCTGAGATTGTGCCATGGTACCAACTGGATGCAGATACTTTACTTGTTGCCTTTACATATACATCTTAAACATATTCTAGACATTAGCTGAAATTTTACCTCCTAAATATTTACATGAGCTTACAAGTTCTAAAATGTCTGCGCTTCTTTCTGATTTGGCGTTCCTCTGTGTCCCATTGTAGTTGTGATTGTGTTTTTATCTTAAAATGACAATGGGTAAAAATGTTTTTAAATAAATCATACTCGATTGCTGTGATTGTACCTCTAAAATGTAAGGATATTGTGTTTATAAACTTGTAAATATCTGTCATATTTTGTTATCAAGGCGTAGATTATTGTTTCCTGGTGAAAAACGTTGCTCAAAATGTGCTGCTCTTACATGTGCACTATAAGATAATGACTTTTACTTGACAGCTAGTCTATTAAATACCAAACACCAACCTTAACATAAACTTAATATTTAATTTCAGCACATAATCTGTCCTGGAGTCTCCATCAATTATTCATGTCAAACTTTTCCCACGTAATAAAATATCTATGCAGCATGTGCTTCAAAGTCTGCACACTGGTACACATCAGAACAGTTGTCCTGTGCCTTACATAACGGACATATGTCCCTTTTGTGTGCCAGGCTGTGCAGAACATGACTCTGTGACCCACCCCTCTCACAGCTTTGTCTCTAATGTTTGTTCTGAAACCTCTGACAAAGAAATACACGGATCACAGGCACACACTCGGTTCAGACTCTCAAATATCAGCTAGGTAAACACTGTGGTCCTGATGTTGAACTATATGAACACAATTCATAACAATGTGTGCTCTTAGTTATCAGGCCTCATTGGCCAATTTTAGGACGATCAAAATATGTGTTCTGTGGATTGTTTTTCTGTATTCTACATGGAAAATTAGACAAATGGCAGCAAAATACAGCCACTCTGAAAAACAACAAAATAATAATGGTACATTTTCTTTCTTTTTTTTATTTGTTGAGATGATGAAGTGATCAACAAGAAAACCAAGCACAGATTTTTGTTTAAAGAGTTGCAAACTTACTAGAAACCAACAGAATATTTTTTTAAATTATAAGAAATAATAATAATTGTGTATTATGTGAGTGAACACTTCACCAGATGAGGCTGCTGTATCAGGCTTGCAGTTAAAGCCCGATCCGTGTATAACTTCCACAGAGTAAGAAGGCAGTACTTGTGGTTTTGGTTTAGAATAATCACTTCATTGTCATGATGGAAAAGACGCTGGCTTAAATTAGGTTCATTCAATAGCAAACAACACCAGGACATGATAAAACAAGAAAAGCACTCGGAGAGTGCAGACCTCTGCCAGCACCACAGTCCTCTCCCATATTGTGATTTTTACCATAAATATTACTCCTACCTTTATTTCATCTAAATATTTAGATTCCTTGATCATGAAAACATACCATTAGCAATTGGTTTCATAATGATATCTATTTTAGTTCAGTATTTATTCACGAAAATCACATTTTTCGTCATGGCGGATCCAGATGGTGATCCGATCAACACCAAAATTGAATCAGTTCCTCCTTTTCCCATGCTGAACATTTCCTGAAAATTTCATCAAAATCCATTCATAACTTTTTGAGTTATTTTATTCACAGACAAAATAATAATAAGAGTAGTCATCATACACTGTATTAATAATGGCATGTCATTTAGAACAGATTTGTATGGATTTTTTTTTTATTTCCATTCAAGCTGTTGTAATTGGCCAACAATGCAAACTAATCAGACTTAGCCAAAACAGTCTTAAAAAACAGATTTGTACCCACAATAAATTAATTCCTTAATCTTGTAATCGGTGTAGCAGATACAGTCAAGTCAAGTTTTAATGTCACTTTAGCCATATAGAAATATTCAATGAAATGAAATCTGGTTCCCCTGGCTCTGTTTTGAGGTGAATATTAAACTTAAATATAATGAAAGAGAAACACATTTAAGTATCAGAGGTAATGTATGAAAGAAAGATGTGTATGATCTGAACTTCACAGTACTTAGAACAGAAAGTTTACATAAACAAGTAAATATATGAAATAAATCTACTAAATAAGACTTACAAAAATTACATAAACACATGCAATGACTTAATATACAATTTCCAATTGCAGGCCAGGCCTTTAAATTACAGTTGTATGTACTTTTACCTGGATGGTGTAATTTTCCTAATATAAACACTAGGGACAAAAACATATAGTTTTACTTGTCGTCAAAGATAAATGTATATATATATATTTTTTATTTTTCTTAAGACTGATGCAGCACAAAAAAAACAATCAAAACAATAATGTACTCAAATGAATTGTCTGAAATCAGTTTCATTTATGGTTTCGACTATGTTAACCCCGATAAACGACAGTCCTCTCATCCATTATGAACATGGAAAATTATTGTGCTTTTTTCATTTGTTTGAGGTTTTGTTTTCAATTATCAGAGGCATAGTATACAAAATCTGCTATATAGAATTTTAAAATCTGAAATTACAGATATAAATCGTTTAATTCATGAACATGACTTAAGTTCAAGAAATAAAAAATACAAAAAATAAAATAAGCATCATAATTTGGTAGATGTGTCAACTTTTGGAATACAATGAAACAGAATCAAATTTAATTACAGCAATTTACATGAGTTTAATTGTGTCTTTGGAAATGAGGAACATGTCAGTGATATAACGTCAACAAAAGAGTAAGAACAATATGTGTCTTGTGTCACCTATGGCCAGAACTGAAGCTGGTGAAAATATCTGATGAGGCGAGTGAATGATATAAAATAATACAATATATCAATAACATTGCGATGATAAAATATCAAGGTCTTTTTCAAGTTTGTGCACTTCAGGGATAGGTGCAAAATTATCTTCTTAACAGGATATTAGGGTTAAATTTAACATGTATCTTTAAAGTTTCACATTTTGAAATATCACACAGCCCTCAGTGCTTCTCCCTCAGCCAAAAGCTTAAGTGCCACCAGATTAAGTAAGTATTCTTCATCCATAAGTCACTCTTCATCGCTCTTGCTGGTTTATCCTTTAATGCCTGCTGTGAACACCAGTGACCAACATGTCCGAGCCTCCATCCACATCCCATCTACGTCCAGCGTAAGGGATCTCTGAGTCTTTGTGAATGAAGCATTACACAGGACGGGCCGAGAGATTAGTAAGAGAAATATCATTAAGCCTTCACAGATCAGAGGTTCAAAGAAAATGGGGCCATTAAAGACTAGGTTAAGCCTGAAGGAAAGCATTAATCTAATGTCGGGTTGGAGAGAGAGGATGAGAGAGAAAGAAAAAGGGAGAAATCTGACACACAAGTGAATACTGGAAAGGCTCAGAATTATATTACTCCCAATTACAGAACTACAGGGTTAAAAACACTGCTACTTTACAGGAGAGTTGCTCAGAATGACAATTTATGATGTAAACTCTTATGAATATATCACCCTCTGGTCATTTAGTGGTGTCTGCATATGCTCTCCAATGTTGTTCCATAGTTCGTGACAGTTATAATCTAAACTTGTACTTGTTATTGAGAAACTTCTGAAGCCAAAAGTTTGCAGATGAGTGACCTATTTAAGCTTAAAGGTAAACCCTGTAACAGCTCAAGAGATATTTTTACAGTGACATTGGCATTAAAGAGTTTTAAGTAAGCTCTTAAGACCCCATCAAAAGCCGTGCTCTTAGAGGGGGGTCTTATGAACTGAAAGTTTATATTAGCCTGTATTGGCGTGGCTTAATGAGTTATCAGTATTATGATTCGCGTCTTTATGGTCTGAGCTAAGGTTGTTGAGAAAACCTACATAACAACAAAAACTAGATCCTCCAATCATGTTTGGTCAACTGTAATGAAAGTTAATACAGCTGATGAATGAATGGTTAACTTCATGAAGCTAACCATGCCGTGCAGCAAATAACTATTTGGCTTTACAGCACCTCCTGTGTGTAACAAAGCATTTGCAAAGAGAAAATGTTCATACTTAACATGTGACTCTTTTATCAACACATGACACAGAAACTTTGACAATTAAATATCCTCACTGCGTTGTCTTTTGCATGAAGCTACAGAGTCACAGAGTCACATTTGCACTTTTATTATATTTCAATATAAATGTGGACGGGGCTGAACAATATCTGAAAAAATAAATTGTTACAAATAAATATCCAAAAATGATATCATAGATAACTATGGCATTTTTATGTATTTGAATTAAAACAAAAGTCAAAGTATTTTCTGAATAGTGTCCTCCTCCCATTACAGGTTTGCAGCTCTCTGACAGCCATACAGACAAATGCATGCACACACACATGTACTGTAGAAGGAGGAAAAGTGGAGAGAAGGTGGAGCAACTTTTCATAAAGTTAGTGTATGAACTTGCCGCTTTTATTGTAACTTGGAAGTCAGTGGCTATGTTTACATGTTTCCATATTCGGGTTGAGGTCAATATTCTGATATCCAAAACATTCGGTATAACCCATTTACTTGGGTGAGCAAACAGGGTTATTCCTGTGTACATGGTATCCTGATCAAAACAGCGATACACGGACAACACCTTGACACACAGAGAACATCATGACAAAATGCACATCATTTCTGCTTCTTCTTCCTCTATCCAATAGTAACAATGACAACAGCAGCAGCACAGTGGATAATGAGTAACCTGGAGCAGGTAGCAGTCGCCTTCATTTGCACTTCGGTGCTGGTACTGACAATATTCTTTGTCAATATTTTCAATGCGATAAGAAAATGAGCAGAACACAAATTAATGTTCCTTTTGATGGGGATATCCCGCTAAACGTATAAATGATCAAATATTCAGGTTAGAAAAGGTGTGACCCAGGAGTGATTTCAGGATTTTAAAAAACTGGAATATGAGTATATTCCATTTTTTTTGTTTTATTTAGTTATTTGTGTTTGCATGGCCTTGAGCAACCAGGTTATTGATAATATTCCAGTTATGAAAGGAATAATGACTGCATGTAAATGTAGCCATTGATCTATAACAATGTAAACAAAAGTCAAGCCTACATGACAAACCCCATGATTATATTTTGAAATTGCACAAAGATTTTAGCCTAGCATTTTCTAGCCTTCCTGGTAACTCAAAGCTCTTTTACACCGCACGTCTACCCATTTATTTCTCATCACTCATTTGCTCTCCCATTCACTCATTGATTGTTGAAGTTTCATTGTAAGTTGCCCATCAGCATTTACTAACACATCCTCACCCTTTCATACCCATTTGCACACCATAATGCAGTAACAGGAGCAATTTGGAGTCTTGCCCAAGAACACATCAACATGTGACTGCTGTGTCTGGGCTCAAACCTGCAATCTCCAACTGGTGGTAGAGCATACTACCAGGCTAAGCCACCAAGCCCCAAAATGAAACAAAAGCCCACTGTCCAGAGCTGCCTGTGACTTATTCAACTGCTTGTTTGTGCCATTAACAGACTATTAAGTGGTGTTTACATAACATTTTCAGCTGAAAAATGGGAGTTTTCATTGTGTTTTCACCTTCCGTTTACATGAGATCGGTGCTCAAAGTGCCTGAATCTGCAATTTTTGAAACCAGGATCCAGTTTTGAAAACGTATTGTCATTCGGCTTCCTGTAAAGGGGACTCAGGGTTTCAGGGTGAAATGCTGACGTCACCGCATGTAGAGTACTCTTTCACATGAAGGGTGCATGAGTATATCATGAACAACCACAGCTTTGGCCATTTCCAGAGCAACATGTGTGCTGCTTACCGTGCTCGGTTTCTTATCCAGACAAAACTATCCAGACATCTACTGTTGTCCAGTAGATAAACTACTGCATCCATTCATCACTGTTGTTTGGGAAAAGTTTTTCTTCACCAGCAAGCGTACGTGTATTGTAACACCACTGTTTCTCTGAAAACCTACATTGCCATCTACTGGACTGGCATGCACACTACAGTGTTTTCAGTCAATCTCATGTCTTTGTGTGGACACGGATCATTTAGAAAACGCAAAGGAAAACCTTTCTGTTTCTGGTGAAAACGTTATATAATCGTGTTCTTAGTTCACAGTGATAAGTGAAGGCTCCACAAAATTGTCAAGATACAGGGAATAGAAACGACAAATATACACTTATAAATATACATATATACATATTATACATAAACTTCCACTATCCATTATCTTTGCTACTTGTTCTGTTCAAGGTCAGCAGGCTGGACCCTATCGAATTATTATCTCTAATTAGTTTCTCCAAATAATTTCTAAACATTTGATTGTTGGCATCAGCAGGTAAAATTTCTGCTGATAGCCACAGGTGATATTTTGACCATACCTATCAACAATATACTGAATATCTCATAAAAATAGAACACAACCCATGTCCATTCATTTATCCATCCATCTATCATCTATACTTCTTGTCCCTTTCAGGGTCATGGGGCTTGGAGCCAGTCCCATCTGAGATTGAGTGAGAGGTGGGATACACCCTTAAACCAGCAAGGTAAGACAACAGAGATAGATAACCATTCACACACACAGTCACACCTTGGGGCAATTTGGAGTCACTGGTTAATGTTGGTCTGTGAGAAGAAACCAGAGTACCTGTTGAAACCTGTATGCATCTATGAGGAGAACATGCAAACTCCACACAGAGAGGCCCTGAAAAACTCTGGCAGTCAAACCATGCACACTATCTGCTACAGCACCATGCAGCCTGAAAACGAAGTTAACCAGAGCACTTTTACTGTATGTGCCAATAAAGGTGCTTTGAGTTAAAGATAAATCAACAAATAATGAGACAATCGTGATAATTATTTGTCTTCTGCGATTTTCATTGGTAATCAAGAACTAAGGATGTGTTTTGCACTCTAGTGTATTAAATAATAGAAGCTTGAGTGCTTTGAGTTGTAAAAAGTTATTGCCAAATAATTATACACAGCATATAAGTGAACTCTGGCATCTCATGATGAAAGCTGAGCAGACAGGTTTTTCAGTGCCTCTCATCTCCGGTTTATTCTACCAATAAAGACTCCTGATACTAAGAGCTACAGAGGGCTTGTGTTCATTTGTGCTGAATCTGTACTTGGCACTTATTCTCTAATGACATCAATGCCATGGATTGAGGATATTTAGATGTTTAAAGAGCGATAACGCCAAGCTGCCAGACTGTGATGATGTCAGTTTGGCGATGGTAGCGAGCGTGTAAAAAAAACAATGACCCACGTGGAAATCCATGCTGCATCAGTGTCCAAAACTGCAAGTATCAGGACAAAATTGCATTTTTTTTGGCTTCATCTTGTAGCACATGTTCATGTTACACAAAGATGGACACATGTTGATGTCATTTGAGGAAGTCCCAGCTGAATTGAGCTTCCTAATAAGAGCAGAGCCAGACCAGCAGCAGTGTATTGTTTTACTTTATCCCCTTCTCTCCTGACAGCACAAAACACACAGAGCTTCATCGCTCTGGTAGCACAAAGACGGGCATCCAGTGGCACACCGCAACACCCAGCGGTGCCAGAGAGCCTCACCCACCAATCATAGCATTCATTTCTCTTGTCTAGAAACTGTAAATCTTCTCCTAAATCTCCTCTCTGTTAAGCCCTTTGTAGTATCCCGATTTCTTTCTCCTTCTGGAAGATACATTTAGCAAAAATTGATGAATTCCTGCCCCCACTTCACCTCACTGTCACATGCTTTTGCTTAAAAATCATTATAAAGGCTGTAAGAGGTATGGATGTTAAGTATGCTATTGGCAGCACAGTTCATCATGATCTATAAAGGCTGTATTTTCATTTAAGAGCCTCCTCAGATTTCAAATGCACAAGACCTTCTGTGTATCAGCTCATCTACATCTGCTCTGCATCTCTCCTTACTGTAAATATTGAACGCTCATATCTACACTGTCATCATTACTCTAAAACGACTTCCAACTGTATTAGTGTTGCAGGCAGAAAGCACCACAAATTCCAGGAGCACTTCAAACAGGAGACAAGCAGGTTCAATGCATCATGGCTCTTAATAGCCACTTAGGGAAATGGTTGTAAGAGGCAGCAAGAGTTTTCAAACAAATGGATGAATGAGCGAGTCAGTAAATCACTTCCTGGATCTATAAAGTATTTCACATCTGAAAAGATTACAAGAATGAAATGTTGATAATAAAAAGTTTTACAAAGACAATGAACATCATTTTAGTTTCCAGAGCAAGTCTCTGTATGAACATAGCTGGACGGTGTTTGCAGTTTAGATTTGGCCACAGGGGGCAGTATATACTGGGCATTAACACAGAGACTGGGCCTTCAGTCCACAAGGATACTTTTTAAACCTTGCCCACCCATAAATCACCTCAACAACCACATTAAACTAAATAAGAAAAAAGGTGAATATCTCTTGAGTTTAAACACTGTGACCTGTCATGGTGTGTTTTGTAAAATAAATCCTTTTAGAGTAATTATCCAACAATTCCAGGATCTTCTCTGAGGTTTGATCATGACAATAGATCAGAGTTTGTGCAACAGTTTACACCTTCTGCTCTATAAGAAACTTTAACTCTAAATCAGCTGTTAACTTTGTGTGATGCCAGAACTACATCGATGCCATACAACAAATAATGTGAAACTTTTATAGGTTTATCCTACATTCATTTGTCGATTGGTTGATGATTGCAAAAGAGCTGATAATGATTTTGTACTGATACATCAACGCGTTCCTAGTTTCACAAAATTAAAACAGTCCATCTTAAAAGTGTGTAACAAAACATAATTGAGCAACAGAATCAATATTTAGTATCAGTCTGTGAAAAATTCCTTCTTCTGAGGTTAAAATGGATGCTTTGAGATCATCTCCAATAGAAAAACCTTGGTTTTCGCAGCTTCAAGTGAACACTCAGGAACTGTCTTTCATTTTGCAATTCAAACCAAGTTCAATTTTTCCTGACCGGGACTGCCACTTGCCTTTGACATATTTCTTTTGAAGAAAATATTGTAAACCTGCTGATTCATCAGGCAAAGAAATAAAAAGAAAAATATTTTTTAAAGTCTATTATGGCAGTTATTAGTAATTTAACTTGACTAAATTCCAAGTAAAAGATCTGCCTCTAAACTGAATGATAGTCTTCGTGAAGTACTCCACAGTGTAGCCCTTTTCAAGGTGGAATAATTCATTGTAAAAATTAAGGGAGACAGTCATTTGACCATGAGATCATCATATTTGTGGATCATGTTCCACAAGAATGCACTGTAGTAAAGGAAAAAAAATAGAAGAAGAAGAAAAAAAGGTTCAGGAAACATTTCACGGTAACTTGGAATGTTTAAATTGTGAGAAAACTACTTAAAGACAATCTGAATCAAACCAAAAGCTCTAGTTCTCAAACCAATCATGTGCTTAGAAGTTGGCCTGACTATGCCTGACCTAAAAGTAGTTGTTTTAAGTGTTGTCAACTTTAGTTAAGAAATTAGAACAACTTTACATAAAAAACTTCTCAAACATAGTTAAGATAATGACTTTAAGATTATAGCACAACAAAATGTTTTATTTACTGAAAAATGTATTTTATGTAAGCAATTTTAAGTTTTTGTTATCACAGCAGTATACACTTGAGTCACTCACAATGCAATATGGTATTTGGGAAAACACACAAGTGTGCTACATAGCACGCTTCTCATACGAAAGCAAAAAGTTTTGCTCCCACTGGCTCTGTGTGCTCCCTTTTCAATCAAATTACTCTTATGAAACTACCTCTGAAAGACAGAACAAAAGGTCAAGTGAGCTTCATTCTGCACCTACAACTTCCACAATAAAACATTGCATATATGAGTGAATATTAAGGACTGAAACTAGCCTGTGTCTTTCTGAAAGTCAGTGTGAAGCAGAAGCTTTTTCAATGGATTAACCAGCAAGAACAATGTTTACTCCAGCTGAGAGAGAGAATCCAAACACTAGCTGAGACGGAACAAAAAGTGAACAGTCTCACTGCAAAGCTCATTCAGTGCAGTGGGGCAGCAGATTCAGGCTGTAGGTTTAATGTTGTTGTTAACTGTCCCTTTAAGATACAGTAAAGTGAGTTAATTCAGCCACCATTGATCAGCCCTGAATTACACACACTCACCTTAATCTCAGTCACTGTTTTCCTAGGGAATTCCTCTTTCATCAAAAATCACCTATGATGAGGTCAAGTGGCAGATTTAAGAAGTTTTGTTCTGTGTACATGCTGATAGTCACATCAACAGACATGTTATGTCCGTCACGGAGCCTGAGGCAGAGGCCTGTCACTGGTGTGTTGTTCGAAAGTCAAACAACACACCAGATTTTGTGTTTCAATGCATAATTCACTGTAAGATCTGTCTGATATCACCTTCAGTAGTGAGAGAAACGACAACTGTGCATGCAGACTGCACATCTCCTGCATGCAAAACTGCACGGGCTTCAGGTGATGCTGCTGCTGTCACAGATATACCAGCACCATGTCTCACACAGGCACTCATTCACATGAGGTCAGTCTAAAGAGAGGGCACTCCTGTTATCATGCTATCAGCACCAGTGTTCTTGGTACTGAAAAAGTTGTTTACAGACCGCTGATAACAGACATGCTACTGACTTTTTCCTTTACAGCTGCAGGTAATGGATGAAAGTGAAGTCTAATACCCCCACCCTATGAAGTTTTTCACCAGCTTGAGAGTTTCTTGGATTTTATTTAAAAAAAAGACTGTGTTTGAGGACACTCTTACCAGTACAAAATTTATAGCAACAACAAGTGGGTTACTCTACCATCCTAGTCACACACCATAACTGTGCAGCAAATTAAATCACAACATAAAGAGAGGGGAATGCTTGAGGGTCTTCTGCGCTCCTGCATCAGAACAACTATTCAGCTCTTCATGGGACATTCAGAGCTCAGAGTGATTAGCTTTGATTTTAATATGATTAGCTAAACATGCATATCTTTAGTCATAAAAAAACAGGTCAGTGGCAAAGTCTGAGAGAAGGTGTCAAGGAAAAAGGTAAGAGATGTGATCAATGACCCTTTACTCTGAAAACACTGGGATCACTTGAATCTCCCAGTGCAAAGCAATAAACTAAGAAAAGTCAAAAGTAATGTGAGAAAATCGCATTCTATCATTATTTTGCCCATGTGCAGTGAATGTGTTTTGTTCAATAGAATGTTAAAGATAATTGAATCTTTTTGCCATCTTAGCTAAAACAGAAACTTTTCAGGCTGAGAGAGACTGTCCTCTCTCTCCTCTGCAGACAAGCTGTGCTAATGGCACCATAAACTTTTGGCCTAGATATGATGAGTTTAAGGCTGGCAGTGTAGATTGCCGAGGGAAAAATGGTTACAAGTTAAAACAAGACTGAGCTAGCAAGTGTTTTTGTGACCTTAAGTTCAATTTAGTGAGTAAAATAGCCCTGCTGGGCCTGAATTCTGACAAGTGATCAGTCATAACAACAGTAGCAAACTACTTTTGCCAAAGACAATCCTAAGACCAAGTCAACACAAAACATGTCAATAAAAAGTATCCTTCTTCACGCATTTTACAGTATCTTATGAGTCCATAAAAGTTTATTTAAATCAGTACCTAATATTGACAAACAGATGAACTACGAATGGAATATTCTTTCACAAAATTACCCAGGTTTATTTGAAAGTAGTCAGATTTCATAGACACAGAAAGAGAAAACACAGATAAAGCTGTGTTTTTAGAAATACCTGGCTCTAAACGGACATAGTCTGAAGCACAGATTACTTTTTTCAAAATGAATTCTCGCCACAGTGTTTAAGAACCATTGGTAGTGTGAATCCATTCACTGTGTGTGTTGGTATGAGAAATATGTATTACAGAGAGCGTTGGTGTGACAGAGGTGTGTGTGCATTTTTGTGAAGTATGTGTCTGTGCTTGAAACGTTCCCAACAAAAAAGCATGTAAATGTGCAGAGCCTGTGCAAACTCTCACTACTTCAAACTTAAAACCGAAAACAAACTAAAATTAAATGTTTATGTATTGCAACATCTCCAGCATCTAGCTTTATTGCTGAGTTAGTCTCACACACACAAAGTCTCTGTCCATGTACAAGTTAGTTAGAAGGTTATGTTTTTGCTAGCATCTGTTAATTTGTGTGTCTTCCTGTCAGTATGTGAGCAAACAACTTAAAAAGTTCTTCACTGATATGGATACAATTTTGCTCACCGCACAAGGAAGAAGTGAGTAGATTTTGGTGGTGATCCAAATCTGTATGCTGATCTAGCAGTGTCTTTAAGGATTTCTTTAAACTGACAGATAGTGAAGTGGCTTCATTCTCACTAATAACTCAGACAACAATGTTAGAAATGTGTTGGTGAAGAGTTTGTGCTCTCCTAACACTTAAATTTATTCTTTGATTAGGTCAGCATATCGATGCCAATGTTAGGCCTTTTGTCATTTAATTTTTTTTCATTGTTAATTACTTTTCTTTTACTTGAACTGTCTCTCCACCTCTAGTATTTTGCCAAAGCAGAGACAAACAACAGAAGATCAATTTAAATTGGGGCAAATCTTAAATTCAAAATCTGATACCCTTACAGCCCTAAATTGTTGTGAAATACAATATGCGGAGGTGTGTTCTTTTTGGGACACCAATGCCCGAACAGTTCAAACTATTTCTCTGGAGGGAAAAACATCCAGCCTGTTAAATAATTCAGCATACCTTCTTACAGACTAAATTAACATGCATGTCCATTGGCAGTTAACTAAGACTGTAAACTCCCTGGTGTATTGCCATAAAACTCTGGCATATGTCTACCCTGCAGACACACTTTACATGTAATTGCAGCACATCTTATTTCCATGTTTCAAACACACCTAAACACCCCTGCAGTCATTATTAATAAAAAAGGAATGGTTCATTTTAGTGGTTAGACACCCCCACTAGACTGCTGTGCACCATTTTACCAAATCACAACCCAAATCCAAATTTTCAGGGTCAGAATAATTCACTAAAAATGTAAGAATGAATCCAAATACCATCACTACTCACTTGTGATAAGAAGACAGCACCCTCTTCCACAGCCATGCTCACTTTCTGTCCCCCTTTCTTTCCCTCCTCAGCGAGTGGGAGAGTGAAACCTGAGCTCTGAGTGGCCAGCAAGCCAAGCAGCCAAACATCCAACCAGTCATCTATTCATCCAGTCTGTCAGTCAGTCATTTAGCTCTGTCCTTATCTTCACCTCGACAGTCCACATCCCCACGTGGAGGAGAAGGGGAAGGAGCAATTGTCTCAGGTGACAGATGAAAAAAAATAAAAGCACACCAATAAATCCTAGAGGTGGCGGTAGTGGATACAACAGTTCCTCCCGCGGTCTGGACATCAGATGGAGGGATGAAGGAGGAAAGAGAGGGGGGAAGATATGAGAATGGCAGGTGGGAAGAAAGGAAGAAAAGGAAGGAGAGGGGTCTAAATTACGAGTCTCCAGCGGTGGGTAAACAAAGCGCAGAGCATCTCGCCGTCTTTCATGCCGCCGGAAGGACACGCAGGCTAAATCCCTTCTGCTACGCCCTCTTCTCTCTCTCTCTTTTTTTTAAAATGTGTCAACGAGCGTAAATCCCCACTGCCTCACAGAAAGCTGCCCCTTGCCCCAGAAAGCACCTTCAAACGGGGGGAGGTGGGTTTGGACTTACCATAATTGCCGAGTCTTCTCCCTCCCTCTCTACATCCTTCTTTTTCTTCCTCACCTTCATTTACTCTGGTGGGGTGGGTGGGTGAGTACGTGGGAGAGGTGGGGTGTTTCTGTCAGTGTGATCTTGATATCCAAGGTTAGGGGACACAGACTGAAAATAGCAGCTGAAAGAAATACTTTAGCTAAAATGACACGACTGGGATGTGTCACCCCCCACCCTCTTCTCTCCTCTCTTGTTATCCCACCCACTCTCCCTCCCACCCATTCTCTCTGGTTTACTCTCCCTGCCTCCCCGGGTCTCTGCCAGCACGGCGCTCTTTATTGTCATCCTGCTTATCAGCTTTTTTTTTCCACGAACAAAGACCAGCGTGAGTGTTGTGGGTTAATGTCCACGCTTGGCTCGTCGGGCTCTACCTGGATACAAGGAAGCAAACACACACATCTCAAAAGCAGAGTGTACGTTTGGAGGCGGGGTTTTAAATCCAATAATAATTGAGAACAACAATAACGCCAGATGCTATTTTGGGGCGAATGGAAAGGGGAAAAAAAAAAGAGGGGGCGCCCCAAATGCTCAGTGGGGACACTTAAACAGAAGATTAAGGGGGCTTTTACTTTGGTATTAGGGACACCCTCTGTCCTCCCACCTCTCACCCCTCTGCAACCACGCCCCCCGCTGCAGTCAGCTGAGCGGGAGGTGGGAATGAGGGGCTCACTCCTGCTAGTTTCTGCGCAAAAATCAAGCTCATAGTTGCAGCCAACAGAGCTGTGTGACATCGACCAAAAGTCACATCTTGATTTTTTTAGCTTAATGGTTCACATTATATAAGTCATTCTTTTCTTTAAAGAAATAACAAATGCTGCCATAATGCGTATGTCTTAAATTTTCAAATGATTCACATAAACATCACATAATGAGCTCATATTTTTACTTAATCAGTCTCTTATATTAATATTTGATGACTGCTATGGTATGCTCACAACCACTACTGTTAAAAAAGGTTTCATACATGACAGTGCTGTATTTTCAGTCTATTACAGACCACTGTTATAGCTCCTCCACCAGACTCCCCTCCTTACATGTCCCCAGTCTGCTCTGATTGGTTTACAGATTAACTCTGTGGTTATTGGTTGGTTCAGTACTACTCTGCATCATGTTGTCAATCACTGTGCGTTCATTTTAACTTCTCTGCTCTACAATGGACTCTCTACCACGAGCCAATGGGCTTAAACTGATGACGAAACAATGGTAGGATGTCACACTGGTAGGGCATCATACCCCAAAGTATATTTTCAAACCACATTTTCCAGGAAAAAAAAACTAGATTCAATTATCGTAGACGTCATGTAAGAGAGAGATGGATGTCCTCAAACTTTCATATCTCAAGTGCTCCATTTGCAAGGCAATGTCTCATGTTAAAAATAAAGCAGCTGTCCTCTGCATGTACTATCCTGCACTCCAGTACTCCAAGATTATCTGTGAGATATTTCACCTTGTCTGCAATAGTTCTTCACCCCATCCCCTGCTAATCTACAGCAGTACTGTCCGCAGCACCAACATGGAGGGAAAGAAAGATTGGGGAAATATTACTGAAGTGGAGAAGTCTAGATGGTAAATGAAAAAAAAGAAGCTCTGTGATTCACATTCAAGATCTCGAGCAGGCAGCAGTATGACGCATTTGCTGAGAATGCCAAAACAGGTGGCAAAAAGTATGCCTAATCCTTCCTATATTTTCACCACAAAGTGCTGTAAGATGACGATGTAACATGCTGAGCTGCAGCGCCAAACATCAAGCTTATGCAGCCCTCTGCATTAAAATAACCCTACTTTAAGCTTCATTAACCTGCTTTTTGATTTTGTTGTTTTAATTTGGAAAATGATATTTAGGTATATATTAAATATCACCAGTCAGCAAAATGTATTGAGATTAAAACTTTGGTCCATATCACCCAGTACTATCTGATACAACTCAACAGATGAACTTAGAATACAAAAATGGACAGTGTGACCCTTTTTTACCTTCTGCCAGGCATCCTTACCATCCAGGTCTGTTATAGTATATTTTATATTTTTTTTGTAGGAAACACTGATATTGATACTTGTTTGATACCATTACAAAAGAAACAGAAATCCATGACACTCATTATTGAATGAAAAATCTCACATTCACACACTACCTGGTTTACAAACATTGCAATATTTTAGTTAATTTAGCTTGTCATGATTCCCTGTATGCTTTAATACCATGTGTTTCAAAATAATAAGGCCAGTTATTAAAATAAACATTATTCCTGTATATTCTAAAAATCCAATGCCCTAAACCAAGCAATGGATTTGTTTCTCTCCTTTAAATAACACACAGGAGAAAAGCTGGATCTGATTATCTGTGAGAGCCGAGGGTCAAAGACATCTAATGTGAAGCATAACATGGAGCATAACTACCATGACCAAGTGAAATGTTTGATGTTGGGCTATTACACCTGAACTGATGCTAATAGATCTGATTATCTTATCTCACAAGACCACCAACAAAGACCTAAACCTTTTATTGCCTTAGGGAAGGCACAGTCTTTTCCGACTATAAAAGCAAGATAGAGTGTAAACGTTAACCAGCGCTACAAGCCTTTGGGAAATCTCAACCCTTCCAAGGGACCACAAAATCAATCAGGGGTCATTAGATTATTAGTTGGGAAGGGAAGAGGCAAACTGCACCACAACAATTGACTTAAAATAATTCTGTTTATATTTTGTTGTGTTTTTAACAAAAGACATTTCCAACCGATCTGAGAAATTAAGCCAACATGTTAGATGAACTTTTCTCCTGTAGTGGCTATGAAAAAGCAGCTATAAAGTGAACTTTTATAAAAGGTGTACTCAGATCTTTACCTGCTTTCCTGATGTGAAACCATCGTAGCGGTTCATTAACACAGTGCATGCGCGATGGCTGATTCTGGCTAGCTCCTGTCCCAACACTACACCTTTCAGACCAGGTGTTTGCTCACTTTGACTGCATTTCCCCGCTGTCACAGCCTCATCTCGCTTCAAAAGTTGTACCACAATAAGAGCTCTAAATAACAGATCTTAAAAATTTTCTTGGCTTTGACTGTGAAAGATCATATAAATGAAAGGGCAAAGAGTCAAGTGTTGAACAGTGAATTTGAAACTGTAAAAAATAAGAAATAGAAGGCTCAAGAAGAACAAGAAAATGTCTCAAATGTCTTAATTCAGCGTGAAGGTAACCTTTGAAAACCACAAAACAAAGGCGTGCTGTACCGACTGAGAAATGACAAACTGGGCTTTTACTGTGAAAGGCATTAACAGGTTATCTTGAATTTATCTTGTTTGAGACATAGTCTAACTCTGTAGACTAACATTTCTGTTGAAAAGGCTTTTGCAAAGATATGATTGTGGAGTGCCTTTAGATTTTTGGCTTGATCTCTGGTGTGCTCTGGGGGAAAAAGTCTAAAAACCATGGACTTGATGACTTAGTAAATGCAGATGAATTGTTAACAGAGCAAGGCATTAATAAAGTTGGTTGGACTATTTTTGGTTGAAGAGGACAACTGAAGGGAGGCAGTTGCAGTGGATTGAACAAATAATGTTTGCTGAAAAATTGCATATTTAATGTTATGGATGAAATACAGCAGGTAAGTTATGTCTTTATTTTTTTTGCAATAGACTGCCTGCCTATGACTCTAACATCTTCAGCAGCAGTTTTGTCAGATCTGATTTCTTGAAGGAAAAACAAATGCATGCTACAAACTTTACATAAAGTACTCTAAGAGTAGAGAAAATGTCATCTATCCCTGTCAATCATGTTTCTTTGACTGTGTGGGTGCCACAATTGTGAATACAATTAAAATTCAAATACTCGTACAGCTCTAATATCAACCTGAATATTCCTCTGTTATTAGAAGAGCTCTTAGTGACTCTTAAAAAGCAAAAACCTCCATCATGTAGACGTTGTTTTTGTGGAGACGCTGCTGTTTATGCAGTAAAAGGAAATGATGACTATAAAATCATACACGCAGATGAACACATTCACACCGGCAGAACAAACAGTCACATGCAGCCATTCATGCCTCAGCCGCTGCCTCACATTCTGTCACTGTTCCAGAGGAATGGCACCAAAGCATTGTGGGTAATTTCCAGCGCTATCAACTTTCAGATGAGAGATAAAGAGAGTGAGGGAGTGTCCGAGAAACTGAACGGGAGAGAGAGCGAGCAACAGAGGGAGTGACAGATGCTCTGTACCAGAAGAGACCGGCTCAGCGTGTGATTGGTGGATCAGAAGCTCCTCCGTGCTAACGCTGCAGAGGACAACCCGCCTTGGAAACAGCATGGTTACCATGGTTATGAGGGGAGGTTACAACAGAAGAGGATGGAAGACGAGCCTACTTATAGAAAATTATCTCTATTGACACAGTTATGCACACACATACACACAGAGATACACAATATTGCAGACATTGGTGTGGGTGCGCCAAAAAAACACAATATGGCTCAATGAATGATCAGATTAATACACTGAGAGTTGAAATATTTTTATTTCAGGGGTATTTACACTGTTGACCATTTTCCTTCCCTTTGTTCTCTTCCTTGCTATTCCATTCCTCTCTGTCTACCTTTACTTCTTTTTGCCTTCTCAGTTCATTGCCTTGCTACTGTTACTATCAGCCTTTTTCAATATCCTGCCCATTGATCTCTTTTCCCTTCTTTTTCTCTGTTTTTCTTACTGCCCCTCTTTTTTTCTTCGTCATTTTTTTTTCCAGTGATGTGCAGTATTAAAAATTGTTATCAGCAGTTAAAATGTCTGCTAGTAGCCACAGCTAACATCTCTGTCATACTATTCAAAAATATAAAACATATCTCACACTAGGGCTGCCACCTTACATCCAGTATTTGAAAATCCCCTTTTATCATGGGTGTATAAATCCTTACTCTAACTGTAAATAAACATTTGAACATAAAATAAACAGCTCAACTGCACATTGGGGTGCCTGGAGCAACAAACCACCAGATCCAGCAGAGGGCTATCCCAGCGCAACCTGATTGGTTAATCTTCTCTTCAGGCTCAACAACAGCTGCATGCAGTCCGGAAATCAACAGAAGAGGAATACACCACAAGAATAATGTGGACTGCAAAGCCACGCTGCGCTGACAATAACAACATTGACACATCAGAAAAGTGCCGTGTGGAAGCACTTTGGGTTCCACTGTGTATAGATTATGTGCAAAGGAACTGGTGCACTCTGAAAAATCTGCAGGTCTATTACCTGGCCTTCACCCACAGCAGTCTAGAGCCTTGTCAAATGCTCAGCCCAGAGCTTCCAGATGCACTGAAAAAGACCATCAGGTATATAACCAAATATCTTTGAATATGTCTGGTTATTAGTATAGATGCTTGAAAACCGATCAAGTTTGAGGTATGGGTTAAATGACAGCCCTATCTCATATATCATCCATAATATTAGCAAAATTTACACATTAAACATGTTTTAACTTATGTTCATCCATCCATCCAGTATCTTTACCCCTTATCCCTTTCCTGGTCATGTGTGGTTGGAGCCAATCCCAGCTGACCTTAGACAAGAGACGGGGGGGGGTCAAACTGATCCAGTAAAGGGCCACTGTGACTGCAGGTTTTCATTTCAACCAAGCAAGAACACACCTGGCGCACATTATCCAATCAACTGGATCGTCTTTACACAGTTGATTTGTTGGATCAGGTGTGTTCTTGCTCGGTTGGAATGAAAACCTGCAGCCACAGTGGTCCTTTACTGCATCAGTTTGACACCCGTGGGGTACATAAACCAGTCGCCAGCCAAATCACAGAGCCACACACCTAGTCACACACTCACTCACACCTAAATGCAACTAAGAGTCAACAGTTAACCCAATGGGTATGTTTTATGTCTGTGGGAGGAAGCTGGGGTGCCCTGAAAGAATGGGGAATATGCAAACTGTGCAAACACAGAAAGACCCCTCACTGACCGACACAGGGTTCAAACCATCAACTGTCTTGCTACGAGGGACACTCACTACCTACTGTGACACTTATTTTTAGTAAATGTGTAAATCTAAAATCAATTGAGTATAATCACTACTGGACCAAATATCGTTGTTCTTGCATTACATCTGTTCATAACACAAAGACAATCAACACATTATTGTCATTGTTGATTTTGTAACAGAAGACTTTGTGTGCTTTGCACCCATTCGTGAGCGCTTCTGTTTGACTTTCTTTCTTCCTGCCCTTTCTTTCTGTCCATTTCATAGTTCGTCTTCTCTCCACTCTTTACTTTATTCAGTCATTTCTATCCCTTCTCTATTTTCCCTTTTTCTTTCCCTCTTGTTTTTTCTCTTAATTTCTTTCCATTTTTCTTTTATATTCATCTATTCAATCTTTCCTTCCCTCCCTTTCTCTGCCACATTCCTTTTACTAATTACAGAAAAACATTACAGCACAATCATATCATCGGCTGTTCAATGATTGTTTTGTCACTGCTCATCTACTGATCAGTCTTTACTTACTTCTGCTGCACGTCCAGCATTATTCACTCACTGATCATTAAACAATAACTGTCTCCCAGGCCTTCAATATTTACTCATCCAATGCACTATGGCCATTAATGCATGCACAGCAGTATATGTAGTGTGAAGATTTCTTTATGCCCTTATGTAAATATGGATTTATTTTTCATATACTGTCAAGGTTTTGAAATGCTGCTTATTGGGATTGGAGCAAACAAATTTTTGTCATTTACTTTAATGCAATGACAATAAAGTGCCTATTCCGTATGCGGCTGTTTAAGCTAATGGTTTACTGTTCTGGTCTGGTCTTAATCTTATCGTGTAAAGAATGAGTTTGTGAGCTGCATCAAACCGTTTCTTACGGCCAAACCTGGTCATGTCTCCCCTGAAAGAGAAGTCTCTGATTTCTGTCTAAATTGAGGTAAAATAAATATAAATTAAATCATATTACAACATTTTCTTCTCTCCGTCTAATATCAATTATTATCTTTTCCTGCAGTCCTATTCTATTTCCATTACTTTCTTTTTTCAATATTTTATCCTTTGTATCTCCTTGTCTCTTTTTCTTTTAACTTTTCTGTCTTTCAAAATTTTTTTCCTTATTTTTTAAATTTCAGAATTCTTTCTTTGTTTTTGCTCTAATGTACTCCCCTTACTCTTTTACACCTGAAAATCTTTTTATTTTACGTTGTTTCCATCCTTTTGTTCCTAATTGACTGGTTGATTCTTCTGAGCTAGAGAACACCCAAAACCCTTTACAAAAAATATATCTTGATAATTATGATAAGCACAGAGTCAAAATTTGAGATTTAGCTTCGATTTAAAACTACTTAAACATCACACTATTTCTTATAAAGCACAATACATTATTTCATCAGCCCCAATATCCTCTATAAGTAACTCTGTCAGCCTGTTTCCAGCCAAAATTCTTGAAATGCATATGACAAGTATTTCTTTAATCCACAGCTGTCTTACAACGACATCAAAACCTAAACCAAAGATTTGCATATATATTCAAAAGGAATATAAATGGCTCTGGGCTTGTCTAATTGACTCCCTTCTGGATTTTCTTTCCTGGATTCACAAACATTAAACACCCGCTCAGCCTCCTCAGAGGAGCAGTGAAATATCACACTAGCCTCATTTTCCTGGGAGTCTCCTCTGTGAACGCATAACACAGCAGACAGATATTTATTGCTCCTGCTGCAAGGAGCATGCTCAAGGGCACAGCTCCCCTCTGTCACCTGGGACATGAAACTGCCAGGGAGGGAGGAGGGGAGGAAGTGAGGGAGCTGAGGAGGCAGGGAGGAAAGTGGGAGGGAGGAAGAGAGGAAATTAGGTGAAGTGCTGAATTAGGGCAGTGAGAAAATTTGCAAACCTCAGACATCATCATGAACAGTGTTTGAGTAAAATATATGTTCATCTGGCCATGTATAAAGCTATAAGATCCTCAAAATATAAAAACATTTCATGTAAAAAAAGGCATCTTGAATATCCTTACTTTTTCTGTATTTTATATGGTATAAGGAGAAAAAAAAATCAGCTGATTTACACTCAAAAATCATTTATCTGACTATCAGTCACTGGAGGGAATTTGTAAATATAAAGCTTTATCACTAGCAGTTATAACAAAAATCTATGTATTTTTTCTCTCAAATGCAAATAATGCTTGGATAAGCCAATTTGATGTTTTTAATTAAGCCAAACAGTGAGGGTTGAAGAGTTCGTTATTTTTCTCCATATGTATTGACTAATGCTTTATCTTACATTCTAATGGATCAAAAATAATAATAATTAAAAAGGTAATTACGGCAAATAAATTCCAAACTACTTACAACATCTGCTATTACTTGTAAAAAGAAAATATATAGCACTAACCCAAGGTTACATAGTAATTTTAGTTTTATACAATACATTATTCATGTCATTGTGTGTGCATCTTGGGCTAAATTACTTTCAGCAGATTCTGTTTTTTTTTTTTCTTCTTGTTTACAATTTCACTGTTTTCATTATACTTTGTGGGCTGTTTTCGTGAGGTGGAGGGCCATATGTGCCACCATCCCAACCAGCCCTGCCTTGGGTAGTAGTGAATTGAGCGGTCTTCTTAATAGACTTCTTGAAGGGCTTGTTACTGTACTCTTATTTGGGAAAAACAGACAGCACAGAGTCCTGTTTTTTCTCAGAAGGTAATTAACGTTACATAAATGATTGGTGCTATAGAGAGCACTGAGCAGCGAAGTTACATTTGTACATGCAACCTCCTTTAAAATCATTCTGACAGTAAAAAGTCTTTGTAAATGATATAATGAAGTGGTAAATAAAAGCATGATCAGACTTGCTGAAGAAACACAAGTACCTTATACATAAGATTTTCATACACAGGCTTCTTTACAACCCAGTGAGCACACAGTCCCTACAACTCCTTCAGACAAAGTCTCTGCTCTGTCTCAGACCAGCAGCAACATTGCTGACATCAGTGTTGCGAGAACCTGAAAGTCGTATTGGATTTGAACTAACTGACTTGTCAGCTGTTCAGATGAAATCTACACACAAATGCACCATGCTGGATCGATAGCTGTCCCAAAAAAGTCACCTTAAGACTGGCTCCAGGAAGGAAAAGGTGAGTCACAGAAGTGCACAGAGAGGAGTGAAAATAAAAGCAGGAGAAAAGATGGACGTAAAGAGTGAAAAAAAGTCAGTCCTTCTGCTGTGGGGCAAAATGTGAATTAACTGGGTACATGGCCAGCAAGGTGAATGCTGGAAAGTAAAGAGAAACAAACAGAATGCAATTATTATCAGCACAGTATTGGCAGATAATAGCTTAAAACGTGGATTATCATGTCAGATATGAGAGTTCCGGCAATATTAACAGGTGACATAACAGTACACATGTCAGTCATGAGTATCCCAAATGCTGGCTGACAGAATGTACAACTGTAATTCAGTGTATCAAGTTATCATCACTAAATGTTTACATTTAAAAATGATCAGTATCATGTAATAGAGAAGTAAATGTTTTCTTGCTGTGTATCTATTTCTAACACAAATAAACTGTCACAGTGGGAGGAACAGTTCAATACTAGTTAAGATAAGACTGTACTCTATATATATACTCAACTTAACGACTATAAATACTGAAATTGATATCTGTATTGGTGTCGGTAATGACTTTGATAAGATAAAAACATCATATATCTGCACCATTCAAAAATTGTGCATCCAAACTGACCACAGGGATTTTTGCTGGTATTCACATGTGGAGAAGAGCATAGAGATGGTTTTTGGACTGACAATGAGACAATTTAAAAGCTTGAACATTTCACTTGCACTGACTCACTGTTTCAGTATTTTATTTTAAGACATTAATCATTAAAACTGGAACTTGTGAAAGCTTGATATTTACATGACTTAAAGACCTAGATAGCGAGATTAGAGGAGATATGGCAGAAAATGATCTCAAATAAAGGCTGTTAGCCAGAAGACACACAGGAAGAAAAACATCAACCATAATCTGTAAACAGATGTGTTTTTTGTTGCCTGAAATTAATTAGACTGGTTTTTAAAAAAATTATAAAAGATAGAAATATACTAAATTAGAGGGTGATTTCCCAGTGTTTTAAGGACCTATCATAGTGTTACGCTGCTTGTTTTTCTATTGTTGTTTCATTGTGTTTTTGTTGGTTGATTATTCGCATTTTTAATGATGAAAACGGAATAGACAAAGACAAGCATGTGGGTATGTGCATGTAAAGGGACAGAAAATCATCCATATACTGGAGACACAAGAGAGTATGAGGGACAGAGGGGTATAAATGGATTGTGACCGAGGGATGGCCCAAGTAGGAAAACAGAAGGGCAGAGTTCATGGACAAACAGCGACAAGAGACCAAAAGAAAACTTAACAACATACCAGAGTGCAGTTATTTGGCACTGAATCAGAGGCATCAAACTCCTCCCTCTCTTCCTCTTCTCCCCTCCTCTCCTCACCCCCTCTGTAGCCTCAGCTTGACCTGCAGGGTGTCTATGTTTAACAGTCAAACACTGGACTCTGGTGGACAGTCTCCCACATGACAAGTGTATTAAACCTCACTTACGGAGGTCTCTACATGACCTCAGTCAGACCGAATGTACTTTAATAGGATTTATGCTGCAATCAGAAAGAATCTCAAATGCATAATTGAATATTAGTTTCTTATGCAGTTGATTTTAGTTTGACAGCTGGTTCAAGTTTAGATCTTCTGTTATGACAAACTTTTAATGTTCAAACAAGTTAATGCAGGTTTGATGCACTTATTGATAACCTTGTTCAGAATCATTTTTGCAATTTAATGTTTGTCTTTATGGGGTTTGCCTTTGGAGTATGGAGGTCAGTAAACTAAGAGTCTCATTGGTAAACTCTGTCTGATGGACTGAAATTTTAAAACTTAAAAAATATCAAGCTTTAAGTTAGAACAATTGAGCCCCGTCAGAAAATGATGATAGTTGTTAGCAACCTTTACAAGACAAAGAGGCATCAGTTACAGATGAGGATTAGTTTACCTAAAAGTGTGAGTCAACTGTAAGCCTTTGATGGGCCCATAGCAAATGTGACGGACAAAACATTCATTCATTACCTCTGCCCTTCCTGATCATTGTATTTGGGAAGTTGCTCAGATGGACATGTGAAATATATCCAGGGGATATGTGAAATAGTCCATCTGGGGCTTCAGGATAGAAAAAAGTACTTCACTGCTAAATCTAGAAGTGCAAAGAAAGTACAAACCTTAGTCAAGCTACTATAAAAAAAATGTGGAAAACAAAAACACTCCAATCAACTGAAAGAGGAACGAGACCACCTCTTTCAGGCAAGCTTGGTGCAATTGTTTGTACCGAAGTAGGGATCGATTGCTGTGTTCATGAAGTCAAACGAACCATGCTGAACAGGGAACTGCAGACTGTATTGGAAAAAAGATCTTGGTGTGAAAACAACCTAACATACTGGAAATTCAAGACCAGCTGAAGAGAACTGAGCATTTGCATACAGTAAATAGTGTATGAGATCATCACAGAAACTAACTTTCACATTACACATTCAAGCTTTTATTATCGCACAACAGATGATGGAAGCTGCTTCACAACTTATTTTCCAAAAATCCCTGCCTCCATTCAATCATTGAATCACTACACTGCACAAATCTCTGACTCATGAACAGCATTTTCCAAAACATTATGCAACATTTACATTTCTGACCGAAGAAGCCACCTCAAGTAACGCAAAGTCCATCAAGCATCTTAAAACAGCTTTTGTGTCAAAATGGCAGCACTGCACAGGGACAGTCTCTTATGAGTGAGTCCCCACTCTTTGTGCTGAATTAATGGGACATAAAAATGCAAATGACTAACCTGTAGATGGACTGAAATGACTATTCCCAATATGAGTCAATCTTGTGTGAACAGCAGGTAGAAAAGTGAACTGTGGGAGCAGGAAATGCGATGAGTTATACTGTTAGTGCGCATGAAGCTGTGTGGAGATGAGAGAGAAGCACATGTGACACATACATGCATACATTTTTAAAAAGTGCGTGGGAAAACTGACTTGGTAAGAAATCAGGCCACTGAAATGGTAAGGGCTTACAGTACACTTGTTGTTAACCCTTCCTGCGTGATACTTTGTGGTTATGCAAATCTGACAAACTGAGGAAGCAGATTTTTTTGTTGTTGTTCAATAATTTAAGGGCATATGACAATGTAACAAACGTATGCATCCAGACATGCAAACACAGCTTTTCCACAGTAAGATACATGCATGGTCAAGCAGTATAAACACTGATGCTCCTCCTAATTATTTGCCTCTTTTTTGGGAGCTTTTGCTGTGATTTGTCACGTTTTTGAGCTCATCCAAAGAAGGAAACTTAACAAGATAGGACAGCAAAAAGTCTTTCCTTCCTCCTGTGAGTCTGCTGCAAACAAGAGAAATTGCTCTCTTAAGTATCTTTCAAAACAGTCACAAAGGTGCATGATTAAACCACTTCATCAACTGTAGACACCCATTACTGATGATCATCACTCTGCTCCTCCCTTCAATTTACTCAGATTAATCTCTGGAAGAAAACAAGTGGATGTGCAGGAGGATTGAGGGAGAAAGAGGTGAACATCCTCCATCTTTCAGGTCCTTTTTCTCACATCTCCTATCTTTGTCTTTTCCTGTCTATATCCAGATATGTCTTCTTTGACTCATTTAACCTGTTTTTGATGCCTTTGTCTTTCCCCCACACAGCACTAACACCAGAGCCAAGTACTTGTTCTCCCACTCATTAAACATGGTCAATATTGATCTCATTATAATTTTACAGCATAGAGTAGCTTCTCACTATTTGAGCAGACAGAATGGTGCTTCAACATAAAAGTAGAGACAGAAGGAAACCAAACCGCTTCCACTTCTTAATAATCAAGAGGAATGAAGTACATCAAAAAAATAAAAACAATCAAAGAACTCCCCTCCCAGAGGTACATTAGATACCAAACTGACATCCACCTTTGCAACCAAGAGGACATGGGTCACGAAAAGCTGACAATAATAGCCAAAATCAATGCTAAAGTTGTGCTGCCTTAAACAAATCGGTGGCATAAACCTATTCCATTATATGCAATTTGTGTAGCAATACAAAGGCTGAGTAACTGTGTTTTCATGTGACCCCCATATTGTTCCAAGAGAATGGTATGACACCTTACAAACTGTATGTGATTTATGTGCACTCACTTAAGTTCAGTCTGATCACCAACACCCTTCATTTGCTTTACTTTCCCACGCAATGTGTCCCCTCTGCTCCTGTGTTTCCACTGAGGGAGCATTTACAGTGGCAAATAAACCACATCGACATTCCTTGTGATTTGGCCCTGATAATCTGAGACATTATTTCATTCTGTCATCAAATAAAACTATCAATGCAAGCAAAAAATCTCAAACATGTGAATGGAAATGAGCAGAGAGAAGAAAATGTTATCGAATCTGCCCCTCTAACACACGATATTAATTAAGTAAACACATAATACAAAAAAGATGTCAATGTAAATTCACATTTTTAGGGGAAGACAGGTAAGATAAGAGTCCTTTGTGTCGTGGTGGACAAAAATAACCCAATGCAAAAGTTGAACTAGCAGGTAAGTAACACCCTCCTCCTCCCACTTTCAGAAGGACCTGGCCAAACTCCCGAAAGAAAATCATGAGAGAAACCCAGATGTCTAGAGGAAATAGTGAATGCACTCAGTAGAAGAGTAACTTCACTATTAATCAGTTTCTGAAAAGAGTAGATAAAACAGAAATAGTTGCAATAGATTTGTAAACTCACATGCTGTTCTAATGTCATTGATAAAATAATGTAATTAATACAACTTTTGTTCAACTGTTTGAAAAACTTCAAGCGTGTTTTGGCCTGTGATTGAGCACCCATATGTACTGTACATGTGTGAACTCAAATGTAAGTTCTTGTTTGGGGGGAAAAAGTGGTACGTGTGCATCCCCACCATCATCGCTCGGCATTGAAATTATACAAACTTCTTTCAAGTACATGGCAGACTTGATTTTTGGGACTGAATGTATACAGTAGTTCCAAATGTTAAGCTACAGTTTAGGACAAAAATCAATGTTTTGTAAGTAAGTCAAGATTGTAAATTATTATAGATCAGATTTGATAACCCGTACTACTGGATGACAGCCTTCATTTTCATTGCCTTGACAAAACATCTCCTTCAGGTATCTCCAGTATACTTTATCTCAATCTGTTTCCAACTGGTCGAGCCAGCATACGTGGTTGTTGAGGTTTCAGCTTGTGATACAACAAACAAACTTAGGCCATCATTTATTTATCCTGTGTGCATGTGCACTACTGCTCCTTGGGTGCTCTGCACTATATATATGGTGTGTGTGTGTGTTTGCAGCAGTGTACAGTAATAGTGTTTGTGACTGAGCTGGTGATAATTATCTGTCTGCTGAGGTCTCCGCAGACTAAGAGGCTCTTCTGCCATCTTTATGAAAAGTAAAAAGCCAAGCCTAAAAGCTTCCTGTCCACATTATCACCAGCATGACAATACACTTAGCTTAATGCTCTAACATTCAGCAAAACACCTGCTTTATCAGGGGGCTTGGTGTGAGTCTATCTGTATGAAGCTTATTTTCAAAACTTAAGTAACAAGGGGGAGTGCATTCCACCTCTTTAGCATCTTGACTAAATTCTGGTTGATAATCTCTGAAAACAAAATGCTAATTGCAACAGATTTTGATGCATGCAAAATCTGATAATAATGCCAAATAAAGAGGAGCTGTAGCTGACATTCCCCTGGTGAATTTTTTAAGTCTTACAATCTGAGAGCTGGCATTTAAACACATGGTTCTCTGCTTTAAAGCCTAGCTAAAGATTTCTCACTGCAAAGAGCCAAAGAACAAAAAAACAGGCCTTCATTGTCAAATAAAGTCTGGTGGTGAAGCCAAACAAAATCTGTTGTAAATGTCATTTCTATCGCTCCCGGCATAACATTTTAATAACTCATAAAACTATCTATAAAACAGACAGAGCTCTGTTATTTTGGCGAGCAGGACGGTCTGAATGAAGAGCAGAGTGTTGTTACTGATCTTTGGCAGGGAGAGCGCAGCAGACGAGAGTAGACCACGAGCCATCTGTCCCCCACTGAACCTCCCCTCTCTCCACACATCACACTTGCAGGCAGACATAAACGTGCATTAAGGACGTTAGCTATGCTCACTTTGTGCAAAAGAAGAAGGGAGAGGGGAATTATTTTTAGGATTTATGACACAAAATGGGTTTTAAATCCAGTGTTTCACACACTCTGCAATTGTAACTGCAGATCTTTCATTTATGCGTCTTACACCGGTGTACCATCCTCCACAAATACACCTACCAGCCCACTGCTCTGAAGTAATGGTCTTCCAATTCCTGGCGATTCTGCTTGGCAAACAGAAGGCTATTAGATGCTAGAATGACCAGCTGCCCTCCAGGCTACACAAAGTAATAGGCTGTTGAATGGGGAGGCCAAAATCCATAATAACAGCAGCAGCAACGTTTCCCCAACATGGCAACAAGACAAGCAATAAGAGTGCTCAGTGTAAAAGAAATTCACCTGGATTTCTATGCAAAGGAATGGTCAACAGCAACGATAGCTGAGATATATGGACTAAAACCTAAACCTCTTTTTCCCTTTTCCTTTGAAAGAATGGCACTACACATGTATCGATTCTCTGTCTCTGCAAAGACACAGTAAATGGTTGTCACAGTACATGAATAACTAACTTGGATACAACCCTAGAAATGATCAAGCAATAATGATACCTGTTTGATTCAACAGCAACACGTAATAGAAGTGTATGTGTTCAATATTGCACTATGTTGCCTTTTTAAGGTCTCATAAATAGCATAAAAACTGTTACACACTGTCTAAAACATTGGCAACAATTCCATATATCAAGGTTGTTAAAGTTGCACTACTCCAATACTTTTCAAATTGCTAAGATCTCTATATATTTTCTCAGCAATTTTATCAAAGGGTTTAGAGAGTAAATGATCTTCAGTCTTATTTTTGACTAAAGGAGGGAAACACTGTCTAAATACAAAGCAAAACACTTTGAAAGGTGTATGACACTTGTGGGAAGGGCTCAGTTTCATTCACTTCTTTGTTTGATTAGACTTTTGACTTTTAAAACATAAACTCAATAATTGGTTTTCTAGGACGGTTATACGGTTACATTCAAACAACAAAATACAACACTTCAGAGCGTGCAGACAGTATTAGTGGTCTCATGAAAGCAACAGTGTGGTTTAACTGTAATTCAGCCTTAAAACAAGCTATCCAGTTGTATTGAAGATGTGCTGGTTTATACTAACTTATGCACTGGCAGAAAATACTTGTGACCACATTAAGCATAAAAATATGGTAAAGCTGGAATAAACTGAGGAGAACTTACGGCTAACAGTGATTTAGCGTAGCATTAGCATCACTCCACAAAACAACATGACATGATTTACGTGCTTATGCTGTGATCTTGTGATGAATTAAAGTGCTTTTTTACTTTTTCTGAGTCCTTTATCAGCTTGAGAGAATAGGCAATAAATCCACTTTCCACTCTGGTTTCTGCCAGACTTTAAATCATCCCTGATGTCAGAACAATTTGATTTTACTAATAATGTAAATTGCCCAAACTAGATAAAAACTGTGAACCCCATTTTAGCATAAATATCTCAAATGGATAACGTTAAAGTTATGCATGAACTGTCAGTGAGTGATACTGTGGGGAAAATGGATAAAAACAACATTGTACCCTGTAAGTCATTTAAAAACACACTAACACATCTTTAAAGTTGTTTCCTTCCCCAAACCTAATAGCTCAAGTCTGAAAATCATATCTAGATTTGTTGTATTGGCCAGAATAAAAACCATGAATAACCAATTGGGGCTCTTTTTGCAATAACAATGCCACAACCAAACCACAACATCAATACGTGGGGTCATGAGAGTTGAAGGGGTCGAGCAGGTCAAGCGTGGCCTGAAGAAGGATTTCAATGCATTTAAAAGGACAGAGCAGCGGAATAGCCATTCAATCTGTCTGCATGCAGCCTTTTATTTAGATTAATAACACCAGCAGATGTCAGTGCAACAGCCACAGTTTGTACACCAAAAGGGGAATGGCTTTGGGTGTCAAATCATGGGAATTTCTGCAAGGAATAGTCAGGAAATGAAAAAGATGATATGTTGTCTCTCTTTGAAAGCAGGTTATGATTATCAGCTGGTACCTACTGTGCTGTGTTTAGCACTGGACATGGGCACTGAAATCAATAGAGGGAGGAGTACAGGATGATCCTGAATCCCACACTCTCTCCTTTTCCTGGAAGAACATGATTCGGCTGGCAGTATGAATTTGATCCACTAGTGTGCAGTATAACAGTGACAGAAACATCACTTCACATCGCTGGTTCTTGATATTTGGCAAGACAGCTCGAGCCTAGAGCAAGTCAACACTTATTAGAAGTTAGACTGTATATGTGTTAACACTGGAGTTTATTTAGGGCAGAGATGTTCAAACTATGGCCTTGGGGCTGCCCATTTGTCATTTCAGTCTGCACTCAGTGATTTTGAAAGGGTACAATTGGATTTGGCTCACAGTAGAACATTAAGTTTTTGTTTACTGATCAATAAAAAGAACATGATTAAGTTAGTAAATATGATATATTGTGCTCATTTGCTCTGTCTGCATCACCACAAAGCTCACTGTACAATGCATAGTTTGCTGACTGTCTTTAAGCACCAACATTTGAGTTTTGGCAGCTTGATGTAGTTTCCTCTTATTTAGTGTCTGAACATGAAGATTAGGTGTTAGTTTTTTCCCTCTCTGTTGTGCAGAGCATTTGTTCTCATTCTCATCCCCCCCAAAGGGCAGACAGGGGTACCAAGGGTCACACAGAGCCTTTTTAATAAAGGCGAGGAAAGGCGAGGTGGTCCAGTCACACATTTTTCACCATGTGGCCTAACAGTTGGACTCCTACACTTTGAGGATGGAAGTTGTCATACAGATTTAAATATTGGTGCAGCTGATTATTACAGGGCCGAAGACTACATATTAAGATTGATGAAGAAATGACTGATTGGGAGTGAAGCCAAGAGAATCAATGCTCCCTCTCTTGCTGTATCATAGGTCATGAACCCTGGGTCCATGGGACATTGGTCAAGGTATGAAAGAAAAAAACAGATTCATTAAATTTGCTCAAAAAACAAGGAAGCACCAATCTCTGATGTTTAACCAGTGAGTTTGCAATGTGCTATGGTTAGTAGAGATAGTCCAACATCACTTTTGCTGTTTCTTATTAACTTTAACTTTTTAACTTTCTAACTCCTTTCTGTACATCTTAATGCACTTTGTCAGTATAATATGTCAGGGTCTATTGGAAGAATATTCTAGCTCCAGTTAAGTACAGTAGAGGAAAATGCATTAAACCAGACTTTAAAAGCAACTCAAACAGGAAACATTCATCAAAACATTGGGCCTATTTTCTGAAAACCCAAAGCATTTGTCTTGAGGATTCAAAATTGAGGCAACTGGGTTGTGTTTATCTTAACACAGTCTACCCAGACCTAAAGAATTTGTACTTGGCTTTCAGCTCCATGCGATCCCTATGACCATACACTGGATTAGGAATACAAATAATGAATGGATGGATGGATTTATTGGAAAAAATGTTTTTATTTTCCGAATAAAGAAGTTATTTTCTGCATTCAAAGTGACAGGCATATGAAGTAACTATATAAATGCAACATATTATTTCAAAATTCTTTAACGCTTTTTCTTAGAGTATAAGGAGATACAAGTGATAATTTTTCCCCATTTCGCTAAGAACTCCTCACAGGAGCTTTACCTGTGTTAAAATGTAGAACGTGATGCAAACTTAAAAGGATAGTTAAGTATCTTTAAAGTGGGGCTGTTTAATGTTCATTTCAACAGTAAATACTGTCCATCAGCCACAAGGATTTCAATCATCTCTGCCATTGTATGAGGAGTATGTGCACAAAAGTTAGTTTATACTGCACACTGCTGTAGAGGCGGCTAACACATTTGGGTATTTCATTACATTTCAGGTAACAGCAAACTTAAAACAACATTGGGGTAATTGCTTTCTGTATGGAACACTTATCAAATGCGATATTTTCATGCTGAAAAGACCTGTTTATTTGGTTCTACCACCATTTATATGGAAGTATATTGGCTATACAGCGTGCTTAAGACAATAAAAAGCAAAAAGACTTGTTGGAGGAAAAGCAACTATTGGAAAATGTTCCATAATAACCCCCATGCTATTATTCTGTAGTCTGCTTTCAAAAAATAAGAGCAAACTAAAAGTTCAAGGTTCCGTTTAAAGCTATAAATTGCAAAACTTCTGAGCTACCTCTACAGGGGCAGAGCTGATCAAAATCCTTGTGGCTAATGCTGTAACTATTGAAATGAAGAATATACAGTCACACTTCCAGAAAAATGAACTGTCCCTTTAAAGCAAAGGAAAACAGGCACCCTTGCAAAGTCCAAAGTAAGTTAAATTGAGATGCTTTTGTATCCCTCATTGGCACATTACAGTGTGTCTCAGTTGTGTTCACCTATGAAAGGACTTTTTCATCAAAATTGTGTGAGTTTATTGAGGAAACTCGTGCCTTATTATTTCCTGGCAACCAGTAAATGCCCTCTTGAATTCCTCACATTCACAGTTTGTCAAACATCTAAGTGAGAATCTGATGATTTACTGCAGTTTGCATTTTACAGTACGAGTGTCAGAGTAGTTTAAAGCAGCGAGCAGTAAATGTCTGCTGGCAGTTTGGACTCAGCCTGTTGTCCAGCATCGGCAGACACTTTTTATCGTGGGTGGCAGCACTTTTACTCCAGACCTCCTGTACTGTAGCGCTAAAATCTGTGACAGACGTCCTCATGTGCTGACCCCACCCCCTCTCTGCATGAGGGTGTGAGGGCTGACCCCCTCTGACCCCCACCGCCTCCATCCATCCATCCATCACACAGAGCCAGAGCTGACTGTTCATCAAGGCTGCAGACACATGTCCTCACACACCTAAAAACACAAGTTCACACCCACGCAGCTGTCATAAACACATTTTGTGTACAAAGCAGTTGAGATAAACACACACTCCCACACACACGGTCATTTTGCCTACTATGGTACATATAGATGCTCCGGCAGGTAGCTTCAAGGTCGCAGCTGAGCAGGGAGACTAATGACCTATAATAAGGCACAACCTTGACTGATGGGTACAGTCCGTTAGCCTGACTATAGCAGCCAATAGAGCAACACACACCCTCCCGCTCTTATATACACACACTGGATGCTGCTTTACAGCTCAGCATCATGTCCTGCTCTCTCCTCTGAGGTGGCCCTGACCTGCTGTACTTTATTTTACCTCTTCTTTCAAAGCAGCATGGTTTTATACATTAAATATTTATGGATTTCTTTTTGGTTTTTTGCTCATCCCAGTTACTGACACAATGTCATCAGGTGACATTTCTAATCCACACTATTGAAGTCCTTCTCTGAATTAACTGAGGCATAGATATTAAGTCCTTCACCACATAAGACACAAAAGTACTTACCGGTAAATATAATTGAAAAACTGAGTTGAATCAACATGCCCGTATTGCTGAGATGTGTTTCTATAATGGCACTGTGGTGCTCTAACGTGTCAACAACTCCTCTAACCATCAAGTCACATCTGTGGAGTCCCCGCCCCCTCACGCAGCTCACCTTGAAAGGCATCCTCTATGAAGCATTAACATGTATGTTGACTAAACACATACAAACACGCACATCCTGAAGGGCACCGCTATCAGGGCTTAAGACTTAGGATGTCCTGTCACCCCAAGGACTATGAAAAATGTGCTTTGGGCTGACAGAATCCATTCCTGGACAACATGCATGTATGCATGTATTTACAGTCATTTTGGTGTTTCTGTAAATGTCAGAACTGTTGCTGACAGAAAACAAAAATGAGCCCAGCACACTTTAATGTGACATCACAGTGATTAATCTGATTTCTCATGTTTTATGGGATACTTCAAAATCTTTAATCTTAAAATCAATCTTACTCAGCTGCCTGGCAAAACAGGTAAAAATTATAAAATGTAAGAAAGGAAGCTGAGAACGACCAAGATGCTTTATAAAGGATGATAAATGAATGTAATGGACATTCACATTAAACTTCATGATGACCATTTAGCTGTTAACATAACATAGATGCTATATCATATTTGATGCATATTTATGACAGAAAAATCACTTTTTTAACTTTGGACATTCAAGGTATTTACTGTACAAGAGCAGAGCACAGTCTCCTCCAAAACACACATAATACTTTTGAAACTCATTGATCATTTTCATAGGTTATTTAATACTCTAGCAGCATTTGAGTGTGTGAGTGAAGATGAGCAAATGACAGGATGAATGTTTAAGCACCCAAGTTCCTTAACATTAAGGCCAGGCTCTCGTGTCTGTCTGCTTCTTGCTGCTGGTGGGTTTATGAAAGCTGTTAGAATTATACACTCAAAAGTTAGCCACAATTTTGGCCCAGAAGCAATAAAATGAGTAACCCTCTTACTCTCTAAATGCAAAGAGGACAGTGATGCTGAAGTGTTTGACTAATTTGCAACATTAAGAATGTAGTGTTGCATCAGCTACCAATGCTTTGTTACCTTCACATTGAGGTTGTATTTTTCTGGCATCTGTTCATTTGGTCTGTAGGTCAGATGACCCAAAGACTTCTGCACATATTTTGATGACATTTTCAGGGTATGTTGGTTAAGGCACAGGGAAGAAGTGGACCTGATCTTGATGCACATCGAGGATTTTTTTTTTAAAGATTTGTTAAATTGGGAGATAGGACAGTTTTCCAGCATGTTCCATAATTACTCTGCAAACAATGCCAGAGATGTCTTGGCACAGGTTTGTGCTCTCTGAGCACTTGTAGTAATATTGCATTTTCCTGTTGTGTGGGTTACTGTCTGCTGATGCTCAGCAAGGATGCATGCATGCTCTACAAAGAGTGAGATGTCTGACTGCAACGCAAACTTCCTTCTCCATGGATAGAATGAAACAAGCAACTACATTACTGAATAATTAATCAACATAATTCATTAAAATCACCAGTGTAAAATTTTATCATCACCTTGCATTATCATTGTTTGCATTCTAAGTCAACGAAGCTAAGTGGCCAACTAGAATTGATGTAAAGCTGACAACTACTGTAGATCCAGACCTCCATCCAATGGTTAAAAAGTATGTATGTTGAGGAAGAAAACATTGGTTAAAAATCGAGTCTTGCTAATTTCTGCAATGTAGTCATGCTTTTGGATTGAACTGTTGTGCATGCTCATATCAAGATGAAACTGTGATCAAGTGACAAGCTCCACTTTATACACAGAACCTCAATCCTTTTTCGTTATTCATATTATAGCCCTGCTCTTCAAAAGTTTCAAAATGATGTCAGACAGGTCATAATACAATTGGACGACAGACAATCAATTTGTAGAGTAAAAGGAGTCTTCTTAAGGTCATATCAGATAATTAACTGCTTAAAAAAAGATGTATCTAAAACTTGCAACACCTTTTTACAAACTTAAAACAAAGTTCATCATGAATGAATTCTGACAGATAAAACCACAATGACACCAAAGTCAGCCTGACCTTTGAAAGGAAAAACAAACACGTCTTTTTGTTGTTGTCATCTCTGTGTCATTTCTGCTTGGTTCCAGCATTTCATCTAATTGGTCATTTCAGCAACTTGTACATGTGTGTGCGCGTCCGCATGTGCCTGAGGTTCAGTCTGATGGCTGGAGTGGCCAATTGTCTGTCAGGTTGGAAGGTTCTAGAAAAGTTAAAAGTGCACTCTGGGTGTCAAGATGTCTGACACACAGCTGACAGAATACCAGTCAGCAACACACAAACGCAGACACACATCAACACAAGTGGATACACGCACACTCACGCCCACATGGTGACAGCAACCTCGTCAGCAGCAACACCAACAACAACCTGACTCATGTTGCTGCGTCTTGGTGCATCAGATCAAGGCTTCGTGCTGAGAGACGCCAAAGTGAGACAGACAGACAGACAGACACTTTGTAAAAAGCACAGAGGACAATGCTGCATTTAGTTGTTGCTACATCAGGTTTTAGACAGCCCTGTAACTAAGTAACCAAAGCTAAAAAGAAACAGAAGCTGAGAGGGAGTCTTTGTTTTGTTTAACCAAGGATCCAAAAGTGAGGGATTAATTGTTTAATTGATCTTTCTACCTACAAAAATAAATAAAAAATAAATTCAACAATAAATCAATGGTTTACTAGTATTTCAAGCACTGGTCAAGCAACTATCAAACAACTTCTGCTTCCCTCATGTTTGGATTTCTAGTTTTACCATTTTTTTATTTTGAAGGGTAAATGAAGATTGTTCGATAAGGATGCACCGATCATGAATAATAGGGCCAACACTCACACTGAAGTTTCAAAATGTTGTTAGCTTTCGCTTACTATCACAACAATTTCACAATTGCCAACCTTTTCTACATGCTTGACCATCAAAACAGATCACCGTACGTTCAACAAGTGACTTTCTCTGCCTCTCTTGTACAAACCCTTTCTTTAAAAATGCCCCTCATTGCATGATGCTTTTGTCACTTGATAGCCATGTATTCTGTATATGGACTTGAGTAATCTGAATAACGCTAGATTAGAGTAAAACAGGTCATGTAAAGATGTCACTCAAAAGTAGAAGTAGAACGACGTTCATGTAAACACTCATCATAAACAAAGTTTCCAGTTTCTCCCTCCCTCCCTCCACTCCAGCAAACTGTGAATGTTAAGAGCTGCACAGTTGAGGAGAGAGGAATGTTCCACTCTACAGTTAAGCGCCCCAGTGTTCACACTGCAACGCCTGCTACTGACCTTTAACTTTCCCTTTTTTTTGAGGTGTTTGAGTTTCTTGAAGATAAAGTCATCCAGAGTAGATGACTGCAACAAGGGAATAAATTCTCTGTCCCTCCATGAATGACACTTAGGACAGAATTGCTTTTTTATAACAATGGAGAAGTTGTTGAATGTAGCGTTCACATATCAGGACAAACTGAAATATTAACAGAGTTTAAACACAGTGTGAAAAATTATTCCCACTTGATTTGGCACTAATTTAGAAATACACACATGTGAACACGATCTTCAGTTTGTGTCAAAGATATGAAACTAATAATCCTCAATTTCTGATGTCATTAGGTGTTGTGAAACACAATTTATATCAGGATATGTAAACTATACATAATAACTTACTTCCCTTATCTTAGCTTTTCTGTGCTGCGTCCTCACAGTGTGGTAATCCTACTCACTCTGATAATATAGCCCATGTAAAACTGTTCTCATTAATGTGTTCATAAATAATGTAAAGAGGGGAAGATTTCAAAGGTAACAAATTGCCTATGAATTCATTTGTATTTTTTTGTACTTTGTATTTAGCTTGGGGTTGGCTCATTTTACCTTTTCATAGGTTTAATTAAAACTATCTGAAAATCCCCAACAGTCTGGGAAGGCAAGGAATGCAATATGGTGTCTGTGTTCTTATGCAAATGATGTTTCAAAAACTGGGGCAAAGACAAAAGTATAAAGACAGCTCTGGCTTTATTTGTATTTTTAGGATGTTATGTTTAATGCACAAAAATTAGCTCACTTCTTTTTCTGTTAATGTACTTAGTTATTTATATTGCAATACATTTCATATTTAAAAAACAATCAGTTTTGTGATTTCAAGTGTGCATGTGTGTGCTTTGGGAGGTCCAATATTCATCAAAGTAAGTCAAAGTAAAAGATAACTATCATGTTATATGGTGAACACTGAACTGGAAAAAGTAGCATATCAACATTCTTTCAGATGTTTTTATTGCCAAAAAGGCAGACGTTAATAAATTGTTACTCCAGCAAACACGTCTTATTCTCTAGGTATTTATCAGTAGCTTACTACAATTTACAGCTTTGTTACAGTAAATGGATGCAATGTAAAATGTTTTAGGATGCAAACTACCTGAAATGTGTTTACACAAGTTACACATGAAGTTGCTCTTGGAAATATGTGTCCACATGTAGCAGGTGTCCACAAAATCAGTTGTTTTGTTCAGAGTTGGAACTTGTGATTTTTCAAAGGTGATCAATTGTTAGAAAATAGGGTATTACATTTGCCATTGGACAATTTAGTTATATCAAAGGATAAGGAACTCAACCCTAAATCTCCTAAAGACTTTCACAGCATGCCATAACATGCACCAACCACCGTGGCTACAGTTGTGGAAAAAAATGAAAATCATAATATCTATATGAGATCTGAAGCATTCTCTGGTTGGATACGTCAACATGCAGTCTAGGCTAAATCATATTCTCGATAACAGCCCTTAAGACAACAACTGCTGGACCTTTTTCTGGTTGACCTTTCATAGTAAAATTCATTGGTGAAACATTTGATACAAATTAATTTTACTGGTTTAAACTGATAACTGATAACCTCAGGTACCACTCTATGGTCATTACATCATAAAAGCATGATATTTATTCTTTAACTGGGGGTCAGCAAGCTTACAATAGACCACAGCATTTCAAAACACACAAACTCTGTTCCTAAACACAAAGACGCAATCATGAGTGTTGCCTGTCTTTCTCACTTCCCTCTGGGTGGTAAATGGCTGGGTGGGATCATGAAGAAAAAGATAAGATACAGATCACAGACGGAGGGTTGAGAGTGTCTCAGTTGAGCTGCTCACAAAAACCAACAACAACAAAGGAAACCAAAAATATCCAGAGTGAGATTGTCAACATGGCGATACACATCATCCAGGGAGTTGGCTGAAAGTTGCTGTAGGGCTGTGCTATTTTCTATTTTCAACAAGATGGGTGTTTGTGTAAGCAGGTAAGACCAAAGAGCAAAAAGAGAAAGAAGCAAAAAAGAGAAGTTGATGCTGAGGATTATATAAATATATATATGGAGAGAGAGCGAGAAAGAGAGAGAGAGAGAGGACAGAGGTGGGTCACCCACTGCAACTACCAAATGGAAAGGCAGTAAAGACAGTGGATAGACGTACAGATGGATGGATGATACATTCTGATAATTATTTAACTTATTCATAAATTAAGACTTTGCAAGTATCAAAGCAGATTTTCAGACACAAATAAGTACTCTTTCAAGACCCCCCACCCTTGTTCCCCAACCTTTACCCATTTGTTTCAGCAGAAAGTTTTTGTGAGGGAGAGCATTATTAAAGAACCTACAATTAATATAAGGGAGGCTATGCCTCTCATAGTAAAATTAGTAAATTCTAATTCTATCACCTCCTGCAGGGTTTCTAGTGAGCTGAGGCAAAACTAAATGTGATTTGGAGACACTGCTGAGTATGGCTATGGGTCAGGAATTTCCAACATAAAAATGAAACACCCACATTTGTGAGCTCTGTAATACTGCATTACTTTTTTAACTCTCCTTTGCTTTACTGTGTGGTGTTCTGCTTTTTGCAGCCATCTTTTGAACAAAATTAATGTCCTAGCTGCAGCTACAACACCCTTGCCTAGGTAGGCAGGGTCATCATAGCGTAGATACCAACCATTTGAGTGTTCGGTAAAGCTTATGTGAAATCTCAGATAGCATGTTTTTGTTGAGCGGTAAAATAAAGGTTAGGTAGATAAAATATTTACACAGGCTTATGGTAGGACCTTGACATATTACTTCTTCTTAGTTGATGTTAAAATAGCTAAAGGATTGTTATTTTATGCAGTAGTTGTCTCTCTGTCTCCCCATAGAGTAGCTTTTGTTGTTCCTTTAATGTTTTTACTCTTTAGGTATTTTGTGAGGCTCAGTCTTGCTTTTTTCATTCATACGCAGAACAATGCCTTTTGGTGTCACTTTGAGTTTAGTTTCCTCCTCTCCTCCCACCTTCATCTCTTTATCTCTCTTGCTCTCTCTTAATCTCTCCTTCCCTCTCAGTGTGTTTTTGCCCTTGCTGTACAGTATGACTGATGTGTTTTTGGCAGAAGCTGTTGGCTCAGAGGGCACCTGGAGCCAAAGCAGAGCATCAATTCTGAATACGTGCTCTATCCTGGGGGTAAAAACTCATATCATAACCTGCACAGACCATTCCCCCACGGCTTCAATACTTTACTGTACTAAAATTTTACTGAAACCCAGATAAAAAATAAATGAGCACAAAGGGCCTTTATAAACAGAGGTATGTGAACCTACTTTATGTTAGACATAAAAACACAGAATATTACCCCCAAGATGAAAATGTGCCTGGAATACTCTGTGATTATTCCTGATAACTCCCTAAACTACTGCTGAACCCTTTTTGCAGGGCGGATGCCTTCAAATAACCTGCAAAACATGCCTGTATGAGTAAAAAGTCAGATTACATAAAGTAGCAGGTACAATCATGAGTAGAATTAGTGTGCGTGCAGCAGATGAGAGAGGGGGAGTGAACAAGAGAGAAATAGTACAGAAATCTTAATTAGTATTTTAAACATATTAACATACCACAACATCATAACAGCTTACAGTTCTATTTTAAGCTCTTCATCACTGCACCGCTGTCTCCAGAGCAGCATGCTAAGAATAGGACATATTTTGTCATCCCAGTGAAATCTTATTTTTAAACTTGAAGCTGACAAACACTTGTTCAAAGCCATTTTGTTTGATAAAAGCCCGCTGCAAAAAAGCCCATCACCTCTAGTCGCTTTGCAGATGAGTAGCACCCAAGGCTGCAAAAAATAAAATGCTTTCAGCCAAAATCTTAGCTATGATAAATCTGAGCTCGTAAAGCTCACATGTGAGATGCAGTATGAAAACTACACTGCCACGCTTGACTTTTGAAAAGGAGCAGTCATAATATTAAAGTCTGTGTGAATGTTCAGTGTCCTTCAGGCTACAGAGGTATAGACCATCTAGAGTGTAATCAGCACAAAGTTCGAATGGAGTCTGAATGGAGGCTTGCTACCCATGGCATGGGTAACTTGCAAATATGGGAAGGCACTGTTCATGCTGAAACGCATATCGAGCTAAATATACTGCCTCCAAAGTGATGTTATCATTATCATTATTTCATTAAGACAATGCCAAGCCACATTCTGCACGTCACAACAGCACGGCTTCATTGTAAAACATAATGGGCAGTAGTCAGGCCTGCCTGCAGATCAGACCTGTCTCCTACTGAAATGTGTGATGCATTATGAGGCACAAAAGAGTACAACAGTGACCCAAGACAGTTGTGCAACTGAAGCCTTACATCAAGCAAGAAAGGCAAAATAAAAACCATATACAAAGCTTCAATGATTAGTGTCCTCAGTTCTCAAGTACTTATTAAGTGTTGTTAAAAGGAAAGGTGACGTAACACAGTAGTAAACATCCCCCGTCTCAGTTTTTTAGTGCATGTTGCAGGCATACAATTTAAAATGAATATTAGCAACAAAAAAAAAAAAAAAAAACAGTTTATCAGTTTGAGCACTATTTATTTGGTCTTTGTGGTGCATTCAATCGAATACTGGTTGAAAAGGATTTGCAAATTATTATATTATGGTTTTATTACTATTTAACTCAATGTCCCAACTTCACTGGAATTGAGGTTTGTAAAAGTCGATGTTAAAGAGACTCTGAGCACAGCAGTGCGGGTGCATTAACTAGTGAAGCTTTGGCATCAGTCTGAGTTTTACTATTGTTTTAACATTAAGAATTGCAGTTAAATCAAATCTGGACTCTAGTATTGTTAACTGGTGATTCCACTCCTTTGTGTTCTATCAAGTCAGAAATCTAAAGTACGCTGGTCCGGTCTGGTGTAAATTTGACATGTGAAAATTGCATTAGTGGGTTGTGGTGTCTAAGCTTTATGGGAAAAGATGGATGCGGGTTCGTAAAGTTGGACCTTTGCAGGACACTGTGGTATCCAATAGCTGTTAGTCACCATACTGTATACTGAGAATACCCACTGGCTCTAAGCCCTGTTCAGTAACTATTAATAAATTAAAGTGATAAAAATTTGACAATATGTAAAGGTACATTTTTTAGATCACACTTTTTTACCAACCACAGCCATTTGATTACCCTCTCCTTCTGTAAATGATTTCATTCAGGACTGAAAGGTCGGCAATTGCTTAAAAAAACAAAAACCGGAGGGGGGTTAAAAACTAAGCAGTAGAAATGGCAGTAAAGATGGAGGACATTTAGGGGTGAGAAAAAGTGTGAACATGATAAAAATCATCACTCTGTCCTGCTCCCAGCTTCATCCTTTATATTCAGTCTGCCATTCTCACCAAATACCGGAAAAACCCTCTCTGGCCTTTCTAAATTCATCATAAAGTATTGTCCAAGATACCAGGTTGTGTTTTCATGTGCAATTTTCCACTGCTTCATTCAACAGAGAGGCTGTTCATGACGGTAAGTAAACACACTTCTGTCCCACAACCTGCTGTGCGTGTTCACTGATAACAGTCCAAACATGTTTGGCAAAAGCTGCTTGTGAATAATTCAGTACCAAACCATACAGGATGCTTTGCTTTTCTTCAAGCTGTCCACACAACTGTGTAAGACTTACAGCGGAGGACTTCTCCATATTCCCACTGTCTAAAGGTCTATATTTCCAGTCATCTGACTCACAATAATCCAAGTAAAAGAATACCAAACTCACCCCGGAGCCACAATCAACCTTTCCCCATCAGCAGGCATTACACTGGACTGCTGCTTACTGCCCAGGCAGACTTCAGAGACGCACACAACCAGCCAGCAGATGACAAAAGCAATCATTTTACTTCTTGTTTTATCTCTTACTATACCGCACAGTAGAACCCAAGGCTATGCAAACACACACTGTGAAAAATAGAAATCCCATGCTTACATTACACTACAATAACTACAGCAACCTTTTCACACTAAATTACCTCCTTTAAGGTGCAATGGAGGCTTCACCTCAGGCCTAAAGGCAAAAGCACACTGTGTATGTAGTGACAAAGTGTTTCTGTGGATGAGACTATTATCTGGACATTGAAGCAGGTTTGTTGTGCTACAAAGAGGGAATAATTCAAGTCTCAGGGGAGAAAAAATACAGCCCACAAAATCCATTACTGCTTTATTTTTTAGTGGGAAAAAGTGCTAAAGGACAAAACAGGTGTTTGGTCAGACTGCGCATGTTAAAAGTATCCAGTTAATTTAACCTCAAATAAAAAAAACCTTTTAAATGCCACATTGAGAAATCATACTGATTACGCATTACTATCTTTTTTTATGGAAATTTCAAAAAATGTTCACAAGTATTTTGAGACTAAGGTTGGTATTTTGACACTTCACAGTTATCTCTCATCACTTTGTTGTCATTAGAGAAATTGTCTTATTTTTATGGAGTCTTAGCTTCGGGAAATTAAACAATTTTGATATGTTTTTAATAAGTGATTATCATCTTTAATTTTCTGATGTTTAAAGTCTGTATCTTAAAAAAAAGTTTTCATTATTTTGTCAAAATTTGGAATTTTTCAAAAGTGTTTCATTATTGTGATGAAGGTCATCATTAATCTGGAATACTGTACTTACTAACTTGGGGTTAAATATACCACAGTGAAGAGTGCTAGGCTATGCTCACAATTACCGGTACATACAGTATGTTAAAAAAAACAGCCATTGTCCAAAAACTCACAGATGATGCTGCTGCAGGGCCATCAGCTGCAGTGTTTTGTGTTTGACAAGTGAGTAAAAGGATACAGTTGGAATAATGTAAGCTTATTCATCCTATTATATGTATATATATCTATATATCTATATCTATATCTATATATATATATATATATATATATATATATATATATATATATATATATATATATATATATATATATATATATATATATATATATATACATATATATATATATGTACATATATATTATATTACATTATATTATATGATACGATTGCTTTGAAACTCGAGCAGACGTGATGTCACAGAGCGATGGCAGATGGCAACAGCGACCAGAATGAGGTATTTATGGACACGCGATGAGACTTCAGTGGGCAATGGAATTTTGATCGCGGAGTTGCTTTTGGTGTAAATGCAGCTTTAGACACTCTGTTGTAGCTCCTGCCATCCCATTCCCCACTTGGGCACAGTCTGTTCTGATGGCTTTATGGCTGCGCCTTTATAATTGGTCAGTTCAGCAAAGTACAGCATTACGTTCTCAGTGGCTTTACCCTGTGCAGCCTATGCTCTACGCTGGGCCTGTCACCTCAGGCCAATGGTCTTTCATCACTGACATAACAATGGTAAGACCTCATGGGGGCAGGTCTATTGAGGGGATGGAGGAATCTGCCGTTTCAGGCAGCTACTGACACTGTTCACAGGGAAGAGGGAGAGGTCCTGATGCCATGGTCTTCGCTGTCTTGCATATAGAAGTATTTTGGCACGCAAAGGAGACTTAAAACACATAAAAAGTCCTACAAAATTCAAAAATTATTATAGGACCAATTCAGAGTGAAAAACAGCTTTCTTTTTTCATTGTCTATCAAGAGATTTACTTTGTTTGACAATGCAAGAAAGCTTGATGTCATTTTGAGGCACAGTTATGTTTACTCATTTTTCAGAAAAGTTTGCTGTTTTTTCAAAGTCAGCTAAAAATGGTAAGAAAGTTTGTAATCATCTAAAGACATGTTACTGCTTTAAAAAATCTTATTAAAAAAACAAGATTTTGTCAGAAAAATGTATGAACAGATATTTAAACTGTGAGAAGGCTTCGTCAAAAAATACAGAGTCGCTATCTGAGAATAGATTCATATGAAAATACTCCATGTTATTTAACAAACCTTGAAAGATAAAATTAAATCATTACTAACTAGTTGTTCATTCATTTAATAAAATTGAGGCTCAACTATAACAGTCTTTTATCCCTTCACATAAAAATATTATGGGCAGATGGATGAAGGATAGACATTAAAACTTCCTATTCAACAACAAGAGCCAATTTTTTCATCCAATCAGGCTCGAGCGTGTTCAGACAGGCTGGAGCATCCATGTTTTGAGAGCAGTTAAAGAGAAAGAGCGGTGGGAGTATCGTGAATATTTTTCTCCTATTATGAATTGAGGCATTTTTATGTTTCCAAAGGAGCCCTGCATGCCCCCCTCTGGCTGCCACCTCCACCTCCTCCTCCCCCATCACACCACCTCTCTCTCCGTCCTTTCTCCCCCTCCCCCCTCACCACAGAGCTAACAGTGAAGAGGTGTGATTACCATCGATCTGTCCTAACACAGCCCATTTCCTCAGCTCCCACAGCCTCTGAGCCTAAACGGCTGGCTTCACCACGAGTCTGGGACCACACGCTCCTGCCCTTGCCTGGGGAGGGGACAAAGGTGTTTTCCTGGGGACAAGTGGGGCTTTCATCGTACCTTTAGATTCTGAGTTACATAAACAGACCAATATCACTGGGGCCTGCCAGACAGATTTTCTGAGACGGGATTTTGGGGAAAAAAAATCAAACCATACGTCAGAACTGATGACGGCGTGATTCTCGTTATCCCTGCTCGTGACGCTGGAGTGGCAGGTGGTTAAGTGGAGGACAGGGAGACGATGTTGTGGTGGTGCTGGAGGTGGGGGCCAGCAAAAGAAAGTAATTATCAAGCTGTACAGGCGTGAGTCCCAAGGGTCAGCAGAGAGGGTGTGTGTGAGAGTGTGTGTGCTAGAAAGGGAGAAAGAGAGCAGCATTTCAATAAGATAAGCTTTATCTGGGAGTGAGTGAGCACCTGCCATATATGCATAATTGCACATGCACAGGCAAACACACACAGCCGTGACACACCATTTGGTGCGTTTAGGAGTCTGATGGAAGAGGTCTGGCGTTGATGCGCAGTAGGGGATTAATGAGTGTGATGCTGCTGAGGGGGGTGTTGCTCCTCTCACACACTCAAACACACATGCACAGTTTCTGTGGTGAACAGAGAGACTGACCATGTGCAGATCTGAGAGTATTTTGCAAATCTAATGCCAAAAAATATCATGCTTGACATAAAAATACATAAATGACAGTTTCTTGAGTATTCAGTCATTAACATTTTGAAGGATGAAATAAGGGATGCACGTTATTGGATTTTTGATGATATCTGGTATGTGGCTATTTCCAAACTATTTTTAGCAAAATATCAATACTGGTGTCTTTTGTTAAGAGCATTCAGCCTTCACTTTACTAAAATTGACCTGTTAAATGGTTATATGAATTAAATTAAAAAACACTTTGATTAATTTAAGTGGACAATAACTAATGATGAGGTTAATCGACATGGTTTGTTTGTTATTTCTGCCAATATTTCGGACAATAGCTGGGAAAATAATGGGGATTTTGTACAACTAAAGTGTTGGTTGTAAATATCAACAAACAATGTTCATATCGGCCAATAATCACCTTTTTCGCTCAGATAATATTGTGCATTCCCATTTGAAATAGCTCATTATTACTGCAGAGTAGGGATGGGACAATACACTTAAACTCACGATACGCTGCACCTCGATATGCCTGGGTCACAATACGATACGTCACAATACAATATGGGATTCATGATGGAGGGATTCATGATTGGCTATATGGATTCATGTTGGGTGTTGGATGTATATATTTGTATATATATGTATATATGTATCTTTATATGTATATATGTATCGATGCATATATGTGTATCCACAAAATGAAGAGTTCTTGCTCTATTTTAAAGTGTCTTGAGATAACACTTGTTATGAATTGGCGCTATACAAATAAAGATTGATTGATTGATTTATTGAATATCAAAAAAGTAAAAAAGAAAAAATATTACTGTGTAATTACAACATTTATTTTTGTTTGAGTTGCACACAGGAAAACACAAGGCCTAACAGGCCAAACGCAAACAATAACACTCTCTCTAACCCTAGAGAGGTTAGAGACAGTGTATGCTATCGAGCGGTAGGCGAGTGGTGGTTCATGTTTGTTGTGTTGGAGGCAGTGTACAGAATGACAGCATAGCAAAGTTTACACAAATCTTAGTCTTGTCAGTTACTCTATTGTCGTCTTCGTCTTTTTTAATGAGAAGGCCAAAGTACTGCCAGACAGATGACTTGTATCCAGGCGCAGCGTCCTCAATTTCGACCTCATTCGACTCCATCATTCTGCTTTTTGGAGACAAGGTAGTTGGTGCTAATGTTTGTTGTTATCACTTCTGGTCACATGGGATATTACTGGACGTGACGTCTTTATTTTGCGATCCATTTTTTTCAAACTCAATGCGTTTCGTCACGTACTGTATCACGATATTTTGCCAAACAATATTTCATCCCATCCCTACTGCAGAGATATATCAGTATAATGCTGTCATGCTCTACACATGCAGACATTATCTTAGAAATACTGTTGTATCTAATTTCCCCATTATGTATGCACCTTACGATTTATCAAGTTATTACTTGGGGTGGAATACAATTCTTAAAATGTCATTTAAATAATACTAGTAAAAAAACATTAGATCATTTGTAAATGGAATTTACTGACACCAGTGGTGGCGAATGGGTTAGTTGATGGCTCTTAGTTGCCTGTAGGTGTGAGTGAAAGACATATCAGAATCACATTGAGATTATGGACTGTCTACATGTGGACATAATGTGATGTTGACTGTTGTACAAAATTGTCGCATGCTGTTTATGTCAGTCATGAGATAATGTAAACTAAAGCTGGGGGTCCAATGGGTTGTTGTCATAGCTGTCAAGTTTTGGATTTGAAAATAAGGGACATTTCCCGGTGCCCACTGCGCTGTCCCACCATCCCAAACAAGGTCCAGGATCTCTTACATTTAAAGACTGGTGTACAGGACTGTCTTCTCGTTCACAGCCATCCATCTTGTTTCTTTTAGTTTGCTCCCGCTGTTGGCTCTAATCTCACGACAACTGCCACCTAGGCTACTTCAGATGGCAGGTCTTGCCCGTCTTCTTCTTCTTCAGTTTTGTGGCGATTGGCATTCATCATTTTGGTGCATTACCGCCTCATTCTTGCTACAAGGCTTGTGACAGAGTTCAGTTTGAAGAGACAGAGGAATGTTTTTTTTGTTATTTTTTGTAATACGAGAAATTTACAGGAAAACACTTATACGTGTGGATGTTGGGAAAGACGGATAAAATATGGAAGTGTCCCGGCCAATACGGTAGACTTGACAGCTATGATTGGTGTTGATCAAGTAAAAGTGCCATTAAAGGTTCATTTAATTCCCACTAGGATATGACCTCTGAAAAAAAAAAGTGTTTTAGCGCTAAAGCGACAGGAACAGTTGCTATTTTATAATGTCAGTTTTATGAGTTATATGACCGCAAGCCCGCACGCTGAAGCTGCTTCTCAGGAGATTTCGGCCTGCTCAAGCTCAGCTTTTTGACTGTTTTTTGGCTTACATGAAATTTGTTTGAGACAGTGTTTCCTATATATCAAGAGTGCAGGGATTGATGCAGGCTGGGCAAAAAAATAAAGAAATTTAAGGCAAACTTAAACAGTCCCCTTAATGGTTAGATGTCAGTCAATTGATTGAATACTGATGCATGTCAGATATGAGTAAAGTTGTCACTCCTTTCTTTCTGGGGAGCTTACTTGTTTAGTTTAGTTTTGTCCCTCAGTTACACTGTACTCCATAAAGCCATCATACCGGCAAAAACCTCTGGTGAAGCACTAACAGACCTTGCACTAACAGTAGGTTATGAAGAAATAGATCTCATCACTCACTGTCAGACTGTATGTTTGAGAGCACAGTGAACATCTTCCTCTTCTTACATCCTCTGTCATCCAGTTTTCTATTCCTGTCTCTTCTTTTCTCTGTTTTTACAATGTCACCTTTTCCCCTCTCTCCTATCCTTGTCTCATCCTCACCTGCTCCCCCTTTTCCTCTCTCTTTCTCTCCCTCTGTCCTTGCCTCATCGAGTCTCCCTTATCTCCTTCCTACTGTTCTCTCTTTATCCCCCTCTCCCCCCTCCCCTGTACATACCATTCAGCCCTCTAATCACATCATTAGGCCGCATTACTGTACCTGTAACTATGTGTGAATAATCTCATGGTGGACTGCATTTACTGCACTGATCACCTCCTGTCTCACCCTTGAACACCTGAGGTGAGCTGGTCCTGTTTAAATGAATTGACTGATGGAGAGGTGAGTCCATTATTCAGAGAGGGACGTCCTGCAGTTTACTGTCACTTCTTTCACCTGCATGACAGCACTACAGGAGATGCTTTTTTTTTCCAACATCTGCCCCAGTTAATCAGACTGTACTCTCATTAGGCTGCTGTGTGATGGTGCCAGAGCTAAAACATAATCCTACTATTCTGGAACAGTTTATACATCTTAAATATAAGTAAAGCTGAACAAAAGCAAAGATTAAGACTCAAGTCCTGCTGTGAGTGCTTGACTTTGTCTGTTAAGAGGATACCGTTTTTCCTTTTGCCTTTTGTTATTTTGCTTGTTAGTACCTCAGCCGAGAAGATTATGTTTTTGTCAGGGTCTGTCTGGTTGTGTGTTTGTCTGTTAGCGAGATTAGTAAAAACTATAGATTGATTAACATGAAAATTTTACCCGAGTTGTGTTTTTGGTCGAAGGAAGCAAAGTAACATTTTGGTGGTGATCCACATATTTGTCTGGATGCAAAAAATCCCCCATACTTTCTGAAAATCCTTTAAGTTATATATATATGGGCCATATTTAAAACAATCATCCATCCATCCATCCAATCCCATCCATCTATTCTCAGCTACTGGGTTCTGCCCCCCTTACGTCACTATGGTAACTGTACTTTATTTGAAAACTGACATCATTGTTTTTCAAGCCTATGTCACTACATTACCCATCTTCCCTCACAATGCCAGCGGAGGAGTTCTCCACATGGACAGACATGAGCGTCAACACGGTTGTCCAATCGGAGCGCATGGTGATCCAGAATTGTATCTTTTGCAGGGGTACAAACACATTTGTATCATAAGATACTGTTGTTGCATGTTACATAGAAAGGCAGGGTCATTTTTATACATATACATATTTTCCCTTTTCTTTTTTTAAATAATGGTAGTTAATGAAGACAGTGAATGTTGTTAATATAGCGGCCTTAATTTATATTTTTATAATTCATTACAAAATTAGGGTTTATGGTTGTTGGCATAACAGATTCATCAGCTGCAGTGGTTTCACACTTTGATAGCACTACTCTTCCTTTTACATCTGACCGGTGTGAAGCGCTAAAAATATACAAAGTCTATATTTTGAAGCGTTAAATGTAAAATCCCATCAGCATAGATCCACATTTGACACCAAATAAGATTTCAGTAGAGGAATGTAGTGGAGGGAGGATGGATGTGGCTTTGAAAAGCAGTGAGAAAACTGCCACTCACCTTCAAATGACCTTTAGGCTTATGATTATGCTCTCTCCTCTCTCTTCCTCTTCATGCTCCTCTAATTCTCTCCATTTCTTCTTATCTCTCGCTCCCTTTACTCTTTTTCACACGCATGCTCACTCTCTCTTCGTCTATTAGTCCTTATCTTTTCCTGTCTCATTCTACCTCAATCCCTTCTGCTCAACAGTTATTCTCCATCTCACTCTTTAATGCAAACACAATTATTACACAGCAGCATATGCCTGGAAAAATTTGCATTAATGTAACTTAAAGCTGGAGAAAAAAAACAGGAAGCACACCAGACTCAGAACCACAACTAGACAACATGGATTTTTTTTAACCCAGACGTAGGACAAACAAATCCCCACATGCACAGGTCTCTGGTTACTAAGGGTCCCTAAGAAATCCCATCACCACACACTCACTCACACATAAACCATCCCCCAGTTGTAGCTCACACTGAGGACCCTTGAAGTGGTGGATCAATAATTAGAACAATCCTTATTACACGCTCTCATTTCCCCTCAGAGACTGAAGCTAATGTAGAACAATAGAAGTGGCATACTGTAAAGTGGGCACACTGAAGGATCCTGAATGTTTCAGGACATATTTGGTACAAGACTGAGGATTAAAGTGTCTTTTTGACATGCATTATTGCACAAACTGTATGTCAATAAGTAGTTTTTTTTATAAGTGGGTAGGGGAAGTGTAATTTCCTCTTGAGTAAAAAGGATGAAGGCATTCTAGCTTGTGCAAAGGATAGGTTATATCATTCACAGTAGGGCTGAACAATTTATCGTTTTCAGATCGAAATCGCAATTTTAGACAATGCAATTTTGTGATCGCCAAAGCAGCAATTTTTTGCAGTGCTCCTGACTGACTCAGGATCTGTTGTGTCAAGTATTATACACATACTGTTTTACAAATTTGTAGACAATCTATATGTTAAAAGTGCTGGTAAGCAGGTCAACAACACAAAGCCTCTGTTTAGGAGTAGAAGTTCATGAAAACAGATTATTTATCATCACTATTGAAGGTGAATAATGTGTTAAGTATTTTTCATCATTTATTTCCTTACTGTTGTCTGTACTGTAAACAAAGTGAATTTTGCACTGAAGTTTGATTTGAAAAAAAAATCATGAATTGCAATATCTGCCAGACAAATCGAAATTAGATCTTTTCCTACAATTGTTCAGCCCTACATGTGAATACCCCAAAGCTTGATTTGAAGAAAATCGTTAATCGAATTGAAATCGCAATATCTGCCAGAAAAATCACAATTCAAATCATTCAGCCCTAATTCACAGTATTGTAGAAGATGATGACTTATTTTTCTCTGTCAGACATTACAAATGTAAAAAAAGAGGAAATCTAAAAGACCAATATGAAATGAAGTATAGATTAATTTTCTCAACTGATTAAAACAAGACCAAACATATGTGTCTGTAGCCTAGTGCTGGGTAGTAAACCAGAGTTAACCCCTGGCTTGCACAATCTACCACAAACTGGATTGCTCCAACACAATTTTCATCCATTTCAACACATACTGTATGTTGTGATGTTGAAGCCAAAGACAAGCTATCTGATTTCACATCAACAGCTCAAAGGCTGGTGTCAAGTCAACAAGAGTACCATTAATGGAGAGACAGTCTAGCATTTCAATTTGATTATGATTGTGATTATTAAGTTAACGATTTAATTTGATTCTCTATGTATCATCATGCAACAGAGTGCGTACGATCCATGATTTTCCATTTTGCTATACCATGCTACCTTTTAAATAAACAAATACAAACAGTCAGATAAATATGAACTCCTTTAATTAGTCATAAAAAATTACTTTGGAGATCAACAGCAGAAAATAAATGTATTTTCATTGTAAACCAAATTAAATCTTATGCTTATTTTTTCTTCCTCAGAAAGAAAACTGATCCTACAGAGTAGCAGCAGCCTCTGCAAGATTAAACCATGATTGGCTGTTTCTGCATCAATACTTCTTCATCTGTATCCCCATCATGATGCATCTATTAAAATATAATTTTTGACACCTCTACTTGATAAAAAGAATGATTCTGACACACACTTACCAAATGGTACATCACTCTCCTCAAGTACAGTTTTGTTTCTGTTGACTACAAATGTAAGTTACTGCCCAGCAATCTGGTAAAAGTGTTCACTGAAAAAACAGAGTGTTTACATGCAGATCATGTGTACTTATAACAGCTTTTGCACAAAAGTGCTTGTTCTGATTTGTTTTGTTGCAGCACAGCAGCTATTTTAGTCTAGCAACATGTAATGCTGATCTTTAATACTATTACTATAGGGAGGATGGCAAAAAATATTATGGCTGATATATGAGAAACTATATTTAGGTCATTTATTTTCCAAATAACCATTGCCAACAAGAGCAAACATGATAATCAGGTACTTTCTGTAGTTTTATGCCTGAACCAGTGGCATGGGATAGATGTCGGATAACATATTAAACAGCATCTAAGAAACAGTTTTTGAAAATTTCCACAGCAAAAAGAAATCACTATAACTGATAAAATTAACCACTGAATGTAACAAACAAAATGACTTATTTTGTCCACAAGGGACACCAAAAGTCACCAAACATCAGGTTCCTTACAGGGGCTTTTAACAAAGTCTATTTCAGCATAGTTTCAGAGGAAAAAAAACTTTAAAACTAGCAAGCAATTTGGCATGAACCTTTCAAGTAAATGCATCCATTTCTTAGAGAACCACCTTTGTAAAATAATTTAGCATTATTCGCACTCCCCATCTAATTATATTACCAAGACTAAACGTACATTTGATAAATGTTTAATTTTCAATGTTAGGACCATACACATAAGTTGAATATTTTAAGCATAATGCTCTACACAGATAGTAAAAATGCCCATGTTTCAATTCATTGTATGTGTACAAATTCCAGGACAATCAGGCAAATTTTGTTTTATTTTCCATTTACTTATTCAATTATCTATTCATTTTTCACAGAGTCATCCAGGTACCAATATTAATATTAGTAATGGCCTGATATACTCTTGAGTATTGGACTTAAGTGAGTGAGCCAGCCGGCGCACTATTCAAAAAATAAGTTATTATTGAAATTTAAAAAGCAGTAGTTTCAGGGAAATAAACAAACAATAGCAGCTGAGTGATTTTAAAATGGCATGATTTGGGGGTCACCATGTGTTGCACAGTACCGAGGGCACACTGCATACGCTCACCATTCACGCAGTGCTGCTCCAATAGTTCCTGTTTCGACATTGTTTGTCTCTGTTTCTACTGCCACTGATGACACAGCCATGAGAAGAATCTGTCAACATCTCCTGTCAACTCCTCTTGCCACTGAGGATCAGGTATTACACAAGTGATAATATCCATCCTTAATATCCTTGTATGAATGGAGCTAATGATAATGTGAACGTGGCTTAATTGCATACATTGTGGAAAGTAAGCAAGTATTGGTCTTCATTCAAGTAAAAGCTTTCAGCACAATAAGAAGTAATTGGATTTGTTTTATTTTCATCAGTGAACAATCTGGACACCAGCTCAGCAGACCATGACTACACTTAATCACCTACATCATTTTCCCAGTAAGTGGATGTAAATGCTAAATGCACTACACCCATTGCCATTGTTTCCTCTGATAGAAGCTTGGCAGCCTCCTCAAAGTCACGCGACCAGTCGGTAGCCATCTTGATGGTGAAAACATTTTGTAATACTGGGAGGAGTTCCCAATGCCAATGTAATTAGCTGAGGCATGCATGAGCGCCGAATTCATTAACCTCCATCTTTTGTTAGCTGCTAGGGAGGGGAGGGGGTTAAGGTGAGAAGGTGAAAGAGGCGAAGGAAAGCAACATGCGTGCCGGCTTTGTTTCAGCCCAACATGAAAGTGACAACGAGGAAATGAACTGAGACCGAGAGAACAGAAATACAGAGAAGGCAATAAAATATACGCTGGTATAAAGTTTCCTCTCTGCCTTCCTGCCTGTATGATATCTCTTTTCCCCATGGTTTACTTTCCCTCTTTAGGCTGGGCAGACTCTTGTCTCGCAAATGTTGCCACAGGCTTGCTCTGGAGGCGGCACAGGGCTGAAATCCAATTTCAACACAGCCATTCGCCTTCCAGCAGTCATTACACAGTCTTGCTTTGGATTCAGCGCTATGATCTGGATTCAGACCTGTAATGAACAGTGATGATGGTGACAAACGATGATGACATTACAACTGGTGAGCGGGCGTGCTGATGATCTTTGGAATTTTTAATGAAGTGGATCAGATTCTGCTTACTCTCACTTTTACATTCCACCTCTTGATAAGAAAAATGCCACAATATTTGCCTTCAACAAGACACAAAGCAGGGAAACAGGCACAAAAATTCCCTGGAAGATGAACCAGATTAGACTGTGGGATAAGCCTTTGTGGGAAAAAAAGCTAAACCCCATGGCCTATATAAGCCCTAGGAGAGAAACAATAGGTGCTGTACTTGCGCTCACTCTGTGTACCGGAACGGTGTGCAAAACTGGGACTCCGCAGTAGGAGGCGTATGCATTACTTTGCTCTCCCTCTCTGTCAGGGATTCCACTGGGGGGTCCTGGCTCTAGATAATGTCATTAGATGTAAAAGCAGCTTGGAGAATTTATGTAACACGAGAGCAGGGCTTTCCCACACTGATGACCACTTCAGCTGCAAAGTTATTGCAAACATACCCATAAAAGTTCCAGAAAAATAAAAGCCTTTATCCACATAAAAAACAAGCAGCTACAAAGTGATGACCTACTGTTTCTCATCCCACTTTTCCCAGCTGTGCTAATGGAGAGAGTTTATCTCCTTGTCTTCCTGATGAGCCACACCGCAAACATGCACATGGAGAGTTGTTCAGTATCTGTAGCAGGGATCCCTCCCCAGACACTCCAGACTCCATTAAGACTTTTCTGTACTGAGTGCTGCCTGATAAAAGCAGCAGGCTGTTCTCTCTCACATACATTCTGTTGGTCTCTTCCTGTACAACCATTGTGACTGTTTAGACACAAGTACACACATCTAACAACGGTAAGACAAAACATCTCTGTTCTGACTTTTATTGTTTTAAAAGTTTAGTGATGAACTTATGATAGAAGGAGAAAGATAAAAGGCCCTTTTTATAATACAACTGCTATATTATTTCTTTTTATAGTGTTGTGATGTGGCCAAAGAGGACAGCAGAATAACAGGCAGGAGACAACAGCAGAAAGATGCCTAGTGGTGCAAACATAAGCAGGACAGGTGTTGTTTAATACATAAGTATATTTACCTTTCCTTGGGACAAGCTTCTGAATTTTTTTGAGTAAAACATATATAGGTTGCCTTTCCTAATAGGAGGGGGGCAAAATATTGATATTTTGACATGAGTTTCTGGCATGGAAAATCCAGCTGTCAATATGCAGGCTTTTGGTATTAATTTCTAACCTAAGCAAATAAGACCACATCTTTACAAGCCTTCATACACAAGTTGATTCTGCCAATCAAATATTTCTGTATTGATTACCTCCGCCAAGGAGGTTATGTTTTCGGGTTTGTTTGTTTGTCTGTCTGTCTGTCCGTCCGTCTGTCTGTCTGTGAACAAAATAACTCAGAAAGTCATGGATGGATTTGGATGAAATTTTCAGGAAATGTTAGGCATGGGACAAGGAAGAACTGATTCGATATTGGTGTTGATCCGGATCAGCGTCTGGCCGCCATGGCGAAAAATGTGATTTCTGTGAATAACTACTGAACTAAAATAGATATCATTATGAATCCAATTGCTGATGGTATGTTTTCATGGTCAAACAATCTAAATATTTCGATGAAATAAAGGTAGGACTAATATTTACAGTCAAAATCACAATACGGCTGAGGACTGTGGCGCTGGCGGAGGTCTGCTTTTCTAGTTTATGTTTTGTGTTGGCTTGTTTGTCTGTCTGTGAGCAAGATAACTCAAAAAGTTCTCAACAGAGTTTGATGTCATTTTCAGGGAATGACAGCCATGGCACAAGGGAGTAGTTGATTTGGTGGTTTGGATCCAAACAACAAAAAAAATATTTGTTAGCATTGCACAATAGGGTAGTTTTTCACATTTTCACTGAGAACTTGGCTATCAGTGTCATAAGAACCGGGGTTCTGTTGTCTGTGGTCTCAGAGCACTTCCAGATTAAGAATGAGAATGTTAACATTCTTTATGTCTCAGGCTTTGTGAATTTCTGTTAGTTACATAATAATTCCAGATTAATCCTACAATTATCCCTGTAAAGGCTATTATGAGATAGTGTGATAAAGCATGCTGAAATATTTTTGCCACATATTAGTTATCTGGATATCACTGTATCATGAGATTATCAATATCACATCCAGCTTGTACATCTGGTCTTTAAGCAGTCCTGAACAGCACATGTAACTCTGATAATCTCTCTTTGTTGGCTTCCAGTTGCACCTTGAATCAAGTTCAAAGCTCTTCTTCTGGTTCAGTAATCAGTAGCAAGAATTGCCCCTGTCTACCTGGAACCCCTTATCCAGGTCTACACTCTCTCGCCCACTATGCTCTGCCAGTGGAGGAAGCCTGGTCCTCCCAGCATTAGGGATGGGAATCGAAAACCAATTCCAGTTGAGAATCGTTAACAGCTCCATCAAAGGATCGATATCATTAATCTTTTTGCAAATCAATTCCCTTATCAATTCCATATCATTGACAGGGTTCAGAAGCGTCAGAAGTGTGGCTTAATTTTAATTACACCTTCTGCACAACCTTAAATGAGTGGAAACACCAGCAACTTGCAGACGCAGTTATCTGTACTGTGATGTATGTTTGGCATTGTTGCCACTGAAAATGAGACCATTTGCCCTCATGCAAAATTAGCTGGAATCGATGATGCTGCTGAAGATGATGATGATGTTGAAGTGACTTGACAAGGTTTTTTGTCAATTATTTGGTTTAAAAAATATCCTGCATGGCAACATCTTCTTCTCCAATCAGTGGTGGTGCACACTACCAAACTCCATTTAATCCACAGAGTTCTTATCTACTTTTAAAAGAAAGACTTAAAGACTCAACTGTTTAGGGAATGCTTGTGTACTTAGTTTGACTCTTGTCCTTTAGTAGAACGACTTGAAAAGGTTGAAGACCATCTCTTTGAGAACAAGTGAGCATTGAATGTGTTGTTACTTAAAATAATGTCAATGACATGAGGGCTTGATGATGATGCTGCTGAAGATGATGATGATGTTGAAGTGACTTGACAAGGTTTTTTGTCAATTATTTGGTTTAAAAAATATCCTGCATGGCAACACTTGGTACCAATCAGACTTGAAGCCGTTTGTTGCACTTACTGTTGTCATTCCCTTCAGTTCAGACTCTCACTTGTGTTGTACTTACTCTCTGATGTACATTGCTTAGGAAAAAGTGTCTGATAAAAATACCATGGTATTATCACATCATCATTAACCAGCGGTTGAGTAAATTTTGGAAGACAACCTCATCTTCAGAAATTGGACAATCTTTTTAAAGAGCTTTTATCCTCAATAAATGTGTACCTCCCTCAACCACAACACTGGCAGCATCAACAAAATGTGATTCTTGATAAGATGCAGGTCTGATTTTCACTAAATAACTTCAGTCTGATTGTCACAACTCATGCAACTTTTATGTCACTCAATCCTCCACATCTTTAAGCACTGACAGGTGTTATTATAGAAGCCCATCCCATATGGATTAAATCTTTCTCTGAGATGCCATAGACTTCATTATTCCTCCCCTCCTTGCCTCTCATCTACACACACCTGTGCACAGATTAAGCAGCCTGTTCTCCACAAAAATCCCTAATTCAAAAGGGGGCTCTCCTCCTCCTGGCCCCTGTTATTGTCTTTTCTAAACTTTGCTGGCTTCAACTGCACACCAACTTAAAAATTAAACCATGAATACTGACTTCAGTGGCCTCAATGTTGAGCTCCCTGGACAGCAAGCTGCATGCACTGTCTGCTCTCATTTTATTTAACAGTACATCAGGACAAAGACTGCGTAGGACTCTGATCCAGGCCAGATTTAAAGACACAGAAAGACCAGTATTGTAGTGTAGAAATAGCTCAAACAACTGATTGTAGTTATGAGGAAACTGAACACGGGAGTTAGCGAAAGCATTATGCTTTGATTATTTTCATGTTCCTTTAATATGTTGGTTGTGGGGGGAAAAGCCACATTAACACTGCCTCCTTTTAGTGCTGCAGGACAAGTCAAGCTTTGCCTTTGAGTATGATTTTGGCTTCATGCACCGATGATAACAAGGTATTCATAACTGAACTGTCACTGAGACACAGACTGTCTCAGCTGCTCTGCCTGCTGGTTTTGTCTTGAACAGTAAATGCAGTGTACCCTAATTATTAAAGCAAATGTGTGTCCTGACACTCTCCCCAAAAAGGCTCCCATTTCAGTTTAAGAATGGAGCAGAGGAAGTCAAACCACCTCCTGTCAGGTTAAAGTGACAAGGCCAAATATTAGGCATATGAAGGAAGGTGAAACAACAGGCAGTACCACTCTGGTTTTAAAGCAACTGAAGTCACATTTAAGGCCTGTAACCACAGCCAGCTTGTACCCACTGAAAGCATCTCAGGCTCAGTTTCAAAGTGCTTCAAACCACATTAAGATAGCTAGGTTACTCCACTTCTTTGTACTGTTCAAAGGCTGTATGAAGAAACTCATGCCTCATATCTTCTTTTAGTTGTAGAAATATCACCAAGAAAACATAAATACTAAGTCAAGACATCATGTCCTGCCACTGACAGCAGCTGCAGGCCCATGGAGTATTCCCTTGAGAAAACCAGGCAGCTAATTTTCTCCGCCACCTTTGTTGTTTACAAAGCTGACATTGGAAGTCCCGCCCCCTCTTCATTTTGATCGGGCATTGATGAGTGGGGCATGCTCCCACATTTGAGCAGCACTGTTTTCTGCTCTGGATACTGAGTGCAAAAAATACAGAACTGTATAATTTCTAACTAAAACAAGCACTGCCAATGAAAAAAATGGCTGTGGTGGACACAGGTCCTTGTACAATAGTACAATAGCTTAACCAAGGGAGTTAAGTGTCTGTCTTATTTCCACAGTGCCCTGTTGCCAATTTTGCATTGCATTACTTAAGATACAGTAACAAGGTAAAAAAAAAACAGCATTTAACAGTATGTTAATGTGTTTTTAGCTTTTCATAGGGACAGGGATGTTATTAGAACCTACACGTGAAAATGGAGGAGAAAAACAAAATATTTAGAAAATATAACAATACAACAGTTTCCTCAGGGTTGAAACCCAGCTCCTGTACTAATTCCCCATTTTCTCTCTCTCTCCTCGGCTTCCTGCTCTTTCCACTGTCCTGTCAGATAGAAACTAAGAACCACAAACTAAATATTTTTCTGATATTTCTTTTTTGCTCAAAGATTGAGTTAAACTGAGTATATCAGTCCACTTAGGCTTAACTGTGTAATAGCTGAGCACAATAAATAGGTCAATAAATAATCCACTAAAATAATGCACAACATCTCACAAAAGTGGCCAATTAAGCATTTGTCTTGACTGTGGGAAAACAGACCTGGAGTTTAGGAATTTCAATCCCTAGTGACCTCACAGCAGCAAACACAAAATAGGAGAATATTACAAGTTGAGTCACATCACTACAGGTTATTTTAAAAATGCATGCAACTAAACGTGACAAAAAATCTCAGGTTATTAAGGCATATGTGGTTATATATCTGCCTAGTGACTAATACAGAAAGAGTAGGTTTGGGAAGACACATCACACACCGCGCATTTACAAGTGTTCTCTTTTACAGTTTTGTACCTGCTCAACCAGCTAAATATAGCATTTATAGAGCAGTGAAAGCAGTGACTATAAACAGTTGCACAACTCACACTGAGGAGGGTTTATCAGTTCAGCAGCATGAACAAAATAGTGTTTGAAACTGAAAATGGAGGGAAACTGACAGCATCTGCTTGTCTTAAATCAAATACTTTGTCAGTAATGCATAGAGAAAAAGACTGTTTCTGCAAGTTTACACAGTGACCCACATTCCTGTGTCTTGTTTGGTTTATCATCATCTCTATTTTTGTTGTTTTAGCATGTCTTTCATTCAATTTTATCCCAATGTACTCTTTATATACTCTGATGTGCTCTGGTTCAGGCTCGTGCTCTGTGATAACATGAAATTTGGAAGGCCACCAACAGAGGTAAACAATGCATGAGCAAGGGCAGCCAAAGAATAAAAGCAAAGCCAAAGGAGCACTTATTACCGTGCGTTGAGCAGTAGAACTACAGTGTTATCAGTATGTGTGTTGTGGAGAGAACGAGTGATCGACAGCAACAGCCTAAAGTTCACATTCCTCAAATAAACAACGGGTGACAAATAAATTAACTTGAGTGGTTGACTTTGTTCAGTGACGGTGAATAATTCATAGCAGGGGCTGATGAAAGACGTTAAAAAGAGATGGAGGGAAACAAAGTGAGGAGGAAATGATACTGGGAAAGGAAGGAAGAGTGAGGCAGTTACCATGTATGTTCTGGATATCTTTCAAACGTCTCATTATTCAGATTTTAAACAAAATCCTCACCATGACATTTTACCTTCACCTCAACTACCCTACCACACCAACTGACTATTTTATCATATAATGTAGATAATGTAGTCATTTGTTTCCTACAGTTCAGTAAACTGTAGGAAAAACCTGCAATGTCAGACATTTAAACTATCTCGTGGTGTCACTCAAGGATCTGTCCTTGGTACTCTGTGGTTTTCTTTTTGCATGGTTCCCTTATGTCATTGCTTAATTAAAGACATCCAACTGTATATATGCAAAACTTACAAATTCTATGCAGGTTTTATTACTCTTGGATGATAAACCCTGAAAAGCTTGAATGGCAAAACAAGAATCAACCAACAACACTGGCCTTAAGTTCACTTCTCTCAAGTAAATGATTGATAACTGACTGCATAGAGATGAAGGGAAATTACAGTAAGACGGAAACAAGACGTTTACCTTTCATGTTCTGAATGTTTGAATTGGCTTAATATTAAACATTTCTTTTTATAGTTTTGAAGAAATAAGTTGTTGAAGGCAACTACAGGCACTTCAAGGAGAGAAAGAGGGAGAAGTACTGATGCAGAAGACTTTTTGTTTGGTTCATGGAGTTCTTCCAAATGGAGGAGACATGTAAACACACAAAAGGGCATATAAAACTCAAAAGCGCACAGTATGGGCTCTTCAAAGGTGTGGTGTGCCACAGGGTTCTCAGCCCCCTTTGTTTTCTTTGTATCTTCTGTCTCTGTGACATTACTGTAGAGATGTCTTCAACTGTACACCTTTTCAATCCCAAAATCCCACTTAGTTTGTACTCTGCTTGTTGTGAAAACTCTTAAATGCTTGGGTGGCTTGAAATTCTGTGTGAGAGGGATAAAGTGTGTTTGACAAAAGAGACTAAAGTTCACAACACTTTCACTAAGCTTCAGTATGTGTCACTGTTTAGTTACAACAAATCACTGAACGCAAAGGCTGAGCAACTAATAAAATCAAAGGCGGATGGATGGAGACAAAAGTAAGCAGAAAAAGACACAGGGAAACAAAAAGATAGAGTAACAGAGGGGAACAGAGAGAGAGGAGTATTTTAGAAGGGTGAGGACAGGGAGAAGGACGCAGGGCAGGCGGAGGTGAGAAGAGAAAGTTTATTATCCTCATGGATGCTGCTGCGCTCAGTCAGATCAATACAGGCCTCTCCTCTCCTCTCCTCATCATCTCCTGTTCTCATCTATGAAACACGACCCCTCATAAGGACTATAAACCTGCAACACACATGTAATCCTCACACGAATCGAAATCAAAAAAATAATGTCCACTTCATTGTGTATTTTTAAACACAAGCACAGATCCATATATCCACTTGACCTTATGAATCTTTTTTTGGTTTGGAAAAGATTAGGCCATGATAGCTCCCTTCTTGTTTATGCCCAGGTCAAATAACGTTGCCAGCAGCATAATTCAAAACCGGGCACCCATGGGCGCAATGTGCAGTAAATGTCACTGTTATTGAATACAGCGCTCACGGTCAAATCTCCCCGCATTTAATATGCAATGAATGATCTTGCCATACATCCAGAACAATCCAGGAAAGGATAGAAATACAGTTATTCAAACTTTAGGGTGAAACAAGTTATCATTTATGTATCGTACATGTTTCTATCAGTCAAGCATCACCCTTTCAGATATATAACCCTGTTTGACACTTTTTACTTTCACTGCTCCAAACTAAAGAGCTGACATGTATGAGAAGAAGGAAAAGGAGGGGGACCCACGTGCATTTCAGATCCTCCTCCATCATATGAAAAGCTTTGTCATCAATAAATCAGCCGTGTATGCATTATACATGGCTGTCTGTGCATCCAAGCACACTCAATGACACACACACACAAGCAAGAGCCCAAAAAAACACACTGAATCTCCCACACACTTATGAAAAGAGCATCAAGTGAAAACAGCTCAAATCTGATTACTAGTTTGTGTCTGTCTATACAATGAAACATCTATCTTCTATCAAGATGTGACAATAAAAGAGCTTTAAACTTTAATATGATTTTAGTGAAACTTAAGGACATTGAGTCTTCAAAACAAGGCAAAAATAAAATAATTTAAAGGCTCTGAATTGGGGATAATTTGCTTTAAATCACCAAAAACTAGCAATTACACAAATGCCATGTATAAATAGGGATGAGAATTAATAAATATTCATTTGCACCGTTGTCATTATTGATTGTGCTTATCAAATGGATTATTTAAATATTCTCATGAATTTTCTGTAGGAAAAATCTGACCTATTCAGGTTTTTGGTGGTGACAACGTCAAACGCATGTCACTCCTAATCTCAATGATGTGCTGCATAAATTCACACTTCTGTAAATTGCTGGTTTTCCACATACTGACTGTAGGCATCTTTTATCATCAAATTTAAGCCACAGTTTTGGCCAGTTCTGTAGCAAACTTTCTGATCTTGCTGATTTGAAACTGCTGAACTTAGGCAATATTTAAAGAAAACTGCGCAACACTGATTATTGCAAAAAAAAAAATAAATTCTAAAATCATACAACAATTGCACAGTAACTGAAGAACATCCTGCAAACTATCCAAGCTAAACACAAATGAAGCCTTTTTTAAGAGCATTGGAAAAACAGAATGGCAGCAAGAAAAACTGAGGTAAACTCCTGAACACTCTCCTGTTTTAGTTTGCAAAAACTGCAAGTTATCACTGCACTCTTTCTTACCTGCACAGACTCTAGCAAACACTTGTATATTATCCAAAATGCAAAGAAAATGGCAAGCAAACAAATCAACTCTTATTTAACCTACATAAAAATCAAAGAAAAAACCCTACAAGGTGTCTTCTTACAGTAGCAATTATTGGCAAAACCCTGCAAATTGTTTGGACTGCCCAAATATACTCATAAACTCAAAAGAAAATAGGCAAATGTAATGATCCAAACACCAAATAAATGCAGATAAACTCAAGAAAACTGCCTCAAATGAGCAAAAATTGCTAGAAAAGTCCCTCATGTTGCAGTTGTTGAACATGAGTTGCAAGCACACTCCTTTACACCATTAAATTAGCCAAAAAAAACACGGTATATCATTACTAAAAATAGCAGACAACTCCTGTAGACTGTGTAAGTAATTTAAACAGTAAAAGAACATGTAGAAAGAGTTCGTCTTCAGGCTGATCAATTGTATAGTGTCTTGAGATAACACTATAATTCCTGCAAGAGTCTTGCACGCTCTCAGAATTGTTGAAATATACTGGCACTGTGTTGGTAGCCTAACTTTGCCAAAGACATTGCCCATGCTTGACATGTCTCTCCTTGTCATGCAGCATGTTTTATTACAAATATGATTGAGGATCTGTTATTCTTTCTGTGCTTTCATACATTTTAGCTCTAATATACGAGTACCCTTTACGACCTCAAATCTTTGCCGGTCTCAGCATTTACCACATTTGCCCCCAAAGAGCAGCAGCCTGCACAAGATGACCATCACTGACCATATGGAAGGACATGTAAACATTAAAGGAAGCCCCATGTGACGTAGTTTGACTTTTGGCTCAAAATATGTGTAGCACTAGATGAGTACAAGACAGAGAAGCAAAACGCAGCATGAATCCATGGAGCGCTTGCCTCATCCACATAGACAGGCGACAAACAGGTGATATTATTTTGACTTTGAGCTATCACGTGGTTAGGAGACCCTTATTTACACCTGTACCATTCACACGCATCAACAAGACAAAACAAATAAGCACGTAAAGAACCACAGACACACCATGACAGACAGGCTCATTCATTACACAAGGTCAAAGCCAGAATTTAGAATGGACAGGACACGACTGCTGTCCCCTTATGTGCTGTGAACCAACATGTGAATTTAACATGTGTGACCAGGTAACCTCCAAGCTCAAAGGGGGATGTAGCCATAAACACACACACACAGAAGTCACGCTCCAATGATGCCAGCGGAGCGGAGCAGATGAAGCCACCAGCCGAGCCAGCCGTGAAACAGCCGAGCCCCCCTCGCCTGTTACCTTTCTCTTTTGTTCCCGGGACGCTGCTCTCCTGCTCTTCCTCCGCTTCTCCTTCTCGTCCTCTAATGCATTCACATCCACTTCCCCCCGATTCTTCTTCAATTGGGAGGCCGCGTGAGCCATGATAGGTAGTTAATAAAAAATTCCAAGGAAGCACCACACACTACACACGCGTGCCTCACCTGAAATCCCAGAGAAGTTCAGGGGCTCTAATTGACAAAACCGGGATCTCAGAGGAAAAAATCGGGGTAGAAAAGGAAAGGGGGGGAAAGGGAAGAAAAATGCCCTCCTTGAAAAGGAGAATGGAGAAGAGTAGGGTTTCTTTTTAAGTGTCTTTTATGTATAATCCTGTGTGTCCTTTCTTTTTGGTTGTTGCCTTGGTCAGGTCCCTCTCTTTCTCTCTTTTTTCCCTCTTTGTCAAAGTGGTGGAAAGACAGGAGGGAAGAGGCAGCAGCTTCTCCTCGTCTCCTCTTCCTCCTCCTTCTCCTCCTCGTGTGTCATCCGCCTGGCAGTGTGAGGAGAGGAGCGGCGCGTCCGGGAGAGGTGAGGACAAACCCGGATGGGAAGAGAAAGGAGACACGAGCATCCACCACCAGCACAGAGGTGGAGGGAGGGAGGAGAGAGAGAGGGAGAGAGAGAGAATGGAGGTGAAAGGAGGGAAAGGGAGGGTGTGAGGGGGGCCGTTTCTACAGCAACCATGCTCTGTTTCAGTCTGTCCTCTTAAATGTTGCTCTCTCTGGTGCTCTACCTTGCAGACTTGGGGGTTGTGGGTGTGTGTTTGTTTGTGTGTATGAGTGTGTGTGTATGAATGTGTGAGTGACAAAGGCGTGTGTGAGGTTAAGTCCATGAATGGAGCAAAGGAAACAAGGAAAGGAAATGTTGAGAGCGAGTTTGTCTAGATTATGTAGACAAAAAACTTTATAGTTTTCCAGCTGATGGTGCAAGGCTGCATGGTGGCACAGGTTAGTTTGATTCAACAAGCTGGTCAGAGTCTTCTGCGTGGAGTTTGCATATTCTCCCTCTCTACACACGGGTTTACTCCAGTACTCCAGTTTCCTTTCACTGACTAAACATGCTCATTAGGTGGTGACTCTAAATCACTCTTCAGTGTGAGTGTATGCGTGTGAAGAGTTGACTGTCTCTACACGTGATCCGCTGATGGTTGGTCCAGGTCCATGCCTCTCGCCCAACGTCAGGTGGGATAGGCTTTAGGTACCCACAGCTCAAGACAGGGACAGGTGTAGGTAATGGATAGATGGGTGGATGGGTGATGAACAAGATATTTTTAAGGTAAGACATCTTTTGGGTTTCTTGAATATTTTTGCTTACTAGGCCTGAACGACACTGTAAACAAATCGAAAGTTGCATATACAAATCTGTGTTTTTACAACAAACTAAATTATATATTAGAACAACAAACTAAATTCTACATAAGCAGCCCTTGTTTATACATTTCTATCAGCTCAACCTTTTATACCACAGAGCATCCTGTTGTTGTCTACTTTATCTTTTTCTCACCATGATCTTGATAACTATAAAGATAATCATGATTATGACTTTTGCCATAATCAGGCAGTCCTGGTCGTAAGTGTACTAACAATGTCTCTTTTAGTTTAGGTGCCCAATAAAGATACATTTAATATGTCTTTTTTAAAGATGGTTAAAGAAGGAAAATCAGGGTTACTCTTTAAACTGTAACACAGTTATATCTGTGACTTCTATAGCTTCTACATTTTAAAAGCAGGAAATGAACGAATTCTGAATCACCAAGGTCTTGTCTCATTTATTTACCAAGCTTACTAAGTGTGAGAAAGACTTTTGCTATTGAAAATCAATGAAACAAAAAAGAAACATGCACAAATGGAAGTATGACATCCTCCAAGTCCTGTGACTGACACCATGCACTCATTGCAAAATAAATGAAAAAATCTTATTTTGTTCCACTTTGGTGCTAAATGATTACGGTGAAAAGGTTGTCAACTTTTGGAAAGTCGTGTATGAAATTCACTGTGGTGGAACGGTTAGTTGGTAGCCTTCCATTAGCTGACCAGGCAAATCTTGAACATATTGTTTTGGCTGCCAGTCAAATTATTGGCATGAAATGAATGGACTCGTCTCCAAGACAGTGGCACCCAAAGCTCAGGAAATTGCACACCCTCTCTCAATTTGAACCCCTAACTTCAGAGAGGACATTCGGATTCCCAAAGGCCAACTACAACAGGAAAATAAATATTTAATCTTCCAAGCCATCAATCAACTAAATTTAAAAAAACTGATCCACTGTACTGCTGGTGACTTTATTGTGTTGATGGCTTATTTTTTGTGTTCCCATTTATGTTCTCCATTGTTCATGTGTTTCATTGCATCATTGTAACTTAGTTTATGTGACTGTAATTAAATACTTTATTTTACCTGGTTGCAAACCAAATTTCCATTAGGGTACAAGGTGAAAGGTACCTGCCAAAGAGTTCTTCAATAAGTTATTGCTTTTTAGGAAAAAACAAAGAGTGCTTAGTCTTGTCACAGTCAATCTTGTAATGCTTCTGTTGACTGTAATGTTCATTTCTCTAGCCAGAGGAATATATTGGATAGCCCAAGGTACAATGAGTAGAGAAAGGATTTGCTGCCTTTGGCTCTAAAGTAATAACCTGACATGCCAGACGGACAGTTCCATATTGGAAATATTTCAGGAGCCCTGCGGAAATGTTTTCAGGGGCAGAACCATCAAAAACAACTGCAGCTTGTGATTGGACGATCGTTTGGCTCATCACACTCATCACAGACCAATCCATATTAAGCAGCACTGCTATGATGTAGCATATGTAGCAGCTAAACGTAGCAGCTAAGCATAGCAGCCAATGACTAAACATTAGCCGCTATGGCTAACGGCTTACAATTGTAAACAACAGTTAATGGCTGTTAGCCGTAGCGGTTAACTGTTGTTAGCCGCTACGCCTAACTGCTAATGGCCATTAACTGTTGTTTGCCCTTGTTAGCCATTAGCCGCTATGGCTAACAGCTGTTAAAAGGGGACTTAAAAAAATAGAAGGGGACTTAGAAAATTGTACCTCCTGTTAAATTTTGCCCGTATAGTTAGATTTCAAAAGATCTACCAACATACAACTGTAACTAGCCCAAACCTTTCTTTGTGGTCCACTTATGAGGCCTAAACATGAAGCCTGACAGTCAGTTTGGTATCAGGGCTCAACGTGACCTCACAGGAACTTTCACTCCGATCCCTGACCTGGTGTTCCCACCCATAATCAAGGGAGCATAGCCGCACTCCAGCTCATGTCAGCACACCCTGGGAAGATAGGGATGGGATGAGAAGGAGCTCACTAGATTGTAAAGTGACACCAACCAAAACCAAGTGTTCTGAGAAAGACTATTCAGAGCTTGTTTTTAAACAGAGTCATAGACCTTTTCTGTTGACTGATGCAACTACATTTTGGTCAAAGCATGACACACACAAGAATTAGAATCATTAACCTGATCCAGTTGAGAGTATGTTCCAACCAATTTGAGGCATCTGTATCATGAGCCCTGTTTCCTGAACAATTTCCTAGCCAATGTCGATCACTTGTCTCTCTTGCCAACAATCTTATGAGGCTTTCAGTGTACAAAAACGTGGAAGGCAAGAAAGCAGTCGTGTTGGGCAGCAGAATCTGTCCCAAGTACACCTATAACATACTGAAACATCTGTTGACAAAGCACAGCACTGAATATCAGGAGAGCCATGTGAACACAAAACAATCCATTTTGTCACAAAAACTCCACAGATGAATTGATAAAAACCTGGATTGAGCATTATCAGTAATGGCACTGTGCCAACCGGTATGATACGGGTTTCAACAGATGAATGTCCTCCCCCCAAAAAAAGATTAATATCTGGAAATATTAATGGCATTTATGTCCACATTTACAAATCAACAGTATTATTTTTTTTAAATGACATATTTCCTTGTTTTGTTTCTGTTTTTGACACACATACACTGTCACAGTAAAAGGAACAGATCAAATGTAGTTGAGTGGAGACTGCATACTTTTGACCAAGAAATATTGCTATCAGTGATCATGAGTTCAGAAATACTGGCATATCAAAAAAAAAATCATGCATTGCTAAATAAGAGTTTATTAGTATGCATCCTTCATCAGATGTTTCATCTAGACCAGAAGGAACTCATTCATGTTGCAAATATTTGGAACAGGGGGTGAAGCTGGCAAGGAGTGAGCATTTCCCTCGCTTCTTGCCAGTTTCTTTTTTTAACTTTTCTCCTTTGCCTTTTGGACAGCGTGTATGAGTTTACCTGCAATTGTTGATCACTAAAGACATCAATCCCTCAATAATGGGTGTTCACGACTCTATCATTTTTCTGTTGAATCAAACATTAATCAATATCATTTTACTTTTTCCGATTGAACAAATGCTTCTTCAATAAAACAAAACAAACATGACCGCTCCCCATATCATGAGCCTACTTCTGTTAGTGTTTTACTTTCATCTGAACAGCAACATAACCTTTATTCAAACAAATCAAACTGCCTTACCCTCTATTTCATCTGTAAATGTGTTGTTATATCTTAAAAACTGAACATATTGCTCAATTCAATGTGAATGACTTCATATGTGCTTGGATGCCCCCCACTAATCACTGCTACACAGGGGGACATGCATACAAGCAAGTGACAATCTGAAAGGAGGGCCAGGATGGGGGAGAACATGCAAAGGACACAGAAAAAGGGTGGGGGGAGAGAAAGGTCCATATTGTAATGATGCAGAAATATCACAAACAGAAAAAGCTTGCATCCACACACACTCAGTAATGACATTCTGTATTCTCTGATTTATTTATTTTAGGGAACCAAATGCTTTTTTATTCATAAGGTTATACCCCAAAATGAACTTGCGTGATCAATTAGTCATAAGATTATGAGCTAAACTTAACAAAGCCAAGAGGTGTGAGATGGATAAGAGAGGAAAATATCTGTTTTGGTGATTTCTGGCTCCTTCTCGAGCTCCTTCGTGGTAATCCCACCATCTGGGTTCAATGACAAAATGATGGAGAGGTCAAACAGGAGCAGGGCAGCTTTGTTTTGCCAAATGATTTGTGTCTTTGTTGAGAAAAAAAGAGACTGAGGAAGAGAGGAAGATACTGAGGGATGTGTAAAGAAAGGTGATCGACAGAGACAGGGTAGGAGAGAATAAAAGCTTTTGTTTGATTTTCTGTGCCACGTAAGGAGATGAGGATTAAAAAAAAAGAAAAAAGATGTCTTGTTAAGGAGGTCTTCACATCAGCCGTGCTCTCATCAGACATGGCAGCATGGTGGAGGCAGACGGCACACGCAGCTGCCATCTTTATGTCCCTCTCCCTGCCTGACTGCATGAAAGTCAGAGGCACCTATGAGGTTGTCTCTGGGTCCTTGTCGACACTGAGCGGCTGCCTCATCACATGCCTGAATCATCTGTGTGTGTTCAAGCTTCTTACAGGACCAAAGAGGAACCATATGGAGAAACGCACAGAGAGATGATCGGTCACTGCTGCGAGGGAAAAAAGGAGAACATCCCTCCAGGGACAGATGACAGGTTTAGCCGGTGGACACCAGTCGTGTAACGATACAAGCGTGAAATTCCTTTCTTTTCTCCTCCTCAAATATATTCATCCTCGCTGATCCATTTTTCTTTTGCTTTTCAAGACAAAACGGCAGCCACCGGCTTGAGGGGGGAGAAGCTGACTTTACAGCCCCCATCATGCATCAGGGGGTGTCTCATTATGCCAAATTATCATGCGGTTGCTAGGCAAGGGCCAATGGGGTGGCTTTGGGGGGAACAGGATGGATGGATAAGGAGCGTGGAGAGGTAAGAAGAGGGATTGGGGAGGCAGGAAGCAGAGAGAGGGGGTGGGTATTTGTGTGGAGATGTTTGGAGAAGACAGGGCACATGAGTAAACCAGTATTATGAGAATAAAATGAAATAATATAAAATTAATGACCAAAAGGGAATGGAAAGATACAGATCTTGTTGCTCTCCTTTCTTCAGAGTAAGCAACAATTTTTCTGAAAAAAATATGTATTTAATTAAAACAGAATACATTAAAAATTACAAAAAATAAATCATGTCACAAAATCAGTACAGATGCCTGGTGGTTATACGCCACCATGAGCTGACAGTTGCTGGAAAGTGAAACCACAGTGGTTGGTTTAGAGGAAGGACCAGAGTGATTGAAAGTAGCTGTATCTTTATATAAAGGTTTTAAAATACGCAATACTTTGGTGGGCTAGACAGCTATATGTACAGCCATTAAAGTGCCCCAAATATTTTGCTTTCAATAAAGAAAAATCACCGTTGACATGCAGAAGCAGACTTTCATCAGAGCGGTGCAGGAGTGATTCCAATATTATGAAATGAGTGCATTTTGCACTTCCTGGTTCCCCCAAAGGAAATGGGATTCAGAATACTGGTTGCTGGTAAATAACTGAAATGAGGTTTGTTGTGAACACATGCACATGAGATTTTAATGTTTAATGGGAATAATAAAATGATCTTGACTTGATCTTTCATATACATCCTGCAACAGTTAGTTTTAGTTTGGCAGAGCTAGTTGAAGAAGGTGATGGTTTTGTTGTTAGGGGAAGATGACACTTAACAAGACAAGAGGTGCTTCTTGATTTGCTTGGTATTTTCAGAGAGGAAGTAAAGAGCACTTAGTTTCTATCAGCTAAAATTCCTCAAAGCATTCTTAAGATATTGTATTGACAGGCAAGAAATGTGCATGTGGACCAAAGACGTTCAATCAGACAGTCAAACTTTATTTATATAGCACTTTTCATATGTAGCTTGAACTGCTTGGACATTCACGTCTGACCTTTATGACCTAGTTAATCCTTAAGTCAATGTGGACTTCATTTCAAAGTTTGAATAAAATAACACATAATATCTCTGACATACTACATTAATAAGCAAAATGACCACAAGGACCAATGACCTTAAAGTCTACTCTATGATCTTCACAGCTCAATCTGGCTATCCTCCAGTCAGCATGAACATTAGCACATAGTTTAAGATATTCACTCAAAATATACTTGTCTTATTGCCCTAAAAAACAAGAACACAATATCCAGTGACCGAGAGTTTGACCTGCAAAATCCGATCACTTTGATAAAGTTTGACAAACTTCTTGCAAAAGATCTTAAAATATATTGAGGAGAAACTAGGGAAAAGCATATATAGGACAATCTGAGAGGTATAGAGTTCTCCAGAAATACCCCAACAAAAGATGGACAGGTATACGGACTCAGGTTAATCTGACACCTGTATATCATCATTGCAGAGGTACAGAAACATGTCAGGGAGGAAGCTACACAGACAGAGGGAACAATCATAAAAGAATGGGTATTCACAACAGTTGTGCTCATAAGAGAATAGTAAAAAGAACTTATACAACAATTTAAAAGTTGCTGTTTTTGCAGCTTCTTCCTCCACTATCTCCTCAAAAATTCATTCATTGATAAACTCCACTCAGTCCAACTGCCAAGAGTATAGTAACCTCCTGCAGCCAAGCCCATAGTAAAAAGCAGTGCCAAGGTGTCCAATATTTCAAAGACCAGCATTCTGCAGGGCTAAGGAAATCTCCACGACTACTACAATGGAGCTGAGTTGGCTGAAGGCCGAAAACGCAGAAAGTGGACCATTATTGGATGATTTCCACAAATTTCCAGGCAAAATGCCATGTACACAGGGCCAAAATAGAAAATAATCATGACTAGATGATCAATTGCAGAGAAAAGGAGGAATAAGTTGAGTTCAATGGATTTTTAAGTGGGTGTCTAGAATTTGTCGAACTGACCACAAAGTGACTTCTTAAGATGGTTTAATATTCTTAATGCTCGATACAATAACATGATTGTCATTTGAATTGGAAAATAAGTTTAAATCATTTGAAATCTAAAATGTATTTCTCTAATTTGGAGCACTTGGTAAAAGTCTTATTTTACAACAATAGATACATTTATTACTTAGGCTTTTATGATAAGCTGCTTATTATAAAAGATCTATGTAAAACACAGTGATTGAAACAGAAGGAATGATGAGATTAAACACGTTATAATAATATTATAATAGTTTCTGTGGTTGGTAGTGACATGGAAGCAATTAAATGATTAAATCAAAGATTAAGAAAAAACATGTATGAACTTTTTCACATTAAACTCATTCAAAATTTATGAGCAAACAGGTCAGAAACCAATCTTTAAAACCCGTCCTATAAATATCTCATATTTGCCTCCTGAGACAGTGTTGTTTGGGGTCACCCCCTTATCTTTGGTGAGCCATCTTGTCCACTGTCTACTGCAACTCTCACGGGTGCAACATGACCAATCACAGCATCAATTTCATTGGCCTTTTTGACCTCTGCAGCCTCGACAGCATGTCCCAAAACACCAACAAAAAGTGGGTGAAGAAAAGAGGCAGCATATGGAGGCTTCAGCTGGACAGGTCACAGTGAGGTGAAAGGAAAACCAGCAGGTGCGTTTACATATGCTTGAGAAACCCTGTTATGTACGTTGTTTGTGTTTGCATTTGGGACACAACATGCAAATGCATACACAAAAACCTAATTATTTGTATTTACAAACGATAAACAATAGTTTTTAATTTATTAAAGTCATTACCTGACTTTATATATTGTACATCTTATACATCTGTACGCAACAAATTTGAGTAGGTCAACATTATCAAGCTCACTCCCATCTGAAATTGCAAACTTGATTGATTCTTTCTTTTCTTAGAAGGAGATCAGTGTCACCCCTAAAGTGAGACCCTCATAGTGCTGCTGCCTTGTCTGTTTTGATAATGAACCACCTGGCTGTAGTTGTGTCTGCACAGGTAGTCAGCAATGGTCTGAAAACCAGTTAGACAATTTTCTACTAAATTCCTCCTGGTAGCAAAATCAAGTTTGTAAATTCAGGAGGACTTTCTAAAATAAAAAATGATATTTACATGTCTAAACACAAAATAGGATGCTTAAGAAAAGAATTTCTAAACAGGGAATCCCCAGTCCAGTCAATTCAAAGATGCATTTCACTTTCTGACAACAGAAGATTTGGGTTTGACTGTTGCTGCTGCTGGTACTAATACAGTTAAGGTTGTCAGAATTTGCAGTGCTTTAACTCCTTTACAGACCATACAATCTAACCAATATCTATATGGCACAAGGGCAAGAGAAAGATGCAATACTTTTTTTGTTGTCCTATCAAATCACAGGCCCAAAAGCTGACCTTTCCCCCCAGGTCTTTTTGGCCCTCAAACAACTACCTAACAAAGTAAAACAGTGACATTCATGTCCCTTACAAAAGGACATAAAACATTGAGGAGTTTTCAGAACATGAAAAATGGTGTGAAAAATCTGAATCTCTTCAAACATGTGTATGGTCCTCTATCATGTATGAGATTGTTCGCTATGACACATCTCTTTCAAAAATCTAAATCTGAATCTAAATCTTTCTAAAATTCAGTGGGAGTATTGTTTAGGATTTATTATTTGTGCTGAATAAATGCCCAAACTTCAGAGTATACATTTTAATGCAATACTACTGTTGTGAAGCTATAAAAGGAGAAAAAAATGAACAGAGGACATCATAAGTTATGTTTTATACTCTGCTGCCCTCTAGTGCTCAACAACAGCAATGGTCTTAAACTGCTGAGATCTGTTCCTCTTTTTATAAGCATCTCTATCAAAAATTGCAAATAAATGAAAAGAACTTTCAAATTTCCAATTTACTTTACTCACAAATAACACCATAAACAAATTTTCAAGCTACATATCACTCATGCTTGTTTAACATGATCATCACAGACAGAGATTTTGCCTGTATCTAATGCAATGAAATGTAGTCTAACCTTGCCTACACCAGTATACTGGATAACTGAGCAGGTTCAGTCAATATTAAAGAAAAAAATTGTACTGCCTTTGATGGGAACCTTCATGACGTTTACTTCCTAAATTTTCATCATTTCCCCACTTTGCTTCTTCCTATAAAACAGGAGAAGTAGTTTAGACTGCTCTTGCAGGAGTGAAATTGCCTTGAGGAAGAAAAAAATGCAGAGGAGGAGGAGTATGAAAGGTGCAAGGTCAAATGGTAACTGGTTCAGACTGATGGGAAATCCACCCACACAGTAAACCTCCACCTTTACCTTCAGCCTCGGGGCTAATGCTTCAACACAGGGAGATGTGGTGAGAGGAGGAGATGGGGGTTGGACGGGTGGGATTGAGTTTGAAATACCATATCATAAAACCTTAGTGGGTACAAATAGAAAACAACGGAGAGGTGAGAGCAATAGGTCGATGGAGTTATTGCCCAAAAGAAGAGGGGGTAAACGACCAGAGGAGAGCGGCACAGAAACAATGAGAAACCTATCTGGACATTAGGCTGAGAAAAACAAATGAATCATCCAGCATGAATTAATATTCACTTTCTGTGTAGCGCTGCCAGCCTCGCAGAATCAGACAGTGAGTGACGTTTCTGGGATGTTTACAGCCTGGACTATAGAAATGTAGCCAAAGACAGAGTATGGTTGTAGATTAAGGATGTTTACTTGTTTTTCTTATTTACTTATTAACATTTTAACAAATCCATAGAATTTCTGTTATAAATACTCCGCTTATATCCTCCTTTGTCTCTTTTCTGCTTTTTTTAAATCACTCTTGAATTTTCCTCTAAATGAACAAAATGTACCGTGAGACATGTGCTTCAACCCAGTTTGCTACCAATAACCTACCTAAATGTGTGTCACGACCAAGCGGTCCCCTTTAAAATCAGACCAGAATGTCCTTCCATGGTTTCCCCACAGAGGGGCAGACAGACATACAGGGTGGAGGGGATTATATGCACACGAAACACACACACTCACACAAGGCAGGGAGAGAACACAAGGCTCTGAGGTGGGGTTTTAAACGGTTGACTGATGATTGGGTCCCTCTTTTAATTTAGCAAGGAAAATAGGTTAGCGCTGAATGAAAGAGGATTTTTTTAAGGCAGACAGACAACAGTGTTGGGAAGGTATACATTGTTGAAACACACAATATGTGAATGTCAATATGCATGAATGAAACCACAGGGAAGCTCGGTCTGTCACTAAAGTGGTCGTGAAGCAAAGAGGGAGGATCACAGAGCCTGAGATGACTGATAAGATTAACACAAGCCTTCACATCACTTTGAACATAAAAACTATCGAGTATTTCAATCCAGCATCAAAGAAAGCTCAATAAAAAAATGAATCATGGGAACTTGACAGTGGAGAAATGCCCCTGGTATACATTATAGGCCTTTAAAAACCAAAGGAAGGAGATGGGATTAGCACTTAAGAGAAAACGCGTCTCTAACAAACCAGTGGCAGCTGCACATATCAAACCCATGAGCCACTGTAGGTCTTCAGGTTTTACAAAACTAAATTAAGCCATCATTTTAGAAAATTAGCTGGTGTACTCCCAATCAACTAATTTATGTTAAAGCTACAATATGAAGTCTTTCATTAAAGTTTGATTATAACATTTCAAGCCAATATTCAATTGAAATATTCCTTCTAAAAATGTGTTTCTTTCGGCGTCAAACAACACTCTCCTTTCTATTTCTTCAATATATTTCTATAAGATCAGGATGATTCATCCAGTCAGTTGAGAAGTTTAGCAAATAAAAGTCAATCCACAAGGATAATGGTATAGCTGCCCGGCAAGAGTAAACTGTTCAACTTCCATTGCTGTATGCACTTAGCTTCCATATAGTGTCTTTTTTTAACATTCAGGTTTTAGAGTATTTTGGGAGCAAGGCAGCAGCAGTGAAACTAGCTACTAGTGGCAAGTGAAACGCTGTTTTAACAGAGCATTTGACAGGGATTTGTGGCATGTATTGATTTTTCTGACCATCTTATAAATCTGGTTCCACCTAGTTACTGATGCTAATTGAACTGCTTTACTGGCTTATCTGTCCAATCCCTAATTTGAGTGTCTAATGTTGATAGTACTGATGATGGTAAGTGTTTTGTTTAGTGATCTGGTCAGTCTATACTCATGATGGTGTGTTTCAAGCCTTCTAGGGCAAGCCATAGTGTCCAAGCATAACATAATAACAAAAATAAACATACTGTATCATTCATATGAAACTGTTGACATTCATTATGTATATCTGTTATTTCCACAATAAAGCAATCATTCTGTGGAAGAATTAAGCTGCTAAAAGAGAAATAATTAATCAATAGCTTCAAAAGGTTGAAGCTTTTCCCAACAATATCTCCGGGCTATTGCAACGCCTCAGATGGGATACCCAAATAACATTGAGAACAAACACAGTTGCCTGTTGATGAAGAATTTCCGCTAATCAATGGGGAGTTAATTTCTTGGCCGAATCGAGTGGAGCTCTGACTGTGATGGCTGTGCGGGAAAGGAAGTGATCCCTTTTCTGTTTTACACAGAAATGGCAGCAGAAGAATAAACAATTTCACGGTCGGCCGGGGACAGTCATACACAGCCTTGCACAATGAAACCCTGCTTTTTTTCCCAATTCATTAACTGCCTTATATCTGCATAAAGAACCGCAATAAGTCATTTTCAACAAGGCGCAATACAGTCGAACAGCTTTGAGTGTTAAAAATATGTCGGACAAATGCAGGAGAAACAGGATGGGTCAATTTGGTGTCCGTGTTTGAACTCATTCAAATGATTTATTATATAGCTGACAAAAATGTGCAGCACTGTTGAACACCTTATTAAATCTGTGTTTAATTTCTGAGCTCAGGGTTATGTCGCTCAGGAAATTAACTGAATGATTATATCTGTGGTAGAGAAAAGATTGAAATATATGTAAAAATAAAAAAAAAAAGCTAGATCTGACAAAGTGTTCTGACTGGTCAAGAAGCAAGTGCCAATACAATCTTATAGCAGGGCTGATACTTCGTACACCATGACTATGTTTTAGACCTTATGCTGAAAACTTTTTCTTTACATCAGGGGGGTCCAAACTATGGCCTGAGGGCCAAATGAGGCCCACTGCCCATTTGGAATCGACCCCTGAAGCAGCTGATGGATCGATACATTTTGGTTACAGCAGCAAATACCATCAATCATGCACATTTTATGCCAAATTTACTTACTCACATGTCTCATTTACAAGGAATATTGAAAAAATGTATCCTCAAGCACCAACATTCTTGAAGTTTACTCTTGTTTTGTGTCTGACAGTGAAGATAAGCCGCCAGTGTCTCCCATCTCTGCTGCCCAGTGCTCATTCTTGTAATCACTAGGTGTGAATCCAGTGATAGCCTGGGGTAACAAAGGCCCTTAGGCTGGTGATAAGCCACCCCTAAACCCTAAAACTATATCTTAAATACACTAAAACTGAGGTGCAGCAAGTGGCTCAGTCAACCATGTATTCCTCTTTTTGAGGCCCTCAGTGTATAAAATTAGGACACTCCTGCTTTACATACTCAAATATATACATTACACAAAGCATACTATCGCAGTGGTAAGTTTGACATTCCACCAAACTAATACATTTCAGAATTTCATCATATCAACTGATGTTGCGTGTTTCTGTTCACTGCTGTAGGCTAACCTGTCAACTCGGTACCATGACCATCCATCCATAACCACGTTCAACAACTTTAACATTGCTAATGCTTCTAACTTAAGTGTCACTTAAGAAGACATGACTGTCTGAGAGCTGCACATACATTTGGGTACAGTTTAGTTCAGCCAGTGGACGTCACTTTTTCACCCAGGTGGTTGGCTGTCATCTTGTTCCTGTGGAAGGATTTGTCAATGCATGTCTATGTGACAAAAGTAAACATTTGAGCACAGCCCTGTAAAGCCAAAGCCGCATCTTCTTGGAGTGACGTGGTTAGATGCATTTCATAAGGATTTACACACAAACAGAGGGCTTTACAGGCATTTGAGTGCATTTGAGTGGATTTTTAGGCAAGAAACTTACAAACTATGTTCTGGGGACAGGGGGTCAGTGTAAACTTGCCAAAAAAGAAATGAAATATAGGACACTAAAAAATTCTGGCTAATCTAAAGAACATTGTGGGAATTATGACATATGAAAAACAAAGATTATTAATTTGCACTAAATACTCAACATGCTATTGTGTTGGCTCCTCCTTTACCTAAGAGAATGTTTAAAACTAAGGTTTTACTATCAATAAGAAATGCTTCTGCTTAAAAAAACATCTTATACTACATGAAATAAAAAAACACAATTTGTGCTTCCAACAAATGTCTTTGAAAAGTCTGACAAATTTCCTTTTTAGTTGCAAGGACCATTTCATATTCAGCATTATTCCATCAATGCATAGTCCATGGTGGTAGAGCTCCCAAGTCCTGTTGTATTTTAGCATTAACATCATGTCTGGGGTGTCTAATAAGCAAGGATTTGATTTAAATTGAATAAAAATATAAGCTTTGTCTCTGTAGAGGATCTGATGCAGCTCTTTTTTCCTAACCTTTTGAAACGCTGGATCTGAGGGGGTGGTCAGGTTATAATGATGATGTCTTCACTGATTGGCTGCTCAAACAATATGTGAGGGGGAAGGGGCAGACACTTTCAAAACAGTCATGGAATCTGCCTGTGACTGGAAGAAAATACACACGTAGGTGGAGGCTGTATAGCTATTACATAACAAACCCCAGGAAGTAAAAAACAGAACTTACTAAGGGTCATTTTTTAAAGAGGCATAGCACACTTCTCCATGAGCTGACAATTTAGAAAAAGGTATCATTATTGTCTGCCCCCCAAGCCCCTTCTTAAAAACATTAAAAAGCATGAAAATATATTCTGCAGGTCATCTTTACGGTTTAACTTGTGACAATGTCTAACGGTGTTGACAGGTGTTCTTCAAAAATGTCTCTTTAGTTTTCAATCTAAGACTTAATCTGATGAGCTGGGGCTTATTGTCAGAGTAAAAACAAACAACAGAGGCCACAGGTATAGGCAACTGACCCAGTCCCTCTTAAAACATGAATACTTAAAGGTAATTGCATGAAGCAGCAAAATAGCTGAAATTAAATTTGATGGAATTGGCATGCAAATATTCCAGAAAGCGCCATTAAAAAAGGCAACATTTTATTTGCTTCAACAAACTCTTGTGTAAACAGAGGTGATGATGTCACATAGATGAGGAACCATAGATGTATTATAAGAACTGGATAGCGTGGCTCCGCCTTCCACCATGTAACAGTTTTGAAGCCATAATATCCCCCGTCAGGGTGCCGCCATTGTGTAGCCAGTAGAGAATCTGGACCATATCTGGACGCAGCTGTCGTAAACAGTTGCAAAACTCCCCAGCATACGCCGTACACAATCATTGTGAAACTGCCGTAAACCGCAGTTATTTTTTAAACTCTAATAACTGATGAAAAAGAAACTTTGCAGGACAAAGAGGACTTGGAAAAAACGCAGCCCAATAATACTTTCATATCACCACAGCATATGGATGGGAGAAATATTTCTACGCGGTGTATTAATTTTTTGAAGTTTTACTACGGCCCGTTCAGATGAATGGGGGAGACGGAGATCTGACCTATACTGCAGCCAGTCACCAGGGGGAGCAGTTTTTGTGGCGGCAACAATTCAAGCCCAGCGACATGACGTCCATGTTTTTTACAGTCTATGTGAGGGACCAGCACAGAGAGAAGTCTGTCTTTCCTGTCTATTGTGTACATTATGACACGTTTCCTAAAATTATCGCTTTTAATGGAGTTTCCCAAATTGTGCATTTGCAGTGACCTAAAACAATGTTAACATCTCCAAACAGCCAAAAGGCACAGGAAGCACAACATATTGGAAAATTTACACCGACATGGACAAAGCCTTTTGTGTGAGCTGCATAAAAACATGCTGTAAAGGACCTGGCCCAGCTCTTCAACAGTTTTTATACCCAGATTGTAGTTATTTTTACTTTAACTGAAAAAAGCAAAGTCTGTGGTGCATTTACCTGAATGATATAAGCAGGCAAAGAACTACAATGGAAGGAAAAAACTTTAAATTGATTAAAATATTTGCAAACATTTCATGTTCTAATTTTTTTCTGATAGGTGAGAAAAAGAGACATTTTTTGGCTTTTGACATCAAGGTATAAAAACAGAGATGAACCTAGCACAGAAGCAAATCAAAGCTACAATATTCAGCAAAATGTCTCAGTTCTGGCAGATCATCTGTCACAGTCTCTTTACAGTCAGCGACAGAGTAAGCAGGGGATTCGCGGGCAGTCTGGTTGGTGGGATGTTTCCTGGCAAAGAAAGCATCAAGAAAACAAATGTTCCCGTGGTAACTGTAGGATCACTGCGCTAACTTGAAAATTGGGACAGTGATAAAAGACAAAAAAATCTGCCACATTTGTCTTTAGGCATTAAAGTATGATAAATTGAACAGGCCTTGGTACAGCAAGAGAGCCTTTCACTGAACTCCAACCACTGTGGTGTTTCTCTCTGGATTGTTGAATCTCTCTCAGAGCACTGACTTTGGAAGATACGCATCAAAATGTACCTGAGTACTATTAAAACTGTAAAATATTGTAAAGAATTCAGAGATAATATGTAGAGATGTATTACTGTCCAATTTTTTTTTACCCTTTTTCACTCTTTGTGTTTTGAAAGTCAACATCTCACTATCATCGCACATGTGCTGGCTAACTACGCAAACACAACTGAAATGATGAATCTGACTTCCCACAATCATGTCAATGCGATCATCTAGATTTAATGGTTATTGTGCTCTACACTATCCTATGTTGAACTTATTTTGTTCATACTGCAGGTTTTGTGATGTGTTAAATATGTCAGAGTCAATTCTTACTTGGCCACAGACTGCCACCATTGCATAAACTTAATTTAATTATTCATTTTTTAATTAGTTATTATTTTTCATAGATTTTTATTTGTTTGTGTTTTTGCTTGATTTGGGCAGTATTCACAGTCATGGCATTGTCTTTGTGAGATAAATGCATGTAATACAAATGTAAACTCAATGTGTAGTGTTAAAGGTTACACTTTTTACTCATCCAAAGCAAGTTTACCCAGGTCCCAGATGTCCCCAGAATATTATTTTGACATTTCTTGCCCAAATATCTATTCAGATATCAGATTTGTCATACTTTTTAAACCACTCTGGTCTAGCCCCACTCAAAACAGGCTGTTGTAGCATAAATCCTCATGACCTGTGTCTGACCAAACCGCTCTGACAAAGTGAATGTGACTTTAGCTTCTAGTCTGTGCTCTGATGTTTACTGTGGTATCAAACACATTTTCCCTACACTCAAGCCTGCAGTGTAAAGTACAAACCCCTGGCTCAGAGAGTTTCTATCATCTAAGGAGGATGGCATACCCTAAATGACATTACTAAGTGAACAATTTTCAAACAGGCTGTATGAGCTCACATTTTGTGGATGGTGGATCAAGCAAAAGAGGGGGAGGAGGAATTTTGTTCATGTTGAGGGGTGAGGGCAAAGATTGACCAAAAATAATGGTAATCTTAAAATAATAATAATAATAATCACCGTAATGATCAGTGTCATCATTGAGGTCAGATTATGCTCATATTAGTTTCATACACTCAACAGTGTGTTGTCCATGTCTTTTCCACATGATACAAAACTTCTATGTGCAAGACAAAAAGTCTGTTGCACAAAAACTTCTCCATCTCCTCATGTTGACAGTGCCAGTTTGTACCTTAAAGGGCTTGTTCTACTAGCCCCTGAGTAGACCTGCCAGTATTAGGTTCTGCTATTGTACTGTCAGCAGTTTAACCTCATTTGTTTGTGGAAGCTAGCCAAGTGTAGATCATAGCCTGTAGAAAGACTGCAGAACCACTGGGAACATGATGCTGAACAGCACTAGAATGACCAATCACTACCACAGAGTTGAGAGGTCAACCAATCAGCATGGACTAGGTCCATGTGAGGAAAGAGTCCTGGCAGTGGCAGCTCCAACAGGGTGTGTCAAACGGACTAAGAGTTTGGGATGGGAATTAAAAACCAATCCCAGTTTAGAAGCTATCACAACTAGTTCAAGCAATCAATCATTAGATTTTTTCCTTAACAATAATAACTGTGTCATGCTCTCATCAGCGGCGGTCAGCAGAAATACCAGCAAAAGCATTAGTCTATGCAGCACAGAACAATACAGAATTCATGGCAAGGTGGAACCGATAATGGCAAGGGTATCAAGAAAATCTTTCTAATTCCCATTTCTGCTGTGCGTACAGGTGGATCAGGGAAACTCAGCACATGAAAACTAGAGGGTATTTTCTTGTGCATAAGCTACAAACATAATCTAGCAATCATCACAATTACATATGTAAACCTGAGCTAAAGCAAATGATCACATCTGCCAATCTCAGCCGTCAGCTTTAACAGAAATAACTGGTAATTTGACAAGTTGCTTGGATATCAAGTCATCCCTTTGGATTTTCGATAAGATTTTATGCAATTTTGTTTAACAAGAGAAATACCAAATTGTGCAAAAAACAACTTTTTTTAAACAGTTTTATCAAGTATTTTTAAATCAATAGCCTTCAAATGCAAATTTCATACCTTTACTGAAAACCTGCAGTCCTACATTATGAGACGAAATGATGTAACCCGAACAGTTAGAGATTTTAGGCTGTACTTTGTGTGCCGTGCTCTGAGATTTGGAGTCTGATCAAAGGCGAGCTCAGTGCTTTCCTCCCATGCGAAGCAGCAGAAGCCACCAGCACCATATGTGTGTGCCCATCAGTGGGTCCACATGCCATATGCCTGAATGTGGTGGTGTAATGCTTTCTCTGTGCCAATCATCTTACTGTCTGCTCAGCAATCACACTGTTCATTAGAGCAGTCCTGGTCAGAGGTGTACTCAAATGTATAAATAGCTTGTCTGGGTTGAAAGGTGCATAGATCAAGTTTTGTACAGTACACTTTAAGTTTGTTCTGTGAAAGTGCCAGAGTGCACGAGGGTGCAAAGCCGCGAGTGTTTGTGCAGTCATAACCCCACCAGACTGTGTTACTGGAATTGCAGGAGCTGCGTGTTTGTGCAGCCTTGTTACTCTCCCTGAGCCGCCGGCCAGTGGAATATCCTCCCTAGTGTCGAGTTTCCCCATCATGATGGGATCATAGAGATGTGCCAAGAGGAGCTGCGCTGAGGGAGCCTCACTCACTCTCTCTCAGTTCGCCGGCCACATATCAAAATATCACTGCACAAACGCTCACACAAACACACACAAAAACGCAAGGCAACCACCTGGAAAGTACTGCCGAACCCGGAGAACCCTCAAGTCTTGTGCTACTGAATACACACAAAATAAGACAAACACAAGTATGCTTAAATGTGCCTGCACACTCATGAGCTACTGATTTGCTTTTAGAGGAAAAGGTCAACTTCCAGCTGAGCCGTTACAGCTTGGAGATACCTACCATACACTTGAGTACCTTGTATCGCAGCACACATTATCATTATTCACATCTTAATCACTCAGAAGTATTTTGTAATAACTACAATGTATCTGACAACACACCTGAGGCTCAATAAAGACATGACAGGATAATGGTGAGTGAACAAGTTAGTCATTACGTTGCTAAGAAAATAAGCAAAAAAATACATGTTAGAGCAACACTGAAGAAAACAATGCCAAATATCCCGAGGTGAGATTGTGGAAACATAAAGATTTATAGTGGTATCTTCAAAACAAGGTAATATTTGATTACAGAAGATGCTAATGTTGGTTTCCAAAGGCTATCAAAATTATATTCTACCATCATGCCAAAAAGGTAATCACAAAATATGTCACCAGGGTGTTGTTTGGTTCTTATCCAAATTCATAACAAATGTGACGTTTGTAATAGAATAGATTTGGCAAATCTAAAATTGTTTATAACTGAAAGTGTTTTGAGACAACTGGGAGTTGACAGGTAGAGAAGTAGGTGGTGCCATTCATTAAAATAATAAAACACAGTGAATAGGGTGGGCTTAAACTCATAATGCACTGTGGTTTATCAAGCCATTGAGGGACCAACAAAATACAGAAGGCTTATCTTTGGAAATTAGGTTTTTAACCAACTTTTTCTAAAACTATACACTATAGGGAGAGTGTCTGTAAATTATACTTCCATTTTTTCAGTTCTTTTTTTCAGGAAAGCACAATATTGGATATTTGCTGAAAATATGCAAAACTCATACTCACACTACATTTTCAAACTCATTGTTGCAGATAATATTTTTGTTAAGAGCACAAAGCTTTTACTTTACTGAAATTGATCTGTCACTTTAATGTTCACTGTCCAATTGAGTTATAAACAGATGTAAAGCAAGAAAAAAAGCAAATGCTTGATAAATAATACCTTTGATTCATGAATTTTGAACATTCAGTGATGATGCGGTAAACCACTGTGGTGCATTTGTGTCTTCTACCAACATATGGGATATGGGTGCCTTTGAATACACCAAAATCTGTTATTTCTATGTTTGATATGCCACAAGTACCACATTTTCGAGAAAAAAATGTATCAATAATATCCAGTTATTTGGAAGGAGAGAAGCAGCACGTCTCTGTGGGCGATTAATAAAGACAGTGAGGTAAGTTATAAACAAGATGGGGATAAAGAGAAATGAGACATTATTTTCTGATTCTTTCCTGAAGCTCATGCTCAGCAACACATTAAACATGTTGAAATTGTCAAAAGAATGTTCAGTATAATGCTATTTTTCTGGTGAAGTAATGCTCCTTCCTGCCTTCTGTCTTGACATGCCCTGCAGTGTGCCACAGCCTCTTCCCCTGCCACCTGTTATATTCTGCCTTTGGCTGACAGATTTCATCCTGCCCTTTTTCTCACTAAAATGTAATTTCAATGTAAGAACCTGTTGCAGACAAAGCAGAGGAGGGAGATTTACAGATGCACAACAATGTCTTGAATAATAAAATTAGAAAAAGAAAGAGAACAATTACACTTTACAAAAGTTAGGCCTAATTTAAGGCAAAAAGCTGATCTGAGATATACATAATTTCAAAGAAAATCCTATCTATGTTGTGTTTAATCAGTTCTTATAGTAAGTCTAACTTTGCAAATGTAATCAGACCTTTCTAAAATATGAGTTGGAAACCAAAATATCTGCTGCAAAAGTAATTTGCAGCATGTTTTCTATGCATTCATGAAGACGCTTAAAACAATAAAGGGAAACCTCAGTAGTGATTAATGAGTGTAGATCTGCAACAAGTCCTCCTCAGATGTAACTCCACTCTAACCTGAGCAGTGATACTTCCTGATACTACTTGATACCTTTATAATATCAGCAAGAAAGAAGCAGAGTGGAATTTAACCAACCAACTGGAACGAAGCCTACCTTTCCAGTCATAACTTCTGGCCCAGTAACAGTACCAGCTAAGATGTCTGATCACATGAAGGCTTCATTTTTCAGTTGCTGGAAGGAGGAGGTCGAGTATCAGCCAGAATTACAAACCATCCAGACAGCAGGTGTGTGTTATCAACTCCTGGGGTACACAGGACTACGACTTTATAAATCTATTTTTCACATTAGTGCTGCTAAAAGGTTGTAATGCTGTCATAACTAGCACCTAAGGATTTAAAGAATAAGAAGGCAACAGATAAAGTTTATTAAAGTTTTAATTAGCTGCAAATTTGCTAATTGCATTAGCACCTTGATAGCTGAGAAGCAAATTCTGCAAACCAAATGTGCAATTATATATGTTGTACATACACACAGGCAAGGTCTGGGTCACAAGCATCCAGTAACCTCATCTTTCTCACACCTTAGCAATGACCAGCCTGCAGAATAACCCTTAGCACACATACTCCCTGGACTGTTTGGCTATCTGGAGGAGAAGTGTAGGGCAAAAGAGAGGGGGTGTAAATGTCACGGCTTCTCAGTGATCACCATGTATCTAAAGAGTGTCCACCGACATCATCAGCCCATGCCTTCTGTAACTTCGTCCTACCAAAAAATAGAGATAATGTACTTTCAATGCAACAGTTGAATTTGTCACGTTTATGTTACAAAGTTAGGTGTGCTGGTGGCCTAACAGCTAGTTTGCATAAAACTTATCCTCAAAGAGAGCAAAAAATGAAACTTTGTCTGATCTTCCAGTGGATATTACCTAAAACTAAAAGGCAGGGTTGCCTGAGTATTTAGCTGATATGGCGTGAACTAAAGTTAGAGCCAGATCTTCAGCTGAAAACTGGCATTTATTGAACCTAACTGTTGAATCAATGAGGAGATATTTTGCTGAGAAGTAGAAGTGGAAATGGCCTTAGGGTGTGTCTCTTCATGGTCAAAAAGGAGAAAAAAATCATTTTGGGGGGAATGTATTGCACCATTTGGATTAATGAAAAACAAATATATTTATTTTATGGATGAGACGATTACAAGTGCAATGGCTTCCTGCTGTTTTAAAAAGTCATACATTTATTCTTATGTGTCTGTTTTACTGTGTATATATCTCAGGCTTGAAAAAAAAAAATACACCATTTCAGATCCATGCAACCTGATCCTTCCATAAACAAAGCAACACTGGGTGCCATCATTGGCAAACCACAGGTTATATTACATTGGTTTTACCTAGGGCTGCCACGATTAGTCGACTAGTCGTGACTAAGTCAACTATCAAAATGGTCGACAACTAATTTAATAGTCGACTAGTCGTTTTGTTTTTTAGGTGTGATTTCTCACAAAACTGCCGCTGTACCTCTGCTGTCTTGTCTGCCTATCTGTCCTGTTTTCTGGTTATCACAACTGCAGGAATCAAACCAACACACCTCGAAACACACTCATGCATGTGGTGCATGCACAACTACGCAGGCACCAAAGTTGCCAGATCTGCTCATTATAAGAGATTTGGGCCACCAGCTGCATGCTGGTGCAGTACGCTGCAGTTCATGCATGAGTGACTAGTCCACTAATCGCAAAAGTAGTCGTTGACTAGTCGACTATCAAAATAGTCATTTGTGGCAGCCCTAGTTTCACCACAGCAGAGGGACCAGGCAGTAAAATGAACTGTCCACCAGAGAAACAAAGATCAGCAACATTGACCACAGGATTATTCAAAATGAAAAACATATTGGCAGCAAAATTGAGCAGAGAAAATGTGGCTAACATGCTAAACACATAAAACCTGATGCAATATCTGAGCTGCCCTGCATTACATACCCATGAAAAGTAACACACAGCAAATGAGTGACATCACATTAATGACTGGGTTTTGTTTTGACAATAGAATTAGTTTGGGATGAACCATAAAGGGATGACAATAACAGCACAGCAATGAAAGCTTGCTTTTTATTGGAATAAACAAACTGCTGTGACGCTGGTCTGTGTGGGATAAAATAATCATCTGAAGTCAGTAAATTAATAAGGAAAATACTGGTAAATATTATTACAAACTAATAAACTTACACAACCATGAAGTTGGATTGTATTGTACTACAATGTAGTTATTAACTGACTAGATAAAAGATGTTTTGAATTTCAGTGACTTATACTGAAATTTTAAATCTAACATAAAAATGAACGAGATGTCCTATGCAGTGAGAAAGAGTGCATTTACCATCACAAAAAAGATAACTTAAAACAAAAAGTTCAATAATTCAGTAATATCACAGGAGCAAATCTTACTCTGGGAAATCATTATGAGCAATTTTAGCCTTTTTTTGGGGGGGGGGTCTTGCTTTATGCCTTAACTGTGCAGAGAAACAGAAAGAGTCAGAAAGGGGATGAACTAGTAATTGACCAGAATCAATACATGCAGGTCTGTGCACAAACACAACCACCTGACAGTCAGTGCTCAATGTCTTTTGTTTTTAATTGTAATAGTGAATCAATAATCAACCAAATAATATTTCCAAACTTTTTTTACACACCAGATTTTTACAGTTATTTTCTTGGACTATAATCATGCCATAAAATCTATAATTGACTCTCCCCTGTAGTCATAGGCAATCCACATAATTAATATTTAACATCAGCAATGGCCCTTGTTTTCACAGAAGGGAGCACCTCTACATACACAACAATACGACTTTATATTTTGACATTTGAGCTTTCAGACTCATGCTTCACATCAGCAGGAATTGGCAGGTGTGTGAATACTGGCGATTGCTCAAAATCTTTAGCCAAACATATTAGTATCACCCTTGAGCCCTAATTCCATGATAAACACCATTACTGAAATACTGGTAAACCCACTTAGAGTGCCACAATGCTCTGTTCTGACCAAACAGCCATCTACTGTATATTCAAAGCACTCCTGTGGTGTCATAAGTGCACAGCTGAAAGCATCATTTATCTCATCTTCCTAAACTCAGAAAACAAAACCATCATTCTGTGAGATAAGTCTTATGCTGCCAACATCACACGGATGACTATCGCTCACTCTATCACTGAAAGTAATAAGGCATAGAGGCTCAGAGGGAAACGAAGAGAGACAACTTATCAATGTTCTCCCCCATAAGCCACAGAGCCCAGAGATCTTGCCAAGTCTGATAAGCAACATCCAATGCTCCTCTCACCCCACCCAAACCCCTCCCTGCTGGTTGGACTTGACAGCTGGGGCCACAGTACCACATCAGTGGAAATTTCCTGAAATGTCACTCCAGTAGACGGCCCGAGTGATGGAATAGCATGGGGAGTGTTGCTGCAGAAGCAATACACGGACAGTCACTAAGCACAATTCTCCTGCAGCCTGTTGGTCCCAATCCCCACTCGCTGGCTGTCACCCCAACTTCAACACTTGGAGGGGAAATTTGTTCGACCATGCGTGTATTTTTTCTGTATGCGAACCCCCACTGTGACTTGCCTCCCTCCAACCATTCATATCCTGTCCTTACCGTCTTGTCCTCAGAGTTCAGCCTGTCATTGTCACTTAGCCAGGGGCCACAATGAAAAGGTTGTGGGTCAAAGGGGATCCCTCTGGACCTGGATTCTCAAGCAATATATGCCTTAAAGGTTGATAAAATACAATATCTGCAAACTGGCTTGAAAAACTGGAATAAAGGTAACATTCACATCTATATCATTTGGTGGCCTTGTCCTAATACATGTAGAAGTTCCCTGTTGGCACAGTTCATTTGAATGTGCAGTATATGAATGCAGTAGTTCATACCTGTTTTGTTACAAACAACTGAAGCACGCCTCTCTCAGACAAGTTCAGATGCATTTCAACTGACCCCCTGGAGCAGCCTACCACTGTAGAAGCATATGCAGTAGCAGTAGTGATAATAGTTGCACTGCAGCTACCAGCAGCCACACTGATCACAACGGACTTAATATTAACACTTTTTTGGATCCCACAGTCACTTTCTGTGCTCAGGCACAACATGGTTAACATTACTCTCAATGAATATAAGTCACACTAATGACAAACTTGAAATTTAGTTCTTCATCAAACCAATATAGAGCTGATAGCACGACATGCTTTCAGTTGGAAAACTCACATTGCACGTCTTGTGGTCTGACTATTGTGAGCACCACAATAGCTGTTGGAAATATATATCCACATATTTTTAAGCCTTTGGGTCCAAGGGTGTATCTTTTAATATAGCTATAAAAGGAAAATCTTTGAATACCATAAACTAATACAAAGAGTGGTAATGCAGTTCCTATCCTTATCTGTGGCCATTTTATTGCTGAGTTATAAGAGTATCTCTACTGTTGGTCAAACATGCCTGGTTTCCTCAACCACAGCAACACACATCTTACATGCAGCTACATTTTGAGGCCTGTATTAGAGGATGATCAATATTCCAGAAGTTGTAATGTACCCATTTTGATTGCCCTGTCTTATTTTCGTGTTGTATGGGAACAGCTACACCTCCAGCTACAGGCCAACCTGTAGGTTGGGATTGAAATTCTAGTGTTTCCAGCAACTGGTAAAGTTACCGGCTCTTTGGTTCCTATCAGGTCGATTAGTTTGATAATAATGCTGCAAGGTTATCAAAATTGTTCTCGAGGTTTAATTTATTAGTTTGGCAAGCCATACCCAACAAAGGTAATGCCCAGAGTAAGCAATAAAGTTCTTGAAAATCTGGAAGATCACACATTATGTTTACAACAATTAAAAATAAGACAAATTAGCAAATTACACAAACAATATCAGCATAAAATTAACACAGACTATGCTACCTAATCTGAATGTTAGAGGACATAATTAAAGTTTAAGTCAGTGATCATATGACTGGCTAACCTAAAATACTGACACTTACACAACTGTTGATCAAAGAAGGAACCTGGTTCTTTTTGTTTTAGTCTGACTTAAATGATGATTGCATTGCTAAATTTTGCAGAAAATCTAATTTGTACCATCTCGTCATAGTATATCATCACATTCATATCATAGTCAATGGCTCTGACTACTTTATCTTGTGTGTACAGTTTCACTTTGAAAGACAAGTTTGCTGAAACATAGAAAGTTTGATACATATCATCAACTGCTAACATGTAAGCATGATAACATTTCAAATATACTGTAAACATTAAGTAAAGTAATAACTAGGGATGTTCCTATCCGATATTGATATTGGATATCGGTCAGATATCAGCAAACATAAATAAATAAAAAAAATATCAGATTATATCGGCCAGCATCTAAATCTCTGATATAAAAACTCCTTTACCAGCAGTTCATTCTAATGTATTTTCATGTATTTATTTCAGTTGTAGAATATGATTATGGTTAAATTAAACAGTGGTTATTTTACAACTTAAAAATATATGTTTTTGTTTTTATTGGATTTACTGAGCTTACTTTTCAGGGACTTCTTATTAATTTTTTATTCATTTTATTTAATTGTAGTATATTCTTATGCTTAATGTTAAAATTCATCTAACTCATTGGTTAAAAACAAATGGGTTAGTTTTCTCATACCTACTATAGTTAACTACTGTTCTCTGTTTGAGTAATCTCACTTGATCAAGACTTTTCTTCCAGTCCATACTTAAAAATAAGTTATAAAAATATGTATGATTCCTGCTGTTATCGTATTGGATCCACATCAATATCAGCCAATACTCAAGGCAGCAATATCAGTATCGCATCAGCTGTGAAAAAGTTGTTGGGACACCCCTAGTATTAACATATGAAGATATCAATGGGTTGGAGGCATTTTGTCCCACATGAATAGATTGGATAGATTCTTACCTTGATGATTTTAAAAAAGGTTAGATCTTGAATTACTTGATTCTTTATGAAAGGGCAGCAATTGGAGCAAATTTTCATGGCAACCTTTTGAGTTATTCGTGAGATATATCAGTCTGGGGAAAAATGGTGGGCCAGTCAATAAGCCATCGGACCAAGAAATACTAAAAAATCAAAAGATCCCATACAAAACTTTAAAACTTGTCATCTTATGCTGCTGAGAACTGCTTTCATTAATTCCGATATTTAAGAAGGAAACAGGCATTTAGTTATACCTTAAGACCTAACTATTTGTAGCTGAATTCATGATAAGGATAGCCAGGCTTCAGATCTGAATTATGGCTCCTTAAACCATGTCATTCCCCTAACTCTCTCAAAAGCTTCTGTCTTTAACCACTGTCATGTCAAACTAATACAGGT